>OZ014558.1:20935869-22135869 GCA_963966155.1 Clivina fossor | reverse complement strand
CACTTGTGCGAAACAATAAGACAAACGGATTGGATATGCTTAATTCTGCAACGTATGTCCGATACAATTTATCATAATTAATGCACGATTATGCGAATAAATGTTAAAGTGTCGACTGCGCTTTTCTCTCTTCCCCCTTTATAAAGAGATATTGATTTTTGTCTAACCTCAAAAATTCTTCGCTGCAGCTTTCGATACATTAATCTTTTAACTCGTCCAACCCGACAACTACAACTCCGTATACTATTCTCATTTCTTTAACAATTGCATTCTTTTTTCACTTTGTTTTGCCTGTCTTTTCTTTTTCTTTTTAGCAAGTTTGTACAGTTTTCCTTGTTTGGAACGTATACAAAGTATCTCGTGATAGTAAAATGTATATATATATATATATATATATATATATATATATATATATATATATATATATAACGTACGTAGAGTCCGTATTTGAAAGAAGGTGGAATATCTCGACGTTTACAACAAGACTATTAAAAGTAGATAAGTTTTTGCTGAAGTTATGGTTCAAGGAACAAGCACTTCTTTTTTTTTATTTCTTGTATCGCTTTAGTTTTATTCATTAGATTAATTTTCTTGTAGATAGATTATTATGAAATATGAGTTTAAGATTATAAAGAGTAGCTGGAAGTTAAAATGAATTTCTATACAAATTGAAGTAAAATTAAAACTTTTTATTTTTACTACTGTTACGTACAAATTTATTTACATATATGCTATAAAAGTTATCAATATGTACCAAACATTTTTTTTATCTTTTAAGAATATCAAAATATTGATGATACATTAGTTTTAGCAACTTGCCATAGGACACTGAATTGAATATATTTACACTGTAAAAAAATCATAGTAATTATAGTAATATTACTATATTTTTTATTGTAATTATATTTTTTTGTTGGTTTACTATAATTTATAAAATTACAATAAAATATACAGTAAAATTACTATGATTATCAATGTAAATTTACACTGATTTTTTACAATGTGGAAACAATGAACTAGTAAAAGATTTTGCCTTAAGTTTTAACCTGCAGACTCGAAAAGTGTTTGAAGGAACAATTTATCTGTTTTTAATTCGAACATATATTTTATTAAGAGGTACTAAAACAAACTTGTAAAATATAAAATAAAACTGCTTTAGGTTAAAATTCTGTATTAATATTTATTTAAAATCGACGTTTCGATGAAACTTAACGTCCGTCTTCATCAGGATTAATGATATAAGTGACATAACAGAACATAGAAACAAGTTACTAGGTAACAAGTAAGTAACTAGATCATACAATTTATAGATTTTTTAATTAATGGAAGCCAAATTTTATTTAACTCAGTGCCTTCACAGTGATTAATGTTATCTTTTTCTTTATAAATTTCAATCAATCACTGTGAAAGCACTGAGTTAAATAAAATTTGGCTTCGATTAATTAAAAAAATCTATAAAATGTATGATCTACTTACTTATTTATTATCTAGTAACTTGTTATTTACTGTAATGTCATTTATATCATTTATCCTGATGAAGATGGACGTTGAGTTTCGTCGAAACGTCGATTTTAAATAAATATTAATACAGAACATTAACCTAAAGCAGTTTTATTTTAATATAATGAGTTCAGAACGAATTTTTTACTATGTTATAAAATATATTTTGCATTTCATACATACATACATAATCACTCCATGTATTCAAAATGGTATGGCACAAACTCTTTCTACTATGCCGAAATTAGTTTCCGCTAAATATATCTATCCAGATAAGTAACTTTTTCTTCATATGAGTCGTATAGATGCAAAACTCACTATTTGCAAATTTTAAGTTCTGAGATATTTGCAAAAAACTGTTATAGCTAAGTGTAATTGTATTTTGATGATAAAATCTTGTTACTAGATGGCAATACTTATTTAAAATCGTGAATCATTGGTTTTATACATCATTAATTCATACAAAATAACTGTTTGCTTTCCACCAATAAAATTTTTATTGGTGGAAAGCAAACAGTTACTTTTGCATCTAAACTATCAACGCAAGTAGTGAGTTTTGCATCCAACACTAAACTTTAAAGAGTGTTTCTCATGTTAAATACTAAGTTTTTTTTTCTAACTAACCTAAATATCGTATTCCTTGTAAAATTCTACGTCCAAATCGCGCAAAATATCATTTTTCACTTTTTGTCGAATAGTGAGTTTTGCATCTATACGCCTCATATGTAAACAAAGAATTTTCACAAATTACTTATTTTACAAATTATTTCCTACAAAAATTAGAAGATATTAAAAATCAATTTTCATATCAGATATATATGATCTTAAAATATTCCATAAATGTATTTCTGTAAAGACGCAAAGACAATATCAAGAACTATAAAATAATCATGTAGGCAGATTCTAAGCAAAATTAAAATACAAAAGAACTAATATACAATTCTATTGTTTGTTCTGCACGTGTTAAATACAGCACATGTACAGATTCAGCCGTAATAAACGCGTATTTATACTTGTATATAAGAAAAAGATACGAGCGTAGCCCAAGATGTCTTACGTATATAATTTATATGCTTATCTGCGATAATTACCCGTCTCTGTCGCTATTTCTTTCTTTTTATTATCCGTCCTTCTTTTTGTCGCTGGTTTTTTTTTTTTGTCTTGTACCCCTACCCGCGTTACCGGTAATTTTATAATTAATTACCGACCGCTGCGTCTTGTGATTCATAATCATTGATAATATGAAGTTTGTGCCGCGAAGAACATAGAATAACAGAAGTTATTTTTATTTTTGTCATGATGGTATTATTTGTTACAGCAAGTTCAATTGTTCTACGATTATTATTAATTGGTTGTATTGAAATTGATGACGGATTTAATTTAATTTAATAATTTTAGAGAATAAGATATCAGCAGATTTCTGGAATCCGAGCTAATGTAATTGCTATTGCTGAATATGCGTAGAGTTCGAAGATATTGTAATAATTGCAAGACCTATCAATATTAACAGCAGATTGATAAGAGAAGTAATAGAAATTTATAAAAGAAAAAGATCAATCACTGTGAAAGGACACTGATTTCAATAAAATTTGGTTTTCATTAATTAAATATCTATAAAACAAGATTAGAAGTATATGGGTAAACCCATATATAGACTACTTTGACATTTCTCGGAAAGTTGGCAACACTGTATTTTAATAATATTATAATTTATGTGGGCACTAGGAGATACTTTCCTGAAAATTTGATCAAAATCGAATAAATAATGTAGCAACAATGAGTTTTTAAAAAATTTTGTGATATTTTTTCTCGATAAGTTGGCAACACTGTATTTTGTTAAAATTACGTAAATTATATGAATACTAGGAGAATCTTTTGTGAAAATTTGAGTAAAATCGGTTGAATAACATGGCCATAATAAAAATTTTAAAACTTTAGTAATTTTTTTCTCGGAAAGTTGGCAACACTGAATATTAATAAAATTATGTAATTAATGGGAGCATTAGGGAAATCTTTTCTGAAAATTTGATCAAAATCGGATAAATAACGTAGCCAATATGAATTTTTAAAAACTTTAGTAATTTTTTTCTCGGAAAGTTGGCATCACTGGAAAAAAACAAAATCACATGACCATCTTGGGCACTAGACAAATTTATCTTGAAAATTTCATTAAAATCGGTTGAACCGTCTAGGACGAGTTGCGGCCACAAAATTTTGACTTACGACCGAGCGAGCTGACGACGCACATCCATACACCCATATAAACTAAGTTCAGATTCGTCATCTACAGGCTATATGAAGGATTTCTATGCAATTTTTTTTTTTTTGGAAATGTTACAGACACCGTACCAAACGCTACTACTTCCTTGCAGTCAAAGTAGTAAAAATTACGTATTTGTTAGCTAGTAACTTGTTATTTACTGTAAATGTCATTTGTATCATTTTTCCTGATAAAGGCATATGTTGAGTTCGTTGAGTACGTTGATTATTAATAAATATTAACAAAGAACTTGAACCTAAAGCCGTTTTATTTTATACAAGTGTTTAAAGCAGTAGGTATTTTTTCATAAATGGGAATTTTTAACGCCATAAAACAATATTGTGATTATATATAGTTCATTATAGATATTCTAAATAAGCCTTCATAGCTTGCAATATACAGACTGTTCTTGATAACGGAGTTATAAATTTCAAATAAAACATAAATGATATAATAAAATATTTATTTAACCAATGGCTCCCACAATATTTAATACAAGTTTTTTTTTATTATTTTAAAGAGTATTTTTTCTGAATTCAGTGACATTAGTTTTGTTTAGTTTTTAGAAAAAAAATTGCTTCAGATCTAAAATTGTAACTTTTAAAATAAAACGGCTTTAGATTATAGTTTTGTATTAATATTTATTAACTCAATGTCCAGCTTTATCAGAAAAAAAGATAAAAATGATATTCATAGTGGATAAACAGAACGTGGAAACAAGTTAATAGGTAACAAAATAAGTAACTAAATTATAAAATTTATAAATTTTTAATTAATGGAAACCAAATTTCATTTAACTCAGTGCCTTCACAGTCATTAATTTTTTCTTTTTCTTTATAAATTACTATTGCTTCTATTATTAATCTCCTGTTAATATTAATTGGTCTTGCATTTACTACAGTATTTTTGAATTTTACATCATAATAATATTAACAGCAGATTGATAAGATACGCAATATAAATTTATAAAGAAAAAGATAAATTTGGCTTTCATTAATTAAAAATCTATAAATTTAATAATCTAGTTACTTATTTATTATCTAGTAACTTATTTCTATGTTTTGTTTATTCACTGTAAATGTCATTTGTAGCAGTTTTTCTAATGAAGACGGACGTTGAGTTCGTTGAAAATCGATTATCAATAAATATGAATACAGAACTTAAACCTAAAGCCGTTTTATTTAAATTTAATAAGTTCTGAAAGATTTTTTACTATGGTAGATCTTGTATTTGTTTTCATAAATCGGTAATTAATTACTATTTGTCGATTACACACAGGCATTTAGAAATGTAGATATTTTATTTATTAAAGATTTTTATCCTATGAAATACTTATAGTATAGCAATTATTTATAATTATACGAAAAACAAAGAGAAATATAAAATATGCATTCAAAGAAAGTTAAATAAATTAATGATTTTAATTCTTTCCAATTGCATTTATTTTAGAAAGTTATATTTAATGCTGTTTCGCATAACGATTTAATTTTGTCTAATAAAAAAGAAGAATGCTAACGAATATAACAATTCATTATCCGCATAATTTGTTTTATCGTTCTTGCCATCAAGATGAAATTACTTTTGAATTAATATAAATACATAAATAAGTTGAAGTCACACTGAGAAAAATAGATATTTAACAAATTGGATAATAATAAGTAGATATTTATTTGAAATATACGAGTATGTTTACTGTATTCAGAAATTTATACATTTTTAAAATCTACTCACATATATATATTTTAATACTATATTAAGAATTAAGACTGTAATACTATATACAAATTGATGGTATTAAATTTTAGTTTTTATTATATTTATAGTTAATTTTTAAATATACTTATTTTGTTATTTTTAATATCTTGTGTTTGTGTCACCTTTTTAAATATAAATAGCGTTACGGTAAATATCCATTTTTCTCAGTGCAGATAACATAGTTTTATTGTTAATTTTTCTGTATGCAAATTTTCATTGTAAAGAGAAAATGACTACTTATTTCTATATATTTCGCAAATTATTATGTTTCGTTGTTTCGTTCAAATAATGGTAACGAACTTTTACGAGAAAACAGAAAGTTATGGTATTATATGATATCATTATTATGCTATAACTTAGAAAAATAAATATGTTGTATACAAGAATGTTATGTCAATTAAATTATGTCTTTAAAATATCTGTAAATAATATTACATACGTTTTGTAAAAATACTGACGCCTGTAAATTTACATATTAAACTGGTCTATATCAGTTGCTCAAGTTTTTATGTAAAATTATCGAATTTTTTTACAGTGCACGCTGATTAGATAAATTTCAAAACATTACAAAATGAATAATAGTTTTATTCACTTACCTAACCTAATCTAGCATATGAAATAATCACAAATAATTCCAATGTACGCTATTAAACTAATGGATCTATTCATATCTGTAAGATCTGTAGTGTTACAGAATGTTTTATCTTTTTCTAGTAAATGAAATTTTTCTAGTTGCAGAAAATGATAAAATATAATAGTCTGTAACGTTATAAGACTTATGCTGGAATTCTGAACAGACATGTAGCGTTACAGAATATTTTCTCTTTATCTATCAAAAGAAAAATTCTATTTACTAGAAAAAGAGAAAATATTCTGTAACGCTACAGGTCTGTTCAGAATTCCAGTATTAATTGCCAATTTTGTTCGAATTTCATAAGATTTGTAGCATAATGAGTCTGTCTTTTTTTGTTAAAAGAAGAATTTCATTTACTAGAAAAAGACAAAATATTCTGTAACGCTACAGGTCTGTTCAGAATTCCAGTATTAATTGTCAATTTTGTTCGCATTTTATAAGATTTGTAGTACAATGAGTCTGTCTTTTTTTGTCAAAAGAAGAATTTCATTTACTAGAAAAAGACAAAATATGTCGTAACGCTACGAATTTTACGAAATGTAAACAGAATTGGCAGATTTCATACATGTGAACTGAATAGACTTATAGAATAGAACAAAATAAATGATATGAAGAATTTTCGGTGAAAAACTAATTAAAATTACAAGTTGAATAAAAAAAAATACAAATACAAATATAAGCATTCGTAGATATTATGTACAGTATTAAAATATACATATAGATAGTTGTAAAACGTAGTTTGTGCTAAACAATTATATGCACAGTCTATGTTTGGAAGAAGTGTTAAAACAAAAACAAAATATGTATAAAAAAAGAATTAATCTTTCAACAACGAAACTCAATTACCACTCGTTGACTCACATGCAGAAAAATCTACATTGTTTTCTTCGGTTTCCACATACGTTTAATAAGGGTTTGCCCAAACTGTTTCCGAACTGATACAAGTACAAGTCCTTAACTCGAATTCATTAAAAGTGAAATATTCCAAATTCACAAATAAAGAAACATTAGTAATAAATATATTATGATAGGATATAATTACACCAGTTTTAAGGGTGAAATCGGCCCGCCTCCAAAAATTTTTTTTATTTTTTATTTTGATCTATATTTCGAAATCGATATCAAAAAATTGCAAACGATGAAAATTTGTCCTTTCGTTATAAATATACATAATTATGTAGACGCGATACAAATTTTCCGAACTAAGGTAAGATCTACATCATAATACAAATTAATCTGTCATATCAGTAGTGAGAAGAAGAAGATAATCGCTACGTATGTCTTAACAAAATCAGATAAACTTAGTTTTTCGAAAGGACAGATTTTCATGGCGAGAATTATAAAATATCTATTATCTTTTTCAATTACCAGTAATTTTAAGCGCTATTTGACGCCATTTTTAAAGTATATATTTGACTTTTTTGAAAAAAAAAATACAGCTGAAAATTTCAATAAATACAATTTCCAACGGTATAATCGTTGTTTACTGTATTTGTTGTAAAAGTTTCCAAAAAAAAAATGTTGAAAAAAACCTAAAAACTTGATACTACAAACGGGAATATCTCCATAACCGTCTAAGTCACCGAATTCATTTGGTGACTATTTATTTTTTCATTCATGAGAGGAATGAGTGGAATTATGAATGTGGATGAAGCGAAAGTTGCTTGTTTAGATAGGAATGTTTGGATGCGACTGATTTCGGGATGATGAAAAGAGTTTGTGCCACATCATTTTTGGTACATGGCGTGATTGTGTATGTATGTATGTATTCAATTGATTAAATTTTTTCTTACGGAAATTAGTCGAGGAACTTTATGTGCAAACATTTGCGTTCTTAGTTAACGTTAAGTGAACGTCGAAATTCCATTCTATTGTATTTTGTTTCGTTTCCATATTCGACATGAGAAAAGCGTTCACCACTTAACTGAACTGACATGAAAATCACTGTAAATCATTTTCGGAATAGACAATAGAAAAAATTCCAAAACAATATCGGTTTCTCGACCGAAAAACAACGCAAACTATAATACTCTCTACACACGTTTATATGTACAATTGTTCTCTCTGAAGCTATTTTGTAAATATCTATTTGTTTTAAGTTTTATCTTTTTTATAGAACGCTCTGAATGATTTACTAAGTATACAGTTTTCTTTAGGTGTACCGTTAAGTGCCACGGATTTTTGCTTTTTCCCCATCCAAAAGTGCCAAGGAGCGCTTTTGCGCTTGTCTTATTTTCTATTCTACATTATTTAGTTAATTATATGTAAGGATTTTTATAATAAAACAGGATAATACACTTTATTATTTATTTTATTAATCGGCTTGCGTTCACATTACAGATCTCATCCTACTCTACTGCCATCTAGTGTTTACTCTCTCACTTCACTCTAGTCACTTTCTGGCGCGCATTTCAAAAATCTGTCAGATGTATTTTCGATGCTTACAGCTTCGGCTATTCTGACCGGATCGTCGTCCTCGACATCAGAATTGGTGTTCATAACATCATTTTCTTCACGCGGCCATAGTTTCATATTTTCAGCTGAACAGATACTTGTATAAAAACGTTGAGTATATTGAAATCCAGGTATATCTTCAACTACATATCTGTCGCGTTCTAAGACTTTAGTAACAATATATGGCCCCTTAAATTTTGGTGCAAAGACAGTACTACCCCTTGATAATATTTGTGGTCTTTTTATAACTACGTAATCGCCAACTTGATAACTAACAGCAGGTTTCCGCTTTTGATCAAAAACATTTTTATTATAGTTTTGTGATTGTTTCATTTTATCCATAGCAGTCTGTCTCAACATCTCAAAATTCACAGGTTCACAATCATTTACCTGATTGACTAAATATTTTATGTCTTGATCTATTAAGTAATTCAAATCAATCCCTAATAATAACTTACTAGGAGAGGCACCAACAGATTTCTGAACGGTATTGTTAATACTAAGCTGAATTAGTTCTAAAGATTCATTCCAATTTTCCGAAGTCGCGCATTTCGCTAAAGCATTCTTGGTAACTCGAACGTACCGTTCTACCTGACCGTTAGCTCGCGGTGTACTTACGGCTATTTTTACGTGTTTAATTTTTCGTTGCGTACAAAAATCTTCGAATTTAGCTGAGGTGAAGGCCGTGTCTCGATCGCTAATAATAATATTTGGATTTCCGAAAGTCGAAAAGATTTCGGTTAACGACTTTATCACACTGTTACTATCGGTTTGCTTTGCAGTTCGCAAAAATACAAATTTCGAAAACGAGTCTATTATAATTAATATAAATTTGGATCCGGATTTTGTTTTTTCCAATGGCCCTATATGATCGATGTGTAAAATTTTAAATGGTCGATCACCGTGATCTGGTATGTTCATATAACCATCTTTTTTCAATTTATTGTTATATTGAATGCAGATCAAACAATTTTTTATGTATTGTTTAACGTATTTATTCATACCTCTGAACCAATAATAATCGCGAATTGCTGCCAACGTTTTCTCATGGCCTACATGCGTGTTATTATCATGGTATTCGTTTACTATATTCCTGCGCATATTTCGCGGAACTACTAGTAGATTTCGCGAAACTTTACGAAACAGTAAACCGTTTAAAATGTCATAATCGTTTCTTTCAGGTAATTTGTCTGCGTTAACTTTATTAATAATATTTTGAATATCGGGATCATTACCTTGTTCTCTTTTAAGTGATTCAAGCAAATCATATTGAATTAATTGAACCGGATACCGACTAAGAGCATCTACATGTTTCATCAATTCGGACTTTCTGTGTTCTAACGTATAACTAAATTCTTGGAGAACTAATGACCAACGATTAATACGCGGACATATTTCTCGCTTTGAAAGTGTCTGTTTTAATGCATTACAGTCAGTGATGATTGTAAAATCAATACCTAGCAAATATGTACGAAATTTATGAAGTGCTTTTACTATTGCCAGAGTTTCGAGTTCGAAACTATGATATTTGGCTTCGTCTTCCGATGTTTTCGCGCTGAAATAATATACCGGATGGTATTTATCAGTTTCATCCGTTTGCATTAAAATCGCTCCGAAACCTTTACTACTCGCGTCTGTAAATAATTGCGTTTTAGCGATTGGATTATAAATAGAAAGAATCGGTTTAGTACTTAACTTCAGCTTTAACAATTCGAAACAATCTCGTTCTATCTTTCCGAATTTAAATCCCGTACTTTTACGTAACAAATCGCTAAGAGGTTTTGCAACTCTTGCGTAATCTTTAATAAATCTACGAAAATACCCGCTCAATCCTAGAAAGCTATGTACATCATGTATCGTCTTTGGCTCTGGATATTTAATTACAGATTTGATTTTACCTATATTTGGTTGTATACAATTAAAACTAATATCATAACCTAAATATTCTATACGTGTCACACCAAATTGACATTTATCAAGTCTTAATTTTAAACAATTACTTTTGCAAGTATCAAGGACACGTTCCAAGATTTCAAAATTTTCTTTTACGCTTTTTGTTGCTATCATTATATCATCAATATAAATTTGAATATCGTTGTTTCTTATAAATTCTGAAAATACGTTATTTATGTATCTTTGGAATGTTCCTGGACCATTGCTCAAACCATATGGCATATATAAATATTCAAACTGACCAAAAGGTGTCACAAAAGATGTATATTTTATAGAATTTTCTGCCATGCGTATATGATTAAAACCATTTTTTAAATCTAATAAAGTAAAAAACTTTTTATCTCTTAGTTTATCTATAAAGTCGTCTATTAATGGTAATGGAAATTGATCTTTTACCGTAATAGCATTTAAAGCTCGGTAGTCCACACACATTCTAACTTCACCATTTTTCTTTCTTGTTAACACAATTGGACTGCAGTATTCTGACTTGCTTGGACGAATGATACCTCGTTCCTGGAGATCATCGACGATTTCTTGCACTTGCTTCAACTCGTTCTGTGCCAAACGTCTCGGTCGATGAACGATCGGTGTCTCGCTCCTCAGTCGAATTTTCATCTCCACGTCCTCGTTGTCTAGAACAGGTTTAATTAATAAATTTTGTTGGTACTGGCTTACCATATGTTCCAGTTGATGTTTCTGCGCCATACTGAAGTTCGGGTTTACATTATAGTCTGGGCTAGTTTGCTGTACTTCGATTTGCAGAATCTCGTTTACTTCCGATGGTGTTTCGGATTTGACTTTAGAAATATTCATTCCACTTGGACCGAATGTAACATTTGCATCATTAAAGAATGGTTCACCCAAAATAATGTCTTGTGATATTGCGTAATTGGGTATAACGATAAAGTTGATGTCGTATTTATCGTTTCCTATTTTTATTTGTGTTCGTACTTTTCCCTTGCTTTGAACGTCGGTCATTCCAAAACCGGTGTAAATTTGATTACTTTCTTCGTATTTTAATCGACAATCTTCAGCAATCTCTTCTCGCATCACATTCGTAATGCTTCCGCTGTCTACGAGTGCATTATAAATATTACCGCTTAACTTTATTTGGATATTAGACATATGTTTTGATATTGGTTGAGTTAAATTTATACTTGCGTTTCTCTTCGGACAATCTTTTACTTGATGACCACTGTCGCCGCATTTGAAGCAATTGTTGCTACGTTTAGCTTCCGGACATGTTGACGCGTAATGCCCCGTTTTTTTGCAGTTAAAACACTGTATGTTTGGTTTATTGGTATTTTTCGGACGGTTGTTTCCACTCTGGAACTGTTTATTTTCACGTCTATTTAAGTGATAAGTACTTGTACTTTGAGGTAATTCATCAGCGTACGATTTCATATTTTCGAGCAGTTCTTCAGGTGTTTGAAGTTTTTGCCCTTTTAATTGAATTCTTAATACCAAATTATCAATCCCACGAATAATGTGTAAGATAGCATCTTCACTAGTCACGTTTAGTTTATTTAACATTTTCATTTTGTCGTAATAATAGTCTTCGATTCGTTCTCCCTGCTTCCACTTTCTAGCTTGCATGTTGTCAAAAAGTGTTAAACGATCGGTATTTGATTTAAAAGTTGCTTTTAATTTAGTTTTCAATTCTTGCCATGGAAGTTGTGCTAAGTTTGCTTGTGAATCGTACCACTCTCTGGCTCTCTTCGTTAGCTTGTTTGTTGCAATTAACAGTACAGTAGTGTCTTCCAATCGATGATTTAGTTGAATGATGTCTACCCTCGACAACCAATTATCTATATCCTCATCATGACTTCCACTAAATGCTGGAATTTGCGTAGAAATTTCTGACAATGGCATTCTTTGTCCACGTTGTTCATCAATGTTTATGTGTGCTAATGCTGCGGTTATAGCACTTGATATTATATTTTGCATTGCTTCTGGTGTTATAAGTATTGCTTGCTCACTGCTAGCATTATTACTTGTATCTTCGTTCGGCATTTTTTCTTGTGCTGTCCGATTACCACAACTTTTGTAACTGGATAACACGTGCTTTTTCACCGAATATTCGTTACACAATTCTAAGTTTTCCAGCTGAAAACTTGCCACTATATATCGATTTCGCAAGGCTCTGACCCTTCAGAAACCCGGTAAATCCCACTTCTGATTTTTCTCTGTAAGGATTTTTATAATAAAACAGGATAATACACTTTATTATTTATTTTATTAATCGGCTTGCGTTCACATTACAGATCTCATCCTACTCTACTGCCATCTAGTGTTTACTCTCTCACTTCACTCTAGTCACTTTCTGGCGCGCATTTCAAAAATCTGTCAGATGTATTTTCGATGCTTACATATATTATTATAGTAAGCATTGTTTATAAGAATAAAAAGTTTAAACCTACAAAGTGCAATTTTATTTTTACTTAAAACGGAACAGTAGCCGTAAAATCGGGCATCGACAGAAACCGAGCTTGCTAGAGCGCTGGTAAATTTCGAGCATAAAGCTTGATTTACATTATACTAGATTCGGCTAGAAACTTTGACTAGTTTACATACTAGATTGGAAACTAGAATCGTCTTTATAGTAGTTAAAACTTTTTATTTAAGGCGCATGTTCATACTTTTTAGTTGTACGCAGGCGCGGAATTGGATGTGAGTTGGTTTGCCAACATCCAAAATGTACGTAGTGTTTATATACCAGTTTGTTTATTGTGTGAAAGTAAGAGGTTAAGTACAAAATGAATTTTCATAGACGTAAACAAGAAAAACTAGTTAAAATTTCTAAGATTTTGAAGCTTTCTGAGTTACTTAGTTACGCATTTACAGTTTGCACAGAGTTGGTAGCACTGAAATTACCGCTAGTGCGCCGATCTAGTATAGAAACTTGGATGAAAAATTGGTCCGGAGCTAGTTTGAAAATCAACTTCTAGACGATTCTAGTTTGAAAACTTGGCTGGATTTTTTCTGATTTACATGATCCAAGTTTTGACAAGTGCGTCTAGTATGTAATCTAGTCAAAGTTTCTAGCCGAATCTAGTATAATGTAAATCAAGCTTTACAGAAGAGCGCTAAATCGCTGCTTGGCACTCAAAAGGTTAAAAAGGATCGCAAACATATTGGACATTGGAGATTAACAATACTTTCCCACTTAATTTTTGATGTACTTTATACTATTTTATTTTTAGAACATACTGTATATGAAAATTTCTCTTATGAAATGTCTTCGCCATTAGGTGATTTTATTAGTAAAGTTTTATAAACTGTGAAATTTTTTTAGTTATCATCGGATGAAAATATTTTTCTCTTATAGTTTATGGGTTAGGATATTTATCGTGTAATATTAAAGTTTTTAAAACATAATTTTATTAGTTGAAAAGTCGTATAAATTCCGTCATATTTTTGCTAAAACAAGCAGCGTAATACGATATTAAAAATTTAAGTCGGAATTTTTTTTCATTAAAATATGAATCATTAATGTTTGGAATTCGTTATAAACTGTAGGTATTTTTGATCACACCGTAAATTTACATTGATAATCATCATTATTTTACTGTATTTTTATTGTAATTTTATAATTTTTTGATAAAATTTACAATAATTTCTAAAAAGTACAACATAAAATACAGTAAAACTACTATAATTATCATTGTAAATTTATTTGTTACAGTGCAGATATGATTTATTATTTTGCATTATTAGTTTTATATTTATTAATAATAAAAAACAAAAAAAATTCTTTTTTTTTGTGCAAGTTTTATTTTTTCTACAGTTTAATGTGCACTAACATAATATTTGCCACTTTATACTGTACAATTGTTGGGCAATGCCATATTCTCGTGGTGTAAACTATACCCCCGGTTAATCTGTAGCCCCGCGGTTGTAGATACTTGAATACGTTTTCGTAATTGAAACTAGGGCCTTTGTTCTATATAACGTACTCTCGACTTGTCAGCTTTGTAGGGGAAACTAGATGAATCCGTATATCATATACTCGGTAGATTATGCCTCCTGTAATTGACATTTCGTGTACCCATGTCAAATAAACATTACTTGGTACGTTCCATTGCAAGGAAGCGGTTAAATGAATTCACTTACATTTCCAATAATATTTATATTACAATTAAGTTTGGCCAGACTATGTACCATTAAACATTAAATATGTATATATATATATATATATATATATATATATATATATATATATATATATATATATTGACACTACTCAGGGCTGGTTTGTTCATTAGATAAACTGGACAAATGTCTATTACCCGAAATTTTATGTTGCATAATCTTAAAATAAAAATACTGGGCAAGCAATATTTTTTAATTCATTAAAGCTTGAATTACATTATACTTTTTTCGTCTAGATTCATACTAGGTTTCTAGTTCAAGTTTCGTTCAAGTACAGATAGTCAGTTCTAGTATAATGTAAATCAGATATTTGCATCCAAGTTTCTTTCAAGTTTCCTAGTATAGAAATATACAACATGCTCTATTTTCTTATTCAAGTTTCATACTAGATACATTATACGCATGCGCATGCAATTGTACCAACCTTATATGTATCCATTTTTGTTTAAATGTGTTTTTCATTATCAGTCAAATTAAGTACTTTATATTTTTTAATTGGCGTACTGACAGTACATCGGAAAAAATCGAAGAAACTCGACAATACACGACCGATTGTGAAAAAAGTATGAAAATTGAACAAAACTTGAACGAAAATTGAACTAGAAATCTAGTATGAATCTAGACGAGAAAAGTATAATGTAATTTAAGCTTAACAAACATATTGTAATAAAAGTTTGAAATTTTGGCTTTCTCAAAAAATGCAATTAAAATTATACAATAAAATATTAATTTTCTGGTTAAATTTTTTTTGGAATCTACAAATTAAAATTTTGTTAATTAATTTATTTATTACGTACATTATATTTATGAGAATTAATTAAAAAATATTTTTCTTTGTCGTGGAACAGTAATTCTTAAAGTTATCTGTGTCACAGAACACTTTTAAAGCATGTATGAGAAGTATCATGAATATTGATAAAGCAAAAGTTATTACTTGTTTAGATAGAAATGTTTAGTAAAATAAGTATAGGGTGACATCCACCCTAGCTACGCCACTGATCGTAATTATAAAACTAAGCACAAACCAACTAGACTAAATTTATCACAATCCGCTCAAACCCTCTTAATTACAAACAAACTGTTATCAGCTTTGCGTTCCGCATTGTGAATGAATCCTAATGCCATTCAATATACATAGGCGCATCTATGCATTTGTAAGCCAGTCTCTCCAGCTTACAATTCATTTAGTCTAGTGCTGGCCCATTCGTATAGTTAATCTTTTGACGGCAGAGTTCCTCTAGCTGCCGCGTGGCGGCGCTGCGTTCGTGCAGCGATTTCCGGTTTTAAGAGATTGGTGACTGTGATAGGTTGACAAGTGGCAATGGATACTTGTCCGGTGAACTGGGTGGTGGGGGAAAGACGAGTTTCCGGGATTTTTTCTTCCTGTTTGTAGATAAGTTAGTTTCTGGTTGGAAGTTGGTTGTTGTTTTGTTTATGTTTTAGAAATGATGGATTTTGAATGTAATGTGATATTGAAATTTGCGATATTTTAATGATAATATTATATAAATATTGAACAAATAGTAAATTTAAGATGATCATTAGGAATGAAAGGAGAGTAAATGCTGGTTGTAAGGTTTTGGGTGCTTTGAGAACTTTTACTAGAAATGTAAATGTTTCCAAAGAAGCTTGTTTGAGTATATATATATATATATATATATATATATATATATAATGCAGTTTTGGTGCCTACGTTGATGTATGGTAGTGAATGTTGGGTTTGGTTTCAAAAGCATAAACGGAAAATGACTGATGTGGAAATGAGATTTTTACGTGGGGTATGTGGTGTAAATAGGAGAGATCTGGTACGAAATAGATTAGTGTGTGTATGATGAGTGTGAAATTGAAAAATTTGTTGTAGCAAAAGTTGGTGTTAGTCAGTTAGGATGGTTCGGACATGTTGAGCGAATGTCTAATGAACGTTTGGTTAAAAAGATTTAATTGAATGATTTTGATGGTATACGTTTGCGTGGACATCCGATTATTAGTTGGAGTGGTATGATTGAGAGTGTTTTGCGTGAGCGAAAGTTTTCAAGTAGTAGGAATAAAAGAGCATGTATGAGAGGAATTATGAATGTGGATGAAGCGAAAGTTGCTTGTTTGGATAGGAATGTTTGGAGGAGACTGATTACGGAATGATGAAAAGAGTTTGTGCCACACCCTGTTGGGTACATGGCGTGATTGTGTATGTATGTATTAGGAATGCAACGGATATTCGGCCAAATTCACCAAATAATCGTTTTAGCTAAATAATCGGCCTGATTCTCTAACAAAGTTGGTAAGTTTTAGCAACGTTGCTAACAACTCTAACCAATAGGAACAAATATAACAGCTGTCATTTTGATTTTTTATTTAGTGTCAGCTAATAATATTGGCTAATTTTCTTAGCAACGTTGTTAAAACTTAGCAACTTCATTAGAGAATTAGGGTGAATATAAATATATTGTAGAATACGTTGTATATGTAAGTTTACTTATTTTTTCGGTAACAAACAACATTTATGGTAAATTAATTACTTTACTTAAAATTACAAAATTATAATAGTTTTACAGAAAATTTATGTCAACCATCGGTTTTGCTGAAATAATATGTAATTTTTTACTTTAAATTAACAACATATAATCTAATATGAAATGTAAAACTAAAACATTTTCTCTTCAAAATTTTTCCAACAAAATTTGATGTAAAAAATTGTCATTTACAATCATTTTATTAATACATTTATTATCCGGCTGGATAATCTATTATCCGGCTTTTAAATTTAGCCGAATAATTATTATTTGGTTTTTTGAAAAATTATTATCCGTTATATCACTATAGTTTAAACTAAATCTAAGCTCTCATAGTTTGAAGTTAGAACTTCCAGACTTCAACTTAATTCTCAAGTTTTAGGAGATAGTCATCAGTTCGTGCCTTGTCATTATTATTTCGGTACAAACTGGACGCCTACTAGATCTATAATTGGGGAACGTTCATTTAGGAGAGCAACAGCTTGTAACAGGTTTCTCGATACGGGGGTAGTGATTGTTAAAGGGTTAAATCAATGTTTGTACGAAATATAAGATGGATGGCTAAGATTGATTTCGAAGTTAAGTTGTTTTCTTAGAACAATAAAATGATTTTATGTTATGATATGTTAGTAATTAAAACGAGTTGTTTAATTAAATTTAAACAAGATTAGAAGTATATGGGTAAACTCATATATAGACCACTTTGATATTTCTCGGAAAGTTGGCAACACTGTATTTTAATAATATTATAATTTATGTGGGCGCTAGGAGAAAATTTTCTGAAAATTTGATCAAAATCGAATAAATAATGTAGCCACAATAAACTTTAAAAAATTTTGTGAGTTTTTTTCTCGATAAGTTGGCAACACTGTATTTTGTTAAAATTGCATAATTTATTTAGGCACTAGGAGAAACTTTTATAAAAATTTGATTGAAATCGGTTAAATAAAATGGTCATAATGAATTTTTAAAAATTTTAGTAATTTTTTTCTCGGAAAGTTGGCAACACTGTATTTTGTTAAAATTACATAAATTATATGAATACTAGAAGAATCTTTTGTGAAAATTTGAATAAAATTGGTTAAATAACATGGCCATAATAAAATTTTTAAAACTTTAGTAATTTTTTTCTCGGAAAGTTGGCAACACTGGATATTAATAAAATTATATAATTAATGGGAGCATTAGGGAAATCTTTTCTGAAAATTTGATCAAAATCGGATAAATAACGTAGCCAATATGAATTTTTAAAAACTTTAGTAATTTTTTTCTCGGAAAGTTGGCATCACTGGAAAAAAGTAAAACCACATGACCATCTTAGTACTAGACAAATTTATCCTGAAAATTTCATTAAAATCGGTTGAACCGTCTAGGAGGAGTTGCGGCCACAAAATTTTGACTTACGACCGAGCGAGCGAGCGAGCGAGCGAGCTGACGACGCACATCCATACACCCACATAAACTTCAGTTCAGATTCGTTATCTAGTGGCTATATGAAGGATTTCTATACAATTTTTTTTTTTTTTTAAATATTACAGACACCGTACCAAACGCTATACCACTTTTTCCTTGCAGTCAAAGTGGTAATAAAAAATATTGGATGTTTTCTAAATATCTAAAAAAAAAAAGTAATTTCGTTTTAATTTCAAATATAATTAAAAACTTTACAAAATGATCTAGTTACTTATTTTGTTATCTATTAATTTGTTTCTACGAGTATATTTTGTTTATTTAGTGTATCATTTTTCTTCCTGATGATAACAGAAAAAGATAATATCGATCACTGTGAAGACACTGATTTAAATAAAATTTGGCGTTTATTAATTAAAAATTTATAAAATTTTATGATCTAGTTACTTAGTTTGTTACTTGTTTTTATGTTCTATTATTTACTGAAAATGTCATTTGTATCAGTTTTCTTGATGAAGACGTACATTGAGTTTGTCGAAACGTCGATTATTAATAAATATTAATACAGAACTACATACAACCTAAAGCTGTTTTATTTTAATATTTATATTCTTTATGTGAACTTTTTACATGCTAAGATAATTTATCCTTGCGCAAAACTTTTAACTAGATTTAAAATTTATTAATGTAATAATTTATTAGAACCGTATTTATTCTTCGTTATTATACAATTGAAGGTTAAATAATTATATTTCAATAACTTACAAATTGTAAATAATGTATATTCTTGTTATTATTATCATTAATATTAATATATGACTCAGAAAAATATGATTAAAGTTAGAAATAATTTCTTAACAACGTTTTTGCAAAACAGACTTATCGTTGCAGAATATAAATAATATATAAATAACATTTTTTAAACATTACGCTTAGGAACAGTAAGCTATGCAAAATCTATTTAATTCGTCATCTTTTATTATTTACATTAAACAATTTTCCATGTTTATTCATAACAAAAAAATTTTTTTAGAGAAAAATAAACAAGTTTTTTTAGTAAAAAAAAAAAAAAAACTAAATTTTGTATAATTCTTGTGGGCATTTAGAAATAATTGTTCCTGAAAATTTGGTACAAAACTCATGTACAGTCTAGATATAATCTAATAAACTAATGATAAAATTCAAAACTACTAGAAAAGGACAAAACTTTCTGTAACGCTACAATTTCGTTCAGAATTCGACCATAAATTTGTATTCATCAATTACATACTTATACTTCGTATTTCTATATAATTTTTCCGAAGTGTCAAAATATGTACATTGAAAAAATATTACTCACAACATTTTTCACAATTAATTTTAAAAGTAAACACACTTTTCATTTGTAAAATTGGATTTTTATAAAAGAAATAATTTTTTAATAGAAATAAATAATTGTAAGTTATAGTAAAACTATTTTGAAAGTTTTTTATGTAATTTTTTAATATTTGGTTTGGAAATACAATGTTTTCTGGAAAAAATATTAATAATTTTTAATTCAAATATATATTTTTTCTCCAATTGAATAGTAAAAATGTTTCAAAATAGTTATACTATAATTTTATATTATTTATTTTTATTAAAAAATTTATATCTATTATAAAAACCAAATTTTCTGGTCGAAAGAAAAATATAATTTTGTAATTTTAAGTAAAATAATTAATTTACCGTTTGTTTTTTTTTTTACCGAAAAAGTAAATAATTACTGACATAAAATATACGTATTTATGTAAAATTACCGACTTTTTTACAGTGTAGTATTTAGTTTCAGAATTTCGAGGTTAAAATTGACACAAATTAATCAATTATAAGCTTAAAAAATTAAAGTCTGTTTTTTTTTTGTCACAATCGCTAAATTTAATTGTGAAATAAATCATTATTACGTATTACGTATTTAATAAAAATAAAGTAGAAATAAGCCCGTGTCATTAGTGGCATATCAAACTAGTATGTATTAATTTTTTTTCTGATTAATCCTTTCATTTAGATAAAAAATAAAAATAAAAAATTCTAAACACATATACGATATCTGTGTTATTGACAGCCAAATGACATATGAGTGATTGATGAAAAAATTAACACAATTTAATTTATTTTCGTCCCGCAGAAATGAAATTCATATAAAACTTTATTGGCCATTAAAAACTATAAAAATATGAAAAAAGTATATTTTTCTTTAAGCGAATCCATAATTAATATTACGTTACCATATGTAATATTACATAAACCGTCTATGTAAAAATTACATAGATCGTTTGTGTAAATCTATTTTTTCCTGGAAAAACTTTGTTTTATATAAACGATCTGTGTAATTTTTACACAGACTGTTTATGTAATATTACATAGATTTTTTAGTGTACGTAGAAAGAGATCATTATGTTACTAGTACATTAATGTACATTATTATTAGTGATACAACGGATAGCGATTTTTAAAAGCGCCGGATAACGGATATTCGGCCGAATAATAAATATTAATAAAAACATCGTAAATATCAAGTTTTAACATCAAATTTTCGTATTTACAATTTACATGTGGTTATAGTATGCAACATTTTCAATTATTACATTTGTATATACATGTATAATCAAAACAAATCCCATTTACTCATCGAAAGCCTACACTGACGTAGCTTCAATAAGTATCACTTATATATATTCTGCAAATTTTTATAAAAAATATATGTTTTTATAATATGAAAAATAAAGTTACATGTTAATTACTAAAAAGATAACTTATAATGTTAATATTAATAAAGTAACCTTGTTTCACAGAAAGCTTTTCATAAATATGCAAAAAGTTTTAGCTTTATTAATAACTATTCCACTGGCATCGTATTGAAATTAATAAACGAATATTAGATATTTACTGGAAGAAACATTGTGGATAATTTGACTGGCTTCAATTTCGTAAATAAATCTATCAGTGTGAACATATTTCTATTCGTTTTGAATGAAAGTGTACAACATTATTATCCGGCCGGATAGTAGTCATTATCCGGTCAAAACGGATATTCGACCAAATTGACCGGATTATCCGGCCTGGCCGGATATCCGTTGCATCCCTAATTATTATACAGCAGTTAGTTACTATACACCACTGGTGGCAGCACCAAACACAACGTCAAGCGACATCTTCGGCGGCATTATTTAAAAAACTATTACGTCAAGTTAAATTAATTGACAATAGAATTGTTTATTTTCGCTTGAATTTGATTATTGGAAATGTGTGAAGTAGTGAAAAAAAATGCAATGTATATCCTCAAAGGGGGTAGCAGGATAAGCATAGGGATTCGTCTCCAGACGAATTTTGACTTGTCGTAGCTTTTGACCTCTTAAAAACTAGTAAAAACCAAGCTTCAGATGATTTTTAAATTTCTAGTCCGTAACTATAACTTCAAAACGGTAAAAACCGGTTTTTTTTTTTATATAATTGTGAAATTTTTTTTTTGTGTTTCGCTCAGATTGCTTGGCCTCGGCTAAAAATATCTGGGCTCAACACAATAATCATCGCTTTCTACACCTCGTTACATAATATACTATTATATGTTACTTTTTACCACTTTGACTGCAAGGAAAAAGTGGTATAGCGTTTGGTACGGTGTCTGTAACATTTTCAAAAAAAAAAAATTGTATAGAATTCCTTCATATAGCCTCTAGATGACGAATCTGAACTTAGTTTATGTGGGTGTATGGATGTGCGTCGTCAGCTCGCACGCTCGGTCGTAAGTCAAAATTTTGTGGCCGCAACTCCTCCTAGACGGTTCAACCGATTTTAATGAAATTTTCAGGATAAACTCTTAGCGCCTATAATATTATATATTTGCAAAATACAATGTTGCCAATTTTCGGTGAAAAATTTTGTTATTCCTATTTCTTATCATTTATGTTGTTATATGAAACATTAATTTATGAACTAGAACTCTAATATATTTTTTATTTTAAATAATTTCGTGTAATTCAGTACCAACAGGTCTCAGCGAGGACAACTGACATAAATAAAAGTGAAATTATGTTTTATTAAACATTAAACTCAAACGTTATTAGTTATTAAAACTCATTAAACGAAATAGTAAATTAAATAATATGCATCGAGCAATCAAGAATTTTTCAATAAATATCCCATTAATTTTGCATTGAAATTATTATTCATCAGAGTTATAACAAAATGTGGATAAAATATCATATCCTTTCATTTATTAACATTCGGCCAATATGCAGTGTATATGAACCTCAATGGAAGAGTGACAAATACACTATCTCCAAAAATAATTATTAATTAATAATAACTATGAGAAAAATAAATAAATAAATAATAATAAATTTAAAATATAAAACTTAGATAGCTATGAGAAAAATGAATTTCACTGCCATATTGAAAAATGTCAAATTAATATATCAAAAATGATAAAAATACCTTTTATAGAAGAATTCCCCAATAAAATCTCATTACGTATCGTGTAGACGGTAAGTTTAGCTAAGTTTATTATTAATTAATTATTTATTAATAGAATCACATACTGCAGTTCATTTGCATATATTTGTTAAATATGGGGAACATATAATTGTACAAGATTGGTTCTTTCAAACTATAAGTGTGGCACGACAGAAATGGTATTTTAAACGATTAATGGAAAATTTCACGACAAAATTAGTATATTGAGCGATACCACAAATTATTGTACAATTTTTTTTTAAATAAAATGAATTTAGGTTGTAGTTCTATATTAATATTTATTAATAATCGACGTACACAACGTACATCTGCATCAAAGATACAAATGACATTTATAGTAAATAAACAGAACATAGAAATAAGTTACTAGGTAACAAAATAGAAGTAACTAGAATATATAAAATTTTATAAATTTTTAATTAATGGTAGTCAAATTTTATTTAAATCAATGCCTTCAAAGTGATTGATATTATTTTTATTTTTTATAAATTGGTATAGCTTTTCTTAACAATCTGCTGTTAATACATATGATGATATTATGATATTATGATACTTGCCACGGTTTAGATATCAAAAATTTAAAATTAATTAAACAAGTTACAAATTTTAATCAATTAGATATTTTAGAAAGTCTTTATATTTTCAAAAGTAAAGGCAATCTTATAAATGCAGATGACGGACCAATCCCACGATCTATTCTTTTTGACATACTACCCAATCAAAATTGACAACTGACTTTTAACCAACCCCTCCACCTTAGTTTTACTTATTTAATATATTTTATTTTTTCCGACTCGCCCAGTGATCTTTGACAAGTGCTTAAGTGTTTATGTACTTTGGATCACAGGTAAGATTTTTGTAGATTTGATTTAGCTACTGAAGATGGAAGCTTAGCTTCCGAAATACGTATTTAGCTTTATTTTAATGAAGTGTGGTTTTGGGATTTTTTATAATATTATTTTTATGTACTTATATTACCTACATATATTGGTTATTTTATGAAGGAAGTATAATTTTAAGTTTTTCAAGATGTCTTACTTTTGTTTTACGTAAATAAATGACTGAATAATACACATTTTTGGTTGTATTTTCATTTTATATGATTTGAAAATATTGGACTCTTATTTATTTACTCTAGTTATTTTTAATCTTTAAATAGCATTATTTTAAAGTTAATTAAGTGGCGTATTTATCACTGTACCAATGAGGTCCTCATATACAGCACGCATTAATTCAATTGAAAATAATCACTTTTATTACGATGATACACAGGGTGGCGTAAATTAAAAACTATACTGCTAAATATTCATATATGTACATCAGTAAAAATATCAGTTTTTTTTTTTTTTGTTTTATATTTTGATGTGGAATTATTTTCGATATTGAGATAAAAAAAACTGTATTATACAGTAATTTTAAAAATTGTCATATATATACAGGCGTTAATTTTTTATTGAATGTAAATGAACATCTGGCTTTTAAATTAGCGGTTTCCGTTCAACATTTTAAATTAATTGTTGATATTTATTAAAAAAAATAATATAAATTCTAATTGATTCCATATTCTTACCATAAATAATTCAGTTCAGAAACTTTAAACATAATTTTCTCGAAAGTAAGGTTTTTCTGATAGAATTAAATAGAAAATAAATGAAAGAATTTATCTTCAAAATCACATGAATCATCTTTATTCAAGCCGAAAACAACAGTAAAGCCATATCATAAATTTGTAGCCCGCGCAATAAAATTTTACACTCGCGGTAAGTAATTAAATTGCCATCACATCTCATACACGTTAATTTTCGTGAACCCCGCGCTCATTGCTAGCCATATTTTGAATACCGAACTGTGCACAATCAACATGCTAGTGGACATTATATTATCTATTGATAGCTGCTGTAACTATCTCACAATAATTAATAATTTCAATATTTCATAATGGAATAGACACATCAGTTGCTGTTTAACTACGAGTATTATCCAAATTGTGTTGTTTTAGCAATGTACATTATGAAATGAGTTGAGTACAGATGAAGACATGGAAAATATTACAATTTTTGATTATTTTATATGTTGAAATAAAACAGCTTTAGGTTATAGTTATTTATTAATTATGTACACTACTGATGATAAAAGTGTTGCTTTTGAGTAATATATAATAGTGCAATTGATATTTTATTATTATTATATTATTATTATTATTTGTTTATTTATTTATTTTTATTATGTTTATGTTTAATTACTATTTTCGACTTCAAACGTGACCCTTTCAGGGTCACGGGATTTCCTCGTATTTATTGTACCTATATATCATTTGTATTATTTTTTCTGATCATAATGTACGTAGAGAACCTCGAAACGTTGATATTTTTAAATTAAAATTAATACAGAATTCTCTTATTTTTGTAGTCATTTTATATCTGCTAATGTACATGTATATTCATTTCATCACTCTGTGATTGGTACATTAGTGATTATTTCATTTTAAATTAAACATGAACATTTTGTTTTCGAGACAAACAGTTGAACTAAACATGAATTCTTCTATTTGTTGTTTTGCAGTAACTGATTCCCTCTTCTCGTCAACAAACTACACCCCGTACGGGGCGCCAACTCCACCACCTGGCTCACCCTATTCGCCAGTACCAGTTGCCCAACTGGAATTACTGGCGAAAAATATCAGTTCGAGTATTGCATCGGCAATCTCGCAGGCGGCTACCAGTTGCGATAGTATTGTCGTGAAGAAATTATTATCGCCCGTTGCTGAAGAATCGGCGACTGCCCTTGTCGCGACGAAGGACCGTTTCAAGACGGAGAAGAGGTCGACGGCATGCGGCTGCCAAGTCAGCCCCGTACCGATGCCCGCCAAGACCAAATTCACGGAGAATTCAGGTAAGAGAGGAGTTAATGAGAATTTTTTTTTTGTTTATTGGAAATTCGCGCTGGGATGTTTTAATCTCGAATGAAAAACGCGTAACGTGCACTGTAAAAAGATTTTTCTGTAATTTTACAATAAAAGTTAGGGGTAACAAAGATGCCCTAGATTATTATGTAATTTTACATAGAACTTAGTTTTACATAGCATGTAATATTTAACAAAAAATTATGTAAAACTAGTTTACTTTTTATGTAAAATATTTCTATATTTTAATGTATTATTGCACATAAATGATAGTTATATAATACTAAGAAATTAATGTGTAATACAAAATATTTGTTAATTGCAAAACATTTACCTGGTGCATTTAAATTTTTAATAATTGATATTGTCTTAAATTTACATGTACATTTTTATAAATACAGTCAAACCTGTTTTTATACGGACAATTGGACCGTATAAAATAAAAACCGCACAAAAAAATATTGGAAAATTTTATAAATACTTATAACAAATAATTTTTTACAACATATTGGAGAAAAAAAGTGCAATAGAAATTGAATATACATTGTCGGAAAACTGTTGATATCAAATAAAGGCGAACAGCGCCTTATGTACACTTATAGAAAACATTACAACATTCTAACGCCAACACCGTTGGAATTCATATCGCATAAAAAAATCAAAAAAAGTTAGTCGCACAAAAAAAATCGCATAGAAAAGGGTCGCACAAAAACAGGTTTGTCTGTATTGTATAAATATTATGCAAAATCATATTACGTAGAACTACATAAATATAATTAACAATTTTAAAATTGTAATCACAAATATAATATAATATATATATAGTGTGTCCCCGGATTGAGTTCACTATAGGTGTAATCGGCAAAAAAATTTAAGAATTTCATTTTTATGTTTTGGATTTCCGTTCTGCTTTGTCTGAAAACAATTATAAGCATATTTTTAGTTTTTTTAAAAAATCAAGGCGGCAATGAAAAATGTAAAAAAGTATTTTATATTCAGGTAAAGTGCCTTTTTGGTCAATAATACGGCATAATGTTCTTCAGAAAAGTTGTTCAGAATAGGAAATTATGGCTCTGTGCAAAATTTCAAAAAGATCAGTTTCAAAAAAAATGTGTCTGGACATAACGCCGACTGAATAAAACGGCGACCGATGACAGTACGCCGACCGTTCATTCGCATTTGCGCAAGCTAAATAAACAAAAGGTTGACGCTTGCACAAGCCAAAACGTTAGGGGTTGAGTAAAATCTGTCAATACATCAATCGTATGCAAAATATCTATCAATAACAACGATTAGCTTGCGCAAATGCGAATGAACAGTCGGCGTAGCGTTCTCAGTCGGCGTTTTGTCCAGTCGGCGTTATGCCCAGACACTTTTTTTTTTAAATTGATCTTTTTGAAATTTTGCACAGAGCCATAATTTCATATTCTGAACAACTTTTCTCAAGAACATTATGCCATATTATTGACCAAAAAGGCACTTTACCTGAATATAAAATAGTTTTTTTACATTTTTTCATGGCCGCCTTGATTTTTAAAAAACTAAAAATATGCTTAAAATTTTTTGCCGATTACACCTATAGTGAACTGAATCCGGGGACGCACTGTACAATAACTACATAAAATTATAGTTAACTTTTATTACATTATTTATTATAAATTTCAATAAAAATTTGAAATTTGTATGTAGCATGTAAAAATAAGTAATATCTGTAACAACTACAATAATTTTCGCAAACAAATTTTTAACAAAATGTTTGTTTTTCCCTCCTTAAATAGGGGGTTGCAGCCGTACAAATCCCGTCGACTGGTCCCCATCGAACGTGGTGGTAAAACGCGAACCCGGTATTATCAATAGTATAACGGGGGGTGGTGGGGGCGGGGCAATGAGCACTCCTTGTCAAGTTGCCGAGGTGACAACCAGTGAAAATGGTAGCGGCTCGCCGATTGTCAAAATCGAAGCTACATCGCCGACAAGCACCACCACACTTCTCAAACATGATGTACACATTACGGTGCCTACCTCGATTACAACTAATGGTAAGTTCGATAAAGAATTACTTATATTTGATTTATTGGAGTAGCTTTTTCTAGTAAATCTAGTTCTTCTTCTTTACACTTTAAATTTCACCTAGAAACCATGAGACACTATAATATCCAGTATTTCTCTAGGTTATAATTACTTAACTACTATACTTTTAATTATAATTGTTTAAAAACACATACGTTTTAATTCTCTAACAAAGTTGCTAAGTTTTAGCAACGTTGCTAGCAACTATAACCAATAGAAACAAATATAACAATTCTCATTTTAGTTTTTTTTTAGTGTCAGCTAATATGATTGGCTAATGTTGTTAGCAACGTTGCTAAAATTTAACAACTTTGTTAGAGAATCAGGCTGATAATCACCCTAATTCTCTAACGGAGTTGCTAAGTTTTAACAACGTTGCTAAGAAAATTGGCCAATAATATTAAATGACACTAAATAAGAAATCAAAATGATAGCTGTTATATTTGTTTCTATTGGTTAGAGTTGTTAGCAACGTTGCTAAAACTTAGCAACTTTGTTAGAGAATCAGGTCATTTATCAGAACTATTACGAATATTATGTAATATGATACCTATATTACCAACGGAATGGAAAAGTACATATGTATGTTCTTTAAGCTTGAATTACATTATACTTTTTTCGTCTAGATTCATACTAGATTTCTAGTTCAATTTTCGTTCAAGTTTTGTTCAATTTTCATACTTTTTTCACAATCGGTCGCATATTGTCTAGTTTCTTTGATTTTTTCCGATGTATTGTCAGTACGCCAACTTAAAAATATAAAGTACTTAATTTGACAGATACTGAAAAACACATTTAAACAAGAATGGTTACCTATAGGGTTGGTACAATTGCGTGCGCATGCGCATAATGTATCTAGTATGAAACTTGAATAGGAAAATAGAGCATGTTGTATATTTCTATACTAGGAAACTTGAAAGAAACTTGGATGCAAAATTCTGATTTACATTATACTGGAACTGACTATCTGTACTTGAACGAAACTTGAACTAGAAACTTAGTATGAATCTAGACGAAAAAAGTGTAATGTAATTCAAGCTTTAGTAAATTTACTTCAAGTAACATTTAATCTTTTTCTAGTAAATCAAGTTTTTTCTTTACACTATTAGGTTCGTTATTGTTTTTAGCAATGACGCGTTTCGACTTTTCAGTCATCTTCAGATTTTCTGAGTTTGGTCGGTGTTGTAGCTCGAATGAACGGTTTGTGTGATTTGTGTTACGGTTAACAAGACCAAACTCAATTAATATTGTACTATTTATTTATAGCAATTTGTTAATTTCTAATAAATTAATGAGTGAATAAAATATTTAATTAATTTAATAAAAATAGAATCACGAGAAATACAATTTTTGATTAAATTTTATTATTATTATTATTTTTTGTATTATTCAAACTTTATATTTAATTCTCTTTGAAACTTATAATAAAATATTAAAAATAAATATTGTAAAATAAAAAGATTCAACTTAAAAAGACAATAGATTTATTCTAATGTTATTAAATTTCGTGTTTGTGGTTCGAGTGATGAGTGAACACGGACCAAACTAAAAAAATCTGAAGATGAGTGAAAAATCGAAACGCGTCATTGCTAAAACAATAACGAACCTGATAGGGAATTTAATAACATTATAATTAATCATAATGCAGGTTTAGGATCCAAAAACAAAAGTTTATCTTTTAACATTAATATTTTTTTTACACTCTAAAAAAATATATATATAGTTTTACCAAGACGACACTATGATGCCCTGTATTTTTATGTTATAAATACTAAACTGCTGTAATTTTATATATAATTATTTAAAAATACATAATATCAGGACTATTACAAACATTATGTTACAATTTTTTTTTATTAAATTTACAAAACCAGTAAATTTTCTGTCCGGAATTTTCCATAAATAGATAAAAATTTGTTTAGTTCTGTAATATTATTGTTAGTATAATTACATACATTTGGAAATTTACATAAACGATGTATTTTACAATTATTACAGATATTAATATGCAAGCTGTAATTTTACATAATTTAAGAAGTTATACCAATATAAAGTATGTGATGCAATTTGCAGAAAGTAAGCAATTTTACGTACTTGATGTGATTGTTATGAATTATGTAGAAAATTATAGAATTTTAAGGCAGAAATACAGAATATTTATAGTAAAATAAAATTACAGGTTTTTTATAGTAAAATTTTACTATTATTTTCTATAATTTCGCTATTTATTGTTTTTTTTTACAGTGTAGATAAAAACAACTGAAATATTTTTTAAAGCTACACAAGAGCGAGGGTAAAACCACTTATACAATCTGGTCTATAAATTAATTAAAATCCCATAAAATCTTTTAAAATCACGATAAAACCAATTGAAAATGTTCTTAAAATCATGCAGAATTTTGAGAAAAATCCTTATAATCTTATATAAAATGTGTAAAATCAATTTAAACTCACTACAATCTCAACAATCATACTTAAAATTTTTACAATCTGCTGTACGAAATTTCAGGAAGTGGTATGATAGAAATTTTACAAGAACTAGAACTGCAACATACGTAAGCTTTAAAATATTAAACAATTTTAAATATTCAACCTCGCATTCATTTGAGATTTATGGTAATTTGAAGTTACTGAAATTGATGGTATTATTTCATGCAAGAAATAAAATATGAGAGTTATAATACATAAGGAACTCTCGTTCGTTTAAGATTGAAATTGAGTTTTCATATGGAAAAAATGCCTGAATCTTATGTTATTATATATTAAATTGCTAAATGCACCCTATAAACGATGAATAATGAGATTTTACTACAAAATTACTGTACAGAAATTAATTTCATCATTTTTCATATCACAATTTGACACATTCTTTTCACGAGTTTCAATATTTCATACGTTTATTTGTTTTTCAAAGCTAACTATCTTTATTTATATATATTTAATATTAATATTTAATATAATTAAGATTATAACAGAAATTTTATATTTTTATTTTACATGTTTACAAATGCGTTGATTAGTAATATTTGTTAATTTGGAAACGAGAAATATCATGCTTTGATATGAAATTTCAAATGATGGATAACATTTGCAGCAGTTTTTGTAAACCATTTTTTAAAACTTTTATATGTAATAGGTTGTAGTAAATCATTTAAATTATTTTATTTTTTCGCGATTTCAATATGTAAAAAGTATAAATACGTAAAATAGATAGATTTAGTTTCTTAGTTTTTGTACGTTTTAACTTCCACGAAATAAGATATAAGAAATGAGACTCACAACCCCACTGATGCCAAATATTACAAAAATATATTGTAAAATTAGGTGTAAAATAAGTGTAATTTAGGTGTACAATTAAAAAATTAGATGTAACAATAATTTCAAAAATATTAAATAAAAACCGAATTGGGGGTTGGGAGTCTACATATACTGACAACCCCGCAAGTTTAAAAATTATTAGAAAAAAGTAAAAAAGAATTTGGCTATGGTAAATTAAGTGTATTACATCTGTTAAGACAAAAGTTAAAATACATTATAACTTTATAAAAATGGGCAGGATCGAGTTGTCCCCCAAAATTTGATTGTATCTGAGACGAAAAAAGTCATGTCCGGCTCTAAAAACCGCGCAAGGCCGAGTTCTCTCCTAAACTTTTTCGCCTGAGGTGGATACCTATCATTTGCGCCGATGAGATAAGCGCCTATATTGAATAATAACATAACTAAACAACCTAAACCTAACCTAAACCAACAGTGGCGCAGATGATAGGTTTTACATTTTTCACTAATTTTGACTAATTAATAATGGTATTTCAACTTTTGTCTTAACAGATGTGTTACACCTAATTTCACCATAGCCAAGTTACTTTTTTTCTGATAATTTTTAACCTTGCGGGTTGTCAGTATATGTAGACTCCCAACACCAATTAGTTTTTTTTAATATTTTTGAAATTATTGTTACACCTAATTTTTTATTTGTACATCTAAATTACACTTATTTTACACCTAATTTTCCAATATATTTTACAATAATTTTTCATTGAATTAAGCGGAAATAGATTGTTTCAAATCTAAATGTGATAAAATACAAAAAAATGTTATATTACGGCACTAATACTGTAATATAGTAAAATTGAGATAGCGAAATAAAAGCATATATTTTAAGTGCACAAATCTTTGGCCAGTATTCTCACCTCACTTTTAAAACTCATTGTAGTCAAAAGTACTTTTGACTTTTACTTAAAATTACTTATTAAGCAATTTTAATTAGTTTATTTGAATTTTATAATATTAGATATAACAAAAATAGAATTACTGTTCATATTTGATAAGAGCTAGAAGTAAAAATTTATTTTAAAGCACTTTTTCATAAACAAATGAGGTGAGAATACGAATGTTTTTACTAAATAATAATTTGATTCTCAACCGAAGAAAAAATTGACTAAATGTAATAGCTACTTAAAATACAAAATCGAAGGGCGTTCAAAACATTTGCCGGGCGAAAAAAGAAAACAACATCATCGCATATAAATATAAGAGAGAAAGCATCGAAGCGTATATATTAAGTGGGCGTGTTTAAGTGTATTTCTAGGTTATATTTAATACCACCGGTATTAACAATCTAAATTTTAGCAACTCAACTCTCAAACTCGAAGGTGACAGACAAACTCAACTGTAGATTGGTCGTTATTCGATTGTTTCCAAAGCTGGAGGAGCTTAATACGGCAATGTATGATGTCTGATTATAATTAATAGCCTTGCAACGTTGCATTTATTATTTTCGCAACCGATCGTTTTTAGGTTAATCGGCTATTTTACGGAAATTGTTTTTTGGCGCTCAATTTTAATTGTTTTTTATTTTTTTTTTTAGTTTAATTAATCGGTAATTATTTTGATCATGGATAAAGAAAATAAACATAGAGTATAATTAATTTTAAGGAAAATTTTTTTTTAATTAAAATAAAGAAGCTTTAAGTTGAAGTTTTGTTTAATTTTATATTAAATTCGACGTTTTGATATACTACACGTATATTAGCATCAAGAAAAAATATATAAAAATGATATAATAATAAATAAACTAATAAACAAAACATAGAAACAAGTTACTAGGTATATCTATCTATCATAAAAATAGAGAAAGTACTCAGTGTCCTTTTGGTTTATCTCATCGGGCCAGAATAAATTTTATGTTTTTTCCGCGGGCCGTGGTAGTTAATTGACACCTTCCTGTGACCTGTATTTTTTCAGTCTGCAAATATTAAATAAATGAAAAAAAATTAATTACTACATGTATTTCTCTTATCGTCTTCGAAAAATTACAAAGAATTAGAAAAAAAATAACTTATTAATCATAAAACAATAAATATACATGTATAAATGAAAAAAGTATTTATTTAATGTGACAACTGGTGCTGCAAAGATTTTGTTAGCATAAACTAGACGAATTATATCACAAAAATATTTATTTATAATTTCTTCTGAAAATCTCGCGGGCCGGATAGAAACTTTTCGCTAGACTATAAAAAAATTGATGTAAATTTACATATTCTATCAAACGTGTTTTTAGCTTTTTACAGAAAAAAATGTACGTTGAGTTTGTCGAAACGTCAATTATTAATAAATGTTAATACAGAACTATAACCAAAAACCCGTTTCATTTTAATATAATGAGTTCTGAAAGATTTTTTTCTATTAATGTTTTTATTTCAAATTTTTAATTTTATGTCTTACCTTAACTTAGATCCAGTACGTTCAAACTTTGGAATAAATTTATCCTTGGAATAATTTTAAAATTACCTATTGAAATACTGTTATTTATTGAGTATATATTTTCACTTTCAGCCAATTACATATGATTTTTTTACTTATCTCTTAATATCCGAATATAACGCGATATTTTTTGACTAATTATTTCCCGTTAACAAAATTAACTCGCCCTAAATGCGAGGTCTAGGTAATGGGGAATGTAACAACTCTTGAATTTTCTTTTCTTTGATTTCTTTTATGAAAAATGAATGGAGCTCACGTTAAATTCACTAAAAATATCTTTAAAATAGCGTTAAATTCGGGATCACGTTATATCCGGGCAAATACGGTAATTATATACAGGAAAAATATTTTTAAAACTTTATTTTATCCTTTTCGAAATACGCGATTCAATTTCAAGTAAAGTATCATAAATACAAGTGATATTTTAAAAAAAGTTGGAGTTGGCTTGAAATAATTTTTTCATTTGGATTATATTTAAAAAGTTTCTTTTATAAAAATTCAAAATATAACATTTTTCGAAATTTGCTCAAAAAATTCAATAAAATAGAGAATGACATTAGCTACATAATAGCTAAGTAACTTTTTTCTCTAACTCATACTGATTTAGCAGGAAAAATTATTGAAAATTTTAAAAAACATTTTAAAAAAAATTCTAGCGCCCAAACGGCACATGCTAGCAAATTGAAACTAAAACCAAATTATATAACTTTTTATTCCCTATCGAAAAGTATTCTAAGTATTTCTCCGAATTTGACTTCAGAAAGAAGTATTCTGCATATTATCGCTATCCCATGTTATTATATATATTATATATTATATATATATATATATATATATATATATATATATATATTATTTAGGATGTTATTGGGATTGGAAGTATATAAAAATAATTTACATTGTATTTACTAATATAATTTTTTGTAATGACTACATAAAATATAATTTTACAATAAACAGGTTGCCTGAAGAAGGAGAAAAGAAACCTCCGAAAGCTTAAAAAAAATTGACTTCCAATCCGAATAACATCCTAAATAAACATATATATAAAGTCAACATTAAATATTCTATATATATATATATATATATATATATTCCAAATGCAATAATTTTAAGTCCGAATATATTTTTGTTGGGCTTGTTAATTGATTATACATGAAGGAAGTTTAATTATCTTTTTTTTTTGCTGAATTTATAATTATGAAATTTGATCAGTGTGAGAATTGTGTAGAGGCAAAAGAAAAAAAAATGTCAGATTAATATTCAGACTGATCTTAATACAATAACTTATGAAAATTTATGATATGCAGATGTCCTTCTTTGTAAGTTATTATAAGACAATGGATATAATTGAAAAAGCTACAAGGAAATTTGTTACATAATATGATATTATACTTGATGTAATATATATATATATATATATATATATATATATATATATATATATGAAAATTATTTTTTATGCAAATTAGGTAAGTTAATTTAACTATTGTATATAAATAAAGACGTAAGCAGATAGAATGATAGCCGCAGGCCAATAATACATTGTAATTTTTTTAAATTCTTTAGTAAAAGTTATGGGTAACAAAAATGTTTTGGAATATTATGTAATTTTACATAGCATGTAAAATTAAATTTAAAAAAAATATGTAAAATCATTAACTACACTGTCAAAAAAGTTGCCATTTGACATAAAACCATAGTAAAAAATAATACTCCTACATATTATTTCAGCAAAACGATAAAATTTTCTGTAAAAATAATATAATTTTGTAATTTTAAGTAAAGTAAGTAATTTACCATGTTATATGTTTTAGTTTTTTTTTTTTACAAAAAAGTTAGTAAACTTACATAAAATATACGTATTTTTTATTTATATAATGTAATAATTTGCTATATCGTCTGTAAATTTACATATTAAACTGGTGTAAATCAGTTTTTATGTTTTTATGCCCCAGATTTTTATGTAACAATAAATAATATTTTCTGTAACAAATTAAAATTTCAAAAAAATAAAATAATTTCCCTTAAACTGTAAACTATAATTTAAAAATAGAATCTATATACGTATTTCAAATACTAAGATTTCATCATCAATAGAAAAAGATAGCGCTAAATATTCAACGTACGTTGAGTATTTGTAATAGAAATTTACAAAAAAAAGATAGCTGCAATCAGTGTGAAGGCATTGATTAAAATAAAATCTGACTTCTTTTAATTAATAAATTATTTAAAAAAATTGTAATCTAGTTTCTTGTATTTTGTTACCTAGTAACTTATTATTATGCTAGTTAACACAACGTCATCTAACGAGTAAAAAACCATTTAAAAAACTTGGCACCACATCGACAGATGGCGCCACTACGGTTCATGTATGTTTACAAAAAAAACAATCATTTGTTTTTGTATTGTCAATTTTGTCAAATAAATAGATATTTCTCGTGTTATTTGTATTGTTTCAAGATTAATTTGGTAACTATTTAATAATTCATCATTTTAAAATGATAAAGAATAAAACAATAATTACATTATTTTTAGAAAGATATTTATTATGAGCTCGTATAAACGTATACTCATTGATGATGCCATAGATTTAGTTACTATTTTGGATGACGTACAACAGAACATAAGATGGTCGGATTATATACTTGTAATTAATATTAAATATTTGAGTTTGTTCATAATCCGACTGAGACGTCTCGAATAAAAATTTACTTTCATTAATTGTATAGTACAGCGGTCGGGAACAGGCGGACCGCGGTCCGTATTCGGACCGCGGAAGGTCGAAACTTGGACCGCCAAATATTTTTAAATAACTTACCTACCTATTCAATCTAATTAATATTTTATACAGGGTGATTTATGACGTCGGGGAAAAACTACACCGGATGATTCCTTTGAGTAATCTAAATAAAAAACTTCAAATAAACATATGTCCGAAAATGCTTTCTAACGGAACTGTAGCCGTTAGAAGTTTATTACATGTAACATCAATTGCGTTAGCCTTATTTGTTATATCAGAAATAAAAAAGTGATAAACTTCTGAATAATTGTAAAATTACTGATTAATTTTCTAACATTTTGTTTAAACACTAGTAAACCAATTTACTAGTTATGACTTACTGCGTCCCGACAAAATTTGTCTTCGATTTTTAATTATTGTAAATTTATTTATGTGTGTACAAAAATTTATAAACTAGTAAATTGGGTTACTAGTGTTTAAACAAAATGTTAGAAAATCAATCAGTAATTTTACAATTATTCAGAAGTTTATGACTTGTTTTTTTTTTCTTGATATAAATAAATAATGTTACATGTAATAAACTTCTAACGGCTACAGTTCCGTTAGAAAGCATTTTCGGACATATGTTTATTTGTAGTTTTTCATTTAGATTACTCACAGGAATCATCCAGTGTAATTTTCCCCGACGTCATAAATCACCCTGTATAACTAGTTTTAGTAGGTAAATACATATCTCTGTTGCTATATTGTTTCATATAACTACTTAAATCAGTCAAAATAAAAATTGAAAACTAATACTTAAGTATTATGAGTTTTTTTTTCTGGATCTCGATGAAAATTTTCAATAGTATCCGAACCCCATTTAAAATTACATGCCGACCCCTAGTATAGTATATTATATAAAATTAGAAGAGAGATACGTCTAACGCGCGCTTTAATTGAATTTGTTTGCAGGAAATATTCCAGTGGGTATCGCAGTTGCACGGCAGAGACTCCAGCAGGATATGTCATCGTCCCCTAGTCTAACTCCCGCAGGACTGCTTACTCCAATTGTTCCCTCGCAGCCGATCAAGGAAATTGGTATGTACTCTCCTAACTACACTCTTGTTATATACCTCCTATTTTTTTTCACATATTTACAGTGCTTATGTATTTGTAAACAATAAAGCCTAGTTTACATTAGCAGAATTAGTAGTAGAGTGCCACTATTCCATTACTAGCACAATGTAAACAATATGGGAATAGCAAAAAACGAGTACTAAAGATTATAGCAGCGGGTAGAGTAGAGTGCATAGTACATGTGGAATTGTACACTGTAATAAAAAAGTTGCCATTTTTATTTCATAAAAACCATAGTAAAAAAATATACATATTATTTCAGCAACACCGATGGTTTACATAAATTTTCTATAAAAATAATATGATTTTGTAATTTTAAGTAAAATAATTAATTTACTATATTATAGTTAATTGAGGCGTATAGATGCAAAACTCACTATATGACAAAAAGTGAAAAATGAGATTTTGCGCGATTTGGACGTAGAATTTTACAAGGAATACGATATTTAGGTTAGTTAGAAAAAAAAACTCAGTAATATGAGTAACACTCCTTAAAGTTTAGTGTTGGATGCAAAACTCACTACTTGCGTTGATAGTTTAGATGCAAACAGTTACTTTGTATGAATTAATGATGTATAAAACCAATGATTCACGATTTTAAATGTATTGCCATCTAGTAACAAGATTTTATCATCAAAATACAATTACACTTAGATTTAACAGTTTTTTGCAAATATCTCAGAACTTAAAATTTGCAAATAGTGACTTTTGCATCTATACGACTCTTATATATATATATATTCTTACCGAAAAAGTAAGTAATTACAAGTAAGTAATAAAAATTTGCTTGTGACGTCTGTAATTTAGATATTAAATTGATGTAAATCAGTTGCCCCATGTTTTATGTAAAATTACCGATTTTTATACAGTATAAGTACACTTTATTTGCTCTTTTCCCATTACAATACCTACTCTACTCTACCAGCGCACTACCAAAGTAAATAGACTTATTGCAGTAGAGTAATGGTAGAGTAGTCAGGTACAAAAAACTGTGTCAGTTTTTTAATTTATGAACGGAAGTTGTTGAGATTGTCAAATAATTGCCATTGTTAAATAATATTAATATACACAATCACGCCATGTACCCAAAAGGGTGTGACACAAACTCTTTTCATCATCCCGAAATCAGTCGCCTCCAAACATTCCTATCCAAACAAGCAACTTTCTCTTCATCCACATTCATAATTCCTTTCATACATACTCTTTTATTTCTACTACTTGGAAACTTTCGCTCACGCAAGCTACCTTCTCAATCATACCACTCCAACTACTCATCGGACGTCCACGCAAACGTATACCATCAAAATCATTCAAATAAATCTTTTTAACCAAACGTTCATTAGACATTCGCTCAACATGTCCGAACCATCTTAACTGACTAACACGGCAACTTTTGCTACAACATTTTTTTCAATTTCACACTCATCATACACTAATAATAATATTAATATTTTTAATAATATTATCAATCACGCCATGTACCCAAAATGGTGTGGCAGAAACTCTTTCCACTATCCCGAAATTAATTTTCCACTAACATTTCTATCCGGACAAGCAACTTTAGCTTTATCCATATTCATAACTGATACTCTATGTGTTCTTGTATGGTTTACATTTATTTTAAAATTTGTGCACAGTATAGTTACCTATTTATTTAGACATTAGATTATGGCAGATGAAACAACAAAAAATTTATTGCGTGACTGGGGATTTGAAGATTTGATGATGAAAATGATTATTATTTTATTTTAAAACTACTTGAAACAGAGATAACTGATAACGCAAGCCACTCTCGCAATCATACCATTCTAACTACTCATCGAATGTCTACTTGCAAACATATATCTCCAAAATCATTCATATAAATTCTTTTAACCAAACGTTCATTAGACATTCGCTCAAGATAACCGAACCAACTTTTACAACAACATTTTTTTTTCAATTTCACACTCATTATACGATCTATTTCGTATTCGAATGAACTTTAAACTAAATTCTTCTAAAAAAAATAGAGATTTATAACAGAAAAAAAGGATAACATCAATCTCTGTGAAGTGGCACTGAGTTAAATAAAATTTGGCTTCTATTAATTAAAAATCTATAATTTTTATGATCTAGTTATTTATTTGTTACCTAGTAACTTGTTATTTACTATCATTAGTATTTCTTATTTTGAAGAAGTCGAGCGTTGAGTTTCGACGAAACGTCGATTTTAAATAAATATTAATACAGAACTTTAACATAAAGCAGTTTTCAGGGTGGCTAAAACTTTGTGAAAACCAATTTTCCTGACTTTTCCCGGTTTCCCTGACTTTTATATTTAAACAAATATAAATTCCCAAGTATGAGAATGTGAATCACAAAATATTGATTAAAATCGGTTTAAAATTAGATAAAGATGAGTTACAACCTCAAACTTCATTAATTATAATGATTTCTAAGTCTAGGTGTGCAGAAATTGAGATAAGATTAATTTGAATATACTAAAAGTGAAATTCATTAATTTTTGCCGATTTTATAATAATACAATTACAAATTTGCACAACATTTGCTCAAAATTTGTGTTTGTAATTTTGTCCCTGACTACAAATGAAATTCCCTGACTTTTCCTGGACCAACAAAATTCTTTGACTTACCAGTTTTCCAGATTTTGGCCACCCTGAGTTTTATTTTGATAAAATAAGTTCTGAAAGATTTTTTTACTATGTTAAATTTTTCTCCACTAAACTACTCCACTTTGTGTAAATAGCTCCTCTTACCAAAATTAGTTCAGTAGAGTAATTTGGAGAAAAAGTATGCTAGTTTACTCTACTACGAACTCTACGAATGTAAATTAGGCTTAGCTTTGTAACTCTTTGTGTAAATAGCTCATCTACCAAAATTAGTTGAGTAGAGTAATTTGGAGAAAAAGTATGCTAGTTTACTCTACTACCAACTCTACGAATGTAAACTAGGCTTAGCTTTGTAACTCTTGTGAAACCACCTTGTTTTTATAACTCATGCAAAATGATTAATTTTTAAATACCACTATTAATTATTGATAAGTTTCCAATCGCAACCCCCACTCCCACCCCTCCTTTGACAAATTATGCACACGTCACATGATAATTCGAAAAAAAAAAGCACTATAGGCATGAATCTATCCAACCAATGTATTCACACACATACTCACATGAATACACACATCTCCTATATATGTGTATATCTGTGTGTGTGTTTAGATGCGGCAACAGCGTCGGCCGGCATGGCCACCGTGTCAGCGGCAGGCGGTCCCGTGGGTGCGGCATCCATACTCCAATGCGGCGACGATCGTACGACGGCATTGGCCGGCTGGCCAATGGGTGGCACCCATGGCTCGGCACTAGCTACACCCACCCTGTGGCAGTATCCTGGTGAGTTGTTTGGCGGCCACATAGACACTTTCCTGTAGTAACCATTGGCTTTTGCTGCATGCCTGATGCTTGCTGGTGTTGTTTAGCAGCCGACCGTTTCACGGCTGGACGTGCGTTAGGATTTTGTTTTTATGGGCGCTTTTTTTTTGTTTTGTTTTGTTTCTTGAAGCCGCGCGGTCATGGTTGATTTTTTTACGAACGGGTTATGACCGTAGCCACGTTGCGTTACTCCTAGATGTATAAACGAGTTTTTATAGGATGTAGCCATTTAACTTAGGCGAAAAATATAAATAGAGTATTAGATTTTTGTTGTTGCAATTTAAAATTTTACGTTAACAACTTAGAAGTACTTTATCAATACTTATACACATTTTGTTAATATATTTGATATGTTTTCCACGTGCTATAAAATTCATTCTACATTAATTTTTGAACTAGTACGAAATTATATAAGAAAAAGCCCTGAAAGTCCGGACTTTCCTCGGTGGGCCTTCATCATTATGATGACGAGTTTTAGATAAAAGGTTTGTAATAATACTCATATTTGTAAAATTTCACTAAAATTCACTAAAATTTCAGTGAAATTTTACAAATATGAGTATTATTACAAACCTTTTATCTATCAAAGAGTTTCACAAAGTTAAAATGTCGACCATTAATTATATGACGAGTTTTATAAAAATTTAAAAACAGATTATCCCAAAACAATCGTTGTTAGATCCTAACAACTTTCACAAAATCAGTAGTGCTATTTTCAATAAAACTTTTGAATTAATGACAAATTTAACCTTTCCTTCTCACACTGGGGTATATTTCTTTCCCAGTGCGTATTCAAAGCGAGGTAAAGACTCCTAAACTCCTAAAAAAAATTTTCCAACAATTGCACATTTGAACAATAAAATGTTAACAAATATCGATGGAACCTACATGACCTTAAAGTATACACCTCAACGAAAATTTTGATATGCAATTGTTCAACTTTACGACAATTATAGGTGGAGCTAAACACGGTTGAAGGCGCGGGGTAGACATCTACCCCAGTGTGGGGAGCTTGATCGGCTTATACTAGTGTGGGGAGCAAGGGTTAATTACTAGAAAATTAAATATAAATATTAACAAAAAAAAACAATTTCAAATCTGAGTTATTAAATTTTTCAAGAAAATAGGACACATTTATTAACATCGTAAATGATGAAAATGAATATTTTATTTATAATGAATCCGATAACCATGTATGAGAGAAGGAATTATGAATGTGGATGAAGCGAAAGTTGCTTGTGCTGGATTGAAACCGGAGAAGAAGATGAAATCAATATAACAAACTGTAGTAATACAGTTGTAGAAATTGTATTGTCTGTTGTTTTTCAGTATTACACAAATTTAATCTCCACACATTGACATACGCTAATTTATTCATTGCTTATAAATTAGTGCTAACATTATTTTCCACTCAAGTATCATGCGAACGAACATTTTCAAAATTAAAATACATCTTAAACATATTGCGAAATTGTTTCATGTTCATTGTCATGCTTTGGAAAGATCAGATAATGAAAATATCATTAAAAAATTTCCTAATCATTTATTAAATCGTCTTCTTTATTTTTCTGTAATATCATTTCCATGATTCCATGTTTATTAGAATAAAAAAATATAAAAACTTCCGAAAAACGTATTTGAACAATTTTGGGATGTAAAGTGGGACCTATCCTGCAACTTTTTTTTATCCAGTCCAACCCTGGACATACACTATATAAATTTAATTCTTTTACTACATTTTTCCTCTGCCATAAAAATTATATAATACCTACCATACGTTTCTTAATTAATCGTTGCCAGATAATGAAAATATCATTAAAAATTTCTTAATCATTTATTAAATCGTCTTCTTTATTTTTCTGTAATATCATTTCCATGTTTATTAGAATATAACAAATATAAAAACATCCGAGAAACGTATTTGAACAATTTTGGGTTGTAAAGTAGGACCTATCCTGCAACTTTTTTTTATCCAGTCCAACCCTGGACATAAACTATATAAATTTAATTCTTTTACTACATTTTTCCTCTGCCATAAAAACTATATAATACCTACCATTCGTTTCTTAATTAATCGTTGCTTTCGCAAAGCCAAAATTGACATACATAAATTAGCAATTGTCATCTGGACACATTAAACCTCATTAAATAGAAACCTTCCCTAACACTGTCGCTGTCGCATATAATATATTGCATATTCGGTTGTTTTTACGATACCAGATGGTGTAAGCAATAGTGTAAATGTTTGTGTCCAACTCGCACTATTACAACGAATAGTTTTACAATAAATTTGCATAGAACATAATGCGGGCTCGGGGCGCGAAAGAAATTATCTGCTAACACATAACAAATTTGCTCATAGAAATACGAGCGTTTTTTTTTTGCACTACGCTCTCTGTATTACGTATTTTACTTTATTCAAATGTTGATATATATATATATATATATATATATATATATATATATATATATATATATATATATATATTACGGTGGCCCTTATTTTGGGAAGGTTCTAATTATACCGGTCTCCACCCGGAAACCGGTTTAAAATAAAAAAATAAGTGAATTTTTTTCAGATTTTTTTAAGTCAGTCTAACCCGTGCATCTACGCGATTTTCGCTTAATTTTCCCGTATCCGACATGGGTATAATATACCTAGTTCAAATATTAATTTATTGTATCTAGCAACTCGTTTATATTAAATATACACTAATATCAATCTCATCAATAATTTCCAATGTCAAATAATCGTCAAATTTAATAATATAATGAATAATATACATATACATTCACGGAGAAAAACGTTTCTTTGATATTAATAAATAAATTTCATTAACATATATTTTTCTATTTTAAATAAATTTATTTAGAGTAAATATAGAAGCTTTTTATTTTAAATAATTATTTGTTTGTAATAAATAAATACCTTTAAATCAAATAGATATTTATTTGGCACTATTGAAAAAATATTTATTGGAATGAAAATGATTTTCTTTACTCCAAAGAATGCCTTTTCTCAGTGTTGTATATGATTAGAGACTAGATAACCAAGTGATGTACGTATTATATTTTTATTCATTATATTATTAAATTTGACGATTATTTATTATTGGAAATTATTGCTGAGATTGATATTAGTGTATATTTAATATAAACGAATTGCTAGAAACAATAAATTAATATTTGAACTAGGTATATTATACCCATGTCGGATACGGGAAGGTTAAGCAAAAATCGCGTTGAGGCACGGGTTAGACTAACTTAAAAAATCTGAAAAAAAATTATTTATTATTATTTTATTTTAAACCGGTTTCCGGGTGGAGACCGGAATTAGAACCTTCCCAAAATAAGGGCCACCCTAAAATATATATATATATTACCACTGAAAGCTCAATAAAGAATCTTACATGAGAATTTGATTTATAACACCTAACCTTTGACTATCTTTCCGTTAAAAAAATTTTACAGTATATATAGTGTAACTGCCGTATGGAATATATAAATTTTAGGATAACGGATATCGGTAAGAATTAATAAAGTTACAATAACATTAACGTATATCAAATTTATTGTAAAGTTGCCTTTATTTCGCCTATACTTAAAGGGTTCTTCAGAGTAAATACACTAAAATAGCAAGTGAAGAATTATATTACTGTAGCGTTCGAATTTTACAATCATGTGAGTAATATGCTTTGATTATAAATATTTATTAATAATCAACATGTTCAACGAAACTCAATGTTTGTTTTTATCAGAAAAAAATTGATGCAAATGACATTTATATCGTAGTAAATAACAGAACATAGAAACAAGTTACTAGGTAAGAAATTAAAAAAGTCCTCGTGCTTTTGATCGAGGGACTTAGCGCATTTTTGGCGGGCGGATCAGTATTTTTAAAATATCATTAATTACCTTACTTAGCATTGGCTGAGCGCTTTTACACTATTCGATGCGCCAATAACTGGGCAGCACTGAACTAATGCAAAAAACTAGAACTCTCTACGATGTCTAGTTTAAAAGTTTTTCTGGAGCCGAACGAACGACCGACCGAACGGACAAAGCGTATTATTAAGCTTTCTTTTTGAAAACAAAAATGCGCTAAAAATAAGTAACTAGATCATAATTTTTTTTTTATAATTTGTTATTAATGGAAGCCAAATTTTATTTAAATCAGTGCATTCACAGTGATTGAAGTTATCGTTTTACTATGTTAAATGTTTTCATTGGATTTTAAAAATTCAATATATTGAAATTTTACTGTATCAAAAAAAAAACACGTTTTTGAATGATTATATTCGGATATTTTGCAATGATTTACAAAAGTTTAAAAAGTAAACATGTAATTATCTTGTACAAAAGCAAATATGGGCCAAAGTTTACTCATGTCAAAAAATCTGAAATAAAATCAACAAAATTTTTAATCTAATATTTGAAATATCAGCTAAAGCGTATAAGTATTTCTATTATAAGTGCGTATTAGATAAATAGAAATATGCCCGTATTAAGTAAATATCTAGTATCAGCCTATCAATAATAACGATTACCATGTCCTAATAATGATATTTAATCTGGTGAACAGGGTCGGATTGAAACAAGAATTAAACTCTGGCACTATTAGAACCATCGGTCTATTTTTACTTATATGGAATAGTAAAAATTCTTAAAATAAATAAAAACATATTGAAAACAATACACATACGATTTTAAATAGTACCGGTCCATTTTAGCACCGGCCCTTCAAATGTTAAATGGCCAGTCCGTCCCTGCTGAATGATAAATATAATGATAGTTGATCGATAGTTCTACAGTTCAAAAATTTATCATTATCTGCCTGATGGGATTGAAATGCAAACACAAAAAAAAATATTTCTGTAAATGTTATCGTTTATAAGTTAGTGGCATTATTTGAAAACAATTAGGGAATGTATGATAAATTATTTATATAACTTAATCCGATAATTTTAATGTTAATTAATGGTAAAAGGTTGAATAAATGGTTTTGCGTTTCGAAAATGAAATAGCTACATATTAAAAAAATTCTAAAATCTTTCGATTCACATCTGTAAATGTGGATTTAGAATTGATAATATTAGGGTGACCTTAAAAAAAAAACTTTAGTAAAGTTAAAATCGATAATTTTACATTGAAAAAACATGAGAAATAATATTTTTTGCATGTTTTTAAGAAAGTAACAGGTTCCTCTACACAACTGAAATTTTCGGAAAACGCGTGTAAATACATACACGATATAAACAATATAGGTATTTACACACATTTTCCAAAAATATCAGTTGTGTAGAGGAACCTGTTACTTCCTTAAAAACATGCAAAAAATATTATTTCTGATGTTTTTTTCGATGTAAAATTATTGATTTTAGCCTTACTGAAATTTTTTTTAAGACACCCTAATGTATATATATATATATATATATATATATATATATATATATATAATATATATATCGAAATGTAATTTGTTATATATTTTTTAATAAAAAAAATTATTAGTAATAAATCAACAACTTTATTAATATACAGGCTGTAACAGAATAACTATTCCTAATTTTCAGAAATGATAGAGTTCACTTAGAGAAACATTTTTTATTAATAAACTAGTGTCCGGAAATTTCTCGGTGTCAAGATACACTAGATATCGTTAAAAACATCAAAGAGTAGTTAAGTTAAGGAACATTTTATTAGAAATAATAGTTCATTAAACTTTATAAAAATTGTTCGAATTTACGACCACCATTTGACTGCCGAAAAAAAAAAAAATCCGGACACTAGTTTATTAATAAAAAATGTTTCTTTATGTGCCCTCTATCATTTCTGAAAATTAGGAATAATTATTCTGTTACTTCCTGTCAGGGCCGTATTTAGGATCTGTAGGGCCCTAGGCTGAACCTGTGGTGCGGGCCCTTACGAGGGGTGGGGGGTTGTGATTTTATAATTTTAAATAAACATGTTAGGAAAATGCAAGATTAAAAAGGAATGTAACAAACAAGTAAATTTTACTTATATTTATTTAATTGAAATAGAGTATTTAAAAAAATAAATAATAAACTTAGAAATGAAAATATCAAATAATCTTAATAGCTAATTGGTTTTGCGCTAACACTTAGTACTAATGAAGCTGTATGTACTAGTGAAGTGTATTGTTACTGGTTGCAAGTCGGGTTATTCTGTTTTATGAAAATTTAAGTAAAATACTTAAAAGGTTATTGATTAAACAATTATTTACTTTAAATTTGAAACGTGTGGTGCGGGCCCCTTTGTGGTGCGGGCCCATAGGCTGCAGCCTATGTAGCCTATGCTTAAATACGGCCCTGCTTCCTGTATATATTAATAGATTTGTACAATAAATTTCAATTGAACAATCTTTAGTTTCCTACATTATTTATTCAAAAACCACCTAAATATCACAAACCAAATATCAATATTGTACTTAACAATATTTAGCATTTAAACATTAAATATTGAAAATTCTTAACACATCTTCATTCTAATTCTTTGCGTAAATTATTACATAATAAGCACGGTGTTAATTTCCGAGAACAACATTGAGTAAAATAAAACAAAACGACAACAAAAAAACAAACGAATATCGTTCTTCGTAAAACCGCACAAAAGTTGGGAGGAAAGAATGAGGAGAGCACACTCACTTGTTTACAAACAAAACACTAACGCTCGCTGAACATTTTATTTTCATTAGTGGCATAACATGACAATGTCGTCGTCGTGAAACAAATGAAGGAATTTTTATGACTCATCAGTATTTGACATATGAGTACCATAGTGGTATAGTGACAAACGCGTCATCCAGATTGAAAGATTTTTTGCACTAGAAAGGATGATCACATATTGTTAGTCCATTTTGATATTTATCAAAAATTATAGGTATACTTGACGATTTGGATGTAATAGTGCCATTTGCGTACAAATAAGGGTCGGGTCAAACCCAGGTAGTGAAGCTAGTTAGGCCGTGTGCCAGATGCGTACAGCGGTTATATAATATTTATAATACGCTATAATATCATCGCACATAATTTTTACAAATAATCAAGTCAGTATTTAATTTTAAAATTGACCCAAGTTTATATTTATTGGTTTAAATTTGATTTGAGTAGATTAATATTTAATAAATTCATATCGTTTACCAACTTCGTTACTTTTTACTATATTATGATAAATTATGCTTAAATTCGTGATGTTAAATTTGTAATAATAATTACATAAACTTTTTCTCACACTTTTCCGTAATCATTTTGGAAATATGTAAATTAAAACACTCGGTTAAATTTTCACAATAACAATAAAAATCTTTTATTGGCCAATTTTGGCTGTTAACACTAGAAATACCGGCTTTTGTGCATTCCTAGAACGATATGAATTTATTAAATATTAATCTACACAAATCAAATTTAAACCAATAAATATAAACTTGGTTAATTTTAAAATTAAATACTGACTTGATTATTTGTAAAAATTATGTGCAATGATATTATAGCGTATTATAAATATTATATAACGGCTGTACGCAAATGACACTATTTAATGACTGTACGCAACTGGCACGTACGCAACTGGCACTATTTTCTTTAGAGCAGGTAGATGAATTTGTGTATTTTGGATACCTAGCTGATTGATCGTGAAATTGTAAGAAGAATTAATACTGCTTAGGTTTTGGGTGTTTTTAAACTGCAAACTTACGTTTTTCTATAATAAAAATAAATTTTAATAGAAAAAAAAAAAGTAACAGTAAAAGCTAAAAATAAAATTAAATTTCAATTTAAAATTATTAATAATTTTACAAATATATCCATTTCTTTTGCTTATGAAAAAGTACTTTTATTTTTTGCTTTAATATAAATTTTTAATTGTATCTCTTATAAAATATGAATAAGATTTATATTTTTTGATATATTTTTATATCCAATATATTCAAATTGCTTAATAAGTAATTGTAAGTAAACGTCAAAAGTAATTTTGACAAAAATCACTTTTAAAAGTGAGAATACGAATACCTATGTTTCTAAATTAAATATCTGTTACAGTTACTTACTATTATTTATTCTAATAAATTTTTTATTTTTTTTTAGAAAAACGTAAGTTTACAATTCAAAAACACATAGGCCCGTATTCTCACCTCGTTTATAAAAGTGATTTTTGTCAAAAGTACTTTTGACGTTCACTTAAAATCAATAAAATCATATATTAAGCATTTTAAAATAGATTATTTAAATTTTATAATACCAAATATAATAAAAATGATCAATTATTTATATTTAATGAAAAACAGAAGCAAAAAGTTATTATGAAATTAATGATAAAAGCACTTTTTCATGAAAAAGTTAGGTGAGAATACGGGCCATATACTTTTGAGTTAAAAATAAAAAAAGTCAAGCAAGAAAGTATTTGAAAGCATTGAACAACTATTCATCACTGGCTGTTTCTAATCTTTAAAACGATCCACTCATACAGTGGCGTTTTTGTCACTATACCATTAGGTCCTCATATCTTCTACAGTTCGACACTGACGTGTCCACAACTTTCGTTTTCATAAATCAATATTTTCCGGATCGCAGTACGTTGTGTGAATAGGGGACAGAATTTTTATAGGGGGGTACTATTTGATTATTCTATCGAGAGGGACTGTCAGTTTTTGGATGATGTTTTTGTCCTGACCTACGGCCATATAGATCTAGAATGTCGGATGAATGATTTTGTTTATTGAAAGAACGAAACTGAATTATATAAACACTAGTGAATTTCCTCATACTTTGTTCGGAAAAATACAAATAGTTTTACTATGTTATTTCAAAACTTTGATAAATTGCACTAAAATCGTTGAAATAATGCAAGATTAATTAAGAAAGTGGCTATTTATACATACGGTATGTATACGCAATTGGCTATTTATACATACAGTATTTTTACGCAATTGGCTATTTAGGGTAGGTTAGGTTAGGTTAGTAGGTTGGTTTGGGAACCTACAAATAAATTTGTAGGAGTTATTACAATTTTACTGATTTAACAGTAATAATCTTAAATATTTTAACCTAAATTAGAATCTAATCAATCTTACATTTGCTCAGATATTAAAATATCAATAATATCAATATATCGATAATTTATTTTTCCCAGCCCTAGATTTGCACAGTATGATTTTAAGTTTTTTTAATTGATAAATACAGTGGAATCTCGCATAACGAGCACCTCGCAAAACGAGTAATTTGCATAACGAGCAAAATAAATTGTAAAAAAATGACTCGCTTAACGAGCGACGTTTCCGTGTTATTGCTACATCAGTCTGTGTTTAGAACAAAATGTTAAAAGATTACAAAATGTGACAAAAACAAATGTCTCTAGACAGCTTTCTAGTAAAAAAGAATTAGGTATGTTACTAATTATATTCGATTTTTTTGTTTTCTGCAAATCGAATTCTCATTCCAGGTTGGTTCATTCCGCGATAGGATTTCTATGTAATTTTTTTTGAATAAACGTTACACATAACTTTTTTTAGTTTTTTTTTTTAATTTTATTTTTTGAGAATTTTTTCGGCATAGAACGCATTATTGTATTTTATATGGTAAAAATTGTTTTGCGTTACGAGTAAGACTCCGGAACGAAATATGCTCGTTATGCGAGGTTCCACTGTATATAATTTTAGAACACGATATTTTTGGAATATATTATTAATTTATGTAAAAATTATTAAAAAAAATTAATTCGAATACAGTGGCCAGACTCACTATGAAAATATATTACGTCAAAAAATCTTGACATTATATTTTTCATTCTGTTTTTTTTTTACACAATATACTCAAAAGTGAAAAAAAAATGTAATGTAGATGTGGGTGCAATATATTCTTGTTCATTAACAACGATATTAGTTATTTGTCCTATTTATATAATTTATTATATAATTATCTATAGTTCTTTTATAGTATCATAGCAATTACATTGTAATTTAAAATTAAAAATTAAAATTTATTGATATTATAATAATGAGTACGTAGCAGCGCAATATATCAGGGTCCATAATTCATAAAAAGAAAAACTGCATATTTTATTCAAATATGATTGTTATCAATTAATAAATTAAACAAAAATTTACCTCATTAAATATATACATAAATTACATATTATTTCAGAAAAACAATGGTTTACAAAAATTTTCTGTAAAAATAATATATTTTTTTGTAATTTTAAGTACATCCATACATACATACAAACACAATCATGCCATATACCTTAAAGAGTGTGGCACAAACTCTTTCCATTATCTCGAAAACAGCCTTCTCTAAACATTCCTATCCAAACAAGCAACTTTAGCTTCATTTACATTCATAATTCCTCTCATACATACTCTTCTATTTCTACTACTTGGAAACTTCCACTCACGCAAAACACTTTTAATCGTACTACTCCAACTACTTATCGGACGTCCACTTGCAAACATATACGTTCAAAATCATTCATATAAATCTTTTTAACCAAACGTTCATTAGACATTTGCTCAAGATATCCGAACCATAATAAGTAAAATAATTAATTTACCAATATTATATATGTTTTTGGGATTTGGGTTGGGTTTGGTTGCAAAAGCATAAATGAAAAATGACTGCTGTGAAAATGAGAGTACGTAATGAGTGTGAAATTAAAAAAAATGTTGTTACAAAAGTTGGGATGTTAGTCAGTTAAGATGGTTCGGACATCTTGAGCGAATGTCTGAATGAACGTTTGGTTAAAAGAATTTATATGAATGATTTTGAAGGTATACGTTTGCTTGGACGTCTGATGAGTAGTTGGAATGGTAATAATTAAGAGAGTGGCTTTGCGTAAGCGAAAGTTTCCAAGTAGTAGGAATAGAAGAGCATGTATGAGAAAAGAGTATCAGTATGAAAGTGGATGAAGCTAAAGTTGCTTGTCTGGATAGGGATGTTTGAAGGAAACTGATTTCGGGATAGTGGAAAGAGTTTGTGCCACATCTTTTCGATTATATGACGTGATTGTGTATGTATGTATGTATATTGATTTAACTTTCATAATTCCTTGCATATAAAAATTAATATCAGGAAGATCAAACTGTACTCGTCCAAACGGAATTGCGTCCTTTAAGTAGTTAACAATATTGTTTGTTAGTTAGCATTTTGACAGCAATTTGTTAATATAAATTTTGAAATAAGATTTTTTTATAGTAAATGAGATTTGCTCAAAGCCGAGACCTAGCTAATGTGTTTACACGGTTTACATCTGTAAGACATGTAGCGTTACAGGATATTTTGTCTTTTTCTATCAATAGAATTCTATTTGCTAAAATAAGACAAAATATTCTGTAACATATGACAGTTCTTACAGATGTGAACTAAATAAACCCATAAATCGTTTTTCAGTAGATTCATTCTATCTCATCAAAATCTTTAGATAAATTTTACGAACAAATAAATAAAAATACAAGAATAGTTTGTCGTATCGGATGAATGCTGAATTGACAAAAATTGGAAACAATAAAATATAATAATTATATTTGTTTGTTTTCCTTTTCTTGAGTAATAATGTTACTTTAGAATTATTTGAACGTTTGAATTCTTCGCTATCAAAATAAATTGTTAATTCTGAGTCTGTTTAGAAATTGTGAAAATAAACGAAGTTATAATTAGAGTGAATTGTAATGAAATTATTTGAAGGTTAAATTTCTACTAATATTACGGACAGAAAATAAATTAATTTAAACATTCTACGAACTTGAAGTTGCAAATCTCGACAGCAATACAATTTCAAATTATTTAATTAAGGTTTTTTTTTATATTTTTCATGTTAAATTAAACAGATTTTTATTTAGAAGTTTAGCATTTATTCTTGAGATAAGTAAAAAATCATTTGTGATTGGGTAAAAATGTATTCTCAGAATAAATGAGAATATTTCATTGGTTAATTTTAAAATTATTCCAACATTTGCAAATACTGAGTCTTAGTAAATTTAATTTCAAATATTAATTTAATTATAAGATTTCAAAACATTTACAGCACTTTACAACACTTTATAACATCATTCAAATATTTACTGTTATACAAATAAGTTAAATATAAGTTCGGTATATTTGTAAAAAAATAATAATAAAGTAAAGCGTCTGTATTATTTTAACCGATTGTCACATATAGTGAGGAACGTATTGTAATTATACCAATTTTGACTTCGAGATTTTTACGCATACAAATTCGGTTTTATGGAACGTAAATCAACTGTTTTTAGCGTGTTATCTGTTTGTCGGTCTGAGCAAACTCGACTGAACGAATTTTTTAACAATTTCATTTTAAACTTCGAACAAGAGTATTTCAATTTCAACAACATTTGGTACAGATCCGCCCACCAAAAGTGGCAGTTTACTGAAGTCAATTTTATCAATTTTATGTATTTTACAAATATTTCATAACAGATAAATATGCTATACACTGTAATAAAAAATTAAAGTAATTTTACAAACAAAATACGAGCATCTATTTACTCAAATTTTGTCTGTAATTATATAGGCGAAGTTAAAATATAATTATACATTTATTTTGTATTGTAAATTCCATTAAAAATGGAAAATAATACAAATTTAGGTATATTACACTTTTTTTTTGACAGAGTACAAGTTACAGCTAACAACTTTTTTATACGACTTAATAAATTTTTATAATTTTTCATATTTTTGCTGGAATATTTGTTTAACTATCTATTTTGGTACGTTGCCATGATTACGGTAAATTATAAATACGTAGACAGTAAAAAATTTAGGTATTTGTGTGTTATTTTCGAGTGTGTTAATGAAGCTTGTTAAATTATATTGTGTTGAAATCGCGAAGTGTTAAAATATATGGCCCGTATTCTCACCTCACTTTTTCGTGAAAAAGTGCATTTATCATTAATTTCAAAATAACTTTCTGCTACTGTTTTTGATCAAATATAAATAGTTTTTCTATTTTTGATCATTTTTATTATATTTGGTATTATAAAGTTTAAATAAACTATTATAAAGTGCTTAATAAATAATTTTAAGTAAACGTCAAAAGCACTTTTGGCAAATATCACTTTTATAAATGAGGTGAGAATACGGGTCTATATTTTTAACATAGTTTATATTTTGCATTTAATATTTAACAATGATGTATTTTGTTAAATTAACAAAATTTTGGTAGTGGACCTCTCGAAACACTAGTCTTAAAATTGTGTTAATTTAACACAATTAGTTTTACTGTGTATTATGAAATTATCAACATAACGAATAATAATAATTTTACAATTAAAAACTATTTTGTTTAAATCCTTTTACCTACCCCATTTCATATATTGTGCAACAATTTTATATATTGATAATGAGGGTATAGTAAACATAATTTGTATTTGCTTCAAAATAGAGTCATGAGAGTAATACCTCGTTGTAATAGATATGAGCCCAATAACAATATGTTAATAAAACTAAAATGGTTAAATATTAAATCTCTCTCAGAAATGTTTGCAATGATTTTTATATTTAAAATGTAACAAGGTTTGCTTTCGAAGTATTTAAATGCCAGTTTGAAAGACTAAAACTAGTTTACTAATAATATATTTCACAATGAATTACTTGAATATAATAAATTGTCGAAATATTTTCAAAAAATTGAAAAACTTTTAAGTTTGAAATTAGTTAAATTTTTACTTTAATAAAGTTAATAATTAAGTTGATAATTTGATAAATTATAAATATCACTAATTACCTATTATGTAAATATTATGCTACAGTAGTAGATTTCCTATAATTTTTATAATTTTATAAATATGTATTACAGTGTAAATCATTAGCCAAAAAGTAAAATAAAGTTTGATTATCTTTATTATTTTGTGATAACAGTCAGTTTTGTGGTGGTCGCAGCAGATTTTTTTTCTTAATTACTTCAATTAATTTCACATACTTATTTCCAAGTTATTAATATTCGATCAATTCGATAATAAATGAAAATAAAAAATCTTTCAGAACTCATTATATTAAAATAAAAATACTTTACGTTGAAGTTCTGTTTAATTTTATACTATACAAACAAACATAACATAGAAACATGTTACTAGATAACAAAATAATAATATACGGTGTAGTATATCAATTTTAATATAAAATAATTTTTTTTTTTAATATAAAATTAAATTTTATCGTTGTCTTATCTTAAATCAAACATTACAATTTCCAACAAAAACCTACAATGATTCGAATCTTGTCATTCCATGATCGGAAAGCAATGCTCGAACAACATTCAACTTATCACAGTCCCCTTCGGATGCAATTTCCTGCATAATTCTCAGCCGTATATCATAAATATTTAAGGGCGCTATTCCCTCGACAATCCGCTGAAATAAATCGTATTTTGGGGTAGGTCGCGCGCTGCCAGGGCTAATATTAGAACGACATGTCGTGCTCGAAGCCTCGAGCTGTGATGTAGGCTCCCTTGCTTTGCCATCATGTTTAAGGGTAGGATTAGGGCTGTGAAACCTTGGTGGTGTGATGGTTTGAAGAGCCACCCCTCCCACCTACCCTGTTGAGGGGAATGAATGCAACGAGAAATGGAAATATGTTTGAAAATAAGTAAAAAACGGGAAAAAGGGAGGGTGAGTTCGCAAAATGTGATGCTGAAATTTTTATATTGTATGAAAATGATTTATTGAAATTTAAAAAGACTTAAGTATTATCGTTTAAATAATTGATTATGAGTTAATTAGATTTATTATGATAATAACAGTGAAAAATCTTTCAGAACTCATTATATAAAAATAAAAAGGCTATAGGTTTTAGTTCTGTATTCATTTTTGTTAATAATGCGAACTCAATGTTACTCAACGTTCATCTTGACATTTACAGAACATAGAAATAAGTTACTAAGTAACAAAATAAGTAACTAGATTATTAATACAGAACTATATCGTAAAGCCGTTTTATTTTATTATTATAATATTCTAAATTTTCGGCTTTTATTGCAGCCCTCATCAGAAAATATGTAATTCTACAAAAAAAGTACATATTTTTTCTAATTAATTAATAAAAATTGTACATATTTTCTGAAGAGGGCTAAATAAAAACAAAAATTTAGAATATTATAATAATAAAATTAAACGATTTTAGGATGTAGTTCTGTATTAATCTAGTTGCTTATTTTGTTAACTAGTAACTTGTTTCTATGTTCTGTTTATTTACTGTAATGCCATTTGTATCTTTTTTCCTGAAGAAGATGCACATTAAGTACGTTGATTATTAATAAAAATTAATACAGAACTACAACCTAAAGCCATTTTATTTTAATATAATGAGTTCTGAAAGATGTTTTACTATGTTAATATCATAAACAATTATTAATTTATTTAACCGATAATACTTAGAATATTATAATAAATCTAGAAATCATCTATTCTTGAATTAGATGTTTGAACTAATATAATTGGAATACTGAAAATCATCTAAGAGTATTTTTTAAATAAAATAAGTAAATTAGAAAAATCATTCACAGATTTTTTCTGCCCAAGATATTTTAAGTAATAGACAAATATTTATTCATATTTTAATATTTATTAATGTACATTTCGAATTTATATCGTTATTTATCAAAATTTGTTAGAAACAAATTTGTACGTAAACTATATTTATCATAAAACTATAACTATTCACAACAAGATATTTCATTTCACTTGAAGCGATTAGTTCTGCTCGACAGAGCTTTATAGATGATCAAATTTCTCCATTCCACACACAAACACACACACACAAAATGAACCAAAACAAAAAAACCAAATCTAGCCACAGTTCATAGACCTGAAATTCAGTCATTCAAAATGACGTAAGCACATTGCTTCGGTAACAAACGAAGATCAACCATATAACAAAATATACACGCGCACGCGCATACAGCCTGCCCGAAAAGTCACTCGCCTTGGACATGTCAAAAGTGCTGTAATTTGTATCAAACACGTTCTTCATTTGTTTCGGTTGCTTCTTTATTTTATTTCGATGGCCAAAATTCAAATATTTCCGATTGGAAACAAAGTTATGATTTCGTTGAAGTCTTCGATGTTTTACAAATGTTTTAACAATACTGTAAAAGCTATTTTATCCGGCATACTCTAAAAATTGGTACATTTCCATTCAGAGCAAGAAGTAAATCCATATTACATATTCACACACATTCTATTTGGTACTTTTTTCGATAAAGAGTCTTGTGAGTATTTTAAATACTACACAGTGTAGTATTTAAAATACTCACAAGGCTTACAGTGTGGTCTAAACTGTAAACAAATTCGATAATTTTACATAAAAATTCGGGACAACTGATTTACACTAGTTTAATTTGTAAATTTACAGTCACAGACATTTTTTATATAATATGAATATTAAATACGTATATTTTATGTAAGTTTACTTACTTATTCGGTAAAAAAACATATATAATGTGGTAAATTAATTATTTTATTTAAAATTACAAAATTATATTTTTACAAAAAATTTATGTAAACCATTAGTTTTGCTGAAATAATATTTAATTAATCCTATTTAATTAATGCTTAACCTTGTGATATTTTTATTTATTTATTTATTTATTTTAATATTATGTAAAATCGTTAAAATCGCGCTTAAAATCATGTAAAATCGTTAAAATCGCGCTTAAAATCATATAAAATTATTTCAATCGTAAAATCATCTAATCATTGAATACAGAATTATGTATATACTATAATAATGGTGTGTGTGTGTGTGTATGTGTGATATCGCATTCAAAAATTTAATATATATGTATGTAAATAAACTGAGATAGCCATGAAAAAAAAAAAGAATCTCACTGCTATATAGAAAAAATGTCAAATTAATATATCAAAAATGATAAAAATATCTTATCTACAGCAATTCCACAATAGAATATCATCGCGCATCGTTTAGCAGGTACGTTTAGCTACAATTTAATATGCAACAATATAGTATTCGCGCATTTTTACCGCAAGAAAACGCATTTTAATTTCATGCGCGCATAGCTCCTTTTGGGACTGAATCTCTTCAATAGTTAGGAATTACTCATTTAATACGAGTAGTATAAAAAGTTTATATATATATATATATATATATATATATATATATATGTATATATTTATTTGTTAACTCTGTGAATAGAATAGAATATATAATGTTTTTATCTAGAAATTTTTCATACCAGAAATCTGGAAGTATGCCAGTTTTGTGCTTGTAGTACTGTATATTTTAATGATAATTACAATCGATTGTTACGATTGGAAATGATAGATCTAGTTGTTTTTGACTGCATGCTCGATAACAAATTAATAAATAAATGACAGTGCTAATAAAAATTAACTTTTCGGTAATTGGTAATTTTGTAGACCTTGTAGGTCGTTTTTATGATCAGTTGCGGAATTTATATAATTTGCCAGTTTAACCATAAAAGTCGATTTTATTGCTATTTCGAAATCTGTACGTGTACAGGGCAATTTGTATAAAACCTTTTTTGTAAAGCTGTCTTTAACTATTGTTTCGCAGAATATAAGATTCGTAAATGCTTGCTTATATATATATATATATTGTACGACACTTGAAATTGAAAATTTATTACACTCGTAATTATAGACGTAGCTTTAAGAAAATATTTTTAGTGAGCTGAACGTGATATCACGCAATGTGCAGAACTTGCTATTCAAACACTTAACACAATCACGCCATGTACCCAAAAGGGTGTGGCACAAACTGTTTCCACTATCCCGAAATCAGTTTCTTTCAAACATTCCTATTCTGATTCAGACAAGCAACTTTAGCTTCATCCATATTCATCTACCTATCTCATACATGCTCTTCTATTCCTACTACTTGGAAACTTTTGCTCACGCAAATCACTTTCTTAATTATACCACTCCATTTACTCATCGGTCGTTCACGTGCAAATGTATAACTTCAAAATGATTCATATAAAAAATTTTAACCAAACGTTCGTTAGACATTCGTTCAAGATGACCGAACCATCTTAACTGATTAACACCAACTTTTGCAATATTTATTTCAATTTTACACTCATCATACACCAATCTATTTCGTACTTAATTTTTCCTATAGTAACACTATATACTCCACGTAAAAATCTCATTTCCATAGCAGTCATTTTTCTTTTATGCTTTTACAACCAAACCAGCATTGTATATACTCAAACGGGCGCTTCTTTGGAAACATTTACATAAAATTGTTTTGCAATTTGTACTTTAATTTTACTAGCTTAACTAAGGCACAATATTAACAAACGTTGGAATAAATTTATCCTTGGAATAATTTTAAAACTTAGCTAATAACTTGTCCTGAGCATACACTTTTACCCAATCACAAATAAATTTTTAGTTATCTGAAGAAAAAATAAAATTGGAAATACTGATTCTTAGTCCGATAATTTTCTATTCTAATCCTCGGCAAGTGACGCTTTGCTAGCCGCTAGAAAATTCACTCACTGTCGGACTAAATCATTCCTTTTCAAATTTATTTTATTTATAATAACCTAATTATTATGCTTGTGTTTTATTATATACTAACATAATTATTAAGTTTTATTAAGTCTGAAACCGCTAGTACCTGTGCGGGCCCGGGTTCGAATCCCGCTTGGGGCATGGATGTTTGTGCTGTCTTTGTTTTGTCTAAAAATACACTTTAATAAATAATAAAAATATATCAAAGTAGCTGGCTAATGGACTCGTATCCAAAGTCAATATACAGGGTGTAATATGCAGAATACTACTTTCTGAAGTAAAATTTTGACAAAGTATTATTAGAAATATTGAAATATTAATAAATAAGGACCTTTTGACTGAATAAAAGCATTTAATTATCAGTTATTATTTAAAAAATTGTGTTTCAAATAATATAATTTTGACATAAACTTTATTATTTGATATTTAGTTTAATTCTTGAATTTCGTTCTTTATTTTATTTTTATGTTTGTTTCTTTTTTTTTTTAATTTTAGAATTATGTAACAAGAGACTTGCAGTAAATATATTAAATAAATAATAAATAATTATTTTTCTTTAACAGGGGATATAAGACAGGAGAACAAAATAAAAATTTATGATAGTTCCAATTAATATTCTTTATTTATTCGATTAAAAATGCTATTATAATGTAATAGTAAATAATTTTTCATTAATGTATTAATGGTATTTTTAATTTAATATTTTAAATTTGAAAACACAGATATTTTTAAATTACTTAATTAAGATCACGCCATCTGTGAACTTAAACAAAAGTTGAAACAATTGAAAATCGACATGTTATTCGAAATAATTTCGTTGTCATTCGAAGTGATTTTGTGTAAATAGCATTTTTAATCGAATAACAAAGAAGTTTTATTAAAGGTTTATTTTTTGTAAATTATTATATACTTTTATTTTAAATACCATTTGGCTTACATCATAATATTTTAATTTACATTCCTAGTAATACTTTTAAATGTAACCAATAGAAAAACAGGTTAAAACCGCTTATCACTAACTTATCACAATATTTGGAGCAAATACGGTGCATCACTTATTTCAACTTTAATTATTATAAAATAAAAAGGCTTTAGGTTTTAGTTCTGTATTAATTTTAATTAAAAATCGACGTTTCGACGTACTCTGCGTATGTCAGGAAAAATGATACAAATTAATTATACAAATAAATAAACAGATCATAGAAACAATTTACTAGGTAACAAAATAGATTATAAAATTTATAAATTATTAAATAAAGGAAGCCAAATTTTATTTAAACCAATGCAGTCACACTGATTGCTTTTATTTTTTTTTATTCATTTCTATTGCTTCTCTTATCAATATTAACAGTAGATTGATAAGAGAAGCAATGCAACAGAACTACACTGTAAAAAAAGTTTTTGAATTTACATATTTTTTATAGTAAAAATCATATAATTTGCTTTGTAATGCAAATTTACTACATTTATTCTGTAAATTATGGAATTAAAATATTACATAAAATAAAATAGCAGATTTACATATTTTTTTGTATATTTTCACGAAAGTATGTAAATTTGTGCTGCAACAGCACATATGTGTTTTTTTATATTACTATTAATTATAATTATATTATAATAGCATTTTACAGAATAATTTAATTAATATTATAGATAATATTCAGTAATATTACAATCTATGTAGAAAATTACACATTTTTGTTACCCCTTTTTATAGTAAAATTACATAAAAAAAATTTACAGTGTAAAACTTAAAGCCTTTTTATTTTAGAAAATGGCTATTTATACATACGGTATGTATACGCAATTGGCTATTTATACATACAGTATTGTTACGTAATTGACTATTTAGGGTAGGTTAGGTTAGTAGGTTGGTTTAGGTTTTTTTTATTTTTTAGTAAGTATAAATAGCCAATTGCGTATACATACCGTATGTATAAATAGCCATATTCTTTATTTTAATTAAGTTCTGTATTATTTTTTCCAGATGATGATATACGTAGAGTATATCGAAACGCCTATTCTTAAATAAAATATATACAGAACTTAATCCTAAAGCATTTTTATTTTAATATAATGAGTTTTGTAAGATTTTTTACGATTTTAATTATTTTGTTTTGTTTTTTATATTTCGTAAACGTAAGGCGAAGAATCAGTTAATTTTATTTTATTGTTTTTTTCTTTTTTTCAGCTCCTATGCCCGTTGAACCCATGTTACCTTTGCCCGTGCCAATACCTCCCGTGGGATTTCAATTGGTACGCGATCCAACATCGGGCCATTTTCTACTCATACCGACAGCTAGCTTGGGTATGGATACCATTTTTTCACCCCATAATATATTCTACAAGAGAATCGGGTGAAACCTTGAAGGCATATTATAATCTAAGGGGGGTGGGGGGTGGGGGAAGTTTACAATATAAAAGTTTCTAATGAATAAATATGAATTCTTTAGCTAACTTTTTCAAAAATACATTCAAATTTCTTATATGAATAAAGTTCAAGTTAAATATATAAAAATATATCGTATATTATTGTAGTTTTTTTATTGAATGCAATATATTTATTGGCAACATGTGTTTATATTGGGCGTTACTTCTATTATGTTTGAGACTAGGTTAGATAACAATTTCATTCCGATTCGAAAGCTCATGTAAACTTACCAGTGAGTGATGTCACTCGTTTAGTGATAAAAATTGATGATGTGTCTTCAAGGTTTTATCGATTCTCGTGTAAGTACTTCTCTCAGTGCTTGCTTAACAAACACTGAGGATGCCATCTACGATGTATAGCGAAACATCTGCGGCGAGGATAGATCGCTCAGAAAATTCTATAAATTCAATGGATTGATAGTCTGAAGATTACTAAAGTTTTATTATTATTTTCGAAGAATTTTAAATGACACTTAAAAAGTATGGGCCGTATTCTCATCTCACTTTTAAAAGTGATTTTTGACGTTTACTTATAATTTATTAAGTATTTTAATTTAATTAGTTTATTTGTATTTTATAATATTAAATATTATAAAAATATTCATACACTCAAACCCCGCTTTATCTTCATTCACTTTATCTGCCAATTTGAACTCACTTTATCTGCGGAACTAGTCGGGTAGTAACACTTAAACACGTTAGATGGCTGCACCAATCTTATATTTAAATATTATGAAATATCATAAAAACCAGTTTATTTATTTAAAATACTTTCGATTTTGTTCATATTTTATAATAATATAATAAGCAAAATTAAGTAATTAAATTAAATTAACCTCATAATATGTTTTGTGACATATGTGGCGCGGTAGAACACAGAACCAAGATGCGCAACGAGTATGCGCAGTGGTATGCAGATAAAGTGAGGTTTCCGGTCTCGTTTTGGCAGATAAAGTGGGGTTCGAGTGTATTTAATAAGAGGTAGAAGTAAAAATTTATTTTAAAGCAAAAATAAAAGCACTTTTTTTTTATAAAGTTCCTATGTATTTTGTCATAGTGCTATGAAAATTAATTTGATGTTTCCATGGTGACCATATTACAATGTTTTAAAATACTCATTGTTCCAAAAAGAATTTAGAAATACGTTTTTTTTTTAATTGTTAATGATTTTTCCTAAAGTTGAGACCTAAATCGTTTTTCTTCATTCAGAAACATTGGCCCGTATTCTCTCTCACTTTTAAAAGTGATTTTTGTCAAAATTACTTTTGACGTTTACTTAAAATTAATTATTAAGCAATTTGAATTAATAGGTATATTTAAATTTTATAATATTAGATATAAAAAAAATATATATCAAAAATAGAAATACTATTCATATTTGATAACAGATAGAAGTGAAAATTTATTTTAAAGCAAAAAATAAAAGCACTTTTTCATAAACAAAAAAGGTGGGAATACAGGACATAGATTTTATAAATTTTATCAAAATTGTTAGAGCCAATTTCAAAATACACTTTACAAATAAATGAATATACAATTATTCCTTGTTTAATAGTGTATGATTATAAAGGATTGTAAACGTGTATAGAATAAAATTTCGGAATTGTTATGCCTGAAGCTAATATAGCTTACTTAATCTATAGGTAAATCCGAATATATAACTATCCGATCATATATTCGAATTTTGATCATAACTGAAACAAACATTCACTATGACTTTTTCAATAAATTATATACACAAAACATCACATAATTCAAAGCAAAAATCATAAATATAGTGATTAATAAATTCATATTACCGATTAATGAATTTACAAAATCCGCAATAATCCAACAGAGAGAGAGAAAGAGAGCAAAGAGAACATACATAGTTACCAATCATAAATTCTAAATTACGTTTTGTAAATAATTCTAATTTAATGGAATGTCACATTTTGTTTGCAAATTTGCGCTTAACGTGTGTATTGTTTTAATATTGTTTTGATGCTGTCCATTATTTTATTTTTTTTATTCTTGTTTGACTGGAAAGAAATATTTTTTATGTTCCATAGCTTCGTGTTTCTTTTGGGTTATTTTGTTATTTGTTTCAAAAAAAAAATCTAGAATTTTTGTAGATCTGTTATCGCATCAATGCTTTTTTAATTTATTATACCAGAAAACTGTGCATTTCTTTTAATTTATAAATGTATATGAATAGCACATTTGTCCCAATAATAAATATGAAGGACTGTTACTTATTTTGTTTCTGATATTTGACTAGTTTTAGTTACTTTCTATTTATAAAAGTAATTTTTGCCAAAAGTATTTTAAACGTTTACTTAAAATTATTTATTACGCACTTTATAGTTGTTTGTTTAAATTTTATAATACCAAATATAATAAAAATGATCGAAAATAGAAAAATTATTTACATTTGATGAAAAACAGAAGTTTATGCATACGGGAATAAAAAAATGTAAAAATTGTGCAACGTTTTTATTAAAGTAATAAACCTTGAACAAATAAATGTTTATATTGTCATTATGAAATTTAATATAATACTCAAAATTTTGAGATTTTATATTTTTCCCAAAGTTACTCAGTCATTGAATCGGCTATGCATCAATGACTGGTCAGTTTTTATTAAAGTCATTTTAATTAGTTTACATATAGCAAACATAGAAAATAGGATACTCTGTATATTTAACTATTCTGCTAGTTTCCTGATATTCGTATACACGTAGTGTTATAAATAAAGTGTGAAATGAACACAGTTTGATATGAAGATATAGTGAAAATTATATGATTTGCTTATATGACACGCTCGATTTAAATTATGTGATAATGAATGTATTATATTCTTTTTTTTTAAATTTTCATTGCACGAAATTGTAAATAATGCAGGTTGTAATAGGTCATTTGGCTACTGCCATTATATGAAAAACAATGTATACCTACCTTTTATATATATCTATACCATATACATTTATCGTATTAATTTTTAATTTGCCGTGAAGTAACTTTGTCTCAAAACAATTGCATTGAGTATAGGAAAATTATAAATCGGAAATTGTAATTGTATTATTAAAGTGTAACGTATTATTATTTATATGAAATGAAAAAAAAAGCAGACATGTATTGTATGTACATACATATTTAAACAACCATACATGAAATATTAGGAAATTATTATTTTAAAATATGTTCTTCTAGAAAAATTTTGTTTTCTGTTAGGCGTACGATTATCTAACAAAATACATGCTGTCGTTTTTTGTAAATATTTAAAAAACCAGTAAGGAGGTACTTGCAAAAAAATAAGTGGTAATTTATTATGTAACTTAGAGAAATTTTATATAAAAATTATATGAAAATTTCAAACTTTTCATTCATAATTTTCTTGAAAGGAGTTTGCGGACTGAAATGTGACATAGTCAAGTAATAATATAGCAATATTATGTTTCACCAAAAACTTGAAGTATTATAAAAAATTAATTAATAAATTTCATATGCATGCTTTAAAAAATATTGTTTTAATATTTCAATTTTAAACATAAATTTAATTTTATACATATAGTTTGTGTTTTTTTACTTAAATTTTAAAAGTAACAGAGTATATTTATGTAACAGCTGTAAGTAACTTTAGTTGTTAATTGTTCCCTTGAGAGGAATAAACATGCGCATTTTTTTTCATTAATTGGCTACGTCATAAAGAAATTTAAAATATGCTAAAATTGTAAAAAATATATTTGCTAAATTATATATTTTTTTGTATATGTGATAGCGTCACGTAACTTTTGATGATGGAGAAGCAGCTTATATTTTCATATACAAATATTTTGTTATTAGTTATTATTAAAATACGACATATACGCATTTCATTAAATTATTACTTTTTATAAACTAATTCACTACGACGATTCTGTTTCGTAAAAACGTTATATTATCCACGGAAGCGTAAACAGTTATTTTAAAAAAACCGCATCTATATCTTGATCATATATTTTTGCCTACTACAAATTGTACTCATTGTCTGCCGTAGATGCATTCCGAGTTCGGAATAGCTATAGAAATTGGTTAATTTTGAATTAATACTACGTAAATAATTTGAAATAAAATATATAATAAGTACATAAAATGTAACAAATTTTTAAAAATACATCGTATCCGTGAAATGCACACCACTGATGTGAAACGAAATCCAATTTATTTAATAATTCAAATGAAACCAAAAATTTGGAAGTACTCCATATAGAAACTGCATTCATCGATTTATTAATAAATTCCATTCGAATTTCTCTATGCAATTTACAGAACAACTTCAACAAGCAGTCGTCTGGCCATCGTATTCGCAACCCTCATCACACGTTCTTCTACCTCCAATGCCGCCACCACCACCTCTAGCACCCCTCCAACTCTTGAGCTCGGCAACAAGTTCCGACTATTTGGCGACCAGTACCACACTGCACCAGCACACGCAAACGCACAGCACGCGCCTGGTGGCGGTGACGAGTACTACAACGCCCGCCGATATTGTCAAACACCATCATCACCATCAGCAACAATCGGCACATCATCATCATCATCATCAGGGCCGAATAACGGCTGCAGCAAACAAGCTCCCTCTGTCCTCTGTACCTTTACCGCTGCCCTTACCAGCCCATACCCTGATTAAGATCGAAGCTGATTGTACGGCCACTGCGACATTGGATCATACGAAGACTGTGTCAGTGACCGGATTTGCTGAGACACCGTCTCAACAGTCAGTGGTAAGTCAAAAATTATGTAATATCAAATTCGGTAAGTTTCTTTTCTAGAAGAATATAGAACAAGAAAAATTGAAAACTTTAAAAATTTATTATTCAGAGTTCAATTAAGAAAGGTAGTCATAGTTGTAAAATGTAAACCGATGTAAACTAAAGATTAAATATATAAATTCATATATACAGTAATCAAAATGCTGAAATTACATAATAGCTTAGTTTACCTATAAATAAATTTAAATAAAACATTGAGGAACGAAAAAATTATATTATATAATATATATATTATATTATATTCGAAAATATTAGTTTTTATTTGGTTTTTCAATAATTGTGAGAAATAAGCTGCGTTTAAAACATGTAAGGTTACTGTTAAAAAATAGAAACATAAATAATTACAAATTGATATTAAATTTATTGATAACAATAGTTATTATTTTATCCGAAAACAATTACGGTTTTAGTGTATTACTTACAATTAGTCCCATAAGAAATATATATATATCTTGTGTAATCGTATTAGAAATATATGTCTCTCAAGTATTTGTAATATTTTGGGAAATACAAATTAGTGCTGAAATATATCGATTTTTAAAATACGGTTGTGAAAATGTTGTAAATTCTCCAAATTGTTGCAGGTACAACAATCTGCTCCACCCACTTCTTTAGTAACAACCCATGTGTTTTATCAACATCCTACAGCGAATTTAATTCTATCCCAGCCTCATACGCATTCAGCTCTAACACAAAACGATTCAGCTCCTTGTAAATCTCAAGCAACATCACCGGTTGCCTGCCTAACACCTCCTCCAGAAACATTAACACCTTCTATTCCTTATCAAGAAAATGAAGAAATTCGATCTACGACTTATGTGCAAGACGCTAGCAATCAAACTGAAAATAATCTTGGCGAGGAAGAATTAGAGGATGTTGTTGAACCACTACCGGTACAACCGCAAATAGTACAACCACCTCAAGTGGTAATTGAAGAAGTTAAACAAATCAAACCAGACTTACCGTCTCCCGTTATTGAAAATTCTATTGTACCTGAACCTGTTACGACAACGGAGCCTAATGCAAAAGACTTAAAGCAAGAGGCGATTGAAGAAGTTCGAGAAAATAAACTTGCGAATAAGCCGGATATTAGCGGCTTAGAATTATTATCGAACAGTATTGTCGAATTTGAGAATAATCGGCAAAGCGCCGAAAATACCCCAATTAAATATGAAGTACCGGAATTTAAAGATGAAAGGCAAGAAGATATATCTTCTGCGGAACATGGTGATGATGTTTTGAAAGGTATTGCTCATATGACTTTGAAAGATCATGAAAATGATACGACTGCTAATGTAGATGATGCATTAGGTGGATTAGGTCTTCTTTGTGCTTTGGCCGAACAACGATTTATGGAAGAAGTTGGTGAGAGACAGGAAAAAAATGTGGAGAAGCAAAATGGACAATTGGTATTTTGTGATACGTCTGAAGAAAGACGTAAAGAAAAGCGTAAATCACGACATTCTAGTTGTGAACCGAAATTGAAGAAATTCAAACATAATGATATCTCCGAAGATGAAGTTATACGGGAGAATGAACGTCTAGAACGCGAAAGATTATCTGTACTTCGTCGAGTTACTGGAGAAAGAGGTTTATCTTCAGATACTGGAAACTTGTCACTAATTCCTTCTGATTACGAGAAACGTAATAAATCAGATAAACACAAAAAAGATGATGTACCATCCAGTAAAACCAATAGTAGTTGTTTCTGCAAAGACGAAAGAAATAATCACCGCTCGTACAAATCACGGGAATGCGACGACGAATCCAAAAAATACTCAGTGAATAACAACAACAATACAAATAAATCGCAACAATCAAATTACAATAATGACTGGACGCCTGCTTTTATGAGTGCAGTCGAACGTGATATGCGACAACAATTAGCCGATTTGCAACGACAGTACAAAGAAAAACAATTAGAATTAAGTAAACTTAACCCCAAAAAAAAATCCACAACTGAATTCATCGATCCTAAGAAAATTTTAAATGGCAAATCTTGTCGTAAAGATAGTCCATCGCCACCTCCTCCAATATTGGATAAAATGGATTCGCCCGTACGTGTTAAAAACGGCATTGAATTGCTGAAACCTCCCACGTTGTGCGCAATAGTACCAACTGAAAAACTTAAAACTTCTTCAGATCTTCCTGATGTCAAACATCACGATACACACAAAAGAAAACTATCAATATCGCGAGATTCAAGTGATACGACACCAGAGAAGATTTCATCATCAAAGAAACGCAAAGTTGGTCGTCCAAAGAAGTTGATGTCTGCTTCTGGACACAGAGTTACCACTACGGAGACGATAGTGGCGAAGAAGCCTCGTGCAAAAGCTGGATTAGTTGGCTACTTATTAGCTGCGAAAAATCGATTGCAAATGCAGCATAAAACTGGACTTAGTTATTCGGAAAGCAGTCCCCCTAGATACTCAGAAGATACAACTCCGCCTCCTGTGGTTACGACTCCTGTAAAGAATAAGACAAAGACGCACAAAGTGGTGAAGAATGGTGAACTCTCGGTGAGTCATTTTTTTGTGTATGACTTTTTAAATTATTATTTTACTGACAAATACAGAACTAGTCTATATTAATAATTGATAATAATAGGAAATATTCTCTTACATAAACTTAATTAAAAATATTGATTTTTTTATTGATATTTCTAGCTTCTATAAATATTGTTTTATCCTGCGTGTGCTAAACATATATTTACGTAACTGACATTGACAAGAGATCCGGATATGTGTGATAACTATTAATTAAGTATACTTATAGAAACGTTTATATATCTAAAGCTTGTAATTTTTGTAGTTTGTACAAATTTTAAAAAATCGTATTTATTCTAAATGAAAATATAGTTGTAAATAAAAAAGAACGATGATGTGGAATATTATTTTTCGTTTTTAATTTTTCAAATTCAAATATAATTACTGTATTTTCCGTCTCAAACTATGTACCTAGGTATGACATATTTTCATTACAAATATTTTATAATACAAAAACTGCTTTCCTGTATAAAATATTCTTAATTTTAAATTTACTTAATTATAATATTTTGAGTAAAGATTGACACAATCATAATTCATACAAAACTCTTAATCCAAGCGAAAAAAAATAATATCTTAATTTTTTGTTAAATTATATAAAACATGACTAATTTTATCTTCCGTAATATGAGGAATGAAACGTTTTATTTACAAGAATTTATTCATATACAGTAATTGGTTTAGTTATCTTGTAAAAATTTTACTATAAATTGCTTATTGCTGCTCGTTCAATATCAATATAAACGCATTTTATAAACGTTTTTCTATAGTTTACGAGTTTGTTATTAGTAATAATAGGGTACTAAGTATGCAGATAAGCGAAATTATCTTAAAATGTATGACGTTCATAAGCTCTTATTTCTTGTTCCAGTAAAAAAGGCTATCGCCTATATGTTTTCATAAAATTACTTTTAATTACTGAGCTAGAATATATTTCTATAGTTTATTCACTATATTTATATTCTCTAGTTTATTTACTGCAGTTTTACTACATATTCAAGTAATTAGTTTAATAAATTGACCAGTAACTAAAACTATTAATAAGTAAATAGAATAATAAATTTGTAATTGATAATTTTTCATATTTCAAGATTTTAACTTTCAATCAACTTTATAGTATCTACCATAATGATTATGAGTTTACTTTTTTGTTTCGAAAATATTGTTACAATGTTTTGAAAATGTAAATTAATATCACATATATTTTGTCATATCAGATATTTTTAAGAAGCAGTCGCATTACTATAATTTTATTATTTGAAATTTTATATTTAACTCTTTGCAATCCAAGCGTTTTAAATTTAAAATTGTGTTTAAATCTAAAGATAAAATTGAAACATTAAATTGTTAGATACCATTTCTGTACCGATTCTAGTGTTAAATTTTAAAGAAATCTATTCTGTTTGTTCTAAAATAATTAAACTTTTGTTTGTTAATGTTGATTTTAATTTTTTAATTTAAATGACTGATTATTTGGTTCATTTGGGATACTTAACATGTAAACTACAATTTTCTTCATCTTAATTTTTTTTAAATTAGTTTTAAAACATTTTTTTCATGTTCACACAGGTCAACAACGTGACAACTGAAGATCATCTTTCCGTCTCGAAAACTGACAACCGTACCAGTAAAATTCGTCCAAAACTCAAAGCCGAGCCTACCGTCAAACTCTGTCCCGAAGACGAATCTGAACCGGAGGAATCCGATAACAATAACAACAACAACACAGAAGACGAGGAAGATTCAGTCGAGCAAGAAAAACCAATTCCCGAAGAAGATCAACCAGACGAACCCATTGAGGAAATCGAACAGGCAGCAGTTTCTTCCACAACTCCTGCAGTTGTTGAAGACACTAGATGTATACTTACTTCGGCACATCTTGCCATAGATAAATTAAGGGTGCTGACTGCAATGGGAGGGCTGTTTTATGCGGGGCAATTAACTGCTGTTAGGGCACCGGATGTTTACGCGATTACTTTGGATGGGGAGAGAGGAAATCGACCTCATATTATGTCCAGGGAGGAGATTCTAAGGGATGCGGTGAGTTGCAATTGTTTTTCTTTTATTTTGTGTGTTGTTTATTTTTTGTTAAATAAATATGTGATATTTTAATAGTTGCAGTATGTGCAGTATGTTCAGAATAAAAATAATAAGTTTTTACATTTATTAATCTGAAATTTAATTTATTTTAATGACTGATTACGGAATGATGAAAAGAGTTTGTGCAACACCTTGTTGGGTACATGGCGTGATTGTGTATGTTTGTATGTATGTATATTTGTTTATAATTTAATAATATATAGATCAACAAGCATGTTAAGACGGCTGTAACTCACGAAGATGAGGTTTATGTCTTGAGTAATAGAAATACAATAAAAAAAAACACTTTCCGGTGTAAAGTCTGATAATAAGTTTCGATATCTTAGCAATGGCGCTAAATCGACTTTGTAGTTTTAAAGAGTTGTACTAATTGGTCAAAAACCATAAGTTATAATTCCGTAATTCATTATTGTGATTTGTAGACAGTATAACTTAAAAGAATACACATATATTATAAACGTATTATTGAACAAAAAAAAGAAAAACTATTTTATTAATAAAACTTTTTACTAAATAAAATGAATCGTTAAAACAAACATTTTCTGAATAAACTTAAAACGTTTCTATTTCTTTAGTAATTAATTAAAACAAATTAGAAATAGGTTTTTTAAAATTTAAAATTATAAATCTAACGATAGAATTATCAAATATTTTTGTTTGTACAATGCCAAAGCGAGACAAAATATATTTAACAATGCTAGAATTGTACAAGACAAAAACATCTGATAAAACAGAGCTGAGTCCGTTTATCATCGTATTATTCTAGAAAGTATAAATTTAAGAAGATGTAAAAATCAAATAACCAACCAATTAATTTAGTTAAATTATAATGAAAACTGACAGTAACATATAAGTTCGCTACACATTAACGTCTTATTTATGTTTTTCGGTAAACATATATATTTTAACATTTTTCAATTCAATAAAGTTGAACAGAAAATAAAATTTAAAAAAAACGAACGATATAAATCTGGTATTATATAAAATAAATTTAGCGTGTCAGACTTAGGCGCCAATATTCCAATTTCTCCAGAACGATTAAAATATATACGAACGAAGAAGTTATTTTTAAAATCGTATTCAACAGCGCCGCCGCGTATTTAAACAAGCGAAACATTAAAATCGTTGGAAACAAAAATATTATTATGTCTTTGAAACATAGTGATCAACACCATTGACTATTATGTTTTATTTATTTATAGAAATTATATAACAAATTTTCAATCAAATAAACGAAATCGTTGTTGCAAATTCATACGCTGTTATTTGTATTCGTAAAAACATAACATATACAATAGAGCAGTTTATTATGTAATGTAATATATTTATGAATTATAGTGTAACTGAATTTTATTGCATTAATTGTACGTAACAAATACGAAATATAAAATATTTATTCATTTATTATTTTACGCGAAATCTAAACTTCAAATACGAAACCTACAAAAGCCGGCTTTAGACGATACAATTCTTATTGCACTTTTATTACGCAATAAATTATAGTGTAAAATTGGCACTACTCAGGGTTGGATTGTTCATTAGATAAACTGGACAAAAGTCTAGGACCCGAAATTTTAAAAAGTGGCTATTTATACATACGGTATGTATACGCAATTGGCTATTTATACATACAGTATTTTTACGTAATTGGCTATTTAGGGTAGGTTAGGTTAGGTTAGGTTAGTAGGTTGATTTAGGTTTTTTTTTTTTTTTAGTATGTATAAATAGCCAATTGCATATACATACCGTATGTATAAATAACCTCATCCTAATCTTAAAATAAAAATTCTGGGCAAGCACTATTTTTTAATTCATTAGGCTTTATAAAATGTTGGAATACTGAAATTCTGATTTAGATAAAGTTACAATTTATATTTCGAAAAAGCTGCTAGAAATGCCAGTTGCAATAACATATTTCTTTTACATTTAATTAAAATTTTTTTTTACAAATTGTACAATATTTATGATATATTACTACTCAATTAGTTTCGGTCAATATTACGGGGTGGACACCACACTGAGCACTCTGAAAATAGGTAAAGTTTGAGAATTTTTTTCGGGTAAACAGAATAAAACACATGCTCCGTGATTTTTATATGTTTTAGAGCTTTATTTGGTCTATAATTTAGAAAAGTTTTAACCAAATTGGTTGTAGCAGTGGTGAGCTGTAATTCGCTCATTTGTGGACTCGTGTTTAAAAAACATTGGTCCAGACTCCCGGGGCAGCACTCAAACATAGAAAAACATTTTTGGTTACTCTGCCCAAAAGTAAACTAAACATCTAAAACATGGTTTCAAGAAAAATACGTTTAAAATTTGAACCTCACATGACTTTATAAAAATTACTGTAACTCCGAACAAGTTCTAATTTTCTAAACAGTATAAGCTTTTCGAAAAATGTAACAAAAAACGATTTTTTAAAAATTTCAGGGTGGTGTCCCCCCCTTAAGCATTTTATTAAGCTATTCAGTCCAAAATTGTGTCAGTCTGAATCAGGCTTAATAAAACAAGAGCAAAGTTAAGCTGGGTTTAACATGTTTCCTAACCCAAACGAATTTGAGCAATAAAAGTTTGAAGCAAGCACAATTTCAAGCAGCGCGGGCAGGTTCACAGTTCAATGTGAACCGGTCACACACATACACACACACGAACATGCTATATATATATATATATATATATATATATATATATATATATATATATATATATATATACACATTCGAGCGCGCAAAGCATATAAAAACGTACGTGTTGTTTGATCCATACGAACAGTGACGTAATAGTCTCCTATTCAAACTGTTTCCTGTACAATATGCGGCGGCGCCTTTTTCAAATTTATTGACTATTTAATTTTTAGATGAATCATCTGTTGTCTCTGTTACACTCTTGTTTATTATTATAGGAACGTTTTTGTTTGTCTCGGAAGAATGGTGATTATAAAGATACAATTATTATTCTTTCTGTATACAGATTCATAGGTTTCTATTGTTAGACAAATTGACGAACTTTATAAATTCGTTTTCAAAGTCAAATATATGATTTTATCTATTTTTAACTGCATACATTTTTTTATAGTGATGCTATTTAAATAAATATTTAAATTATTTAGTATTTCTTGGACTCTGAAACGATATATTTATATTATTTCTTATTATAAACGGGTTTGAATTTGATTTAAAAATTTTATATGATTGGTTTTGGTTCAACAAATCAGTTCAAGATAAGGGCTTCGGTTTATAATTTTTGGTTCAAGAAAAATGTTGATTTAAGTTTATGTTTTGATTCGCTTTCCAGCGTTGATTTCATGTGATAATAGAAATATAATGTGTAATTTTAAAAATGACATTAATAAAAAAAATATTTTAAATAAATTATTTGAAAATAAAACTTAAGAATTAAATATTGAAAGAGTATAAAATTTATCTTAATTTATAAACAAGAAAACAAAATTAATAATTAAAAATTCTAATCTCTAGTTCAGATTTTCAAAGATTAATGAATTAATAACTTAATTTTTTTTTGATTTATTTTACAAATATATTGTAAATATTTCTACAAAAAAATTATGAAATAATCCAATGAATTATACATTTACTCTATCAACATCCAATAGATATAAATTCGGAGGAATGACTTTATGATCAAGCTTATAAAAAGCAAGAATATATATTATTATTATATAATATTCTTATTGCATAATAATTATAATAATTAATTTAATACGATCGAGTAATCACAATAACATGTTTTGTAGATCTATTCATAATCCAAAAGAGATTTTTTGACTAGATTTGCATAAATTAAAATCGACTTATCGTGTTTAAAGTCACTTTCTAAGAATCTTCTACGCAGCTTGATGCAAAAATTGTGCATTTTCAATTTCATTTACCTTGACATATGTAATGGCTGCTTGCCTGACTAACCTGTTTTCATATTTTCACAGCGTGCTATTAATTTATTTTAAATTCTGTGTACAATTATAAATGGCAATTAGAATTTGAAATATCATGAAATTTAAGTTTTTTTTTTATTATTATTATTTATATGTCTCTGTAAGAAGCGTTTGACGGGAAATCAACATATTAATTTGTAGTGTAAAATATAATTTGTTACGATTTAAATTTGAAAACTGTATTTAACACGCAATTATTGATATTAGTTGAACAATTTGTTTTATTATTTTAGAGAGAAAAAAAATTACTTAGACAGTGTAGAAATTTGTTAAATATAATTATTTCTAATTTGATCAAATTTCATAAAAGTGGAACATAAAATTATATTATTTGATATATCATTAATGAAGCTGTTCCAACATTCAATACTAATAAATTTTATGTGGAACATCATATTTAATTAAAAAGTAAGAATTTCAATTATACTAAATTTGACAGTTTTACTACAAATCTACTAGTAATAAAATTTGAAAATATTTACGAAAGTACACTATAATTTTATTGGCAATCACATCAAATTTTGTTCGAGTGTAATAAATAGTTTTCAAGATATTTAACTGATTAATGCTGAAAGATGTAAATATTATTTCATTATGTAATTACAAGAATTACTAATTATTGGTTAAAAAGATTTATTTGAATGATTTTGATGGTATACGTTTGCGTGGAAGTCCGATGAGTAGTTGGAGTGATATGATTGAGAGGGTGGCTTGCGTGAGCGAAAGTTTCCAAGTAGTAGGAATAATAGAGCATGTATGAGAGTGGAATTATGAATGTGGATGAAGCGAAAGTAGCTTGTTTGGATAGGAATGTTTGGAGGCGACAGATTTCGGGATGATGAAAAGAGTTTGTACCACACTCTTTTGGGTACATGGCGTGATTGTGTATGTATGTATGTATTTTAGTAAACTTTGACAGTCAAAATAAACCAGTTGCTATTAAAATTAAAGATTATCATTTACCTGAACCATCTAATGACTGGTAATGAAATATGCAAAATATTCTAGTCTATTCCGACCTAGGACCGCAACTTACAAATTCAAATGTCAAAGCTGTCTCGATGAAGGACTTGCATATATCTAATTATCATCTAATTCTAATGAATTAAGCTGTAAATATTATTACTTCCTGTTGAAATTTAAATAGTTAAAATTACCGGAAAACATAAAATGCTTACCTCTCTCTGTTTGTTATAGAAAGAAAAGCACCGTAATAAAATTAAATGTTTAAAAAGGAAAAAAAATATGTAAATAACGAGAAATATTCGTTGCAAAGTTTTAAAAAAAAATCATTAGTTTTACGCATAAAATTTCAAGCAACAAGCATTTTACAGATCATTTAAGTTGGCATAAAGCGATAGTGAAGAAGCAAAAGGTTTTTAACACGGTATTAGCATACAATTTGTTCAATTTCATACGCGATGCACATTATGGCACTGTGCAGATTAGCAACCACATTGGTTTAGTAAAATATTTCGGAAATTTAAATATAAATAACAAAATTTTAATACTTTACAGGCATTTAAGCAAAAAATGAAGTAGCACTATAAAGAATAATTTTATATCTTTCTATCAGCACACATGTAGCAATTATTAACAATTATTTATATTATTGTTTTGTATTTTTTCTATTTTTTTTTTAGTGTATGATGAGTGTGAAATTGAAAAAAATGTTGTAGCAAAAGTTGGTGTTAGTCAGTTAAGATGGTTCGAACATGTTGAGCGAATGTCTAATGAACGTTTGCTGTTAAAAAGATTTATTTGTGCCAACTTTCCGAGAAAAAAATTACTAAAGTTTTTAAAAATTCATGTTGGCTACGTTATTTATCCGATTTTGATCAAATTTTCAGAAAAGATTTCCCTAATGCTTCCATTAATTATGTAATTTTATTAATATCCAGTGTTGCCAACTTTCCGAGAAAAAAATTACCAAATTTTTAGAAAATTCATTATGACCACTATTTAACCGATTTTAATCAAATTTTCATAAAAAATTCTCCTAGTACCTAAATAAATTATGCAATTTTAACAAAATACATTGTGGCTACATTATTTATTCGATTTTTATCAAATTTTCAGGAAAGTTTCTCTTCGTGCCCACATAAATTATAATTTTATTAAAGATATTGTGTTGCCAACTTTCCGAGAAATGTCAAACTGGTCTATATATGGGTTTACCCATATACTTCTAATCTTGTTAATCTTGAATATTAATAATGAAACAAGACAGATTCGTCTACTTTTGCCTTAGCACAACTATCTGTTTCTGACTTCAGCACGTTACTAAACAGCCTTATCGTTCGGTCAGTCGTGGCACAGCTCTAGGTCTCGTTACGGAGCCTCCAACTTCGGATCGCTTTTCCTATTTGAGCCGAGTGTGTTATCTTTAGTTTCTTTTGCCGTGTTTCCTAGTCGTGCATTATAATGAAATTCTTATCATGCGCGCTCATTCTTGCTAAAGTCACTTATAATTTATCTATCTCTCTCTACTCACGATCACGCAGAGGTTCTCAAGGTCATGATACCATGTGGCTTCAACGTTTAATGGACCTTAATTTTGTCCGAGCTCTAACATCACAACGGTTGCGACATTGTGTCGTTATTATTTGGTGTTTGTTTTTGATAATATCGAGTATTGGAAATGAGTTGGTAAAGGACTTTTGGATCTCAACAAAGGCTGGTATTACAAAGCTCAATTTATTATAAGTTTCAGGGTCGGTTGTTTGAAGTTTCATTAAATCAACCATAAATATAGATACGTAATGCCCAGTGGCGTTGCCAGGGGGTGTTAGGGGGGGGGGGTTGGAACCCCTACTATTAATATTTAATGTGACAAATCCAAAAAATCAGATTGCAACCCATCAGTGAGTCGCGACCCACATTTTGGGAACAGCTGTTCTAGATTTACATCAAAAAACATGGGAACTTAAATTACCCAGACTGCTAATGACATTAGTAAACAAGATTAGAAGTATATGGATAAACCCATATATAGACTACTTTGACATTTCTCGGAAAGTTTTCAGTCAAATTTTCAGAAAAGTATCTCCTAATGCCCACATAAATTATAATATTATTAAAATACAGTGTTGCCAACTTTCCGAGAAATGTCAAAGTAGTCTATATATGGGTTTATCCATATACTTCTAATCTTGTTTGTTTAAATTCTGTTCTTGTAATCGCAACTCATCTAAGTAATTTACACAATATTTTAGAGTTCTCTATCCTAAATGAACATATAGTTTTATTTTGCACAATCTTGCCATCTTTTGGAGAAAAATATTTAAATTATATTTCGGCTATACTAGTTATCAGAAGATTTTTATAGTGCCCATAAGAACATAATTTAATTTTTGCACAATGTTGCCAAGTTTTAGGAAGAAAATAAATATTTCAATTTAGCTACATTATTTATACGATTTCAATCAAATATTTAGAACAGATTCTTTTAATATCAACAAGAATTACAAAATATTATTCATCATGTTGTCAACTTTCGGAGAGAAAAAAATATTAAAACTTTATTTTTGTAGAACTGTTTATTCCATTTCATTCAAATTTTAAAAACAATTTTTTTGAATATACTAAGTCGGCAATATATGAATTTACCAAGTAACAATTGCCAAATTATACAAGTTTACAAGAAGTCAGCAGATGTTAAGTCAGCAAGAAAGAAGACAACATGCTGAAATTAAGATTCTTCTTAATTAGGAGTATTTTCAATTCAGAGTAAATGATGTTTTAAACGTACGATTTCAGGGTTCAGCAAAATTTCTAAATACAATAATAATTGTAATTATTTGGGCGTGGATATTAAATTTTAACTGAGCGGAAAACTATAAGCCATGCTTTGTTAAATGTGCTGCTTGCTGTATCTACGTAAATAATTAAATTATTCGCGCTTGTATTTGTGTGTCTGTTGTATGTGTGTTTGTTAATTATCATCGTTAATTTTCGGAGCTGTAATATTTTATCTCTGTACACACACACACACACACATATATATATATATATCGATTTTCATATGTTATTTTCAATAACTTTCTAGTCTTAAACTCCGTTATGGTTACAAATAGATTTATGTTGTTATCCACAGTTTTGTAAAAGATTTATTACTAGTTTTTTACAATGAAAATGTTACTCTCAATGGAAAAATTATAGATAATTTATGCAATAACAATTATTGCAAATCCAATGAATTATTACAAAAAAAGTAATATGCCTGGGGAACATATTTCTACATATTTTTAAAATAATCCACAGGAATAAAATAGATATAAATTAATTATGCTAACATATTACTGTAAACTATTTTTAAGATATTCAATTTAGTTTAAGATTAGAAAATTATATATACTAAAAGATGTGGGGACTACCATAATTGATAATGGAAATAATAATTGTCACTAAATTATTTTATTTAAAAACCTTTTATTTTAAACCAAATCGAAATAAAAATAAAAACCATTATTATGTTACTGGAAATAAAATCAAAACGAAATCAAAAAAAGTTGAACCTCTTCAGAATTAATTATTTTTGACATTATTACAACTATATCGTACTAATTACTGTATTATATTTATTTTTGATATGAAACTTAGTTACCGAAATTTAAATTTTCGGCACTTATTTGCAATTTACTGTTATTGTTTTCGGAAATTTAAAATACAAACTCAATTAGTACGAAATAAAACCAACAATATTTCTAAATGACTATTAAAATTCTTGACAATGAAAACCACATTATATATATATATATATATATAGTGTGTTGACTTGGACCGTCGTACATAGGGATTTAGCATGTAAAATCAGACATGTGCGATTTCCTGCCTTCCAAATTATTTTACAAAAAAAAACCTTATGATAAATGTTTTAGGGCATACTTTTCTGCGTGTAAATCAATTACTAAAATTTTTTACTTGGAATCTTCCTAACGTCAAGAATTAGGTCTAAAGTTGTTAAGAAATTGACTGGAAAACGGCAGTAGCCGTGAAATAGCATATAGCATTTAGCATTTGTTTTATTTTTGTTCCAATTTCACGGCTAATGCCATTTTCAGTCAATTTCTTGACAATTTTAGAGCTAATTCCTGACGTTGGGATGGTTCCAAAAAAAATTTTGTTAATTGATTTACATGTAAAAAGTGTTTCCTAAAACATTTATCGCCGCAGTTTTTTTTGTAAAATAATTTGGGAAGCAGGGAATCGCACATGTCTGATTTTACTTGCTAAATCCCTATGTACGACGGTCCAAGTCAACACACGGTATATATATATATATATATATATATATATATATATATATATATATATATATATGTGCCACATAAAACTCGAATAAAAAAATGATAATATAAAGCAGGCTTAGGCCAACAAAAACTGAAACGAAAAACAATAAAACATAACGCCAGCTGTTTAATCCCGTTTAGCATGCATACATAGTACACACCGCGCGCACATACCATTTCATAACGTTCGTTCTATGTATAATTACTCGTAATTATCGTATCTTACAATATATATGCGTGCAGTGAACTCCGTAATGTTTTCAAAACACTCCAAACTTTGCCTCGGAGCGATTTAGCCAATGAGTTCCCATTTATAATATTTTATTTCGTTAACTTATCATAATAAATTTTGCGTTCGTGAATGTTTCATGTTTGTTGAAAAAATAAAACGGAAAAAAAAAACTAGTTGAAATATTCCTTGGAGGAAGAATAAGCATTATGGGCGGAGTATAGAAATGCTTATCGGGTAGTATAAGCTACGCCCTACATGGCATTTATTTTAGATAACAATTTTAATTAAATTTATTCTATTTATAAAACACATTATTAATTATATTAATTCTATGTTTGTAGTTTCGCTTAAAAAAATTCGTTTCATAATTTCTCTTTCTTGACTTATACATAAATTATAATTATTTAAATGTTGTTTGTACAATACAATTAAACTAACTGTATTAAAAACTAAAAATCTTTTATTTAGTTGAATATTGTAAAGTGTATCTACGTGTTAATATACTTAAACAGTTTTTTACTGAATAAATTCGTATAAAAATAAAAAACTCTAGGTTAAAATTCTGTTATTTTATATTAGAATTAAACGTTTCGATATACTAGGTGTATATCATCATCAACAAAAAATATATACAAATCTCATCTTTCGGGTACGATTAGTGTATGATGAGTGTATGTTGGGTGTATGATGAGTGTGAAATTGAAAAAAATGTTGTAGCAAAAGTTGCCGTGTTCGACAGTTAAGATGGTTCGGACATGTTGAGCGAATGCGTCTAATGAACGTTTGGTTAAAAAGATTTATTTGAATGATTTTGATGGTATACGTTCGTGTGGACGTCCGACGAGTAGTTTGAGTGGTATGATTGAGAGGGTGGCTTGCGTGAGCGAAAGTTTCCAAGTAGTAAGAAATAAAAGAGCATGTATGAGAAAGGAATTATGAATGTGGATGAAGCGAAAGTTGCTTGTTTGGATAGGAATGTTTGGAGGCGACTGATTTCGGGATGATAAAACGAGTTTGTGCCACACCCTTTTGGGTACATGGCGTGATTGTATATGTATGTATGTATAAATAATAAACAAACATAACATAGCAAAATACAAGTAACTAGATTGCAAATTTTTTTATAATTTGTTAATTAAAGGAAGTCAGATTTCATTTAAATCAGTTAATTTCAAAATGTATTCTTGTGTTAAAAACCAAATTTATAAGATATGTTTTGTTTTTCTAGATTGTCGAAGTATCACCAACAAGTACGTCGGAATTATTAGCTGGTACCCGATTGTGCGCGTACTGGAGCCAACAGTACCGCTGTTTATATCCGGGAACAGTAGCAGAGCCAGGTACACCAGATCCGCAGCTAGATTTAAAATTTGTCTGCGTTGAATTTGACGACGGTGATAGTGGACGAATTGCATTGGAGGATATTCGATTATTACCGGCTGATTATCCAATTATAGGTGAGTTATTTCTTCTTAATTTCTTTCTTTCATAATTTAAAAAATAGTTAAGAGACAATAACAGACAAAAATGGAAAAAAAGAAATTGCTAAAACTAAATACAAAGTTGTAACATGAGCCTTAAAGCTGATATGCTTTTTGCAGAAATATGACTGTCTATAAGCTTATTTCTTAATGATATATTTTAAATATTGTTTCCAAGTAGTAGGAATAAAAGAACATGTATGAGAGGAATTATGAATGTAAATGAAGCGAAAGTTGCTTGTTTGGATAGGAATGTTTGGACGAGACTGATTTCGGGATGATGAAAAGAGTTTGTGCTACACCCTTTTGGGTACATGTCGTGATTGTGTATGTATGTATGTAAATATTGTATTCTAAAATTATATAGTTATTGAGATAAATCAATTTAAATAAGTAGTTTTTAATCATTTATTTTGAGCTTACTTGAAATTTAAATATACCTATGTATTAAAAAAGTAAATACTTTGTATGGTTGATTCTTAAACTGATAATAATTTATTTTTTTCTTTTAAAATTATTGGGTTTTATTCTGCTAATTTTGTAAAATAATTTAGGCAGCCTTTATTTTTAAAATGTTTATATTGTAATATTACTATTCTTGAAATATTTCCTTAAAGCGTAATAGCCTTTTTTTGTTCTTAAGTATATCTATAAACGACAGTGGCGTTGCCAGGGGTGTTAGGGGTGGGGGGAGGGGTTAACCCTCTCCCCCACCCCCAAGAACCTAAACGACCAAAAACATACGTATGTGAAATATGAAATATGGTATTTTACTTTCATTTTTATAAAAATAATTTTTATACAAATTATAGTATTATCTTTATTGATTACTATTATATCATTTCTTTAGTAACCAGCCCCCCCCCCTCCCCATGACAAGTTTCTGGCTACGCCACTGATAAACAATATTAGAATTTGTCCATTAATTTTGCTAATATTATATTCTTTGTTCATACTAATGTAGGCATTCTTCTACATGTTTCGAATTATGTGGGCTTTCATAATTACAATTACAATTTAGTTCTTTTATTGCTCTAATACGAAACAGATGTTCTCCAATACTTGAATATCCAAATCTAGCTTTAAATATGGATACTATGTCTGCTTTTTCCTAATTTAATTTTTTAACCCAACACGTTACAGGTGGTTGTAGTTGAAACTTGTATTTCTTACAATTATTTCGTATGATAATATGAATTCTATTTAGTACTTTGTTGTATTTTGAAAATGTTTCATAGAAATATTTAAAAAAACAATATTGAACAGCCCATTAAATTATTAATTTCGTTTTGAATTGATTAATATTATAGTATTGACTATTTTTCTGTGCATTAAATAAAACGAAAATTTTATTATTATTAAAGAACACATTTCTTTTATTACCACGCTTATATTAACTCACTCTTTTGTTGTCGCGGTCAAATTTTGTAACCAATTTTTAGACCACTTCCTATCATTTGATCTCACTGAAATTTTGCATGTAGTTTCATTCCAGGAGACAACACAATATTATATAAAAAAAAACCGATTACAAGATATGACACTCTTATATTTATTTTTTTAATACAACTAATGACATCTGTCACATGAACTATTTTTTGTTCAATTAACAATTGAATAATGTAAATGACAGATAAAAATAAGCGTGGTTTTTAAAAAAGTTTTTTTTATTGATAATAATATAAATAGAATGATGTCTTATAAATAAAATCGTCTATAAAACAAATGTTTTGTGTTTTGTTTCATATTAAATCTATAAAAACTAGACAATAACAAAAAAAGTGAAATAGTATATTGTCGAAATGCGCGAATAGCGAAATAAGAGGCCCCATAAATGTTGTGGTGCGTGGTCTTGGGGCCTAGATGACTCGAATCCGAGCCAAATGCCAAATGTAAATCTTTAAGGTTTTATTGTTTGGCCTTGTTCTTTTATGGCTTGTCATGCAGCCTAAATAAACTTTAAATCTGATACCCCAACTGCGTATTCTGTCCGAAATTTATATATAACAACGTTATAGTTTTTGCTTATCCAATGTGTTTTTTCTTGATATACTCTCGATATACAGTAATCCTATTAAAAATGTGATCTATTTTATTTTGTGTAAGTTTTCTGTATAGTTTTAATTGTAAATAGTAAAAAAATCGAAAGTATGTTCTTAATTTTATATTTTAAAACAATGGAATTCATTATTTCTAGTGTTCAAATGTTGATGTAATTAAATTAAATGTTTATGTCATTCTAAATCATACAAATTTTGATAGTTCCATATTCAAAAATACAAACTATATAATTGTTGTTGCTCAAATTACATCTGTTTCTAATCTGTAATTAAACAATGAATTGTTTAATTTAAATATATTTATTTATTTTATGGAGCTTAAACTTAAAAGTATGCTTCTAAAAAAGGTTTATTAAAAATAAATATATTAATAAAATTAACTACAATTTATTACAATTTTGACACTGTTGCGTGATCTTTATGTAAATAAAAACATTATTATTGATTATTTTATTCATTCTTAAGTAATAAAAATCAATTGGAGATAAATAAATTGAAATATATAACTATTTTTTTCTTAGAATAATAAATATTAATATATAGTCCAGTTAAATTTAAATAAGATATAGTAGTATTATTTAAGTCATATAAAATTGTAATTAAAACAATATGCGTAAATTTGCATTGATAATAATTATCAAAAATAAAATCAAATATGATACAATTATATTTGTAACAGATGTTAGCATAATAACCAATTCCCTGTCAAGTTTGTTTTTTTTTTTTATGCAAAACGAACCTTACTACTAATAATTTTAAGATGAATCCTAATATTATAACTGAATTTATGTATTTTTTTTTTTAATTTTCCAGAATATGATCCGAATCCACTGTTAAGTCTTAGCAAACGTAGACGAAGAACATCGGTAAACAGCGTAACAGAAGAACGTCGCTTAAACAATAAACAAAACATTAGTGCAAATACAAACACAATACAAGTGGTGCCATCTGTTACAGTACAAGAACCTTCGAAATCATCAAGTCCTCTTGCAGAAAAAGAAAACACCGATATTAATCGTCAGTCCGAGCAAGATAGCCATCGTGAAAGAAAACGACTAAAGAAACGTAGGAAAGAGAAATTGAAGAAATTATTATCGTGTCATGAAGATAAGAAGAAGAGACGGAAACATAAGTTATGCGATGAACATTGTAAACATAGGAAACATCATAAGAAGCACAGGAAACATAAGAAACATCATCATAGAAGTGAGAATGAAGAAGTAGAAATTACGGAGAAAACTGCTGTTGTTGAAGAACCAGAAGTTGTTCATAATGAGATTAGTGTTGAGGAGGATGAGGAAGAAGAAGAGAATATTGTTCCTAAACAAAAGGAAATCAAATCTAAGGTAAGATTGAAAAAAGTATATATTTATTATCTAAGGATGATCGTTTTGATCGTGAAATTGAAAGGAGAGTAAATGCTGGTTGTAAGGTTTTGGATGCTTTGGGTAATTTTGCTAGGAATGTAAATATTTCCAAAGAAGCCCGTTTGAGTATATACAATGCTGTTTTGGTGCCTACGTTGATGCAAAAGCATAAAAGAAATAGATTAGTGTATGATGAGTGTAAAATTGAAAAAAATTCTGTAGCAAAGGTTGACGTTAGTCAGTTAAGATGGTTCGAACATGTTGAGCGAATGTCTAATGAACGTTTTATATGAATGATTTTGATGATATACGTTTGCCAATGGACGTCCGATGAGTAGACTGGAGTGGTATGATTGAGAGTGTTTTGTGTGAGCGGAAGTTTCCAAATAGTAGGAATAGAAGAGGATGTATGAGAGGAATTATGTATGTGAATGAAGCTAAAGTTGCTTGTTTGCGATAGGAATGTTTGGAGGAGGTTGATTTAGGGATAATGGAAAAAGTTTGTGGCACACCCTTTTTCGATACGTGGCGTGATTGTGTATGTATGTTAGTATTGATTTTTATTTTGATTTTGATAGAAATCTAAAAAGCGCAAGGAACGCCGTGAATCAGTTGAAAGCCGAAGCAAGATGGCGGCTTTCCTGCCAGCTCGACAACTTTGGGGTTGGTCCGGTAAGGGTTACAAACGCGTTGGTTTGAAAGGTCGAGCTAGGAAGCAATTCTTCAAGGCCATTCAAAGAGGAAAAGAATCTATAATGGTAAATTATTATTTTATAAATACTAGAGAGAGAGAGAGAGAGAGAGAGAGAGAGAGAGAGAGAGAGAGAGAGAGAGAGAGATAGTGGTTTAATTTTTGGTAATTGATAATTTTTAGGTTGGCGATTGCGCAGTATTTCTATCAACTGGACGACCCGATCGTCCATATATTGGTAAAATTGAAGCAATGTGGGAATCCTGGGGCACTAATATGGTTGTCAGAGTTAAATGGTTCTATCATCCTGAGGAGACTGTTGGCTGTCCTTTAAATTTGAAATATCCTGTAAGTTTCATTTATTTTTTGTTTAGTTGACGTAGTATTTGAGCCGTTTACTTTGAAAGTGGTGTAAGTCCATTTTTAACAAAAACTTAGTTAATGATAACAATGAATGCAATCTGCTATGAGCTTTTTATCTATAAACACAGTTTCTAAAAGAAAATCTTTTAAAATTTTGTCAATATTAATTTACATAGTTACCATTAGTTAATTACCATTCAAATACAAATCCTTAAATATCTCCATATTATATAAAATGGACTTACACCACTTTCAAAGAAAACGGCTAATTTAATAGAATAAAAAGTAAAATTATACGTCTAGTTTTAAAATAAAAAAAAATCTATTCTATAATAGTGATGTTACCTCGATAAATTACCGCCGTAAGTTATGAGTAACAGGTAATTTACTGGTTATATTAACTTTGTTACCAGTTTAAAAATCTCGAAACTATTATTAAATTACAAATATAACAACTATTTCTTAAAGCTGTACAGCATTAAATATAGCCAAACTTATATATATTTTTTTAAAATATTTATAGTATATGCTTAATGTATGATTTTTTATTTGTTATACAAGATATATTTTTACAACTTTTACTATTTTTCTATCATATGTGTTTGATATAAAAAATGTTTTGTTACACTTGATTAAAATATGCAATTTAATTTTTATTTTACGGTAATATTTTCAGTATATATTATCAGAAATAAATTACGGGTAATTTGAACATTAATATTCTATATATTAAACAAGAATGTATTAAAAAACATCTTGAGCGAATGTCTAATGAACGTTTGGTTAAAGTATACGTTTGCGTAGCCGTTCGATGAGTAGTTGGAATGGTGTATGATTGAGAGAGTGGCTTGCGTGAGTGGAAGTTTCCAAGTAGTAGTAATAGAAGAGCATGTATGAGAGGAATTATGAATGTGGATGAAGCGAAAGTTGCTTGTTTCTGGATAGGAATGTTTGGAGGATAATGGAAAGAGTTTGTGCCACACCCTTTTGGGCATATGGCGTGATTATGTATGTATGTATTAAACAACCAAAAAAAAATCTAGAAGTAATTGTAACTTTCGTGCAACAAAATACACATAGCCATATTGATCGAGACTGGTATATACGTATTTGTGTGTGTGTGTGTGTGTGTGTGTTTGTATGTCGTGTAAAGTATCAATAACCAATTTGTTGTTATTCTTTTATTGAAAAACAGGGTGCTTTATTCGAGTCGCCGCATGTGGATGAGAACGACGTACAAACCATATCACACAAATGCGAAGTGCTCCCATTGAAAGAGTACACCGATAAATTGGGCTCGGAGCCGCAACGATACGAGACAATTTACGACAACAATGACATCTATTATTTGGCTGGGTACTACGATCCGACCACCACCACGCTAACAATGGAGCCGGCCATACCGTTTGTCGATAGCAAATAGATTTATTATTATATAAATAAGAAATTTGTATTTTGTACAGTGACAAGAAAAAGAAGATATTATTTTTCCAGAAAAAAACAAACTTAGATTATAGGGTGTACAAAATATATTGTTATACATAATTATAATAAATGTAAAATGGCGTTTTGGTTCAATATTTATGTATAATTTTTGTTTGGAAAGTGCCAAATTTGCCATCTGTCAAGTTTTCTAATAGTTTAAGTTTTACGTTGAGTTAGTTTCGATCACTCCGTTTCGATTAGTATTATTAAATATTGAATAATTAATTTTTATGTTGACACGTTATTGAAGAGATAAATATATTTATTTTTGTTACGTTTCGTTGTCATCGTAAATCGTTTATCCAAGTGAGGAAAGGTGCTGTTTCCCCCGTGATGATGAAAAGAGACTGTTTTTACAAAAACAATTCTTGTAAATGTTTCAATGATATTTTCATAGGAATATTATTCTTGTTGTAATATTTTAAGGGTTTACATGTTTGTTTTTCTTCATCAATGTGTTTACAAATACTGTGTTTGATGTTGTGTACCAGTGACGGAACGAATTTAATATGGCGTCGACACTAATATAAATTATTTTTATAAACCTAATATATGACAAGATTAAAATTTATTTTATTATTGTATCAAATACACGATCAAAAATTAACAGTGCAATTTAAATATGTAACGTACAAAATTTTCTTTTTATGAAATGTAAGCTTCCATTTCGATACAATTAAGATAAAATGTCAATAAAATTATTTATTTTTCTTTTCAAATGATTGTATTAAAAGAATAATTTACGTGTGTTAAATGTAGATATATATATTTTTTTTTTGTGAATTTACAAGTAGTCTTAAGGAATTTCAATAATATTTGTGTGTTTTCTGAATGAAAACTACGCGCCTATGCAATTTTTGGGCAATATTCTAAAATAATATTTACAAGCATTTGATTTTAATAAAATGACAAATTAATAATATTAATAAGTTTTAGACAATCATTTTGCCTCGTTTAATTGTTTCGAAAACATAATCTAATTACTATATCGTGGTTTGTTGTTTTATGTTACAAGTTCCGTCACTGAATCTTATAAATAAAACGTACATAATCACATTAACATAATCAAGATTTTTTTTGTAGTGCATTGTTAAGAATTTATTCTAGATTACAAGCGCAAGTAAAAATACTTAAAATGCAAGAAATAACTTAAGGCTGTATTCATTACTGTGGTCCAATAAATAAAAAATATTTGGGTCTTTAAATAGTTGCATTGCTCGCTAAAACAAAAAATTACTCAAAAGCAACTCTGTAATATTTCAAGACAAATAAGTGGACTGAATTGGTGCCTAAAAAAATTAATTGGTTAATTAAGTATTGGTCAAAATGTTTAAAAAGACCACAGATAATTTAACTTGAATCCAGTCTAAGTAATAACTAAGTAAGTTTGTCTCTTGATCATTTAATATTGTCGTGCAATGTAAATCAATGTCAAAACTTTGTACTTAGTACTTCCAATTAGTTTATAAGCTAAAAATGAAAGTGATGAGAAACTATTTTTTTGATGCCTTTAAACTTAGAGAACATCATTCTTCTCACACGGAGTATACTTACAAATAAAACTTTACACCTAAGTATTAATTATATATAATATTATTACGGATAAGTTGAAAAATTCGTATCTTAAAACCAGAGATAAATTATTGTACGCATTCATAGTACCAGCTTTAAAAATATCAAAATAATATCCTAACCAGAAAATTATAAGATTTGTCTCTCGTTTTAAGATAATATTTTTTTTAAATTATTATTAAATGTCGCTTATAGATTTAGCTTTTTTAGTTATTAAAAAAGATCGCAGCTATTTTTGTCAGTGAACCAGGTTTGGATAAAATACAAATTATATTAAGATTAAAATATAACATAAACCTATCCGAAATTTGGTTCAATACTGCAATGCTGTAGTTTATTACGCTTACCCCCTATACACAATATTGTAGAATATAGGTGCTCATAAGTATACTTTAATTAAAGACAAAAAACAAAAAAAAAAACATATTTTTATTAAAGTAGGAACATTTTTGCCTTTTTATTGTCTTTTATAATAGTGATACAAAAAAATAATAATAAAACAAAACTTCTATCACATATTCTAATTCTGAATGTCTTCGAACTATAACTAAATATCTGTTATAATAATATTCAATCACTGAGTACAAATCACACATTATGTAAAGCAAATTTAATAATAACAATCAATTGAAAAACAAATTGATGTATCGCAATCAGAAATTAATAATTTATCAATAAATAACTATTATAAATCCTACTCTTGTAGTAGCACGTGTGTATCTGTATATTATTTTAATGTATATAGATATAGCGATTGTTATGACACCAATTCTTCTGTGCTTTACATCTAAATTTTAGCAATAAATCTACTTTATCAGAGAATTTATGCTTTGAACATTCTGTGAGATTTGTTATTTTGTTGCAAATAACCAATTATATAAAAGATACTGTAAACATCTATTTTTATTTACGTAATTTTAATTTTTTTTCTGTCAAGCAACGTAATAGATTTTTTGGATACTTATATTAAAATGGAGATTACTGAAAGTACATCGTTGTCTTAATTTTACGGAAGTTATTTATTGATTTTCATTAAAATCTTAACGTTTCGTGCTGCTGGAGCACTTCTTCAGGAGACTGAAATGTTTACATATACAGTGGAACCTCGCTTAACGAGTAATTCGCATAACGAGCAAAATAAATTGTAAAAAAACGGCTCGCTTAACGAGCGATGTTTCGCATAACGAGTGACTTGGATAGGGGAATCCCAAACTTTCCGCGCCATTGCTAGCATCTTGGTGTTATGTGGTGTTCAGACATTATTTGTGATTGTTTTTGTGCAAAGTTTAATGACCCTTGTAAAAATGCCCCTAAGAAAATGAAATTTATATTAATAAACATTACACATAACGTTTTTCTGGGTATTTTTTTAAAAAAATTAATTTTTTGAGTGTTTTTTTTCGACATGGAACGCATTATCGTATTTTACATTAGTTTATATAGTAAAAATTGTTTCGCTTAACGAGTGTTTCGCATTACGAGTAAGACTCCGGAACGAATTATGCTCGTTATGCGAGGTTTTACTCTATGTCAAAAATTATAACAAAAATTATATGTCAAAATTATAAAATTGAAACAACATAATTTTTACATATATGTAAACATTTCAGTCTTCTGAAGAAGTGTCTCCGGTAACACGAAACATTGAGATTTTATAAAAATCTATAAATAACTTACGTAAAATTAAGACTGAGTATTCGATAGCCTATTTTCAAATTAAAAGTATAGTTTATAAAATAAAATGTAAATTAAACACTTAGTCACTATTCACAAAAAATATATTTAACAACGTAAATACGTATTTCAACAGCAATGCTGTCCTCATCGTTACAAGTAAAATACACATTAATCAAAAAAGTACAGTTAAAAGTACTATAATATTCTTTTATACGGTTGGTTAGCTGCGACAAATATCTATCAAATTTTCAAATAAAATAATTAACACAGCAATTCAGTGTTTATAGAAATGTCATCAAGTACGAATTTACCCTGAATTTAGAAATGAAACCGTTCCATTATGAATTTCAACTTTTTACAATGTTGCAACAACATATGGTACCTTTTGTGTATTGATAAAATAATTTAAAAGTTTATTTATTGTAATCAGTAATGAAAATTCAAAATGCAGTATGAATGTATTTATGAAGAATGAACTAGTACTTCTAGTTTTAATCTAAAATTATAATAAGGAAAACCAGAAACAAAAAAATCAACTAAATAATACAAAAAAAGCAAATAAAAATATATAATCTATATTCGGAAATCATCTTTTATGAAACCATCTTTGTGTAATAGAATTGTAGATATATTTATGCTACATACATATATTTCATAGAGATTATTATTATATACATATATTATATACAATGAAATTTTCTTTTTATATGAAATATATTTACTTACTTGTGAGATAACTATATAAATATAAATAACTATATATTAGTGTATTTGTGTGTACAGAGACTGTAAATGAAGATATTTTTACAATTTTACGAGGAACTTTAATAAGACAATACGGTGCTATAAGTTTAAAAAAGAAAAAGAAAATATGAAATTCAAGTGGAACTGACTGTTATGTTCCGTTGTAATATTTGCAAAAAAAAAAAATTAAGCAGGGTTTTGAGGGCAAACACAAATTTTCTTACTTTCACAATTTGTATATACTTTCAAACTATCGCTTGTATATAAGCTTTCAATAAAATGATGAATAATTCTATTAAAAGGTTGTTTTATTTCGTTAATAAATTATCACAAATTTGCAATGTACTGTATTATTTTTATTAATGGGGGTTGATTAATTAAAATTGGTTAATCACTTTTTATAGTGTAATCAAATTAATTTTTTGTTATTGTAAGTTTAATTTTTTAATTAAATATACTTTTATATACTTAAATATACGTAAATTACTTAAGGCCATTTCAAGACAAACAATAGGCTGTATTCAGACAGGTGGTAGGAATCCAAAAATGAATAATTTTACATTCGATTTATTCGTTTAATAACATATTTATGGTAACTAATTATTAGAAAAATTAGCTAATTTATGTACAATTAATAATTTAATAATAATTTTTATATATTTACAGAATTAGCATATAAAAAAAATAATCAAATATTTAATTGTCAATATTTTCTTTGTTTATTATTTATTTTGATTTCCAAAAAATATATATGTTGTTAATTGTTATTATAGTACTATCATGTAATGTAGTTTCGCATTCTAATGCAAGATGTCACTAGCTGTACTAGCTTCAAGGAATAATTTAAATTATTTTCTTGAAGCATTGTATGCATTGTATGTATCATAAATTAACTACAGGTATGTATAGTCGATTTCTTTTCTTCTAGTAACATTTGCAATAGTTAAAATGAATGAAAATAAAATAAATTATAAATGTCAGAGAAAATGATCAGATTTATTTATATTTTGATAATGAAAATTCTAATTTATGTGTCAATATAAAAATTACAAAACATGTGATTAAAAAAAACTTGTAAAGTATGTTATTAAATCCAATAGTAGTTAAAATAATACAATTTAATATTGTATGTAAAAGCTGTTTTGTCTGGTATTGTATTTAGCGGTACGCTCTAAACACAGTTTTATTTCAAAATTGTTTAATTGCAAAAGCACACCGATATTTGTCATTTTTTTAAATGCTAACAAATAGAAATAAACTATGTTTATTTCTTATTATGTAATGTATTTTAGTTTGTTTACTATCTGAATTCAATATTATTAAATATAAAAATATGTAATATTTGTTATTAATTTATGCTTTTTTTTGAAAAAAATTTATCATGTTGATTCCTTGTGTTCCGGATAAAAAAGCAATTCTATATCAATCGAGATCAGATTATTAATTATTATATTTGCAAACATTAACATCATCATTTAACACAATGACATAACTTCTATAAGTTAGCTGAAGATATTTTTTTTTTGCCTTTTGGTACCATTTGCGCCGTAGACACGTAAGGGATGAGATGTCGCCAGTCGGCTATAAAGGGCTAATCAAGGCCCAGCGGTTGCTCTGCTACATTTGTTACCAGTAATTACCCGGTTACATGGTCCCTTATATATCAAGACCGCACCTAACCGACACATGTACGCGACAAGCGTCATACCGTTATACCAGTGTTATGTATCCAGAATCAGAATATACCTACCTGATTTTATATATACGCATATACAATTACATTCCATGTACAAATAAGTACAATGGTTTATTTGTTGACAGTTGTACCTTGTACAATTCTTTTTCTTAAACAATTTGACATGATTATTATTTTGTTATTATTGTTTTTTGTTGTGTTTCAATATTATATTAATTTATAATAAATTATCAAATTTAATCAAATATATTTAACTAGCTTTCCCGTCGCGCGTTGCTGCGCAACTGCGCAAAAATTCAGTATATGTACTCAACAACTTCCCAAAAGTTTCATGGCGATCGGAAGAATGGTGTAGTAATGCATAAAGGACAAACAGACAGACAGACATACACTCGTTTATATATATATATATATATATATATATATATATATATATATATATATATATATATATATATATATATATTGTGACATTTAGATGAAGAAAAATATTAGATGTTAAAGTTAAAATTTTATCAAAGTGTTCAAATTTTGAAATATTTTATTCATCTGATTTTTATCCTACCTGTCACCCATAATGGGCACGGCGTCAGTTGTTTGGAGGAGAGCTGGGTCGTAGGTGGGGTTGGTAGGAACTTTATTTTGTGATGTTGGTAAATTAGGTGGGCGCCAGTCAAAGCGGAATGTTGACGCAAAATGAGAAGCTTTGACAAATCTCAAAAAGGAACTTAACGGGATAGGGATTTATTTCATTTTTCGAGAATTTGTTTCGGAAATGCGATAAATAATTAAATAAAAAGAGAACTTACATGCCTTTGAAAGATAAGGCGTTATATTGCATGATATACCAGATACAGAATACGTGCGTCGTTTGTTTGATGTCTGCTGGTTAGCGGGTGGTCTAGCTAAAGAAGATCTTCTTCTGCGTTTTCGTCAGCGCCGAGGAGATGACAGAATGCATAGCGCAGCACGCGGCGTGGCCGTGGATCAAGACATCAGGAGAATAATCGCCCTCGCAATCAGAATACGCCCAGCGGGCTTCGGTACGTCATATAAAATCATCATCCAATCCATAATTACTGCTCGATTTATTGGATGGTCGAAATCTTTCAATTGGTTGTTCCAAACTCGGTTTCCACAATTAACTGGTGCTGCTATACATCTGAATCTCGCTCGGACACCGTTGAAAACGACAGCCTGTTCATCTAAACATGAGGGGGCACAGCAGATTTATCCAACATAATAAACATGATAAAATCAAACAAATCGAACTTGAAATAAAGGTCGATACAATCGAAATTCAACGATAAGCAATATTTTCATACAATATCATCAATATAACAAATTAATGCAAAATCAGAATAATTTACCAGCTACAATTTAAATTACACAAATCATCAGTTAGCTCAAGTGACGCTAATAAATTTAGCAAACAAAATAAATATCAGAATACAAAATTTAAGCGATAACAACAAAATTGAATTAGCAAACAAAATGGTAACAGCAGAATAATCTCATAATAGAAAAGTTAAACGATAATTGCATAGTTCACTTAGCAAACAAAATATATAACAACAGTATAATCGCAAGATACAAAAGCTAAGTGAAAATAGCATAGTTCAAAAAATGATACAAGTAAAATTAAAGTATTTAACTAGAAACAAAAATACGTAACTCAAAGAAAATTCAACAATACTACAATAGAATGACTCAACAATATTTTCTAGCTAAATAAGTTAAAGTTACTTGCTCAACAAAAATATTCAATTTCAAGAAATACAGGCAATCAATAAATCTGCTACTTACAGTATACGACAAAATAAAATACAACACAAGAAAATGATTACGAATAATGATCGGAAAGAAGGAACAAGGAACAGGGAGCAAATTGGGGTCGCGTGCATGGGAGAGACAAAACACGAAAGTACTTTAGCCGATCTAGACAGAATGTCTTTCCCGTGATTTGTAAATCCGGAAGCCAATGAACGCATTCTGATCTTATAAGCGTAGCCCACGAAAACATAGGGTATTTCACCGAGAATTACGACGTGGCCACAAAAAAATATACTACAAACAAAATATCATCACAGCCGATATAGCTTCTTCAGCCTAAAATTTAAGCGCTGTGATAATAGCAAAAATATACGATACGATAAATCAAAAAATCATCGCAACACGAACAATGGCACGTGGCCTCAAAATAACTCGTATTGCAACAATCCCGAACTCTACAAAAGTTCAAACAATAAAACGTCGGTCGTTTTAATACGCGAATAAAATTATCAACTCAGTGCTCGCAGCACTGCACAAAAAATCTGAAGATCATAACGCGCTCTAGCAAGGGCTCGAAATTTACAAATACAGACAATGATACGCACTAAAGAACTTTCACAAACGGAAAACGGGAAGGAAATCTACTAGTATTTACAAAAGAAAGAAATGAGGATTGGAACGGGAATCTGTGCTGCTTCAAGGTTAATTTTTCATCTCAAAATTACTAATCTTCAAATAAACTATAACGATACAAACTCTAATAAATTGAACTCTACAAATTATAACTCAAAACAAAATAACTAATAAAATTATTCAAGAAAGAAATTGGCTTTACAAAATATAACAAAACGTAATCAAATGTAAGTTGACCATCACTGTATTCATGAGAGCAAAAATTTACGTTACTAAAATAATCCAAATATCAATAAAATCTCATGAATAACAATTCAAACATAATATCAAATAAATAAATTGTCAACTTACATCATTTCAAATCCAAACGAACAATTTCCATTTTGAATACAAATTCTTATCAGACCGCATGTTGAAAATTAACCTTAAAATATCACAGACACAACGGAGACATACAAGTAGATTATGGTTCGGGACGGCTTGCTCACGGACGAGAGAGCTGCTTGCTCGGACAGTGGCTCACGGGAGAGAGAGAGCTATTTCACTCGTACAAGCATATTTATGTGCGTGCTAATTTCACACATTAAATCCATATTGCCAATTCACTAAAAAATAAATACTTTATAAAACACAATTATTTTTTATAAATTTTGACTCGTGACAAAAAGTGTTTTTGTCACAATATATATATATATATATATATATATATATATATATATATATATATATATATATATATATATATATATAATGTTATTAATCATAACGCAGGTTCAGGACCCAAGCACAAAAATTTATCTTTTCACGTTAATATTAATATATATAATATATAAGTTAAATTTCGTTATTTATAAATAGTGTTTTTTAAAAAATGTTTATTTTTTAAAATACAACAATTACGAGATTTTTATTAGAAATGAAAATATTTTAATACAAAATATTTATTGTATAATTAACTTTGTTTATTTGTTTTATTAATATTATACATTTATTTTAATAATATTATATTTGAAATTATATGTTTTATAACAATATTAATTATTACGTATTTATTACTTGAAGATTAACATCTGACTAACTTTAATAAAATACATCAAAGTTTATATATATTTATATATATATATATATATATATATATATATATATATATATATATATAGATAATTTAACTAAATTAATAATATTACATTTACGCTGTTTAATTTTACTAGATGACGTCATTAAATGATTGCATTAATTAAAGAAAATCTGCTACAAACAAAAGACGATCAGATTTTACATGATGGCTGTTTTCGGTAGCTCGTTTATATTATAAATTAAAAAAAGTTACTGAATTTTTGAACTAAAGATTGTAAATATAAAAAAACTTTGGCCCGTATTCTCACCTCACTTTTTCGTGAAAAAGTGCTTTTAACATTAATTTCAAAATAAATTTTTGCTTTTGTTTGTCATCAAATAAATAATTTTTCTATTTTTGATCATTTTTATTATATTTGGTATTATAAAATTTAAATAAACTATTTTAAAATGCTTAATAAATGATTTTAAGTGAACGTCAAAAGTACTTTTGGCAAAAATCACTTTTATAAATGAGGTGAGAATACGGGCCTTAGTATTTAACTGTGTAATAATGCATTGTACAACTAAATTAGAAAAAAAATTTGTGAGTTAATATGTTAAATGACATTAACTATATTGAAAGGGTATTGTAGTTATTTGTACGGCTTGAAAAACATTTTTTTTATATTTTCCATTAAAATATCAGTGTTTGTAAACTGTAAAAACGTACACAAATGACATTTGTTAACCTAAAAACTGATATTAATTTATATTATATTAATTAATATGTGCAGTGTGTATGACATATGTAATGAGTGAATTATGGAAATAAAATTGTGCAATTTTATTTAAAAAATTCTACATTTTACAATAAACATTTTGTGAAACCAACTATCAACATTGTTTCAACTCTTCAATTAATTGGTAAGTCAAGTATTTATTTTGTTATAAGTAGTAATGAACCTTGAACAAATAAATGTCCATATTGTCATTGTGAAATTTAATATAATAATACTCAAAAATATTCCCAAAATTTCACAAGTTACTCAGTCATTGAATCAGCTTGTTAGGCTATGCTTGTGAAATTTTGGGAAAAATATAAAATCTCAATATTTTTGAATATTATTATTTATTTTGTTATTTAAAATAAATAGAATCAAAGTAACTATTATGCTCGAATATTCAACTGTTTATTCAGTTATTTATTTGATAATATTAATAATAATCAAAAAGGTTGGTTAGTTAGAAATTTTTTATTTTACATTACCCGTAGGTAGGAATATGATAACAGTATTAAATTGCAAATAATTTACCAAATGCTGAAAGTAAATGATGTGAATTTGTGCAGCTGATGAGAAGATATTTTTGAAAAGTTATTTATTAAATTACAGTTTCGTGAATACTAAATTTTAATATGCAAAACATAAAAGGGTTTTATTTGTTTATCAAAATTTTTGATTTAACGTTACGGTATATAGTCATTTTATTGTTTGGTTGCAAAAACATAAACGGAAAATGACTGCTGTGGAAATGAGATTTTTACGTGGGGTATGTGGTGTAAATAGGAGAGATCGGGTACAAAATAGATTAGTGTATGATGAGTGTGAAATTGAAAAAAATGTTGTAGCAAAAGTTGCCGTGTTAGTCAGTTAAGATGGTTCGGACATGTTGAGCGAATGCGTCTAATGAATGTTTGGTTAAAAAGATTTATTTGAATGATTTTGATGGTATACGTTTGCGTGGACGTCCGATGAGTAGTTGGAGTGGTATGATTGAGAGTGTTTTGCGTGAGCAAAAGTTTTCAAGTAGTATAGGAATAAAAGAGCATGTATGAGAGAGAAATTATGAATGTGGATGAAGCGAAAGTTTCTTGTTTGGATAGGAATGTTTGGAGGCGACTGATTTCGGGATGATGAAAAGAGTTTGTGCTACACCCTTTTGGGTACATGGCGTGATTGTGTATGTATGTATGTACTGTGTTAACTTCCAATGAGCAAATGGATTTGAAATATCTGATGAGTAACATTATTGCTAAGATACTATGCAATTTTTATATTATATTTTTTTTTTTTGTCAAAATGTAATGTGCTATTTTATAGTCGCAAAAAGTATTGTATATAATGATTATTAGTGATTTGAATTATGCAAAATTTTGTTTCTGAATATAATCAATAACATCTATAATAATAAGTTTTTTAATCAGTTCTGTTTGTGAATTGAAATGTTTATAAGAAGCTTTTTCTTTGTGTGTGTGTGTGTAGGAAGCTTAATAAACTAGAGAATACAATAAGAAAGTTTTTAATAAATTCAAACAACGAACAACTATTGTAGCGAATTGTATGTAAATAAGCTACTTAATAAAACTGGTTAAAATATTACTATGTGCATTCGCGTTTCGTATTTATAATAATATTTATAGTGTTTTTATGTTGCGAACATAAATATTAAGACAAAGTTAACAGTTTAAGGTTGAAAAGTAAAATAAAAGGCCCTCACACACACACATTTGCATCTATTAGTTCGTTTTAATCGTACATTATAACGGATCATAAAAGTGAAATGTTTTACGGTACGATATAGGTGTAAAATGGTGGCAGCGCGCTATATGGCGATCAGCTTCTACTATTGCCGCATGCTATTTTGCTATTTAGATTTCTCTTCATATTTTGAATGATTTTTTGTGCGCGGAAAGAAATATTGTTTATTTTTTTTTTGTTTTTTTTGTTTTTATAACTTTTGTGGAGCAGGTTGCATAAAATATTGTTTAATGATTTGAGGCGTATAGATGCAAAACTCACTATTCGACAAAAAGTGAAAAATAAGATTTTGCGCGATTTGGACGTAGAATTTTACAAGGAATACGATATTTAATTAGTTAGAAAAAAAAGTCAGTATTTAATATGAGAAACACTCTTTAAAGTTTAGTGTTGGATGCAAAACTCACTACTTGCGTTGATAGTTTAGATGCAAAAGTAACTGTTTGCTTTCCACCAATAAAATTTTTATTGGTGGAAAGCAAACAGTTACTTTGTATGAATTAATGATGCATAATACCAATGATTCACGATTTTAAATAAGTATTGCCATCTAGTAACAAGATTTTATCATCAAAATACAATTACACTTAGCTATAACAGTTTTTTGCAAATATCTCAGAACTTAAAATTTGCAAATAGTGAGTTTTGCATCTATACGACTCATTTGCAAGTTAACATAGTAAAAAATCTTTTAGAACTCATTATATTTAAAAAGCTTTAAATTCTAGTTCTGTAATAATTTATTAATAAATCAACGTTTCGACAAACTGAACGTGCGTCTTCATAAGGAAAAAAGATAGACATGATATTTATAGTAAATAAATAAACAGAACATGGAAACAAGTTACTAGGTAACAAAATAAGTAACTAGAACATTAAATTTATAAATTTTTGATTAAAGGAAAGCCAAATTTTATTTAACAGTAGATTGATAAGAGATGCAATAAGTATCATCAATCAGTATGCAGGCACTGTTTTAAATTTTTTTAAATTTGTTACCTAATACAGGTAACCCTCCTACAACACGGTCTCCGACAACACTGTTTTTTTCTAATACGTTTCGCTTAAATGCATTAACCCTCCTATAACACGGTTTCGTTCTAACACTTTTCGGCTTACAACTCAGTTTTCAGGTTTTTACTTGTAGTAACGTGTATGTACATATATTCATTTAATAAACGCACTAACTATTTAAAAAAAAGTTTGTTTATTATTAAAAAAGTTTTTGTCAATTACAACTTTTAGTTTTACTTTTACCTGTTTTTACATACATAAAAGGCAAACAGTAGTAAATTCATAATCACCTGCATGTGCTAACATAATGTGTCTATAACTGTCTCAACTTTAATCTGTACGACTATTTTTTTAAAAATAGCTCTTTATAGTAATGTTAGTTAACTTATGCCGACATAAAAATTTAAAAAAACTATGTAATTTTTCGTTTTTTGTTTACTATAAAAATGACAAAAATAACTGTATACCTCTCAGGTACATTTTTAATAAAATTGAAGTTATTTCTATGTATCTTAAAAATATATATGTACAAATGTATTTTAATTTTTGGAACCTAACTCTCTTTCTTCTATTGGCTTTGGGTCTCATATAACACGGTTTCACATAACACACCGTTTTCTTGGAACCTATCTACCGTATTATAGGAAAGTTACCTGTAGTAACTTGCTGTTATGTTTTGTTTGTTAGTTATGTTATTTGTATTTTTTTTTAAATTTAATTAAAAATTGTACAAAACTTTTTTATTTCACCCATCACTACATTATTAGCATACTTTTTAGAAAGTGGCTATTTATACATACGGTAGATATACGCAATTGGCTATTTATACATACAGTATGTTTACGCAATTGGCTATTTAGGGTAGGTTAGGTTAGTAGGTTGGTTTAGGTTTTGTTTTTTTAGTATGTATAAATAGCCAATTGCGTATATACATACCGTATGTATAAATAGCCTCATCCTACTTTTTATTGAGTGTTATTTATATATTTATGTCACTTTAGATCACTATTAGGATTTTAACCTTATTTTTTATAACTGATTATGGAAGTTTAACTTCCAAAATACGTATTGAACTTTTTACAAATTATCATTTATAGTTTAAGGGAAATTATTTCATTTTATTAACTTTTCGTCATAGTAAGATCATATTTTAATTTATTATACATACAATCATGCATAAACTATTTTCACGACATATTCCGAAATCAGTTTTCTCCAAACATTTCTTCTATCCAGATAAGCAACTTTAGTTTCATCCACCTTTATCTAACCTATCTCATACATGTTCTTCTATTCCTACTATTTGGAAACTTTCGCTCACACAAAACACTTTTAATCATACCACTCCAATCTACTAATCTTCCTGATATACAAAAAATTTCTATTAAATTTTATTTACATACATACATACATACACAATCACGCCATACCCATTTGGATGTGGCACAAACTTTTTTCATCATCCCGAAATCAGTCGACTCCAAACATTCCTATCCAAACAAGCAACTTTCGCTTCATCCACATTCATAATTCCTCTCTCATACATGCTCTTTTATTCCTACTACTTGGAAACTTTCGCTCACGCAAGCCACCCTCTCAAACATACTACACCAACTACTCATCGGACGTCCACGCAAACGTATACCATCAAAATCATTCAAATAAATCTTTTTAACCAAACGTTCATTAGACATTCGCTCAACATGTCCGAACCATCTTATTTATTTCCATTAAAAACTGTATCGTACTTTCTTTTTTTTTTAATGCATTTTTTTGTTTTTACATTTGAAAATACTAGCTAATTAGTTTGAGCAACTTCTCATGGAACAACCTGTAGTTTATCAAAAATATTCAGTCAGCGCAGATTAGAGAAATTGTGAATTGAACTTTAAGCCTGTACAATATATTACTCTGCCATGCACGGATATATTAAGTTTCCGTATGTTAATGTTCATTTTGTAGACAATGTGTACTCGTACAGGTGATACAGTTAGTGTAGGTTAGCTTTATATTTAGCTTTAGCGTTTAGGTTATATAAAGACAAATATTGCAGGCAAGAGTTTAACCTATGGCTGTTACAATTTTGCGTGTTACAATTTTAACAACTATGACTCATTCAAAACACGAAATTGACGGCTTTATTTTCTACATTATGTATTTGTTTTTTCGATGTTTCATTCTGAATTGTTTATTTCATTCTGTAATTGACAAAATATAAAATTAAAAACATATTACTTGATTACTTTTACTATATATAAAAGAATTTATTGATTATTTTAAAAATTAAACACTTTTTTTATATTTGTAATATTGTAGAATAATTTCTATTGTATTTTGACTTGTGTAAGCACTTTCTAGTGTGTTAAAATAAATAAATATTATTATTATTAAAAAAAGTATTTAAAATACTAGAAATTGTTTTGTTTGTTTCGCTGGAATCTATTGACCGATTATCAGAAGTTCTGTTGTACCTCATCCAAAAAAGTAACTAAATCTATGACAATTATGTTTATATGAGCTCATTACCACTTTGACTGCAAGGAAAAGTGGTATAGCGTTTGGTACGGTGTCTATAACATTTTCAAAAAAAAAAATTGTATAGAAATTCTTCATATAACCTCTAGATGACGATTCCGAACTTAGTTTATGTGGGTGTATGGATGTGCGTCGTCAGCTCGCTCGCTCATCAGTCAAAATATTGTGATTGCAACTCCTCCTAGACGGTTCAACCGATTTTAATGAAATTTTCAGGATAAATTTGTCTAGTACCCAAGATGGTCATGTGGTTTTATTTTTTCCAGTGATGTCAACTTTTTGAGAAAAAAATTACTAAAGTTTTTAAAAATTTATTGTGTCTACATTATTTATTCAATTTTGATCAAATTTTCAGAAATTTTTTTTCTAATGGTCCCATTAATTATATAATTTTATTAATATCCACTGTTACCAACTTTCCGAGAAAAAAATTACTAAAGTTTTTAAAAATTTATTATGGCCATGTTATTTAACCGATTTTACTCAAATTTTCACAAAAGGTTTCCCTAGTATTCATATAATTTACATAATTTTAACAAAATACAGTGTTGCCAAGAGTTTCATGCTGAGCGTAATTTCATATTCTTTAACGACGTTCTTAATTTTTTTATTTGAGATGACCGTAGCGGCCTCTGAATTGCACGGCGCAAACCCTGTCTCAGCTCGCAGCCACAGGAACGACGCCATTTTTCTTATCAACTGTTTATTTTTTTATTAATTAATGAGACTACTCTTTAGTTTAAATGATGCTTAATAAATCGCAAAAAGTTTTATGTTGATTGGTCTAGTAGTTTTTCTTTAATTCACACTTTAAAATAGGTCATTTTTCGGCGGACTACACCAGGCTCCCCCCTTAAGCGTGTGGCCATCGAATCTCGATCGTTTTTTTTTTGAAAATTAACAAAATTATGGTGTTTAAAAAAAATGTGTATAGATTATGGGCAAAATGAGTTATCTGTGCAATTTTGCTACGATTTTACCACGCAGTTAATACTGCTCAATTATAACTAAGTTAAAACTGAGCGTATATAACGCACCTAATATTTTTTTAAAATATTATTTTAATATTGAGTTATAATATATTAAAATAATATTTCCAAAGAGTATAAGTGGGTTAGGTTATCACTGAGGCCCAATTGCGAAAAGCATTGTTAACTTAATCAATAATTAACTGGGTAACTGGGTAGATTGTCAATTGTCTTCGAACTATTTCATTGATTGGTCAGTTAATACTGTACAGTTAAAAACTGAGCGTCTATGACCCACCTAAGATAGTCATGTACTTTATTTTTTCTGCAGTGTTGCCAATTATCAAAATTAAGTAAAGTTAATTTTGTTCAATCATTTTATTAATACCAATTTTCTTAAAACAAACTAGGAAAATATGACACCTTGTACAAAATATTAGTTAGGATTTTTTTTTCAATTTTTTTTTCAAAATAGTCAGTAGTATTTGTGAAAATTATGATTGCAATATTATATTTTTTCTCCCGATTAAAATCAAAAGTTTTTGAAATGACTAATATTAGTAATAGTAATAGTAAAAAATTTCCATTTTATCTCACTTGCTTATATTTATTTTATGTCATTTAAGTTATTTTTAGTTGAATAATAGATGGTTTTCTTTCGTGTTCGTTCTTTTTATTTATTATTATAAGTAAGTATATATACAAAAAAAGTCGTAACTGTTGCGTGTTTCTTGATTTTATTAAGCTTCAGTTTACACATTATTTTTTTTTCTCACACTCGTGTTCGGTGTAATAATATTAATTAAAAATATTAATTTTTTTTATACAGGAGATGTATTGATATTGATACTGTTTGTTTATTTTTTTCGGGAATAATTCAATATTTCAACGAAATTTCATTCACAAAAACATAAGTACAGTCATCTATATACCGGGTGTTCGTTCGTTAAGTTCGTATGGGCGTTTAACATGCAATTTCGATAATTTGCGATGTACTACTTTCTCGAGTAAAATTCGTAAAAATACTTTTCGATAGGGCTTCAAAATTTCTATAATTTAGTTTTAGTTTTAATTTGCTAGCATGTGCCGTTTGGGCACTAGATTTTTTTTTTGATTTTTTAATTTTTATTTTTTTTCTCAAAAACTATGAGGTGTAGGAAAATAAGCATGATATGGAAATATGCGGAATAATGAGTGCTATAATTGAGTGTAGAAACCATTATTCTAGGATGCATCGTTTAGTAGAAAAAAAACTGAATTTTGGAAAATCTCTCAAGGGGGTACCCTTGCGATTTTTTCAAAATAAGACTTTTTTCAAAATTTGCTCAACAAAATCTGAAAAAATTCAGTAAAATAGAAAAAAAAATTAGCTACATAATAGCTAAGTAATTTTTTTCTCAAACTCATGCTGGTTTGGCAGGAAAAATTATTAAAAATTCTAAAAAACATTTTAGAATTTTCAATAAAAATGTAAACACAAACGTGTTTATAAACAAAACTTCTTTCTCTTATTAATGTAACAAAACATTGCGTTGTGGTGTATCTATCTATATTATAGTTGATCTGATGGAATAACTATTACTCTTCTTTGCATATCAGCGCAAATTTATAAAACTAATCCACAATCTGTTATGCTTCACTGATGAACGGATTGGCATCAAACTACTCTCCACAGTCCACAGCGACCATATACATACTATACCGGTTCGTTTCGATTCGAACCGGAACTTGCTTACCGCTACCTGCACGAAGAATCTCATCTCACCGTTATGGCCGTCTCGTCTCGGTCTCATCGTCGCGTTATGAATCTCGATAGGTTCCGGTAGCGCCAAGCAACATATGCTTCTTTGTCTAATACACGATTCAGTTCGATTCCGAGTTCCGATTGTATTACCGGTTCAAGATTTGATTGCGTGGACGATTTGAACTGATTGTTAGTTAATTTTCCGTTCGGGGTTTCTTGGTGTAAAAGTTTGTTTAGTATACGTATTTGGTATGCTAGCGTAGTACAGAAGTTTTTATTTATTTATGCTGGAATTTGAATGTGTTACAATTTTCTTTGTTTTATTTTCTTATTAAGTGCTTTGGGAACTTTTGCTAGAAATGTAAATGTTTCCAAAGAAGCCCGTTTAAGTATATACAATGCAGTTTTGGTGCTTACGTTGATGTATAGGGTAGTGAATGTTGGGTTAGGTTGCAAAAGCATAAACGGAAAATGACTGCTGTGGAAATGAGATTTTTACGTGGGGTATGTGGTGTAAGTAGGAGAGATCGGGTACGAAATAGATTAGTGTATGATGAGTGTGAAATTGAAAGAAATGTTGTAGCAAAAGTTGCCGTGTTAGTCAGTTAAGATGGTTCGGACATGTTGAGCGAATGTCTAATGAACGTTTGGTTAAATAGATTTATTTGAATGATTTTGATGGTATACGTTTGCGTGGACGTCCGATGAGTAGTTGGAGTGGTATGATTGAGAGAGTGGCTTGCGTGATCAAAAGTTTCCAAGTAGTAAGAATAAAATAACATGTATAAGAGGAATTATGAATGTGGATGAAGCAAAAGTTGTTTGTTTGGATAGGAATGTTTGGAGGCGACTGATTTCGGAATGATGAAAAGAGTTTGTGCCACACCCTTTTGGGTACATGGCGTGATTGTGTATGTATGTACGTATTTGGTATGCTAGCGTAGTACAGAAGTTTTTATTTATTTATGCTGGAATTTGAATGTGTTACAATTTCCTTTGTTTTATTTTCTTATTAAGTGTAAAATTTCGTTTACAAAAACAAAAAATTGTCGACAAGGAAATTGGTCAGACTTCAAATCCAAGTATTTATATTCGACCCGACGATGGTGGATATACAGGTATACATATCAAGTTGCAAAGCAGAAACTGTCATTCAGTCACCAAGCACTGAGAATGCTATCTACAATGTACACCGAAACGTCTGCGACGAGGATAGATCGATCACGGTATACTATAGTCTAGAAAATTTTATTTTAATGGATATCGGCTGAGAAAGTTTCTACAGAAAAAAATTTGTGCAAATTATATGGACTCCAAGATTAATTTTTTAACTGCAATAATTATAGTACGAAAACCAACTTTTACAGTTTTGTTGTAATTTTTTTAAATAAAATATCTTGCAATATTATTTAGGAACTTTTTTCTGTGTAAAAAATTAATAAGCAGTAGTTATTAATTACTTCAATATTGTCAATAAATAACAATTTTCTGCTTTGTTATAATATTGTTGTAATTTTTTAAATAAATATCTTGTAATCTATGTAACAGGGTGATTTATGACATCGGGGAAAAACTACACCGGATGATTCCTATGAGTAATCTAAATAAAAAACTTTAAATAAACATATGTCCGAAAATGCTTTCTAACGGAACTGTAGCCGTTAGAAGTTTATTACATGTAACATCAATCGCGTTTGCCTTATTTATTATATCAGAAAAAAAAAACAAGTCATAAACTTCTGAATAATTGTAAAATTACTGATTGATTTTCTAACATTTTGTTTAAACACTAGTAAACCAATTTACTAGTTTATAAATTTTTGTACACACATATATAATAAACAATTTACAATAATTAAAAATCGAAGACAAATTTTGTCGGGACGCAGTAACTCATAACTAGTAAATTGGTTTACTAGTGTTTAAACAAAATGTTAGAAAATCAATCAGTAATTTTACAATTATTCAGAAGTTTATTACTTGTTTTTTTTTTCTGATATAATAAATAAGGCTAACGCGATTGATTTGACATGTAATAAACTTCTAACAGCTACAGTTCCGTTAGAAAACATTTTCGGACATATGTTTATTTGAATTTTTTTATTTACATTACTCATAGGAATCATCCAGTGTAGTTTTTCCCCGACGTCATAAATCATTCTGTAGAATGTCTACAAATATCGATCTACATTGATCGGTAGTTGTTTTATAATATTTAATAATTGTAGTTTTCAATATGGTCAGATGAAATATACTTAACTGTGTATAGTTGCGTTTGATGCTGTCATCAATGGTGTATATGGTAACTAACTGCTGTATAATTGTACTAGTAACATTATGGCCTTTTTCTACATAGGCAATCAGCTTAATTCTCTAACAAAGTTGCTAAATTTTAGCAACGTTGCTAACAACATTAGCCAATAATATTAACTGACATTAATTAAAAAATTAAAATGAGAACTGTTATATTTGTTTCTATTGGTTATAGTTGTTAGCAACGTTGCTAAAACTTAGCAACTTCGTTACAGAATCAGGCCGAATATGGTAACATAATATTGATATTATGATACGCTTGAAGAAAACATATTTATTGCGCCATCAAAATTATTCCACTCTTATATCTTACTTTTACTCGTAACTACTAACTATATAATATTGTCTTTACACGTCACAGCAAGTGGCGCCTCCGCAGCAAATTTCCATTAACAAAAGCGCCAAATTTCATCCTATACGTATGACATAACCAGAAACCTCCTTCATAAACCCGTTTTCATAATCATAACTTGTTCGACGGTACTTGTTGTTTAGCGTTTAGCGCTGGCGCACCGAGCTTTATCTCGCTGCGACTCAAGTACTCTTTCTCTCTATGTACCATGTAGTGTAAAGCTTAGGCAAGATGTGTTAGCAGAAATGAGATGTGCTAGTCTCGCCAATGACCCTACAGATAATATTTCTCGCCTTTAGCGAGATGGCGGCTGCTTGGATGAAGTTTTGTTGAAGATGAAAAGTTTTTGGGAAATTTCGAAATGTCAATTGATGGTTGATATTTGGTTAAAGTTTTCTTAGTTTAATTATAGGAATATGGTGAATTGTTATTGCAATTAAAAGTTTTTGGTAAATGTTTAATATAAAATAAAACTGTTTTAGGTTAAAGAGTTCTGTATTAATATTTATTTGTAATCGACTTTTCAACGACCGTTTTCATTAGGAAAAATGATACAAATAACATTTACAGTAAATAAACAGAGAACATAGAAACAATTCATTATGATAAGTTAATAATAACTACTCGGTTTTTTGTTTCAAAAAATATTTACTGAGTAGTTATTATTTACTTGTCATAATGAATAATTTAAAGTTTCAACAAGTAAGAGCAGAAATCATAGAAGAAACATAGAAACAAGTTACTGGACGTAACAAAATAAGTAACTAGATTATAAATTTTATAGATTTTTAATTAATAGAAACCAGTGGCGCAGCCAGGATTTTTTCTTGGGGAAAGGGGAGCAAGGATTTTATCTTGGAGAAGCAAAAAAAAAGCAAATACTAACCAGATTTCCACTTTATCTTACATGAATTGAATAATTAATAGTTTAAAATAATGAATGTTGGCTCAATATTTTGAGGTAAATAATTGTAGCGTTAGAAGTGACTGCTGAATATATGACTAAACGAATAAAAATTGTGCTAATTCTGCTAGGAGGCGTCGCCCCCCCCCCCCTCAAGGTTGCGCCACATTTATATAAGCTTCTTCTTCTTCTTCTTTTTCTTCTTCTTCTTCTTCTTCTTCTTCTTAGGGTAAATTTTTTTCGAACATTGCATGATTTGAAATGATTTCACTATAATTTTATAGAATTTTAAATGATTTTTATTAAGATTTTAAGGAATTTTAGAAAATTTTACGAAGATTTTAATTAATTTGTACACTAGATTGTACAAGTGGTTTCTCTCTTGGCATTTTTAGTATGTTAAAATATCACTTGCCATTTATACTTTTTTTATCTACACAATAAAAAAATTGCTAATAAATTATTTTTTATATTTTATACTGAGAGAACCATATTTTCGTCTATATTCCATTAAAAATAAAATTTACAAAAAAGAAAAAAAAAACGTTTATAAAGCAAAGTAAATAAACTTAAACAAAATTATGTGCGTAGAATTAACTTATGTAATTTATTCGCGCATTCCATATAGCGTCGGACAAGCCGAAAATTTTGTATCCACTTTAATATCACGCTGTTTTGCCCAGGAAAAATTTGATATTAACCCCACGGCCAGACGAAAAAAAGGAACAGAACAGCAACGCATATACAGCATTTCATACAAAGCAAATTAACATTTTACAACAAGCTTAGCTTAATTATTCATAGAAATAATTGCAATATTGTTGTGTTTTTTACGCTCGCGAAATAAAATTATCGTTAACTGAGTAGAAAATATATATACTCGAGAATTTACAAGATCTGACTGGGCAGGCGTTAAAACAAGTTTCATATTTTTGATATGCTTGTTTATATTTTTATTTGCTGCAATTAGCAGCGAAATATTAATTGTTTATTACTGTATACATTGTTGTGCGAAAATGTTTTGCATATTATATGCTACATACACATTCACACCATGTACACTGTTAAAAAATTCGGTTATTTTACACAAAAACCCGGGACAACTGATTTACACCAGTTTAATGAACGTTTGGTTAAAAAGATTTATTTGAATGATTTTGATGATATACGTTTGCGTGGACGTCCGATGAGTAGTTGGGGTGGTATGATTGAGAGTGTTTTGCGTGAGCGAAAGTTTCCAAGTAGTAGGAATAGAAGAGCATGTATGAGAGGAATTATGAATGTGGATGAAGCGAAAGTTGCTTGTTTGGATAGGAGTGTTTGGAGGCGACTGATTTCGGGATAATAAAAAGAGTTTGTGCCACACCCTTTTGGGTACATGGCGTGATTGTGTATGTATGTATGTAATATATAAATTCACAGACGTCACAGGAAGCTTTTTACATAATACGAATATATTTAATATATGAATTTATTTACTTTCAATATATAATATGGTAAATTAATTATTTTTCATAAAATTACAAAATTATATTATTTTTACAGAAAATTTATGTAAATCATCAGTTTTGTTGAAATAATATGTAACGTTTTTTACAGTGTACCTATTATAAGAGTGTAGCACAATAATATATTATATTACGAAAAACAGAAAGTGATATATGCTATTTTTTCGTGAAAAGTTCCAAACAAAAATTAAACTAAAAATAAATAGAAATACATACCAAGTAACCTTAATCTTACTAACAGTTGTAGAATATTAATGTCAAATGTTGGTCGAATATGCAATTTCTGACCAACTTGGATGATATGCATTACATTTCTTGCACTTCTTGACACTTTTTCAGTAATTAAATTCAAATTAAAATAATAAAAAAAAAATTCTAATTATGAATTCATCACCTATAATAAATAATGTAAAATAATGCAATATAGAATACACAAGTTTGCAATTAAAATTGTCGATATATAAAGCAATTGATTATCATTTTTATTAACCCACTTGAAATTGCAATTACCCACAATTAATCTTTAATAACAACTAATTTCCGATAATTACCCTTCAAAAACTCAGCATTATCATATTAATAATAATCGATTTATAGTTTCAAGGTCAATTGATATGAATCTGTAATTAGAAATTTTTTATTCGTTTTGCATAATTCAGATATAAAAGCCGATATAGTCATAAAAATAATCTCTTTCCTTTTATTAAAAGCATGACAACCATATTTTTTATTCACTTATATATAGGTAATTTTGCAAAAATTCAAATTTGCATAATTGTAGTTAGTAATATACATACATGTACAGTCGCTTGAAAAATTATTTCCTTGAATAACTATTTTGAACAATCAAAGCAACATTATTGGTACTGCATTTTTGATATAGCTAACTATGTGTAAAATTAGTCTGGATAAAAATATTTAATGAAAAATACATTCAAAAAAAATGTATGTAATATTCAGGGTGGCCAAAAACCTGGAAAACCGGGAAAAGTCCGGGAATTTTGTTGATCTTGAAAAAGTCAGGGAATTTAATTTGTATAGTCAGGGAAAAAATTTGTTTGGCAAATTCACAAAATTACAAACACAAATTTACTTAATAATAAAATTGAGGAAAAAATTTAAAAAAAGTTCTGGAAAAGTTCTGTCTATGTAAAAATTACCAAAGATGCAAATCGCTAGAAAAATTTGAACCGATTTAGTTTGCGGTTTTGAATATTTTGCGGGTTCGGTTTAACATAAATTAAAATTAGAAAAACGGTTTGAAAATCTGTTCTTAAATCCGGTTTGGTTCGGTTCGGTCCAAATAATTTAGATTTTACTTAAAAACCTGTGACAACTGATTTACACCGGTTTAATATGTAAATTTGCTGACGTCAGTATTTTTACAAAATGTATGCAATATTATTTAAGGATATTTTAAGGAAAATTTTTACATTATATACGCTGTAAAAAAAAGTTGTTATTTAATCTAAAAATTATAGTAAGAAAATTACATATTATTTCAGCAAATCGATAAATTTTCTGTAAAAATATTATAATTTTGTAATTTTAAGTAAAATAATTTATTTACCATATTATATATATATATATATATATATATATATATATGTTTGTTTTTTTTATCGAAAAAGTAAGTAAACTTACATAAAATATACGTATTTTATATTTATATAATGTAAATTTTTTTCTGTGATGTGTCTAAATTTACATGTTATACTGGTGTAAATTTGTTGCTCCAGGTTTTTATGTAAAATTACCGAATTTTTTTAAAAGTATAAATATAAGTGTATACTTATTTTATGTAATTAATTACTTTTTCGGTAAAAAAAAACGTATATACATATAATATGGTGTAATAATTATTATTTTTATTTTTACATATTATTTCAATAATATGTAATTTGTTACTATGGTTTTTATGTAAAATGGCGTCTTTTTACAGAGTCTGTTCTCGTTTTTTTATATTATGTATACGTAATAACTTTAAAAACAATCAAGAGACATTTTTGAATAATTTTATTGTGTGAAATATTATTGCTATTTTTATTAAAAATGATGCATATATTTTTTTGCCAGTACATACATAAAAAACAATATATTATTACTCTACATAAAAATGCAAATTTTTATTGTATTAATATTTTATTAAAATTTAAATTCATATGATTTTTTTTATTATCTCATAAAAAATAAAGAGACATATAATAATTCAGTTTAATATATAAACTTATAAACAAAGCTTTTTATAAAAATATATGAATCTAATTTTTTATTTTAAAAAAGGCATTTTCGAGCAAAGTTTTAAAATAAAAATTGATTTATGCGAAGGCTGTCTAATAAAGTCTGCGATTAATTTTTTTTTTTTAAAAATAACATAAGTTCTACGAATATACTGTAAGGATATTTATCGTGGAATTCTGTACTATTCTATAAGTTCTACAGTGCTATAGAATTTTTTGTCTTTATTTACTGTCGTTGCCCCACTTTTTCTGTATACATACATACATACACAATCACGACATGTACCCAAAAGGGTGTGGCACAAACTCTTTTCATCATTCTGAAATCAGTCGCCTCCAAACATTCCTATCCAAACAAGCAACTTTCGCTTCATCCACATTCATATTTTACAATCATACATGCTCTTTTATTCCTAGTACTTGGAAACTTTCGCTCACGCAAAACACTCTCAATCATACCACTCCAACTACTCATCGGACGTCCACGCAAACGTATACCATCAAAATCATTCGAATAAATCTTTTTAACCAGACGTTCATTAGACATTCGCTCAACATGTCCAAACCATCTTAACTGACTAACACCAACTTTCGCTACAACATTTTTTTCAATTTCACACTCATCTATTTCGTACCCGATCTCTCCTATTTACACCACATACCCCACGTATGGGGCTAAAAGAAATTATTTTATACTTTTTAGAACGTGGTATATTAATTTTTTTATATTTAAATAATTATAACGGATTAACGGCTGTATTCTGTATCGTTTCCGTTATTTAAAAATAATGGTCCGTTAATATGAAAATTCTAAAATTATGTAATAAATTTTTAGTGCTATATAGCAAAATTTCTTACGGAATCTCAGAATTTTCATCTTAACAGTCTGTTATTTTTAAAGAAAACGATATAGAATACATTTCTAAATTCCTTCTTAAAATCGAGCTCGTAGTATAACGTATATATTTTTACAATTATTTTTCTCGAAGAATGTACCACAATATTGTATTACATCATTAAATGATCAATACATACCGAGTAAATATAAGTTTTCTAGAAATTTTTACCGCTTAAAAAAATTATCATATAAGTTACATGTGCGGAATTTTATTTACAATTATTATTAATATGCACTCAGTCTGCAATGCAAAATAGATTTTTAAATGCGTCAAAACAAAAACGACCTTCTATGACTTTATGCCATTTAAATAATGCTAATTTTTTTTTTCTTTATGGAATTTTTCAAATATTATTTATGTTTCATTAATGTGTTGTCAATATCGAGTCTAATTGTTTAAATATATAAATTATTTATAGTTATACAGTTGTGAAATATAGTTTAGTTTTTTTTTTATAATTACATAAAAACCAGTTTTATAAGTTATTTATTACAATATTTATAGATTTACGTAGTTTTAATATATTGATGTGGGCCTGAAGAATTGAACTTATATGTTCATAAATTTTTACCGACCGTCATATGACATACGATAAGGGAGATATTGTATTCATACCAAATTTGACATATCGAGATTTTTACAAATAAACAAACATCAACTGTTTGTGGACAATTGGATATTTACTACAACAGCCGAGGCATAAGTATGTATTTAACAAAAGTTGCCAAACAACGATACGGCTAAATACCTTCTTTTTATAATTTTTCATATAATTATGATATATATATATATATATATATATATATATATATATATATATATATACAGTGTGTCCCCGGATTGAGTACAGTATAGGTGTAATCGGCAAAAAATTTAAGAATTTCATTTTTATGTTTTGGGATCCCGCCCTGTTTTGTCTGAAAACTATTTTAAGCATATTTTTAGTTTTTTAAAAATTAAGGCAGCCATGAAAAATGTTTAGGTAAAGTGCCTTTTTGGTCAATAATACGGCATAATGTTCTTAAGAAAAGTTGTTCAGAATATGAAATTATGACTCTATGCAAAATTTCAAAAAGATCGACTAACTTTCATTAAATCCGCTTTTTGTGTTATTTAACGGAAAATCGCAGTAGTCGCAAAAGAAACATTTAATTGTTATTATCTTAGATAAAAAAAAAAAAACATAAAAACATAAGTTTCTAAGATTGTATTTTATTAAGAAAAGAAATTAAATAACAATTACTCTATTTGACTTCCTCCAATATCTGCACATTTTTCTACCTTAACTCTAATCTGGTCATATACTTTTGCTATGGTGATTGGGTTAATTTCATCTATCACATCCCTTTTTTTTTAATCCTATCGAGTTAGAGCTAATAAATCATTATATATATATATATATATATATATATATATATATATATATAGTAAGGCCCCGCCTAACGCTGATCCGCTTAGCGCTGTTTCGGTTTAACGCGGTTTTTTTGGAAAAATGAATTCAGCTGAATATAGTCACTATAAGGAAAATTATGGACCAATTTATTGAAAATGATACTGATTTTGATAGGAGTTCAAAGGCAAGACGGGGTGTCATGGATGCCTTGTCCACTTATTGATAACTTTTTACAGAGCGCAAAAGAAAAACACAAATGACATTCGATACCTTCTTAGAATTTTATTTACATATTTTTATATATCCATTTGTTATGTTTCTATATTTGTAAGAAATAAGTCTTTGTTGTTGTATTGTTATAAAAAATATATTCAATGAACTTAAGTGACAAAATATCTGAACAACCTTTTTAAATTTTCTACCCGTTTACCCTAACTCCATTATTTACATGATCAGATGACTTCCTTTAACGCTGTTTCGTATAATGCTCTACTGTGATGGAACGTATACGCCGCGTTAAGCGGGGTCTTACTGTAAATATATATATATATATATATATATATATATATATATATATATATTTAAATAATGTAAATATAGAAAGACTGAGAATAATTGAGCGTATATTTAATTTATTTCTGACTGTGAATCGAGTAAAATAAAATAAAAAAAAAATTGCTTTTAAAAACAGCAATATACGTAGAAGGAAAAGAAAACGTTTATATGTAAAGAAAATCGGGGTCTATTAAAGCTGCGAACTAGCCAAGCGAAAAATACACATCGTTTGTAATAAGATATTATTTCACAGACACACACACACACGTATGAGGCTTAACATACATTATATTTTGATTTAAATCAAATATATGTGAAATAAAATGACAACTTTAGATTTTAGTTTAGTTCAGAATATTTCAATAATTTAAACAGGGCTTTGAAGAAATTCAAGTTTTTAACTGTTTTACACCTACTACGCTCCGGTATACTTAATTTTTAAAAATGCATTGCAAAATTTAAAAAAACAAGATTAGAAGTATATGGGTAAACCCATATATAGACTACTTTGACATTTCTCGGAAAGTTGGCAACACTGTATTTTAATAATATTATAATTTATGTGGGCACTAGGAGATACTTTTCTGAAAATTTCATCAAAATCGAATAAATAATGTAGCCACAATGAATTTTTAAAAAATTTTATGATTTTTTTCTCGATAAGTTGGCAACACTGTATTTTGTTAAAATTGCATAATTTATTTAAGCACTAGGAAAATCTTTTATGTAAATTTGATTAAAATCGGTTAAATAGAATGGTCAAAATAAATTTTTAAAAATTTTACTAATTTTTTTCTCGGAAAGTTGGCAACACTGTATTTTGTTAAAATTATATAAATTATATGAATACTAGGAGAATCTTTTGTGAAAATTTGAGTAAAATCGGTTGAATAACATGGCCATAATAAAATTTTTAAAACTTTAGTAATTTTTTTCTCGGAAAGTTGGCAACACTGAATATTAATAAAATTACGTAATTAATGGGAGCATTAGGGAAATCTTTTTTGAAAATTTGATTAAAATCGGATAAATAACGTAGCCAATATGATTTTTTAAAAACTTTAGTAATTTTTTTCTCGGAAAGTTGGCATCACTGGAAAAAACCAAAACCACATGACCATCTTGGGCACTAGACAAATTTATCCTGAAAATTTCATTAAAATCGGGTGAACCGTCTAGGAGGAGTTGCGGCCACAAAATTTTGACTTACGACCGAGCGAGCGAGCGAGCGAGTGAGCGAGCGAGTGAGCGAGCGAGCTGACGACGCACATCCATACACCCACATAAACTAAGTTCAGATTCGTCATCTACAGGCTATATGAAGGATTTCTATACAATTTTTTTTTTTTTTTTGAAAATGTTACAGACACCGTACCAAACGCTATACTACTTTTCCTTGCAGTCAAAGTAGTAAAAACACTGAAAAAAATCGATTTTTCCAAAAACATATCTTACTAAGAATGGAGCAGTGAAGTAACCAATATTTTCACAGCTGCGATTCTGATATATACTATTATAGTAATTATAGTAAAATAGAATTAGTAGTAAATAAAATTTAACAAAATGTTTATAAAAATGGTAAAAAAATCTTTCAAAACTTATTATATTTAAATAAAACGGCTTTTTGTTATAGTTCTGTATTAATATTTATTAATAATCTACGTTTTGACGAACTCAACATACGCCTTCATCAGAAAAAAAAGGTATAAACATACATTTTGCATCTTTTTTCTGATAAAGACGTACATACATTGAGTAACTTGAGTATGTCTATTATTTAACAAAAAATGTTAAAAATAATATATGCAAATAATCTAATGTACTGTAATTACATATATACAGGCTGGTCCAGAATTATGTACCGTATTTGTTAGAGCTGATAGTACGTTGAAAAATAAGGGTACTTTTTTATATGCACTTTTTTCCAAAACTCAATAATAAGGGAGATACAACCCTGTAAAAAGGTGGAATAAAAACCATTTTTCAACACTTAACACTTTAATCAAACTTAATGAAAACTTACAACTTTCAAAAGAATCATACAATACTAATATTAATTAGTCACCAAAATAATGTTTTACAGCAGATGTCCGACATGTCCTCCATTTTGTTGTATACACAATCTACATAATTCTTTTATTTAATGAATGCATTATTCCATTTAATGTTACTGCATTGTTTTGTAAGTTTGTAAATTCTTGCTCGATTTTGTCTATCAACTCATTTAATGTATTAATTGGAGTGTTATACACGTTTGATTTTAAATAACTCCATTGGATTCAGATCACAAGTCCGAGGAGGCCATTTAATTGGTGCATCTGCACCTCGACCAATCCATTTATTAGGGAAGTGGTCATGCAACCTTTACAGGGTTGTATCTCCCTTATTATTGAGTTTTGGAAAAAAGTGTATATAGAAAGGTACCCTTATTTTTGAATGAACTATCAGATCTAGCAATTACGGTACATAATTCTGGACCATCCTATATATATATATATATATATATATATATATATATATATATATATATATATATATATATATGTACTTTTGCAAATTTTTTTAAAAAGTATATCCGGTCTAAACTATTATCTATTAATAAAATTATATAATATTAATTAAATACAGAAAAAAGTTTAAAATTACAATTTGTAAACAAGTTAGGTACATGTAGATAATAATTGAATTGAAATCTAAATTGTAATCCATCTCTGGTTGACAGTATTCTATACTTTTAAAACGACATTATTCAGTATAACATTTGCGCTAATTATATTAATTTCACTTAGTCATATTTTGAGAAATCTAATGGAGATCGTAGCAAAGTGTTGCGTACGTACACACGTACAGTCGATCGTACACATGTAGTAGGTATATGCATATGAATTAAGGAAATAACTGTTAGTAGTCGTACATTTTCAGTTTCACCCAGAAATCTGTCGCGACATGAATAAAATTATATTCATCGCGCATGAATATGGAATTTTCGTTTCAATTTCAGTTATATACCTCAAATATTCGTTCTACAAATTACATACGTTGTTAACTCGTACTGTATGCTGACTTTACACGAACCAAATCCGAATAATTTTAGATCAGGATCCAAAATTATCCGTATATCCGGATAATTGGGTGTCGAATTCGAATCTTAGATTTGGATTTCAGATCTAAGTTTATTCGAATCTTTATGTTTTATATTTTTTTATATATATATTTTTCACGAATTATAGAAATATGCGAATTCAGTTTTGAGTCAGAAACCAAGTTCCGTCTAAGCTGCGCGGGTGCGTGGCCGCGCAGTAATTTTTCGAAAGTTGCGCAGCTGTTTTTGTATTCTGCGCACAATGGGTTTGTTCACCATTTTTTTTTGGTTTGACATAAATATAATTAATTCATATAATATGATAATTTCTATTGTAATTACTTATAGATATTATTAACTATATAATAATAATTATTGAAAATTTGTTTAATGTTTATTCTACATTTAATATCGTAGTTTTAATTTTAATGTAATTTTATCGTAAAATGTTGTTCAAAAATAGTAGATTTTGCCCCTAATAAAGAAAGAATATAAACAAAAATATAAACGATAATGTAAAAATCCATTCTTCTTTGTGTGTTATTAAAATGAAATTTTCAAGAGTATTTATTAAAAAAAATTTTGACTTCAAACACAGGTAACTTTACATACGTTTTAAACATTTTTGTTCCCATATACTTTTGTACCGCGCAGGTCAACGAAAAAATTAGAGGGAACATTGGTCAGAAATGCTTGAAAAATAGGACGTAATTCATACATTTTTCTATATACACTGCAAAAAAAGCTGCCATTTTACATAAAGATCATAGTACAAATTATATTAAAAAAACTTTCTAAAAACCACGCTTATATTTAAAAGGAAAATAAATTTTTTCCTGGTTATCCAAAATTTTTAGAAAAAAATAAAAGCGTGGAGCGCCAGGAAACTATATATTTCGCAATGATGATTAAGCGCTGCACGCTTTTATTTCTTTCTAAAAATTTTGGATAACCAGGAAAAAATTTATGTTCCTCTTTTTAGTGCATTTAAATATAAGCGTGGTTTTTAAAAAGTTTTTTTGTGTATTTTATTTTCTGCTTTTTAGTCTTGTCGTCTTGTCATATCTTGTCTAGTTTTTTTTTGTTAAAAATATTGTGTTGTCTCCTGGAATAACACTACATGCAAAATTTCAGTGAGATCAGATGATAGGAAGTGGTCTAAAAATTTGTTACAAGATTTGACCGTGACAGCACTTGACTGTGACAACAGAGTGAGCTATTTTTTTTTGTTAAAATATTGTGTTGTCTCCTGGAATAAAACTACATGCAAAATTTCAGTAAGATCAGATGATAGGAAGTGGTTTAAAAATTGGTTACAAGATTTGACCGTGACAACGAAGTGAGCTAATATAAGCGTGGTAAAAATACATATTATTTCAGCAAAACCAATAGTTTACATAAATTTTTTGTTAAAATAATATTGTAATTTTAAGTAAAATTAATTTACCATATTATATATGTTTTTTTTTTTTTACCGTAAGTAAACCCACATAAAATATACGTATTTTATATTCGTATTATGTAAAAATTTACAAAATATAATACATAAAATATCTAAAAAATATTAAGTGTATACAATTTACAAATGATTAATGAAAATACGAAGAGAACATGAAAATATATTTATAGTTAATTCTACATAAATTATTAAATGAGTGACACATATGATAAATGGAAGACTTTGTTAGAAGATTAGAATAAGGAATAAACAGATAAAAAGTATTTGTACTTTCTGTAGGGGAAAGAAGAAGAAATTGTAGTGTGTGTATGGAATAGTCCATATATAGTTTCACCATTCAGGGCCCTATATATATATATATATATATATATATATATATATATATATATATATATATATATATATATATATATATTGTTAATCCACCACTGCATAGTACAACTAAATTTCATGTAAGACAAGACAGATAAACAATATGGTACAAATGACATTCACATATCAACTAGTACTGTGCACACGAAACATCTCAATACTAATTCGTAAAGTATCTCAACCAACCTCCATTTCTCAAGTCGGCATGAACCAGTTTTGCAAAGCTGTGTGGTACATAGTTTTGACGTTAAGCACTGATGTACGACGACACAAATACATACAAAACAATCTTCAACGCTGAAATCTCTCTCTTCACAGCTTCACATCGCGCGCCGACTCCACTAGGGGATGAAAATTTAGCTATGGTGATGGTGGGGGTGGGGGGTAGTTTTGTGCATTAGGAAAATTCGTGCCATACCACCGGTAAGAGCACTGCGTCATTATCACACCACAGGAAGCAATATTACCAGAGATTTGCGTCGGTGAGAGATTGCGCGAAAGTAGAAACTGTCTAATTAGGAACTTTTGCATCGGGATTGAAGGTTTTTTATTTTAATTTTTACGTTGTTGCGAAGATAATGGATGAATTAAATGATTGAAGAACGTTTTATGATATTATATATTTTGCGAAATGAGTAATTTTTTTTATAATAGTTTATAATTGTTAACTACTCCTAATATATTTTTGTATTTGTATTTATTATAAAATCTTGTTTTAATATTAAATTAGCATTAGCAGTATAGCTACCACTGCATTTCCACATATTAAATTAGCACTAGCGGTATAGCTACTACTACATTTCCATTCTACTGTTGCTGCTACATTAATTATGTGATGCAATTTGCAGAAAGTAAGCAATTTTGCATACTTTTTAGGTTATTTTTCTCTTACTTTATGTGATTATTATGAATTATATACAAAATTACAGAATTTTGAGATAAAAATACAGAATATTTATGGTAAAATATAATTACAGTTTTTTTATAGCAAAATTTTACCACTTTTTTCTGTAATTTTGCTATTATTATTTATTTTTTTCCAGTGTAGTTATAGAAATATTCATACAAAGCAAATTGAATTTAAAAGAAAATTGAATAAAACTCACAGAAATAAAAATCTAAAAACTTAAATATTATTACCCATCTTGACTACGTGTCGTTTGTCGGTGAAAAACATCAAAATCAATAAAGGGTTTTTTCTTCTTCAGAAGGGAAGCAACAAGTGGTTTCCCAACCGCTCGCAATACTCCTGCGATGATGTTCTAACACAATTCTCTCGTCAGATATTACTACGTTTGTATTGTGTGCTGCACAATGTGTGTGAGTGTTTATCTATCGTATGAAAACGATCAAAATAGTTGCGAATAAAAGAAGAAGAAAGATGAAAACAAAACAAAAAAAACATAAATTGGATAACTGTCGAGAAATTGCTAACAATTTACCGATAGTGTTTGTTTAATAGTTATTTGATATAAATTTAGGGAATATACAATTGGATTATTCTTTTATGAGAATTGAAATGTTATTTACTATTTTGTTAATAAAAAGTAATAAAAGATACAGGATATCTCATGGCACGTTGCTGAAATTAATTAGCTGTTATTTTCAAATGTATGCAAATACTGATAAAAATGAAAATTGTGTTGTAAAAAAAAGTCTGTAGTTTTTATTGGATATAAATATGATTCAATAATAATAAAATAATAAATAAAGTTGCTGAAACTAATTAGCCGTCAATTTCAAATATATGAGTTACTCTTGTAGTTAGCTAAAAGGTTGAAACGATCGTCAAGTAATATAAATTTTGTGAAACTAACTAAGTGTTTTTCATAATAACTTTTATAGTTAATATAGTAAAAAATCTTTCAGAACTTATTTTATTAAAATAAAAAAGCTTTAGAAGTTAGTTCTGTATTAATTTACACTACGTATATCATCATCAAGAAAAATAATATAAATTTTGTGAAACTAACTAAGTGTTTTTCATAATAACCTTTATAGTTAACAAGTAAAAAATCTTTCAGAACTTATTTTATTAAAATAAAAAGGCTTTAGAAGTTGGTTCTGTATTAATTTACTCTACGTACAACATCGTCAGGAAAAATAATATAAATGATAATGATTTATAATAATAATTTATAATAATATTAACAAAATTTATAAAAATTACAGAAAATTTACTACTGTAGCATAATATTTACAAAATAGGTAATTAGTGACATTTATAATTTATCAAATTATCAACTTAATTATTAACTGGCATTAACTTTATTAAAGTAAAAATTTAACTAATTTTGAACTTAAATTTTTTTAAATTTTTTGAATCTTTAATATATTTGGGCAATTTATTCTATTCAAATAATCCATTGTGAAATAATATAAAAATTATCTGTATTTCTAACATAATAGGTAATTATGCACACTACTATTAAATTTCAGACTGCCACTTACTTGGGAAGCAAACAATGTTGCATTTTAAATACAAAATATAAATATAAAATATAAAAATAAATATAAAATATTATAAGTCTAAACGTCGATTTTTAATTAAATTAGTAGGTACAGAAATAAATTCTAAAACTTTTTTTACTTTATCCATTATAGTAATTTTAATTACTTATTAATATTTTTAAAATGTTTTATCAAGTGCCAGCCACCGAAAGTGTAAATATTACATATATCAGTATCATTTTTATTTCAATTATTTTCTTCATCCCCTGCGGAGGGGCGGCGAGGGTTGGGTGTGAAATTTTGGGACCATACACAGAATTTGTCAAGGAATCCAAAAATAAAAAAAAAATTGGGTGTTTCCATTTAAAATTTTAAAACTACTCTTACGTTCACCACCTTAGGAGGGGTGGGGGTGGTTTTTTACAACAAAATTCGGTAGATAATTGTGTCAAAAACAACGTTCCCGTGCAATCGTGTTAATCCAACCTTTCGTTCTCGAGATATTTGACCCAGTCCAGACTTTTCGGACACCCAGTATGTATAATATATATAATACATTAATCTGATATGAATTTTTCATTTTCAGATTATTCCTTTATGATTATATTTGAGTATTAACTATAATATATATATATATATATATATATATATATATATATATATATATATAATATATAATAAAATATATAAAAAAATATTAAATCACTGAAACACTTTAGTGGAGATCTGAAAAACTGAAAAATAAACGCAATGCAATAACCTGTCATAAGATAAATATGAAGTCACAATATATGTATAATAAATCAAGCAGCATTCTAACCTGGCATGTATTTCTGTGGGACGTTGAGCAGATGTAAAGCAAAATGTAAGTATAAGTATATAAAGTTTTTCGCTTTTCTTATTTTGCATAGGTACCATCTACACATTATCTGCTTGGGTAAGACATTGCTGCTGCAGATACTTAATGACTGTAATTAAACTTTCTAATTAATTTTTATGGACTTGCTTCTATTAGTAAAATGTATCTACTTATTTTTTATACATTGTATAGTACTTCAGTAATTCAGAGAGAGGAAAAATTATTGTACCACTTATATGACAGACCATAGAATTTATTTTGTTTCTATAACAATGTTTTTCGAATAAAGACATTTTACAATATTTTTGATTTATTATACAGGGGGGTGATTACGGTTTTGTTTTATATATAATATAGGTACTTTACAAAGTAGCATCGTATTATATTTTGGACGAATTGTATTCGTGTTTTTTGTCAAAAAAAATTATTTCAATATTCTTGATTTACCGTGCGTACACTCTATATTATAAATGTCATGTTCGTACATAAGAAATATTTAAATGGACTCGCGGAACCGTGAGCAGAGAACCAGGATGCGTACATCAGTGGCGTAGCCAGAAACTTGTCAAGGGGGGGGTTACTAATATTAATCAATAAAGATAATACTATAATTTGTATAAAAAATAAAGAACAATCAAAATTATTTTTATAAAAATTAAAGTAAAATAACATATTTCATATTTCACATACGTATGTTTTTGGTTGTTCAGGTTCTTGGGGAGGGGGAGGTTTAACCCCCCCCCCCACATACACAATCACGCCATGTACCCAAAAGGGTGTGACACAAACTCTTTTTATCATTCCGAAATCAGTCGCCTCCAAACATTCCTATCCAAACAAGCAACTTTCACTTTATCTACATTCATAATTCCTCTCATACATGCTCTTTTATTCCTTCTACTTGGAAACTTTTGCTCACGCAAGCCACTCTCTCAATCATACCAGTCCAACTACTCATCGGACGTCCATCAAAATCATTCAAATAAATCTTTTTAACTAAACGTACATTAGACATTCGCTCAATATGTCTGAACCATCTTAACTGACTAACACGGCAACTTTTGCTACAACATTTTTTTCAACATCACACTCATCATACACTAATCTATTTTGTACCCGATCTCTCTTATAGCTATAGTTACACCACATACCCTACGTAACTATCTCATTTCCACAGCAGTCATTTTCCGTTTATGCTTTTGCAACTAAACCCAACATTCACTACCATAAATTAACGTAGGCACCAAACCTGCATTGTATATATTCTTTAGAAACATTTACATTCTTAGCAAAAGTTCCCAAAGCACCCAAAACCTTACAACCAGCATTTACTCTCCTTTCAATTTCACGTTCAAAACGGCCATCTCTAAACAACAAACTACCCAAATACACAAATTCATCTACCTGCTCTATATTAATGGGGTCGTAAAATATTTTTTTTAGTTTTCTGTTGCTTTTTGCAATTCATGATTAATAAAAATAATTAAATTTTACTTAAAAATGAAAATCGGAAGAAATTTAACAAAATTATAGACCGTGGCACTGCGAAGGTCTAGTCTAGTCTAGTACACCGCCGAAAGAGCAGTACATACACCAACTAACGACTCTCCCTACCAGAAATTACATAGTTTCAAACCATTTGAAGTCAATATAAATTCGTGAATAGTGTAGATATCTCATAGTGCTATTTGTTCATAATTGAATTAAGTCGTATACCGAGCAAAATTTGTTTCGCCCAAATAGGACGTATACCGTTGTACCACTATATATCGAAAGCTTGGTCTAGTATTTCAAGTGAGTTTCTAGTAACCATTCAGTGGCTGCCATATATGCTTATTTTCAAATGCATGATTACATATGACATTTAATAGGGAGTAGTATACTGCAAAATTTTGCTAAGAATAGTTCTAAGTATACTAAAAACAAATCTTATGCCATATATATAGTCTTATTACATACATACATATATACACAATCACACCATGTACCTAAAAGGGTGTGGCACAAACTCTTTTCCACATCCCGAAATCAGTCGCCTCTAAACATTTCTATCCAAACAAGCAACTTTCGCTTCATCCACATTCATAATTTTTTTCATACATGCTCTTTCATTTCTACTACTTGGAAACTTTCGCTCACGCAAAACACTTTCAATCATACCACTCCAACTACTCATCGGACGTCCACGTAAACGTATACCATAGTATATATAGTCTTATTGAAAACTTAAATCAAATCCGGACCAAAACCAAACAAATTCGTAGAAAAATTTCCAATCACGGTTTGACAAATCAAAATTCCTTTACATTGACTAGCACCATATTCAAGTTATTTTCCATTGAAATAAAGAGGCCACGAATCACACATCCCGTTTTCAATTTGGTTCGCATCCGCGAAGATCAAAACAGCAGTTCTTACGCCGCGAATCGTAAAAGCCCCGTACTGTGTATCAGTCTGTATAACAATGCTCGGGGCAATTTCATATTACTTTCAATACTTTATATTCACATAGGTGTGTGTAGAGGGAGGGGGTTGGGGGGGCGGTAAGCACCTCGTTTCAAACTACCTCTATATGTGCCCTGACTATGTGAAGATGAACAGCAAATAAGCTCGGGGCGTGAAACTTTAGAAAATTGTAACTTCTTGCCAACGAGAGGCTGTGTTGCGCAGAGAAGGTTTAAAAAAGTTCAGAAAGCACCAGGATATAGCAAATTGGAAACATGGAAATAAACATACTCGTAGGTATACCTATAACGTGAATTTGTAATGGCTGAAAATGATGTTTTCTGTCTGGGCTGTTGTTCAATACGGAAAAAAATCTTTAGATGATGTTTCTAATGTTTTAGTTGTTTTATCTAAAAGTAAATAAATGCTATTCGTGTTCGTATGCATAAACATTTTCGTTAAAAATAATGGTTTGTTAAACGAAAATTTTTGGATTCCGTTAGAAACCTGGCAATATACGTAGAAAGATTTCTTACGGAATCGAAAAATTTTCATTTTAACGAACCATCGTTCTTAATGAAAATGATTATAATGCATACGGGCATCAGTCTTCTAAGTTTTCAGTTCTAATACTCTAACATTTTATTGTGATTTTTCTAGAACAAATATTTTATATAACGCACCAATAAACATTGGCTGGTATTACAAGCTCTGATTTGGTTATACTAAGGACGTTGTTTTTGGGTGTATTTGCTTATACTAAAAATTTGTATTACAAGTTTTGTTTTTGGCTGTTTTAAAGGGTTGTTTTTCAATTATTTAGAACAATTATTTGAAACAGCTACAAGCTGTATTAAGCACTGTATTAGCTATCAAAATGGTTAATGTTTATAAAAAAAATTGTGTAATTCGCGCGGTTTGCCAAGTAAATAATCACATAAAACTTACGATTATTTTTAAATAACGAACTAATCCCTTCGTTACGTTTAATGAAGTGGAATTTAAACGAAGATATAGTTTTCAATAAGGAAACAGTGAGATTTATTTTGAATCTGATTCAAGATCAGCTTGTGCCATCATAAGAACGAACAAATATAATGTCGCCGGAATTGCAATTACTTATTACATATTTTATTATTTAGAAAATAAATAAAAGAAAAACTATTATATTCAAAGTTTTTGTTGTTTAATTTAAATTTTGATATCACTATTAGTTATTTCAATACAAATATGAAATATTTTACATGTATTTTGAACAACAGTAAATGTAAATAAAAAATTAACAAATATTTCACACTTATTTCTACTTTCTAAGTATATCAAATTGTTGTTTTTATTTTTAATCCTCATCTTTTTAATTCTTTCTGTTTTTCGATTAAATTATGAATATATAGATATTTTTTCAATAAAATTTAATAAATACTTTGACATGTCTTTTGAATATACAAACGACACTAGTTTTGCAACGTTGCCAAACGTATTTTCTTTAGTACGTGATAGTAGCTAATATATCCTTAATACAAAGCGTATAATAGGTTATTAAATCGTTGTCATGATTTTAACTAAAACATCCAAAAACAACGATTTAGTATGAGGCTTGTAATAGCAGCGAATGTGTAAAAATTTTAACATTTCTGATTTATCTGATTTTGATATTTTTCATGAAAATTTACAGTCACTAATTAATAGTTTAAATAAGTTAGTCATAATACTATATTTGTATATGTATTAATATAATATTATACCATCTACTTCTATTTATCGTACGTATTAATATTATCAATATTAAAAACAAATCAATAAACTTATCATAATTTAATCAACAATTCATCATAGTTAAAACAAAACAAAAGCAGTAAGGAGAAAAAAACAAAGAGCTAGACCAATTTCAAATCGAAAAAGTGTTCAACTTATTTCACAAGCTGTGTGTGTGTGTGTGTGTGTGTGTGTGTATGTGAGTCGAATACAAAGGCGTAAAATGCGCAATGAAAAGAAATTCTAAAACTTTACCAATTCGAATATCTCTTATCGTTGTGTCGGCTAAATTCCACTTGTGCACATTGCAACCCACTGCTTTGACCACCCTCCTCGTCCCCCAACCCCCCCCCCCCCCCCTGCCAAATTCGGGACGACGCAATATAACTTTGGCGAAACAATTAGATGTCCTACTAAATAACTTTAGTAGTTTCAGCACCAGAAACAGACACAATTTCAGGCAGAGGCGCCGAATTCAATGAGCGCACGGAAAAATACGAAAATAATAAATACAAGAAATTAGTTAAACATAGTAAAATAAACTTCCGTCTTTATCAAGATCATTCTTCATCATTCTTCATCATCATTTATCCTAATGACATTGAGTTTTGTCGAAAAATATTAATACAGAACTTTAACCTAAAGCAGTTTTATTTTTATAAAATTAGTTATTGATTAAAATAAAAAAAGCTGTATGATAAAAATATATAAACTATCTGGCGAAAAGTTAATACAATGAAATAAATGGTATTAAGAAAATTATTATATTTTATATTAAAGCTCAGTTTCATTTTATATTAAAATTCAAAGTTTGATAGTTTCATTTTCAATTACAAAAACTAAGGCCCGTATTCTCACCTCATTTATAAAAGTGATTTTTGCCAAAAGTACTTTTGAAGTTCACTTAAAATCATTTATTAAGCATTTCAAAATAGTTTATTTAAATTTTATAATACCAAATATAATAAAAATGATCAAATATAGAAAAATTATTTATATTTGATGACAAACAGAAGCAAAAAGTTATTTTAAAATTAATGATAAAACCACTTTTTCACGAAAAAGTAGGGTGAGAATACGGGCCTAAGTATTCATTCACAAAAAAACAAATCGAATACTTTTTCGCGTAAGACCAGTTGCGTTTTGCGACTACGCTACAAGACCCCGAAAATGAAAAAAAAAATGACAACTGACTTGGAAAGTAAGATTGTAACATTGAACAAAAATGATCATAATTGTATATCTGTGAAACAAACTATCAAATTAAACTAAAGTTGAGACTTTTTTCTCAATATTTCACAAGTTACTCAGTCATTGAATCGGCTAGATAAGCTAGCTAAAGCATCAATGACAGGGGCGGATCTAGAAAACTGTCAAGGGGGGGGCCATTTTGCCTTTTTTTTAGGATAAAAGTAAATAATTTTTAAGAAGTTTTAAGCCTACAAAAAAATTATTATCCCACCTTATATGCATAGCTGTATGCAAGGTGGGTTAATAATAATTGTTGTGTGGAATATATATTTGTATGTATTTTGTATTATGTTCTTAGGCCCAAGGGGGGGGGGCATGGCCCCCCATGCACCCCCCCCTCCGTGGATCCGCCACTGATCAATGAAAAATCAAGTTAACCATAGATACGTGTCTCGGCTCGATATTTAGGATCGATCTTTCGTTTATCTATTTAATTTACTTGTCTTAAATAAGCAGCCAGAACTAACATCGATATCAGTTGTCTTTCAGCAACTGATCAAAGCACCATATTGACGAGATCGTAAAGATCGAAACACATGTCTATGGTTAACTGGCCTTTGATTGATACTTGTGCTAGCTTAGCTAGCCAATTCAATGACTGAGTAACTTGTGAAATTTTAAGAAAAAATCTCAACTTCAGTTTCTTTAAGTATGATTGAGTTAACGCGCGTGTTTTAAAATGTATCGAAGCGAAATAAATCGATATTTTTTTCCGGTCTAGTTCCGGTTTTTATTCCAGCAAAAATTACGTTTATCAATGTTATATTAATTACTATTGTAGCTCTCTGATAACGATATAACATTTATAGTATTTCAATTGAGTTTCATTTATCAAAAGCCATAAAAGACTGCTTTTAACATATATATATATATATATATATATATATATATATATATATATATATATATATATATATATATATATATATATATATGATTTAATGACTGAGTAACTTGTAAAATTTTGGGAAATATATAAAATCTCAATATTTTTGAGTATTATTATATGTCAATTTTGCCAGTTACATAGTTTAGTATTTGATATAAATAATATGTATTAAAGCTATCATCCGTATTTTCAATTCACTTTTCACAGTGATTTTTCATTTTCGGAGTATTTAAGAAATACGTTAAAAATTAATAGTGAAACACATGTTTCATTTTGTAGATTTCTTTTATGTTTTGTTGCAGGCTTTGTGTTTTAACGAAATTTATAGCTATATTGCAAACTATACGAAGTATGTACCTACAATAGAAATTAAACTAACCTGATATATTATCCCAATATTTAATACTTTCGGCGGAACTAGCTATTTTCAAGATTTATATTATTACGTAGAAACTAAATAAATGAACGTTGTTTAAAATAAGTTTCCATGTAAACGCGCATGCGCACATGAACCGGATACACAGGCGCAAAACGTGCGTTAAATCATTTTACTTTTTAATCAAAATCTATTCATTAATTTTCTTTATTCTAAGTGATAAATATTCCGTATTTTACAGGTTTATTTTAGAAAATTCAAAAGAATTACGTATCATTCATATATATATATATATATATATATATATATATATAACATACTAGATGAAAAATTAAATGCAAGAGTAGACAATTACATTGATCGAATCATCTAATATAATTTGATATTTTTTCTAATTGAACATATACAGGGTGTTCGTTCGCCAGGTTGATATAGGGCAAAAACATGGAATACCGATAATATGCAGTATACTTCTTTCTGAAGTAAAATTCGGAGAAATACTTTGAAAACTTTTCGATAGGGAATAAAAAGTTCTATAATTTGGTTTTAGTTTTAATCTGCTAGCATGTGCCGTTTGGGCGCTAAAAAAATTTTTAAAATATTTTTTAGAATTTTCAATAATTTTTCCTGCTAAATCAGTATGAGTTAGAGAAAAAGTTATATTGTCAATTTTTTTCAAAATAAGATTTTTTTTCAAAATTTGCTTAAAAAAATCTGAAAAATTTCAGTAAAATATAGAAAAAAATTAGCTATAGCTAAGTAACTTTTTTCTCTAACTCATACTGATTTAACAAGAAAAATTATTGAAAATTTTAAAAAACATTTTAAAAAAAATTCTAGCGCCCAAACGGCACATGCTAGCAAATGAAAACTATAACCAAATTATATATAACTTTTTATTTCCTATCGAAAAGTATTCTAAGTATTTCTCCGAATTTTACTTCAGAACTATTTTTGTTTATTTAAAGTTTATAATTACCTATTTATCTAACCTTTATTTGAACAACAAAATAATAGTAATCAAACTTCAGTTTTTTGACTAATTAATTACATTGTAATATATATTCACAAAATTATAAAAATTACAGAAAATTTACTACTATAACATATGTAATATTTACATAATAATTGGTGACATTTAAAATTTATCAAATTATCAACTTAATTACATTAATTGCATTAACTTTATTAAAGTTACTAAAACTTAGCAACTGTCTCACATAATTGAGGTGATTGTTTTGGAATAAAATTATTTTGAAAAATATGCCGATGTTTAGGACATATTGTGATAAAACTGCTTATACTGTACATTGAAAAAAATATTACTTCGAACTTTGAAACCAACTTTTTTACTATTAATTAAAATGTAAACATATTTTTGATTGTAAGAAAGTTTTGTATGAAATTATTTACTATTTGTTTTGGAAATTCAATGTTTTTTGGAAAATATTATTAATTTTCAATTCAAATATATACATTTTTTTTTCAAATTGAATAGTAAGCAAATTTATAAATATAGGTTTTAAATATTATTTATTTTTATTTAAAAAAAAAATTATTATAAAAATCCAATTTTACACATTAAAAGTATATTTCCTTTTGAATTAATGATAAAATGGCTGGTTTTAAAGTAATTTTTTAATTCAGTGTATATGCAACACGGGATATAGGATAAACGGAAGTTTTTAACGACATAGTTGTCTAACCATCGATTCTAACCTAGAATCAGTCAGCTAATCAGTAGTAGTCTAGTCAGCATTGGCCGCGTATCGCAGAATAGGTTAACATATTAATCCCCGGATAGTAAAGGGGGCTTGAAGATTCGTTGTTTAGGGGGTGTTAGCCGAGTGGCGGTGGTCTCTAGGCGGGCCACCACGCAAACAACTCCGCCAGGCAAACGATTTGTCACCGATATATACACACACACACACACATTCATTCAGGCTATAATCACCCAACAACGCAACCGAACGCTAAATGGAAATACATTATTCACTTAACTAACTATACGTTACAACATATACCTATGTATGTATGTATGTATGTATGTAGGTTTCCTCCCCACCCCTTCCGTTCTCCGACTGACATCCGAGTTCAGTTGTTGAATTATTAAATGGATTTATCTGTTTTAATTGGTCCTCTCGCTTTGATTTAAATTATCATTATTAGTTTATCGGAATTAGGGCTGAGTGCGTGATTTGAATGATTTTATACTCGTATATATAGACATTTACTATGTATTTTTCGTGTTGTTTTGAGAATTGAAAATAATTGAATACATTTGTGAAACAAAATATATAGTATATTAAAATAAAAAAGCTTTAGTTTGAAGTTCAGTTTTATTTTATATAAAAATACTGCAATACGTACGTTCAATAGGTACGTGGCTATATCATCATCAGAAGAAAATATATACAATTAACTTATATAATAAACAAACAATGTTTTAAAAATTTTGCACTTAATTATGGATCTACAAGTCATGTAGAGCTTTTTATCAAGAATATTTTTTTTGTGAAATGTACGATAAACTTTTTCTCCATTTGTCTGGGAAGACGCCCCCCCCCCCCCCCCTCTTAATTTCTTTATTATACGTAATAGAAAATTTTGTCTCGTATAAAAGTTTTATTATTTGAAATATACTATTTGATGCTGTAAATAGATATTATATAGAGGCAGGTTTACACTATACGACTATCAACTTTTTATTTTTAAATGCAAATCTAGTTTTTTTTTTATTTAAATATAAAACAGCATTTTTTTCTGTTTTCAACGATGTGTAGTTTTATATATAAATTATAAGAAAAAAATCGAAAATATACGATAATTGAGAAATAAGAGAAATTGTTTTTATTTAAAAATTCTTAGGCGACTATGGGAATATAAACAAGACATAATAATCGGGGACGGATCTACATATGGGCTAATAGGGCTATATCCCTGGGCCCCAGATCCGCAAGGGGCCCCCAACCTCTCGGACATATACCTATTATATTCTATACCAAGCACGGCTTATAAGAGAAAAGATCGAAACACAAAAAATTTAAAACACAAATTTACTAATATTTATTAAAAATCAACAAAAAATAATATGATGATTTTATCAGTGAAAAGTGATTTAAGGAAGTCATTGAACTATGATGAAGTTATTAAGGAATATGCCGAGAAAAAAATCAGAAAAATGCGTCATTAATAATTTTAAAATTTAATAATCTGTTATTGTAATTGTATTGTATTTAATTTCGTTGAGATTGTACTTAATATATGTTTAATGAAAATGCAATAAATAATTGTGATTGTACTTTAATATCCTTGTGTGTACTTCTTTAATACATATATGAGTATTTAATAAAAATGTAATAAATAATAATTATAACCTTTAATACTGTTTTTTATTTTTTTTATTTTTTTTATAGTCAATGGCGAAGGCGTGAGTCAAAGCCAATAAAGAAAAAGAAAACAATTTTTTTTTTTGAAACGTGTAGGGCCCCTTGGTATTTTTAAGCCCTGGGCCCCCAAAAAGCTAGATCCGTCCCTGATAATAATGTCAAACAACTAAATTATTAACAATACAATACAAGGAAGAACCTGTAGATAAAGAAGATTCGTATGAAACAGCGTATTCGAATCGCTTTCCAAAATATTTCTCCGAACATGCTGATGGATGTACGTGCACACCTCATTCAACAATTGAATGTTTGTAGAAGGAAACGGGCCGTAATTTTGAACATTTGTTTTAAGTAGGTTTTACCTTACCAAGTTGTTTGACCTAATTTAGTTGTTTTATCTTGTACATTTTGTTTATATTTATATAACCAGCTAAAAAATTTTAAATAAAAACGATTTCTCTTATTTCTCAATTATCGTATTTTTTCGATTTTTTTCTTATAATTCATACATAAAATTATACATTTTAGAAAAGAGAAAAAATTGTTGATTTATATTTAAATAAAAAAATCTAGGTTTGCATTTAAAAAAAAAAAGTCAATAGTCATATAGTGTGAACCTGGTTTTAAAATAAATATCTATTTACAGCATCAAATAGTACATTTTAAATAATAAAACTTTTATATGAAAAAAAAATTTCTATTACGTATAATAAAGAAATTAAGAGGGGGGCGTCTTCCCAGACTCACTCTATATATATATATATATATATATATATATATATATATATATATATATATAAATTAACATAAAAAAATATATGAATTTTGATTACTTAACTAATTATACACGTGCATATGCATATGCAAATCATATGTATATTAAAAATTCGTTCTCATTATAAATATTCGATTGTTTTACTTTCACATATGTTTATAAATAAATTATGAGAAATTCGTATTTTAAATCTAGAAACGTTCTAAAGAATTTTCGACTTGATATTAAAATTTATAAAGTAAGCGCTTTATTAAAACAAAATTATGCATTAAAAACAACATGTATAGAATAAAATTTGAAACTCGCTGACTGTACAATGTGAAGGTATCGAAAAAAATCTGTAGTAAAGAGATTTTTTTCATATAAAAGAAACGAAATTAATGCATAGACACAATTTGCTGTGTAGACGATGAAAAGAAGCGAATGAATTGCTTCCGGATATTTTGTTTAATTCAAAATAAAAATAAAGAAGATTAGATTAAAAAAAAATAAGAGGAAACGTCGTACAATGATTCAATACACAATGGTGGTTGTTCATTTTGAGATTATCATTCTTTTGTTAAGTTCCATTAACGACAAATGTATTTAAATGTCAAACAGAAGAATATCTAGCCATGTTTTGTACTTGAAAAATTATACTATACTGTTGCTTGTGTATTTCTCTATAATTATTGTTCTAGAAGTATGTATGCATTTGAATTTGTTACATATTTGAATTATGTATCTTGATATTATCTGGAAATCTATAGATTTATAAAATATAAAAAAAATTAATGACTTTATTAAATCCTTTGAAATTCAAATCATTTATACATTTTTATATATTTTATTAAATGCAAATATTCACAGTATGTTTTCAATTATTTATCTTTAACATTAAAATAAAAAATATATAAAAAAAAAACTTTTTAAAAACCACACTTATATTTAAATGCACTAAAAAGATGAAAATAAATTTTTTTAAAAGCGTGGAGCGCCAGGAAACTATATTTCGCATGATGATTAAGCGCTCCACCCTTTTAAAAAACAATATTTTTTTCTTTTTAGTGCATTTAAATATAAGCGTGGTTTTTAAAAAGTTTTTTTTATATATTTTATTTTCTGCTTTTTAGTCTTGTCGTCTTGTCGTCTTGTCATATCTTGTAATCGGTTTTTTTTTTCTAATAATATTGTGTTAATGCAACTACATGCAAAATTTCAGTGAGATCAGATGATAGGAAGTGGTCTAAAAATTGGTTACAAGATTTGATTGACTGACCGTGACAACAACAGTGTGAGCTAATAAACGTGGTAAAAAGCTTTAGAATTAAGTTTCGATATATTCTACGTATATAATTATCAGGAAAAAATATACAAATGACATAAATAGTAAACAAACAAAACATAGGAACAAGTTATACAATTTAGTAGATTTTAAAATTAGATATTATATCAAAACGTCGATTTTTAATTAAAAATTATAAAGAACTTCAACCTAAAGCTATTTTAATTTTAATATAATCAGTTATGAAAGATTTTTTATTATGTTATCTCCAATATGTAAATTGTTATGTCATACAGAAAAAAATCCATTTTTCAATGATTTTTCTAATGTTTTAATTGTTTTATTTTAAAAAATAATTGAAATTGAATTGTTAATTGAAAAAAAAATGTGATCGAAATAAAACATTTAAAATGTACTGTATTCGTATATCGCTTCTTAAGGATTAGTAATATAATTTTATAAAATTTCTTGTTCAGAGAGGATTTAAAGTTTCGATATTTTGGAGTAGATTCATCAAATATACATATCTATATATTTCTATAAAATTACTAATCTTTGTTTGATATATGTACAAACTAGATATATTACGTATTTCTCAAACTTTATAGATAAATACTTCTATATATACATACATGTATTATTAATAAAGTAGCTATAGGCGATATTATCAATTCAATATATTTACTATATAGTTTAATATTATTACACATGGCGTATTATAATTATATTATAAATTATAGTAGTTTGTTTTTACTTACATCGTCATTAATTTATTTTGATAAATTAATTAAATTATTAACGTTAATTCACACGGTTCTAATTGCTATGTTCAGACAGGTAGCTCAAATACAAAACATGTTGAAGTTAATATTGAATTTATTCGTATACAACTTATTTAGAATAATTAATTAATAATTAATTTAATATTATTAATTGATTTATATAAAAATTTATTATTGTACCGAAAAAATACCTGAGATATAATATCCTATGTAGAATAATATATATTTTTTTAAATTTTTTCGTATTTATAGCAAAAAATATGTTTTTTTTTTTTTTGGAAAAAAATTTTTTTTTTTCTATTTTCCAAAATAAAAAAAATTCAAAAAAATATATATTATTCTACATAGGATATTATATGAAGTATTTTTTCGGTACAATAATAATCGTTTTTGTAGAAAATAGAGCTAGTTAAAAAATATACTATTTTTTATTTTATATAAATCAATTAATAATATCAAATTAATTATTGAATTTTTAATTCAACATTTATTATGTATTTTCAGAACAGTCAGTTACAATAAATAAGTTTAAACGAATAAATTCAATATTAACTGCTTTTGTATTTGAGCTACGTGTCTGCATATAGCAATTAGAACCGTGTGAACTAACGTTAAGCAAAAAGTCCCGGGTTCAGACCCCGGCAAGGTCAATGCATTTTTCTTCATTTAAAAATCAACTAATATTAAAAATAAAAAAACTAAATATTATAACCTAATGTATATCAATGTTGTAGTAAAAACATTAAATGAAAAATAATTATTTTGAATTTAAAAACTAATTTTTATTTGTCAACGTTGTCACAGTGTATTTTATGTTTGAAGTTTATTTTGTTATAATTTTGACAAATCAACTATTAAAAGCTGTTCGTTTTTGATTTTTAATCTAGTCAAATTGCAGCACTAATTACTTCATTCTTAATGTGAATGAAATATAATATTATATAAAATATATTATGTAATTATGTAATTAAAAAAAAAATCCCGTCAGACTTTATTTAAAATCAATATAAAAATAAATTATTTTTGTATTTGCCAATATATCTGCGATAAAAAATGCGAAAATAAATAAATTATTATGTACATGACTTTCAATGTCGCTAAAGGTTAAAAAAATTCTTGTATGAAAATTTTCTATTGTATGCAATTTAACGTAAATTAACGTACATATATAGATTAAAATGAAATTCCTGTTAATTTAAACATATGTTCAGTGTTGTGTAATTGTTATGATAATGTAATTTAAAACAATAACAAAAGCTACGTTGCTATTGGTTAGTTTAAAAACAGGTGACTGACAGGTAATATGTGGCGTAATATTTCTTCGGGAAAATTTATAATAGCTCTACGTACATATAGTTTTAAATAATAGTTTTTCTATCTAGCATTATAAACAGTTAGATACTCATACATACATACAGTGCGAGTGTAAAGTCTGGAACTATCGCAATAAATCTTTTATTAAACGTTTTTGAAAAAATCCTCGAACACGTCAATTTTTATCTTAAATGAGACATATTTTACTGTAATCGTCACTTAAAGATCGTCTTTCGTTTTTGAGTTATGACGTAAGCGATAATTTTTTTAAATGGAAACCTATATTGTATATACATACTCAAAAGGGTGTGGTACGAACTCTTTCTATTATCTCGAAATCAGTTTCGTCCAAACATTCCTGTCCAAACAAGCAACTTTAGCTTTATTCACATTCATACTGATACCCTCTCATACATGCTATTCTATTCCTACTACTTGGAAACTTCCGCTCACGCAAACCACTCTTTCAATCATACTACTCATCGGACGTCCACGCAAAACGTATTGATTCAAAATCATTTATATATTTTTTTTTAATCAAAAGTTCATTAGGCATTCGCTCAGGATGTCCGAACCATGTTAACTGACTAACACAGCAACTTTTGGTACAACATTTTTTTGCAATTTCTCATTTCTACAGCAGTCCTTTTTTTATGGTGTTGCACCTAAACCCAACATTCACTACCATACATCAACCTAGGCACCAAAACAGCATTGTATATACTCAAACGGGCTTCTTTAGAAACATTTACATTCCTTAGATACTTATAATAAAAACCTTTCAAAACTCAATATATTAAAATAAAAATGCTTTAAGATTAAGTTCTGTATATATTTTATTTAAAAATCGGCGTTTCGATATACTTTACGTACATCATCATCAGGAAAAAATAATATAGAACTTAATAAAAATGCTTTAGATTAAAGTTCCGTATTAATATTTATTTATAATCCACGATTCGACGAACTCAATGATACAAATGACATTTAACAGAACATTTGACAGATAACAGAACATAGAAACGAGTTACTAAGTAACAAATAAGTAACTAGATCATAAAATTTATATATTTTTAATTATTAATGGAAGCCAAATTTTATTTAAATCGGTGCCGTAAACAGGATACAATATACATATTAAATACAAATCTAATATTATTAGTTAACAATAAGTAAATTACATTATTTATAATGTATTGGATAATCTATTAAATTTTTGTACACTACAAGAATGAAGCTAATTTCTGCTTAAATAGAAAGAGTTTGTGCCACACCCTATGGGTGCATGACGTCATTGTGTACGTATGTATCAAAAATACAATTTAGTATTTGTGCTGTAGATGTAATTGCAAGAGACCTATTTCGAACAGCAGGTTTCTATTCAAGTTCTATTATATATTAATAAACTAACAATACATTTTAATTATTATAATAATTAAATTCTTATAAATAAAATTAATAAAGTATATTGATAGGTTTTAATTAATTAATACAATTTAACATAAAGTACTTATAGGAAATTATCGTTATATACGTAACATTTCTACTTACAATTACGTAGTTTGTTTAATGAATTTTTTCGAAATAAATTGAAAGTATATGTTGCGACATGATATCGGAATTTCGCACATTTATTTTTTCTTATTTTTACATTATCATCATTCAATAAACCCGACATGAAAACGAGCGAATTTACTTTTAGAAGTTCAACGACCTGGCTACAACCCGCAATACTTTTATGTATTATTGGTCATTTCTTTGAAAATGATATTTTTTCATCTCTAATTTCTGATATTTATATTATGAATATATTTTTTCTTAAATAAAATATTTATATTAATAATATTTTATTTTATATTTTTATTATATTATTTAAATTATAAATAAACAAATTTAAGATTTCCAAAAAAAAATTAATATTTTCTAAGAATTTGATTATTATTTTCCAAAATTAATTAATTTTTGTTTTGTGTAAATATTAAGCAGAATTATTTAAAAAAATATATTTGCATTAAAATAAAATATTTTTTACTTCTGTTGAATAATATATGTGTATTTTGTGAAGTTATTATGCTTATAACTCACACTGTAAAAGAAAATTCGGTAATTTTACATAAAAAATTTTACATTATAAAAATATAAAATATGTATATTTTATATATATTTACTTACTTTTTCGGTAAAAAAGCATATATAATATGGTAAAGTAATTATTTTACTTTAAATTACAAATTTATAATAGTTTTACAGAAAATTTATAGTTTTGTTGAAATAATATGTAATTATTTATTATGGTGACAACTTTTTTTACAATGCACATTCATAACTTACAATTTTTGACCAATTACAACTCTTTAAAATTACTGAGTTGTTAAAAAAATAGATAAACCGTAAATTAGTAGACATTCTATCCAGACAGTTTCTTTTACTTCATTCATATTTATGATGTCTTTCATACATGCTCTTCTAGTTCTACTACTTGGAAACATTTGCTCACGCAAAACACTCTCAATCAAACCTTTTCATCTTTTTCTCGGACGTCCACACAAACGAATAATTTATGTGTGTGCGTGTGTCTGTGTGTGCGTAATTAAAAAAAGATCCCATTTCCTACTTGTTCACTACAATTATTTTATAGCTAATTCTCTACATAAGAAAGTAAAAGTTACGTAACACGTCTATAAAATTATAAAATGCAAACTAAATTAAGTGACAATATCGCACGTTATCTTGACATTTATCTCGAACACAAATCGTCATAAAATAGGTAAAGGCAATTGCGTCTCGCATTTTTTGTGGTCGAAAAATAAAAATCGACAATTAATGAATAAAATATGAATGAGTCAAAACACACATGCACATGTGTATGTGTGTAGATCACGCCATATTTATAGTATCCGGTTTCCCCCGGCACGGCGTAGTAAATGGAAGCAAAATATGTTGAATCATAGCACGCTCGATTTTTAAGGTAACTGTTACAATATTATATGTGTACATAGGTATGTGCAGTATCATCTTTATGTTGCTATAATTATATAGTTTGTTTATTTTTAGCAGTTTTCCTTTCAAAACATTCGATTCTTGAAAGTTATGAACGGAATATTCCGGACAAATCATTGATTTAAAATTGATCATTGTTATTGTTGTTGAAAATATTATTGTTTTTGAGTTTAATATGATGATATAATAATAAGTGGGCCATACAGATCAGCGGGAAGTGGCCAATGGCGTAACAGCACCTGTGGAGGTACCTACAGGTTTCAGAGCAGAAACTGTCATTCATCACCATGATTACAATGTATGGCGAAACGTCTGCGACAAGGATAGATCGACCATGATATACCAGTTCAAAAAATTCTACAATTTCAATAAAATTAGTTCGTTAGTTTTAAAAACTAAAATTGTAAAAAATCAATGAATATTTTTAAATACAAGTAGAAAATTTAATGTTTTGTTTTTTGTATACATATATTGAAAAATCTATGTAATATTACATTTTACATAAACCATTTATGTAATATTACATGAATTTTTTTCACTATATATGAATATATGATGGTAGGCCTCTTTACAACGTACTTACTGTATAATAAAGAAAAAAATAATAATAACTAATCTACTCTAAATTGCATATATATTGTATTTTTATAAACTGCATACTTTTATTTCAAATCCTTGGTAAAAATTTCTTTCTTTATCTTCGGTAGATAATAAACACAAATATTTTGCAGTTTTTTAATAGTTTTTATAGTTAATTTAGAAAAGAATATTTTTTTGGAAATTACGTTTTTTCGAAAATTATAATTAATGTTAATTTATATGGCGTGATTTTGATGTGAATTAACAAGTCTAATTGAAGACAATATGTTTACAATTCTAATTAATTTTCTAATCTAACAAAATAGTTAATTTCTTTCATATATGCAAAAAGATTTAAATATAATAAATATTGTATTAAAAACATTCTACGTAGGTATATTCCGAAAATATTGCAAATATTCTAAAGAAATGCGAATTTCACTTATTTATTTATGTAAATTTGTTTAAATAACAATAACAATATGTATCAATAAGAAATTGAAAATACGTAATATACTAAATGAATATTAAATAGTATTTTTTTACATTGCTTTAATTTTTAAAATTTTTGCATACTCGCTGTCCTTACGTTTTTGCGTGTTTTTTATCATCACATTCTTTTATTGTTTTCCTTATATAGGCTTTTTTTCTTTCTTTTAAACTAGATTTTTCTAGATTTTACCACTATTACTTGATTCTATTATACTATATTTATTTTATACATGTTGAGATTCATTTCTATAACTTTTCTGGCTCTTCTATAAAATGAATGTTTACAAAACAAAACAAAACTTATAAACACTTTATAATGATTTTTTCGAAATATTTTTCTATTGCGAAACATTCATAAAACAAATAAAAGTTGCATTAATAAATTATCACTTTCGATGAATGAATCTGCATAAAAACTGAGATATTTATTTATGTATGTCGTTGAAATATGAAATTTTTGAAAAATCCTTTCAACCGAATTTACTCGACACTTGTCCACAGATGAACCGTCAGACTGACCTCACACTAAAACAGTTGATTCTTAATGTTAATAATAATTTTTACTTATTTATAATAAATCTCAAAAAATCTAAATTAATGTGATTACAATATCTCCCTCACTATCTGTGGCGGGTCGGCAAAAAATTTTGAAAAAAAATTCAAGTATTAACATTGATATATCGTTAATCATTTATGTAATAATCTGATATACAGCTTATCATTTTTCAAATGTTTGCCAATTTATTTTTAACTAATATATTGCAAAATATGGCAAGAATCAAAGTAAATATGGATGTTACTGATAGCAATTCTATGTATCATACAACAGAGTTTTATATTACAATCAAAATTACTGAATATTCATTCATAAAAGTCAATATCATATTTATCAAAAATAAAATATTGGCACAGCTTTATATATGTATATGTGGTGGTCACAATAGATTTTTTTGACACAAGCGTCAAATATGTAATTATTTTCAATAATTCTGTATTTAGCAATATCTTCTTCAAACAAAATTCGCTAGTTAAAATTCTCTTTAATCGGTAATATGTAAACAAAGTACGTTTGCATGTATATAGGAATAGGTATAGTTATTATTAATTAGCGAACGCTTTGATACAAACTTTACTGCATAATATGCAAATTTTGAATCTAAATATGCTCGTTATTATCTTATTAATTATTTGAGAGATATACGAGCAAGACTAGCTAATCTTAATCAATTGCAAATCAGGACAGTTTTGTTCTAGAATATTCTACATTAGATTTTTCATATTTTACTAATAATAATAACTGTTTTATTAACATAGTAATAAATCTATCAGACTTCATAATATAAAATAAAACCGCTTTAGGTTAAAGTTCTGTATTAAAATTTATTTATAATCGACGTTTCGACGAAATTTAACGCTCGTCTTGATTAGGAATGACTGATAAAAATGATATTAAATGACATCTAACATCATTTGTATCAGTTTTTTTTCTGATGCGTTGAGTTTCATCGAAACGTCGATTATAAATTAATTTTAATATAGAACTATAACCTAAAGCAGTTTTATTTTAATTCTTTTATTAATATTTTAATATTTTAATAAATAAATTTCAATAACATATATTTTTTTATTTTAAATAAATTTATTTAGAGTAAATATACAAGCTTTTATTGTAAAATAATTATTTGTTTTTAATAAATAAATACCTCTAAATCAAATAGATATTTATTTGCCACTATTGAAAAATATATTTATTGGAATGAAGATGATTTTCTTTACTCCAAAGAATGTTTGTTTAAAAAAGTGTTTAAATAAATTTTTTTAAGTTTTCTTGCATTTTTTAAGGAGTTTTGAAATTTTTGAACAAATATTTTGTAGAGTATTACTATTTTACAGTTGAAAAAAAATTTTGAAAATTTATCGGGAAAGTTGAAAAAATCGCCAAAACGCAAAATGTATTTTTCGTTTTTGTTTGATCTAGTTATTTATTTGTTATCTAGTAACTTGTTTCTATGTTTCGTTATTTACTGTAAATGTCATTTGTATTAGTTTTTCTGATGAAGACGGACGTTGAGTTCGTCAAAACGTCGATTATTAATAAATATTAATACGGAACGTAAACCTGAAGACATTTTATTACAAAAGTTAAGTACTTATTTGGAGGAAATTAATTTCAGCATAGTTGAAAGAGTTTGTGCCACACACTTTTGGGTACATGGCGTAATTATGTTAAAATGAAGCAGCTGCTATATTATTTTGTAAATAGATAAATAAAAAAAATGTAACATTTCCAAAATTTGAGTTGCATTTCAATGCCAGTATAAGGTTAAAGAACAGAAAATATTTACCATCTCCAAATAAACGAGAAATTAAAACGTTCAATGGAATATTATATACATTTACGCAAATAAGATAAAGATATACGTACCACATATTTCTTAGAAATCATTAATTGTATGTAGACTTTTTAATTCAAGGTTTAGGTTTCATTAATATAGTATCTCTAATTGATGTATAGTATGGAGAAGGCAATAATTTGAACACAGCACACTTATATATATATATATATATATATATTATATATATATATATATTATATACAGTGTGTTGACTTGGACCGTCGTACATAGGGATTTAGCATGTAAAATCAGACATGTGCGATTTCCTGCTTCCCAAATTATTTTACAAAAAAAAACTAAGGGATAAATGTTTTAGGAAACACTTTTTTTCATGTAAATCAATCAACAAAATTTTTTTTTGAACCATCCCAACGTCAGGAATTAGCCCTAAAGTTGTCAAGAAATTGACTGAAAATGGCATTAGCCGTGAAATTGGAACAAAAATAAAACAAATACTAGTTGAATGTCACAATGATTAATAACCATTCTTTAATTTATATTTTTTAATATTTTCTTATAATACTTAAAATAAATAACAATGCAATTCTATTTCACTGTCCTAGGAAAACTAACATTTTATTTTACAGTATTGGAATTAATCATAAATATAAAAATATATTTCACATAAGAATGTCAAGATAGTTAGCATTTGTTTGATTTTTTGTTCCAATTTCACGGCTACTGCCATTTTCCACTCAATTTCTTAACAACTTTAGACCTAATACTTGACGTTAGAAAGGTTCCAAAAAAATTTTAGTAATTGATTTACATGCAGAAAGGTATGCCCTAAAACATTTATCATAAGGTTTTTTTTGTAAAATAATTTGGGAAGCAGGAAATCGCACATGTCTGATTTTACATGCTAAATCCCTATGTACGACGGTCCAAGGCAACACACTATATATATATATATATATATATATATATATATATATATATATATATATATAAATATTTTGATAATGGAGAGTAAACATACCTAATCGTTGCTAAATGCGAATCAATATTGAGTTAGGAGTAGTTCCGTATTAGAAACTCTTTAGACTAAATAATTGTTTTAGCTTTCGATAACAAGTGGCTTGATTTTAGAACTTGCATGTTCCCTAACTCAATCAAAAGGTAAGTTTCCATTAATTTTTGTAAATAATTTTATAAATTTATAAAGTGCGCACTACACTTATTGGAACTTGGAACACAGTAAAAAATGCATATGACTAAACTCATATGTAGACCATTTTTACATCATTTCATAAATAATTAAATACTGAAAAAATAAAAATTAAATATTTTTTTTATTCAACACTGTGTTTTAGTAAAATTATATGTATAATTTATGTGAGCACTAGGAAAATAATGTACAATAATAAATTTTGAAAAACTTTGGTAATTTTTTTCTCACAAAATTTAAACGAGTGAACAATGCACACACATACACTCTCATAAACTAAGTTCAGATTCGTCATCTACAAGATATATAAAGGTTTTCTATATATATTTTTTTTTTAATTTTGAAAATGTTACAGTGCCAAACACTATATCATTTTTTCTTGCAGTCAAAGTGGTAAAAATACCTGTGTAAATGTTTTATCACTTATGAATTCGTATTATGTTATTCGTATTATTCGTATTATGTTATGCAATATAGGAAAAACAATGTTATTTTTTTAACATCGCAATTCCTGCTTCCCCGTTAGTTATAGAGAAAAAATATAAGAAACAAAAATTGTTTACAATTAAAAACTACATTATTTACGCTTAATATAATTGCGATATTGCGTCTCAGTAATTAATTATTAATTAAATAAATATTAACAGTTTTCGGCAATATCAGACAGCTATGGACGAAACGCGAATGTATTTTGTTTACAACTGTCAGTGTTATTGTTATTTTAAAAGATGTCATTATTGCTTTGATTATTTTAGCAGTTAATGGCGATTTATTCAAACATTTGTTGAAAATAAAATAATTTAGTTGTTTCTAATAAATATCAAATTATTTCTTTACTATATTTTTTTGCATTTAAATGACAATACACTGACATTTGTGAACAAAATACATTCGCGTTTTGTCCATGGCTCTCTGATATTGCTGAAAACTGATAATATTTATTTAATTAATAATTAATTACTGAGACGTAATATCACAATTATTTTAAGCGTAAATAATGTAGTTTTGAATTGTAAATAATTTTTGTCTTATAATTTTTCTCTAAAACTAACGGGGAGGCAGGAATTACGATGTTAAAAAAATAACATTGTTTTTCCTATATTGCATAAACCAAGTATACACCCGGTATATATATATATATATATATATATATATATATATATATATATATATAGTATAAGTGTACTTTCGGTTTTTAAATTTATTAACACGTGGTGAAAAAATAATGGTCAAAAATCAACACCAACCAATATGTAGTGGTCGTGAATAGTATCCTGCTGGTGTTAATGTGATTAAAATACGAGTAACTGTGAAATTGGAAATAATTCCATAACGTTAAATTGAGAAAGTCTTGTAATAAAGTCGTCGTTAATTGAAAATATCAGCTGATCAGCTGATCAGTTGAAATGCGTGGCGTTAGAACTAATTCTTGAATATCAGCCAAATGATTGTCAGCTGAAAATAAGTTTGCAGTCACTTAGATATCGCGCATAGAAATAAATAACTATGGTCCGTATTCACACTGATTTTTCCTTATTTTTGAAAGTAAAAAGAAAAAAAGGAATTTTATTATCGATTTTAAAATTAATATTATTCTATTACTGATATAGTTTTGTTAAATTTTAATGTAAAATTTACTTAAAACTATTTAAAATATACATCAAAAGTATTTTTCAAAGATTGATATTTTTTCGGACGACAAAATTGGTAATTTACGACAAGAAAATATAATGCACGACAAATAATTTTTCTCACCATAGAAAACGTAAATGCATAATAAATTTGTTTTCTTACTACAAAAAATTTAAGTGAAATACAAAATATTTGTTCTAACTGTAAAAATAATTAACTTTTTAACCTTACCTATCTAGTAATCAGCACAACCAAAAATCTTCAAGTTTATTTATATTCTCTGAACATATAAAAAAATTACCTTTTAACTTAATCTGCCTAATGTAGATGCACGACAAAATATTTATTAGAACAACTAAAAAAATTAACTTTTTAACTTAACCTATCTAGTAATGAGAGCAACTAAAATCATTAATTATTATTGTACTTATCTTCAATAAATAAATAAAAATTAAATTAAAAAAAGTGAAACGGTTTTAGGTTTTAGTTCTGTATTAATATTTATTAATAAATAGACGTTTCGACGAACTCAACTAAAACCTAAAGCCGTTTTATTCTAATATATTGAGTTCTGAAAAATATTTTACTATGATAAAATAAAAAAACTTTAGGTTTAAGTTCTGTATAATAAAAAATTATACAAATCTTAAACCTAAAGCTGTTTTATTTTAATATAATGAGTTCTGAAAGATTCTTCACTACATTAAATAAAAATGAACTTTTTAATCCAGCCTATCTAGCAATAAGATTGAAATCTTCGGGTGCATTGACTTCTAAACAAATAATACAGTTTATTATTTTGTCGTGCTATATTTGTCGTTCAGTATACTAATTTTGTCGTGTAATTTCCCATTTTTGTTGTGTTATATTTGTCGTTCGATGTTTTAATTTGTTTTTAAATTTTCTCATTTTTGTCATGCAATATTTGTCGTTTGATATATCAGTTTTATCGTGTAATTATATATACATATACAGGCTGATTTGTGACGTCGGGAAAAAACTTCACCGGATGATTCTTATGAGTAAACTAAATAAAAAAACTTCAAATAAGCATATGTCCGAAAATGCTTTCTAACGGAACTGTAGCCGTTAGAAGTTTATTACATGTAACATCAATCGCGTTAGCCTTATTCATTTTATCAGGAAAAACAAAAACAATAATTAAGGTACTAATTTAAAGCAATAATTTAATAATAATAATAATTAATAAATTAATAATTTTCTCTGACATCAACATTAAATTAATTATGGATGAGTTCACAGTACATGAGTATGCTGATATAATTTTTATTTATGAATTTTGTAATGGAAATGCATTAGCCAAAGGAAGACACTTCGAACACTTACTTTAAGTTTAATCCCAGACGTTCTTGCTTTAAATTAGTACCTAAACTATTGTTTTTGTTTGTTTTTTTGTTTTGTTTTTTTTCTGATTTAATAAATAAGGCTAACGCGATTGATGTTACATGTACCTCTAACCTAAACTACTAACGGCTATAGTTCCGTTAGAAAGCATTTTGGGACATGTTTATTTCAACTTTTTATATAGATTACTCATAAAAATCATCCGGTGTAGTTTTTTCCCGACGTCATAAATCATCCTGTATAATATATATCAAGGGCGGATCTAGAAAATTTTTAAGAAGAGGGGAGCATTTTGCCTTTTTTTAGGATAAAGGTAAGTAATAATTATTAAGAAGCTTTAAGCCTATAAAATATTATTATCCCACCTTATATGCATAGCTGTATGCAAGGTGGGTTAATAATAATTGTTGTGTGGAATATATATTTGTATGTATTTTGTATTATGTTCTTAGGCCCAAGGTGGGGTATGGCCCCTATGTCTCCCCCCCCCCCCCCGGTGGAGCCGCCCTTGATATATATATATATATATATATATATATATATATATATATATATATATATATATATATATATACAGGGTGTAACAGAATAACTATTCCTAATTTTAACTGGAGTATCCTGGGCTCAGAATATGAAGATTTAATGCAAATCACTGAGATAAAATGTGGCTCCTTCCTGAGCTACAGGGTGTTTTATATAAAAATTTAAAAACGATTTTTGCCCAGTACTTTAAAACTATTTGACATATCCTTATCATACTTGGCAGGAAATGTAGGTACCGTAGACCATACTAAATTATGTTAAATAAAAGTTTCTGGCTACTGCCAGTGGCGTACAACAGGGGAAAGTGAGAGGTTGAGCCTTCCTAAATTCTACGCCACTGGCGGAATTGTCTTTTTAGCACAATTTTTCGATTCTCCAATACTTGCTGTGTAAAAAACATACTCTTCCTTTGTAACGATAAAGTCACTGTTTTTCGAGATATTTAAAGTTAAACATAAGCTGCACCTTTGGGATTTTTTCAAAATTTGCTCAAAAAAATCTGAAAAAATTTAGTAAAATAGAGAAAAAAATTAGCTACATAATGACTAAGTAACTTTTTCTCTAACTCATTTTGATTTGGCTGTAAAAATTATTGAAAATAAAAAAAATAAAATGAAAAAATTATTAATTTTCAATAATTTTTCCAGCCAAACCAAAATGAGTTAGAGAAAAAGTTACTTAGATATTATGTAGATAATTTTTTTCTCTATTTTACTGAATTTTTTCAGATTTTTTTTAGCAAATTTTGAAAAAATCCCAAGGGTGCAGCTTATGTTTAACTTTAAATATCTCGAAAAACAGTGACTTTATCGTTACAAAGGAAGAGTATGTTTTTTACACAGCAAGTATTGGAGAATCGAAAAATTGTGCTAAAATGACAATTCCGCCAGTGGCGTAGAATTTAGGCAGGATCAACCTTTCACTTGCCCCTGTTGTACGCCACTGGCAGTAGCCAGAAACTTTTATCTAACATAATTTAGTATGGTGTACGGTACCTACATTTCCTGCCAAGTATGATAAGGATACGTCAAATAGTTTTAAAGTACTGGGCAAAAATCGTTTTTAAATTTTTATATAAAACACCCTGTAGCTCAGTAAGGAGCAACATTTTATCTCAGTGATTTGCATTAAATCTTCATATTCTGAGCCCAGGATACTCCAGTTAAAATTAGGAATAGTTATTCTGTTACACCCTGTATATATAAGTATATTCAAATTAGTTTTAAAAGTGACAGTGTGCTGAGAATACGGGCCATCGTTTTTATTTTATTTGTCATTTATGCGCGCTCGAGATATTTTTATGTGAAATTTATAAATCGAATACTGCATTCACAAGTTTATCTTATTTGTAACGGTATTAATATTTAATTTGTTCATTGGAATTTGAAAAAAAAAAACATTTACATAGTAAAAACTATGTTAATGGTAAACAAATATTTATATATTTTATTTAAATATGAAATTAAAATAATAAAAATGTATTACTTAACTTAAAACAAACTTAAAACAATTTACAAAAAGACATTTGAGAAGTATTTTTACAGTTTTTTGGTCTAAACTGATAGTTTGTTTACACTTACCAATTGAGTAAAATGATAAAATAAATTAATTGTAACTTAATTAAAGTAGACAAAAATGAAAATCATTCGCAATATTTTGAATTAAATTAAAATCATTCGGATGATAAACAAGCAAAAAAGTGGCAGATTTAGCAGATATGGAAATATAATACTAGAATAAATAATATTTATTAAGTAAATACTATTTAAGTAATAGGAGAGATCGGGTACGAAATAGATTAGTGTATGATGAGTGTGAAATTGAAAAAAATGTTGTAGTAGTGTTATTCAGTTAAGATGGTTCGGACATGTTGAGCGAATGTCTAATGAACGTTTGGTTAAAAAGATTTATTTGAATGATTTTGATGGTATACGTTTGCGTCCGATGAGTAGTTGGAGTGGTACGATTGAGAGGGTGGCTTGCGTGAGCAAAAGTTTCCAAGTAGTAGGAGTAAAAGAGCATGTATGAGAGAAATTATGAATGTGGATGAAGCGAAAGTTGCTTGTTTGGATAGGAATGTTTGGAGGCGACTGATTTCGGGATGATGAAAAGAGTTTGTGCCATACCCTTTTGGGTACATGGAATGATTGTTTATGTATGTATGTATATTTAACATTTCATAATAATAGCCCGTATTACGAGCTCTATTTTAAAATTGGTGTTAACTAATATCGGTTTTTGAGACAACGTAACTGTCATAAGAGTTGGACTAATAAAAGAAATAAAACATCCAAAAACCGAGCTTGTAATATCGGCCAAATAATATTTAATATTTAAGTAAATGTGCGTTATCTGAAATTACTTGGCATTAAAAATATTTTCGTTCTGTAGATATAAATTTTTGCCAGAGTTAATTGACCAATTATTTTCTACATAATGAAGAAAATATATTACAATATATAATTACGAGTAGTTATTTTTTTATCTGAAATTTTGCTAAAAATATATAAAAATATTTAATAAGTTATTACATTGAACTTATGGGTGCCGGCAGAATTTTTTTTAGAGCAAAGTAGTGCATTGATTATTTTACTATTTTTTAATAGGTGAAGTACCTGGTTTTCATTTGGCTTTTTGTTATTTATAAATAAAATACATTGTTTATAGAATTAAATTTAATTTTAAATAAAACTGCTTTAGGTTAAAGTTTTGTATTAATATTTATTAATAATCAACGTTTCGACAAACTCAACGTACGGCTTCATCAGGAAAATTGATACCAATGACATTTGCAGTAAATAAACAGAACATAGAAACAAGTTACTAGACGTAATAAAATAAGTAACTAGATCATAAAATTTATAAATTTTTAATTAAAGGAAGCCAAATTGTATTTAAGTGCCTTAAATGATTGATGTTATTTTTTTACCACTTTGACTGCGAGGAAAAGTGGTATAGCGTTTGGTAAGGTGTCTGTAACATTTAAAAAAAAAAAATCTATAGAAATCCTTCAAATAGCCTCTAAATGACGAATCTGAACTTAGTTTATGTGGGTGTATGGATGTGCATCGTCAGATCGCTCGCTCGCTCGCTCGGTCGTAAGTCAAAATTTTGTGGCCGCAACTCCTCCTAAACCGTTCAACCGATTTTAATGAAATTTTCAGGATAAATTTGTCTAGTGCCCAAAATGGTCATGTGGTTTTGGTTTTTTCCAGTGATGCCAACTTTTCGAGAAAAAAATTACTAAAGTTTTTAAAAATTTATATTGGCTATGTTATTTATCCGATTTTGATCAAATTTTCAGAAAAGATTTCCCTAATGCTCCCATTAATTATATAATTTTATTAATGTCCAGTGTTGCCAACTTTCCGAGAAAAAAATTACTAAAGTTTTTAAAAATTTATTATGGCCATGTTATTTAACCGATTTTACTTAAATTTTCACAAAAGATTCTCCTAGTATTCATATAATTTATGTAATTTAACAAAATATAGTGTTGCCAATTTTCCGAGAGAAAAATTAATAAAATTTTAAAAAATGCATTATGACCATTTTATTTACCGATTTTAATCAAATTTTCATAAAAGTTTTTCCTAGTACTTAAATAAATTATGCAATTTTAACAAAATACCGTGCTGCCAACTTATCGATAAAAAAATCACAAAATTTTCTAAAAATTCATTGTGGCTACATTATTTATTCGATTTTTCAGAAAAGTATCTTTTAGTGCCCACATAAATTATAATATTATTAAAATACAGTGTTACCAACTTTCCGAGAAATATCAAAGTGGTCTATATATGGGTTTACCCATATACTTCTAATCTTATTTTTTCTGTTTTGAATGTGTCGTATTTATATTTTTAATCATCAATTCTTCCGTTGTTCTATTGTTTTAAATATACAAGGAAATCCATTTCATAACAAACCAATCATAATAAGAAAAAATTAGTCGTATGGCAAGATAAACAAATAAAAATTACAAGAATTCAACATCACACCATATAATAGCTAGTCATTTACACCTAGTCACAGCGCCAACGCATTAATCATCAAATCCAACTAAAAGAAAAAAAATCGCATCACCCAAGTAAACAAAAAACAATCAACCTGATACTTAGCCAGTGAGCATTATTATTGTTTTTCAGATATTAAAAAAAAAAAACTATATAATTACTATTGTACACGTATTGAATATATATATATATATATATATATATATATATATATATATATATATATATATATATTTATATATATATACATATATATATTCAAACAAGCCATGATGCGGTAATCTTGCCAAGAAAAAAAAACCATTAGTATCGTATGATGTGTGGTGAGACTGACGTCATCATTCCAAGTGATTCTCAACTCCATTCAGAAAACAGTATTTCGACCAATTGCCCCCCCGTTTCCCACCACTCCGCTCCACCCCTGTTGAGTCGAGGAAAAAAACCTATAGGTACAATAAATATCTGCTTGCGCGCGATCCAAGTTTGAAAACTGTTTAGTTGCGCGTCTGTTTTCGGTTGCGCGCGCATTCTAGAAAACACGTTACAATCAGCGGACTGAAACACACGTTGCCGGTATTGCAAACAAGTCAGTCGGGTTACTGTCGGTGCTAAAGTGAGGTTGTGTGCCGTTTCGATTTCAATTAACACGTGAATAGTCTCGCGCGTGCGACTAGCTGCTCACCTCCCAAAACTAAATATCTCGCGCCCAGCAAAGTGAAAAGTGTGAACTTTAATTTCTGTTTTACGGTTAAGACATATTATTGAACTACAAAGTATGTATACTGTAGTTAAACGTGCACTCAGGAAACTGATTCTTACTGGAGCTGTATTTGTTACATGTGAGTTTAAATTTAATCACTTTTATTCATATGTTTGTTATTCAATAAAATGAAAGTTATATGTACGACGCACCAAATTTGGGCGAATTTTTTTTGTTTTTTTGTGCGTATTGGTAGAGGCCGTTTTGACGTATTTTGGCGCCAATCTGTGTTTACGCTTTTTCAAAATAACTGGCCGGATTTTTTTTTAAATATTTTAGTTTATTTGCGTCGTTGATACTTTCAAAGCAACGTCATAAATTTAAAAGAGAATGGATCTATGCTACTTCCTAGGTTTGCTAATTAGAAATTCTTGTACATTTTATATATGCCATCAAGAGTTTCTGTTCTGAGCAGATTATTTTTCGGTTCTAACTTTACAATTTTTGTCGAAACTTGTACAATAATTCTTGTCCGTGGTTAGTCTGTTAAAATTTTTATTTTTCTCGCATAGATTTTGTGAAACTTTTGAAACTTTACATTAGTATAATATTAAAATAAATAACTTTTGGACTAAGTTCTGTGGTATATATTTTATTTAAAAACCGACGTTTTGATATACTAAACGTATATCATCAGGAAAAAATTATGTATATCGATTTTTAAATAAATAAATAAAATATATACGTACCACAGAACTTAATGCTAAAGTTTTTTTTATTTTAATATGAGTTCTGAATGATTTTTTACCATGTTTGTATTAATATTTCTCATTTTAAAATTTATTTTAGAATACAGTTAATAAATAGATGGTATTTTATTTTTATTATTTATAAATATTGGAATGAAGATCACAGAAACTGTAAGAGTAAATCATGTCAAAACAGAACTTGAACAAAATTATATTTTTTTACTATTTCATCTTTGTTGTGCTAAAATGATATTGGTTGTGTGTGGGTAGTTTAGATTCCACTATAAACTGTAGATCATTTACTATGCAAACTATAATTATCATTGGTAAATTTTAATTTTAATTCTTTAATCTTGAAACTGTAAGAGATGTAACTTTGTTCATTTTAACAAATTATTAATTTTTTTTATAAACATGTTTAAAAAAAAAATATTTGGCGAGAAGTACAGTTTATATGAAATTTAACAAAGTTAAAAATAGTAAAAAATCTTTCAGAACTCATTATATAAAAATAAAAATGCTTTAGGTTCAAGTTCTGTATTAGAATTTTTTATAATCAACGTTTCAACTAAACTCAACGTTCATTTTCATCAGAAAAAACTGATGATAAATGATATTACAGTAGAGTATATTGAAACGTCTATATTTAAATAAAATATATGCGGAACTTAATCCAAAAGATTTTTTATTTGTATATAAAATTTATCAGAAGTACTTAAAATGTTCATTTTCGATAAAATGAAATTGAAAATATATCTCAATATTTTTTAGAAAGAAATTTTATACATATATACGTATATTGTTTATAAATGAATTATTTGTTATTAAATAATATTCCTCAATTTTAAGCATTATTTTTGTGGAAAGCTATAGAATAATTTATATTTTGTAAATAAATAATTTTATCTGATTAGATTTTGTTGAAAGTTGAATTAAGTAACGAAAATATATCTTAAAACTTTAGTTTAAATTCTCATATTTGCTTGTATTTTTTATATAAAAAATTTTAAAATTGGAGTCTTAAATATCGCTTATAAATATATTTTAAGAAATTCTTTTAAACATTTTGTTATTCCAAAGATTAAAGTTCTAATATTGAATTTACTTATAAAAGACTTTCGATGCGGAAAACTTGTTGGGTTTTAAAATTAATTTTGTTTTTATATCGAAAAAAATTTGCGTAAAAAAATTGCAATTTATAATAAAATATCAAATCTCTTTTAATTACAAAAACCAACTGTAGTTTGTGATTGAACTGAATTAAATTGAAAATATGAAAAACAACGCTAAAGTTTGATAATTAAAAATAATATTTCCAAAATTAATTTCAATATATGTAGTAAAATAATTAATTATATTGAAAATATCCATTCAAATGCGTTGCATGTCGAAACGTAATCAAACACATTTCGGAAATTTATAAATAATAAATTAATAAAATTTTCGGATAACTAATTTTCGCACATAGGTAATGATAATAATTACATTCGTACACACACACATTCATTTGAATGAAAACATAATTCAATTGACAAAATTGGTATTAATTACCCGTAATTCATTTGTTTCAATTAGTTGATATATTATTCAAAATAAATTACGTTAAAATCTACAGTTAATTTGACAGGCGATTTTGGTCACTCTGGGGACTACCTGTTATTATCAAAAAAATATTGTAAATTTTTTTTAGTGGTTGAATTTAGCCAGATATACACTTTAAAAATCTTTAGATGATTCTTCTAATATTTTAGTTGTTTTATCTAGAAAAATAGATGATTTTTTCAACCTGTTAATTATATTAAAAAAAAACATCTAATACACGAGTAAATTATTATTAGGTTTGATGTATTCATCTAATGTAATTAGTTATTTTTTTCCGACTTTGACTTTTTTGTTCATTGATTTATTTGGCAGTTTTCGATTATTCATCTAAACTGTATTTGATATAACAATTTTCATTCTACTAATTTTTATTTAGATGAAATAACTAATAGAATAATTTTTGGGATTAATATTTTTTAATTAAAATTAGACGTTTTGATATACTACACGTACGTCATCAGAAAAAATATATATACAAATGCCATAAATAATAATAAACAAATAAAATATAGAATCAACTTACTACGTAACAAAATATAAGTTACTAAATTACAAAATTTATAATTTATTAATTAAAGGAAGCCAGATTTTATTCAAATCAGTGCCTTCACATCGATGAAATTTGTAAATTTCAATATCAATATTGCAATTATTTTAGTATTTTCAAATTTTGCATCATTAAAAATTTATAAATTTTATGATCTAATATGGTCTGTTTATTTACTATAAATATCATTTTTATCTTTTTACCTGATGAAGACGCATGTTGAGTTCGTCGAAACGTCGATTTATTAATATATATTATATTCATTCAGAACTAGAACCTAAAGCTGTTTTATTCTCAATCTTGTATATCCAATTTGAAAGGTGATTTCTTTCTCGGTTTCTTCCTTTCTTCTCTTAATTATATAGGCAAATTTTCTAAAATTTAGTCATATAATTCGAATTAATATGAAATAGTTATGGTATTGAAATTTTTCTCTGTCTGTGAGTACATATATCAAATTGCTAAACTTAAACTGAAAAGGTACTTTACTTACCTTTTTTAAACTTGTTCACCTTTCTAGCGAGAGTTTGTCAGGGTCAGCACTTTTGTATTTATACCGAGTGGGTCGGTTATTAAATGAAATTGTGCGGAAATAAATTATATATATATATATATATATATATATATATATATATATATATATATCAGTCGATTCCGCTTAATTGGGACACATCGGAACTAGAGCATTTTGGCCCAATTAAGCGGCTGCCCCAATTAAGCGAATTTTACATAAAATTAAACAATCTATATTTTTCTTTCAATAATTTTATTTTATAAATTCTTGAACAAAACTATAAACTACATATAACCAAAAAATATAAACTTTTAAGAAAAAATAATAATAAATTCCAAAATATAATAATAAATAGGTACATACATTTTTAATTCAATGCAAAAATATATTAAGTGTAGTCTGTCTTTTGTTTTATATTGTAAATATTTTTTCTTGTTAATATTTGTAACATAATATGTACTGTGATCTTAAATTTACTGGCCCAATTAAGCGGAATGTTGTCCCAATTAAACATGTAAATTTACTGTTGGTTCCTTGGTTTGGTTTCTGTTCTTTGAGATTTGACCCAAATAAGCGGCTGCCCCAATTAAGCGGTGGCCCAATTAAGCGGAATCGTCTGTATATATATATATATATATATATATATATATATACAGTGTGTCTACTTAAGTTGGAACCATATGGAAAGCTTTTTATTATTGGTTTATTCTTGATTTACACAAACGATTCAGTTTATGTAATAGTACATGTATTTTTATCAGTGTACGCAGGTTAGGTACTTTTTTTTTATATTTCTTAAATTTTTGTTCGAAAATTTAAGTTTTTTTAAAATTTTTGTAATAAATATTTTTTAACGGTAATGCTAATCTTAATGTTACAGTGTTAAGATAATATTTACGTAAAAAAGTATTTGAAAATTTTAAATTTTTAAACAATAAGATTATAAAAAAGTTTGCGATAAATAATTTATAGTTTTGAAAATATATGTCAAGTTTATATATTTTATTAAGATCAAAAAGTGAGTGATGAAAATATGTATAATTATTGCATTAGATTTGAAATTTGTTTATTTCAAATAAAATTCAGAATTTATGTTGTTTTTTTTTTGCAAACGAATGGAAAGTAGAAAAAATTGATTTAATTTTGCGGAAATAAAATTATCGTGTTTGAATTTTTTGATTTAATAGCAATGCAATATAATTGTTTTCAAATTAACTTAAATTAAGATAAAGTGCAATATACTTTAGAGTAATTTTTATTACAATAAAATAGCTTTAGGATTAAGTTCTGTATATATTTTATTTAAAAGTCGACGTTTCGATATACTGCACGTATATCATTATCAAGAAAAATAATACATTTGATATAAATAATAAACAAGCAAAACATAGAAATAAGTTACTAGATGACAAAGTAACTAAATTAAAAAAATATAAATTATTAAAAAAAAATTAAATAAAATTATTGTTATATACTGATTTCGGGATAATTGAAAGAGTTTGTGCCACATTCTTTTGGGTATATGGCGTAATTGTGTATGTATGTATTTTTTATACAATTATAAACTTTAATTTTAATTAAATTTAACATTTGTGTTCGAATTCTATTGGAAACACAGTATAGTCAACCGGGTAGGCATGGCACACTTGATAAGTTCGTTAAATGTATGTACTGCAGTGAAATTTCGCGAATTATTGGATAACTAACAATTGCATTGCAAATTTCAACTTTTTTAACGAGTTGCGCGGAGTTTTTTTTTCTGGCCGTCGCGAATATGTGTGTAATTAAAATACTGAAAATATTACTTCAACTCTCTCGCAGTTTTTGTAATTAATCTAATTTTTGCGATGAGGCAAAACTTTTTGCCATCATGTTGTTTTCAAGTGTTAGCGAAAATCAACTCTTGCCGCGATAATTATTATTGTTTTTGTTTCGCGACGAATTTTCCGGCTTGCTGCGAAAGTTTGTTACTTTTATTACCCGCTACTCAAGTTGTCTTGTTAAAAATGTAAAATTGACAAATGCAATTTTAGAACCGTCTTGACAAACGAATGGCAGATTTTATGTTTTTTTTTTGTTTTGATTACAGTTATATGTTAATGAATCCAATTTCTAGTTTGTTAATTAAACAGAGATTAACAAATTTTGTAATCAGAAGCTTATTTCAATTGATAAGAAATAAAAATTGGGATAAAGGTAGTTATTTATTAAAAAAATATATATAAAAAAAACGTTTTAAAAATCACGCTTATATTTAAATGCACTAAAAAGAGGAAAATAAATTTTTTCCTGGTTATCCAAAATTTTTAGAAAGAAATAAAAGCGTGGAGTGCCTGGAAACTATATATTTCGCGATGATGATTAAGCGCTCCACGCTTTTATTTCTTTCTAAAATTTTTGGATAACCAGGAAAAAATTTATTTTCTCTTTTTAGTGCATTTAAATATAAGCGTGGTTTTAAAAAAGTTTTTTTTATATATTTTATTTTCTGCTTTTTAGTCTTGTAGTCTTGTCATATCTTGTAATGTCAAGTTTTTTTTTTGTGTTAAAATGTGTTGTCTCCTGGAATAAAACTACATGCACAATTTCAGTGAGATCAGATGATAGGAAGTGGTCTAAAAATTGGTTACAAGATTTGACCGTGACAACAGAGTGAGCTAATATAAGCGTGGTAAAAAACACTTGGTTACAGGTGAAAATCTTAAAATTATTCTAATACAAATAATATTTTTACAAAATGTGGTGGGGCGAATAAATTTACAAATTTCAAAAATTGTTTTTACTGTTATTTAACAGTAATGACAATTAATTAAGAAGACGAAATAATTAATATTCTAATATAGATAATAATTTGGCAGATATTTCATTTTATAAAATATAAATATAAAAAAAAACTAGATTTTTATAATGTATAAACAAATAAAAAATAATAAAAACACTCTGTTTCAAGTTTTACAAAATTTTATTAAAAACGCTTTATTGGTTAATTTCGGCAGTTAAGCCATCATCCGAAGAAATAAATAAATATTAACTTAAATACATACACAAAAATATATTATTATATATAGTGGGGTTTTTTAATTATCTACGTATTTTGATTTTATATTAATGACAATTTCTGACCAAAACGATTGGAAATTATATTTCAATTATCTATTTGGTTTTTTCGCTCTTTAATATTTAATAGAAATTAATATGTGGAAGATTATAAATAGACATGAAAAATATGTCTATCGATTTATGTAGTATACAGGGTGTTTACGGTTTTCTTTGCATTTTTTTAGGGGGCGATAGTACACCTCAAAAGGAGTCGATAAACTTCAAAAACATTTTAGTAAATGTCGTCTCATCAGCGAGATAATAATTCTTTTAGTTTATACATGAAACGATTAATTTGTTTTAAACTCAAGTAATTTACTACTTACTCAGCGTTATTCACTACAAAAGATGTTTACTGTTTAGCGTAAAGCTGACTTGCAGCAGCTGTACTCTGTTCAAAATAGTAGGGTAAAAGAGTAAAATATTTCGAGGGTAATTGAATTTATAGCCTTATTAGAGCAAAAAATTGCCCTGCTTTTGCGTTTTTGAAAATATTTGACTTTTTACCTTCATGGAAGGACAACAAATACGCAAAATAAGGGTAAATAACTGCTCACTCATTTTGTTTTCAAGTAAAACATTAAAATTTACCCTTTTTTGAGTATTTTTTAAATTTTCTTGTTACGGCGCATGGTCCAACATGCGTGTGGTACACAAAAAAATTAATTTAATTGCCTTAAAAAAGGGTATATATTTTTTACCTGTTTCTGGGATAATAAAGTGCTCCTTTTGAATTTACCTATTTAGAACTGTACTTAAAAGAACTGTACACAGGAAAATCAAAAAACGACAATATGAATATACAAGTTCAGGAAAACAAAACAAAATAAATTACCTATTTAGGGTATTCATATATACCCTTTTTAGGGAACGGACTTATATAGGCACTAATAAGGGTATTTTTTTTTCGAACAGAGTATTATGATACACTTCTCCATAAATCAGGGTCATATCGACTAATTTTTAAGAAAGTGGCTATTTATACATACGGTATGTATACGCAATTGGCTATTTAGGGTAGGTTACGTTAATAGGTTGGTTTAGGTTTTTTTTTTTTTTTAGTATGTATAAATAGCCAATTGTGTATACATACCGTATGTATAAATAGCCTCATCCAATTTTTAAAGAACAAAGTATAAATAATACTCTTATAATTTTTAGTCAAATGAAAGTGATAATAAAAGTGAATACGTCAATTGAACAATACTGGTTAAGTAGTAGATTACTAGAGTTTAAAATTAATCGTTTAATATAAAAACTAAAAGTATCGCCTCCTAAAAGGATACAGAGAAGACTGTAAACACTCTGTATATATATAATTGCTTAAAAAAATCAATTGTTAAATTGGTACAGAATTTCTTGCTTACATAAGTAAAAATCAATTCTAATTTAATAGTAATTGAAATACAAACATTATTTTCTTAAAGCGTATTTTACTATTGATATTATATTACTATATCATAAAATTGCCTAGTTCTTGAACGAAATAAATTTTATCCTAGTTCATTAACTGATTGATTGTATAAAAATATGGTGAGGCTTACTGCAGCATAAATTAGTTCAAAAGATTAATTGGTTATAGTTTAATTTTAACATTAACTGTTCAAATTGAATTACTTCATTATTTATTTTTTTTTTCAATTATTTCTTTCTCCGTTCTCTGTCTTTCTCTCTCTTCATATATGAATAATAATAATAATATTTATCAATTAATTGCACTGAAATTAGAATTTTCCTAAATGAATTTATGTGAAAACACCAACTTTCATATATAAGTTTTACACGAAAATTTGAGCATCACATTAATATATACAATTTCATGTAAACAAATATGAATATGAATGTTTTAATATATATAATAATATCTACTAAAAATAAAGCACTATTCACTTCACCAACCAAAAACCCATTAACATTACGTTACATGTTTCGTATGTGAACATCCCTACTAATTAATATACAAACAAAACAATATCAACACGATATACTACACTTAAATGGTAAAGACGCAACTGAAAAGCACATTTATTTGTTTTCTCTATTTGTGTGTTTTGTGTATATATATATATATATATATATATATATATATATATATATATATATATATATATATATATATATATATATATAGTGCTGTTTTCAACAGTATAAAGGTAAACGCACCCCAAAGGCACGATCTAGAAATCAAAGTATTTGCGGTCGTGGTTATCTATGATTACTTCAGTAGTTAATAATGATTTTTTTTTAAAATAATGTATATTGAAAGTTGACAATACTGAGACAATACACAGATAAAAATTGACCTTGTAGGAGCATAAACTATACATGACTGCCTTATGAATGAGGTTTGAGCGCGACATAAATATGTGTTTTATACAAGTGCATAATAGTATATTGATACAAAAATAGGTACTACTTGTAGCAATCAGCATATTAATAAATTTTTTGAGAATTTTTTTTATAAATAAATAAATTAAAGTAGAAAGTAGAAACGTTATTTTTTTTGAATAATGTAAAGCGGGCCCTTACACGGTCAATCAGAAATGGCAGTCTGACTGAAAAATCAGATTATTATTCTTGACTTTAACAGGGTGTATAACGGGCGTGAAAACGGGAAAAGCGGGAATTATACGGGAATTTTGTTACGCGGGAAAAATGCGGGAATTATGCTAGGAATTTTTTCGTTGTGCGTGAATTTTTGAAAAAATTTTTATTATTTAAGGATTTAGAACGAAGGAAGCGATCGATAATGGAAGAGCTTCATATAATTTCAGAAGAAATAATGAAAAAGAAGATGGAATTATAATTTGATGATTGCGTTAGTCCATGTTCCATGCTGTAATTGTGATAAATATATATATATATATATATATATATATATATATAATATATATATATATATAATATATATATATATATATATATATATATATATATATATATATATATATATATATATATATATATATAGTATATATTATGCAATAAATAACTTCGATTTAACACTTTTTTAACTTTATTTATCGTTAAACTTGCATATTTCATACGGGAATTTTTTTAAATATACAGGAAAAAAAAGCGGGAATTATACGGGAAATTTATTTCAACTTTCCGTTATACACCCTGCTTTAATCATGAAGCCCCTACACTTATCAGTCAAACTGACAGTAATATTAGCTTTAGATGGCTATAAAAATGTTTTACAGTGTATATAATATAAAAATTTGTCGTGACGTTTGTAAATTTACATTTTAAACTGGTGTAAATAAGTTACCCCCTAGATTTTTATGTAAAATTACCGATTTTTTTTTACAGTGTATGTATGAACTGCTATGACCAACCGGACTTTAACCAGTACTGAAATATCTAACATATATTGTGATTAGTTTCACAACTCATCGTTTGATATAAGATTGGTTTCGGCACGAAACATATCGTACGCGAATATACCAAAATACCAAATAACCGAATCACAGAAATATATATATATACCTTGGCACGCAACCTAACAATTTATCCATGGCATTAGTTAACGTTAACGTAAGCGTTGGAGAGCCAGCCAAATGTTTGATTATATTTCCCTGTTCGAACAATACAACGGGACACATAATACCTTTCTCGGCGAGAGATTTTCATTATATTGTTTGTGCCACATATAATGTCGATGCTACACTGTTTTCGCGGACATGGCTAACGCGATGAAAGGCCTTCATTAGTAAAGTATATCATTTAGCCTCGGGACTGGGGGCTAGGAAAATTTCATTTTAATAACTTGGTCGATTTAGTTTTTTTTTTATACCAATGAAGGTGTTTGTAAGAAATTTTTCATGTTAATGGGGGTGTGTTTTGTATACCATTTCGGGGGTGTTAATTTTGGGCGTGGGATTTTTATACCCTTTCCAGGCTGTAATTAATGTTATTTTGTCAGTTTTTACTAGTTTCAATTTATTTTGTAAAAGTTTTAGGTATATTGAATAAAATTGGGTGAGTTAAATAAGCGCATATAGCTTTTTTTGTAAATATTACATAAGCGCATTAAAATATATTGAATAAGCGCATCATGCTTATATCAAATAAGTGTGCTTGCGCTGTAAAATTTGTGATAGTCATTTTGTACTGATGAATTTTGATGTCTTAAATTTAAATATATCTTGATGCGCTTATTCAATGTTTTTAAATGCGCTTATTCAATGGTTATTTTAAAAAAAATTCAGAACTCGTTATATTAAAATAAAACGGCTTTAGGTTATAGTTTTGTATTAATGTTTATTAATAATTGACGCTTCGATGAACTCAACGTACATTATCATCAGGAACAAAGATACAAATGACATTTACAGTAAATAAACAGAACATAGAAACAAGTTACTAGTTAACAGAATAAGTAACTAGATTATTTATAAAGCTTTATAAAAAAAAAAGATAACATCAATCAGTTAGAAGGGGCATTGATTAAAATAAAATTTGGTATTTTTTAATTAAAAATTAATAAAGTTTATAAATTAGGTATAACCTAGTTACTTATTTTGTTACCTAGTAATTTGTTCCTATGTGCTGTTTTTTTCTGTAAATGTCATTTGTATCTTTTTTCTTGATGAAGACCTACGAGTATACGTTGAGTTCATCGAAGCGTCGATTATTAATAAACATTAATACAGAACTATAACCTAAAGCCGTTTTATTTTAGACTATATGTATATAATTTATACACAAAATTATTATTGTTATTACCACGCTTATATTAACTCACACTGTTGTCACGGTCAAATCTTGTAACCAATTTTTAGACCACCTCCTATCATTTGATCTCACTGAAATTTTGCATGTAGTTTTATTCCAGGAGACAACACATTTAAAAAAAACTTGACATTACAAGATATGACAAGACGACAAGATTAAAAAGCAGAAAATAAAATATATAAAAAAAAAACTTTTTAAAAACCACGCTTATATTTGAATGCACTAAGAAGAGGAAAATAATTTTTTTCCTGGTTATCCAAAATTTTTAGAAAGAAATAAAAGCGTGGAGCGCTTAATCATCATTGTGAAATACATATATAGTTTCATGGCGCTCCACGCTTTTTTTTCTTTCTAAAATTTTTGGATAACCAGGAAAAAAATTATTTTCCTTTTTTTAGTGCATTTAAATATAAGCGTGGTTTTTAAAAAGTTTTTTTTTATATATTTTATTTTTTACATAGTAACGTTTATCTACTAACGAATAATAGTATTATTTTTGTACGCCAATTCCTACACATTTTTTTACTGTTTGATTTTCAAAATTTTGTCCAGTTTATATATATATATATATATATATATATATATATATATATATATATAAATGTTATGAATTTGGCTACTTTGATATCTAGCTTATGTAAACAAATACGTATAGCATATTAAATAATACAATAACAAAGGTATATAGTATACAGTTAGTAAACATTTTAAAATAACACACGCATATTTCAATTACGTAGTTAGTTCTATGTCAACATAAATCACTTTCTCTCTGAATCAAATTCAGATGACAATCTTTTTTTTTTTCGGTGTCGTATTCTATTACAAAATTTATTTAATTTATTTCGCACATACATTTATATCAAATTCAATTTATCAAATTTTTTTATCAATGTACCGGACTTTTGTAAAAATATGTTACGATAAAAATGTGATTTAAATGTGTAAAAACAAAAAAAATACTGAATTATAAATGAAAAACAAAATTGTGTTTTTATTAATAATGTAAGCAACTTTTGTAATCAATTTTCTGACAAGAACAGACATTAAAAATCTGTAATTACCGCATTTTGCTGAACAAAATATTTTTAATTATGGAATATTTCTATGAAAATATACATAATTATACCAATTTTGTAACGAAGTTTGCTAAGCCCTAGCAATGTTACTAACAATTATAATCAAGAGAAACATATTATTCCTAGAAATGTTTCCAGAGAGGCATGTTTAAGTGTATATAATGCTGTTTTGATGCTTACATTGACGATTGTGTTGTTGTTTTGGCTGAATCTGGCGAGCAACTGAGAAGGATGATTGATATAATTGCAATAGAAGTGCAAAGTATTCGTTTTTAAAAGCTTGATTTGACGACTGAATGTAATTGTACACGTTTAGAGCAGGTAGATTAATTTGTGTATTTGGGTAGTTTATTGTCTAAGGATAGTCGAATTGAAAGTGAAATTGAAAGAAGACTTAATGTTGGTTGTAAGGTTTTAGGTGCTTTGGCTACTTTAGCTAGGAATGTAACTGTTTCCAAAGAAGTCATCCCATTTGGGTAAACAGGGTGATTTATGACGTCGGGGAAAAACTACACCGGATGATTCCTATGAATAATCTAAATAAAAAACTTCAAATAAACATGTGTCCGAAAATGCTTTCTAACTGAACTGTAGCCGTTAGAAGTTTATTACATGTAACATCAATCGCGTTAGCTTTATTGTCTCATGGTTTGTAGGTAAAACTACATAATTTTTTTTAGAGTGTATTTGTATAAAAAACAAAAGTGTTTGATAATATAGAGTTAAGTTCGTTTTCTTGTCACTGCGTGACTCATAATGCATCTAAATACAATTTTAATTATGTTATTTAAGCTAACATATATTAAACTATAAAATTTAATAGTTAGTTATTAAATAAAATTATAGTTAAACGTTTTTGCGCGATATTATTAGATTAATTATGCCCCCAGAGATGTTAATAAATGAAATGTTGAAAATAATTTTTAAAACACTGTAATAATATTTACTTGTAAAAGGTAATAAATAAACAATATCGACATTGCATCAATATTTATTTATTAAGTTTGAATAGAAAAAAGAAATAATATAAAATTTTCGCATGAATGACAATCTAGGAAATAAACAAATAAAAGCAATTAATATGAAATACATATATACAATATATATATATATATATATATATATATATATATATATATATATATATATATATATATACAGGGTGTAACAGAATAACTATTCCTAATTTTAACTGGAGTATCCTGGGCTCAGAATATGAAGATTTAATGCAAATCACTGAGATAAAATGTGGCTCCTTACTGAGCTACAGGGTGTTTTATATAAAAATTTAAAAACGAAATAAAAAAAATAAAATGCAAAAAATATTAATTTTCAATAATTTTTCCAGCCAAACCAGAATGAGTTAGAGAAAAAGTTACTTAGTTATTATGTAGCAAATTTTTTTCTCTATTTTACTGAATTTTTTCAGATTTTTTTGAGCAAATTTTGAAAAAATCCCAAGGGTGCAGCTTATGTTTAACTTTAAATATCTCGAAAAACAGTGACTTTATCGTTACAAAGGAAGAGTATGTTTTTTACACAGCAAGTATTGGAGAATCGAAAAATTGTGCTAAAATGACAATTCCGCCAGTGGCGTAGAATTTAGGAAGGATCAACCTCTCACTTGCCCCTGTTGTACGCCACTGGCAGTAGCCAGAAACTTTTATTTAACATAATTTAGTATGGTGTACGGTACCTACATTTCCTGCCAAGTATGATAAGGATACGTCAAATAGTTTTAAAGTACTGGGCAAAAATCGTTTTTAAATTTTTATATAAAACACCCTGTAGCTCAGTAAGGAGCCACATTTTTTCTCAGTGATTTGCATTAAATCTTTATATTCTGAGCCCAGGATACTCCAGTTAAAATTAGGAATAGTTATTCTGTTACATCCTGTATATATAATCAATAAATTTCCGTTAATATGAAATGGAAATAAAAACTAAAAGAATTACAAGTAAATAAAACATTTATAAATTTTACAAGTTTAAATTGAGAAAGTTTGTCTAGATCGTTAAGTTAGTGATTTTCCACTAAATTGTTTGTTCGTTCTCGATTTAGAATTTTCAACGATAATTAGTACAATTTACTGCTAAAGTTTTTCGGAAAACGTGTTTGTTTTCCCAAAAACTATTCTATTTCTATTTGCGATTAACGCATAAATATTGAGACTTCATATTATATTTATCGAATTTAAAAATGAAATTTTATAATGAAATATTTGCATCGTTTCAATTTGTGGAAGAAGCAGGCTGGACGCCAAAAATAAGAATAATGCCGAAATTGTGTTATAAAATATTGATATTACATTACTGTATTGCCTATGTAGAAGGAAGTCATTATGTTATTAGTACAATAATGTATATTATTATACAGTAGTTAGTTAAAAAGATTTATTTGAATGATTTTGATGGTATACGTTTGCGTGGACGTCCGATGAGTAGTTGGAGTGGTATGATTGAGAGAGTGGCTTGCGTGAGCGAAAGTTTCCAAATTAGTAGGAATAAAAGAGCATGTATGAGAGAAAATTATGAATGTGAATGAAGCAAAAGTTGCTTGTTTGGATAGAAATGTTTAGAGGCGACTGATTTCGGGATGATGAAAAGAGTTTGTGCCACACTCTTTTGGGTACATGGCGTGATTGGGTATGTAGGTATGTAGTTAGTTATTGTATAACATTACTGGTGGGAATATCAAACATGGCAAAAAATTATGTAATTTGACGTACAAATCAGGAGACACTATGATGCCCAGTATTTCTAGGTATAATTACTCAACCGCTGTAATTTTAACGTAATTGTTTAAAAATATATAATATTAGAACTATTACAGACATTATGTAATATGATATTACCAACGGGATAGAAAAGTATATATGTATGTAACATTACAGGTTTTTTTTTTAATTTATTAAATTTACAGAACTTCAATAAATTTGCTGTTAGAAATTTTCTATAAATAAGTAAAATTTGTTTAGTTCTGTAATATTATTGTTGGTATAAGTACATTCATTTTAAAATTTACATTATTACAGATATTAATGTACATGCTGTAATTTTACATAATTTAAGAAGTTATACCAACTATATGTAATTCTATACATAATTTTATAAGTTATACCAATAATATGTAATTCTACAATAAGTATGTGATGCAATTTGCAGAAAGTAAGCAATTTTACATACTTATTAGGTCATTTTTTTTTTAATTTATATGATTATTATGAATTATGTAAAAATTACAGAATTTTGAGGTAGAAATACAGAGTATTTAGAGTAAAATTATATTTCTGTAATTTCGCATTTTTCTTACATTGTAGTTTATATTGTTTATATCTGCTTACATTTAAAATTTATTCTTAAAAATGTATGAAGAAGTGTAAAAAATGCAATGTACATCACTAGATTTGTCAGAAATTGCATATTCGACTATATATAAACACGGTCAAGTTTATTTAATTTAATATCCCCGACGACCATATTGAAAATCAGTAAGTTAAATTAATTGATAGTTACATTATTTATTTTTGCTACTCTACCATAACTCTATTGCAGTAGAGTTTTGTCTGAAATAAAAATTCTGACTCAGTATTCACTTAATATGTACAGGTCTCATTACACTTCTATAATAAATTTATAAAGTGATATCCATAATTCACGTCTAGTGTTATATGACGTCATATGAGTTACTCTTGAGGACATGTAGTGAATTTTTTGCATACTTGACATACTTAAGTTAGCGATGTTCTTATGTTTATTTCGAGGACTGTCACGTTGGATGCAGATTAGGGTAGTATTACAACTGATAGTATTTGTTTACGAGAAAAAAAGTTATGTCTAGGAAATTTTTAAATATGTGCAAAAATGTTATAACGTATATCCAAAATTGTCACTTGGCCTAGTTTCTCGCAATTTAAGTAGCAAAATAGTAGGTATATTTTGAAAATAAAAATAAAAAATCAATTTATTTTTGAAACTTTTGAAAATATAAACGGCATTAATATTATGTAATTAAGTCATTTCGTTCATTTCCGCCGGTTAAATCAAGTGGGCGGGTATGACGAAAATATCCGTTCGAGATTAAGTAAGAAAAAAAAGAAAACAAGGGCATTTTTGCACTACAATGAACTCAAAATGCATTTTATATGAGAGCGCAGCGCGCAAATCGTGGCTGGGTACAGAAATAGTTTTCAGTTCAGACGGTGTATGTGTGTGTGTGTGTGAGTGTTAAGGCATAACATATCAGTGGTGCTCAAATTGTTTTCTAACGGTCAGAGAAAGATAAATATTTTTTTTAAATGGAATTAGGCAATATTATATTGGCTCTAACCGGTGAATAAATAGATTTTACTGAGGGAATGCTGTACGAGATATATTTTCATCATTTTCATATGATTTTGACATATTTCAGAAGACGAAATTCAATATTTTGGTGTAAAAAACATTAACGTATTTTTCTTCTCTTTGCACCTAAGCTGTATTATTTCACAGATATATTATACAAATGTGTCTAAGAAAATTATATACAATGTGCTTTATAATAATAAATATTATCTAAATATTTTTTAGATGATTTTTTTTTAAATAAAGTATCCGAGTGATTTTTGCGGTTGAATGAGACTGTCTATATTTTAGGGTCAAAATTTTAGAGTAAAAGAGTAAAATTTTTTGAGGGTAACAATATTACTCTTTTTGTATGTGTTTTAAACTATGTAACTTTTTACACTAATAAAATAGTAAAAATAATAAAACAAAGGATAAATAATTGCTCACACATGGGTAATAATTTACTCTTTTTTCGTAATTTTTTATCATTTGTATACGAATGCGGCTTTATTATTAATAATTTAGCTATGCTTTTTGTATTTTAATTTTGCAAAATATATTTTTATTAATTAAAATACACAACGCTATTTATATGACTGTGTTTTGTACAAATAATAGCTTTATAATACTGGGTTTTAATTGATATTTATTTAAAATATTCTGTTATAAATTATGCATATTGTAAACAATATGAATTTATCATAATTCAAATCTATATTTATTCGCGTAAAACTAGGGAGTTCATAAAAGCGTATTTATGTATTGTATGATGTTTTAATTTTCGATAATTAATAATTAGACTAATAAATCGTTAAATAACGTTTTGCATTTGTTTAATTTGTATAATTTATTGTTAAAGAGTATATTTATTTGCATTTTACTTGGCATAGAATTTTGCTATTTTTGTTTATTTAGCAAGGGCACATAATGAAACAAATACTGTTTTAACAAAATTGATATTTACATGGTTTTTGTTTTGTTACACTTTATTTTTATACAAACCATGTATTTTACAATATGTAACAAGAACTTACGAGATCATCGTCTACAAATACTGTCTGTAGAAAATATATTTTTAAATTTTATTACAGGCAGAAAATAATAAAATAGCTGTTTCTAGATTTTTATACAAATCGTGCATTTTAGAAGAAATGTCTGTAGAAAACTTTTTAAAAAAATTTGATTACACGCAGAAAAAGAATCTTTTTCATCTAATTCGATTAAGATGGTTTATTTATTTAATTATAATTATTATATTTATTTAAATGATATATCTAATAACAGATATGTTATATTCAGTCATCAAATCACCTAATTGAAAAATGAATATTTTATACTTAACAATCAACATAAGTTTCATATTCTTACCTACTAACTCGAGAATAAAAAAATTAGTACCACTGTAGTTACACTGTAAAAAAAATTCGCTAATTTTACATAAAAACTCGAGGCAACGGTTTAACACGTAAATTTACAGACATCACAGGAAATTTCTTACATAATATGAATTTAAAATACGTATATTTTATGTAAGTAATTACTTACTTTTCTATAAAATAAAATCATATATAATGTGGTAAATTAATTATTTTACTTAAAATTGCAAAATTATATTATTTTTACAGAAAATGTATGTTGCTGAAATAATATATAACAGTGTAACTAAAAAAATATTTAAAATTTTCCATAATATAAATAGTATAGTAAAGAATTTTTCAGAACTGATTTTATTAAAATAAAAAAGCTGTAAATTTGAAATTCCGTATAATTTTTAATTATAATTATAATTACGGCCGATTTCATAAAAAACATTTCAATTAAGTCAACTTCAACTCGATAAAACAAAAAAATAACATTATTTAATTAATAACAGCAAAAAAATTGTGCCATTAGGAAATAATATTAAATAATAAATATATTTTATTTGCTAATAAATAATAAATAAATAATATTTTTTCAGTCGAATTTAAAATCGATGCTTTTTATATAATTACACGTATATATGGATTGTGTAATATATTAAATATTATTTTCTTTATTTTTAAATAAAAACGTTGGTTGTTACGAAAATTATAAATAGAATCAGAAAATTCGTTCAATAAACTAAAAATCTAAAAATTAACATAACATTATAATAAAAAGGCTTTAGGTTGAAGTTCTATTAAAATTTTAATTAATATTCGACGTTTCGATATACTGTATATATATATTATATCATCAGGAGAAAAAATATACATACATACATACACAATCATGCCATATACCTAAAAAGGTGTGGCATAAACTCTTTTCATCATCCCGAAATCAGTCGCCTCCAAGCATTCCTATCCAAATAAGCAACTTTTGCTTCATCCACATTTATAATTCTTCCCATACATGTTCTTTTATTCCTACTACTTGGTAACTTTTGTTCACGCAAACCACTCTCAATCATACCACTCCAACTACTCATCGGACGTCCACCTGCAAACGTATACCATAAAAATCATTCAAATAAATCTGTTTAACCAAACGTTCATTAGACGCATTCCCTCAACATGTCCGAACCATCTTAACTGACTAACTCGGCAACTTTTGCTACTTTTTTTTCAATTTCACATTCATCATGCACTAATTGTATTTCGTACCCGATTTCTCCTATTTACACCACATACCCCACGTAAAAATCTCATTTCCACAGCAATCATTTTCCGTTTATGCTTTTGCAACCAAACCCAACATTCACTACCATACATCAACGTAGTCACCAAAATTGCATTGTATATACTCAAACGACATAAATAATAAACAAACAAAACTTATAAACAAGTTACTAGGTAACAAAAATACAATTAATTAAATTATAAAATTATATAATTGATTAATGAATCAGTACAATTACTAGTAGTATATTTTACTATAATATAATAAAAAAAAATATAGATATGTAAACATTTTTTTGATATGTATACAATTAAAATTGATATAATGTAATCTGATGAAAGTATGCAACTAATACGTATATAATTAAAAATTCTATTTTTAACTTAATTTTAAACTGTAACATCAGGTGATGTCATGAAAACAGTGGTACCGAATCAGTGGTACATAAACATGTATACCATAAAAAATATATGAAAATATATAAAAGTACAATTTACCTTTCAAGTGTACATTTCTTTATAACCAAATTTTGAAAAATAATTTTACTGAGGATTATTTTGTAAAAATAAAAGAAATATATGCTTATTTCTTGCGAATGTTTATGTATAATAAAACAATTTATAGTATTTTATAATAGAGGGCTGCAAAAAATATTTAGAAAAAATCGTCTTATTGTGTGTATAAATTTTTGAAGCAAATCTATTCTCGCGCAGGTGCAAATTGAGTGGTGAATTTGGTTTGAGAACGGCTGATTTAAGCGACAGGCGGCACAGGTAAGGTGAAGGCCGGTACCAGTGACGTCGCAACTAGGGGGGCAAGGGGTACGGGCGAGCCCACAACACTCTGTTTCCGATTGGTTGAAATTTAATCGTACGATTCTTAAAATAAACGTAGTGGGGCATATTCTTGCGTTTACTATGCCATAGTAATCATTCTCTCACACATAGCTAACGAGAGGACAACGCTATATCCAGTGGCGGCGTGGGCGAATTTTTGCGTGGTAGGAGGGGGGCACCTACGTATTATTTATTTGTCAATGCAGCCCAACGAAATATTTATGCATTTCTAATTTTATCAATAATTGTAATAGAGTGTAGGTGTATTTTTAATTTCTCTGTTTTTTTATTAGGTATGTTTAGTTTCAGCAGAATATGTATATGTATTTTTGATATATTTTATTTATATTGAGTTAGCATGAGTTCTGAAAGATTTAAGAATTTAGGTCAGTGCAACTCATCATCATGAACACTGACGCGATAGTTCACTGAACGTTTATATAGGCCCTAATAGAACATGTATGAGTTGTATCATCATGAATGTGGACGAAGCGAAAATTGCTTGAATGAGAATGTTTGACGGAAACAATTTCTATTTAAATGAAAAGAATTTGTGTCACATCCTTATGGGTACACGGCGTGATTGTGTATATATCTGTAGTGTGCATGTATGTACAATGCTGTAATTTTTTTTTGAAATTTACTGTTGTTAACAAACTCCTGATGATAACCGCAAGCTTGAAACTATCATTGAGTAATAGTAAAATTAAAATAAATTAAAATATGATTAGGTTAGATGCCTTGTGCAATTTTAATAAGTATTTAAAAAATTTGTTGGACAAACGTTTCGGTCGAAAAAAACTTAAAATATTTTGCAGGATATCATGCATATGAAATTTTGAATATTTGGTTTATTTGCATTTTTTTTAATAAAACATTTATTTTTTTACAACTTTCTATAATTTTATTTTAATTAAAAAAATATATTTATTTAATTAAATCTGTATTTAGTATATATCTATTTAATCTTCGGTTACATAACTAATAGAATAAATGAAGTAGGAAAATATACATGTTTATTCCTATAAAATAAAAAGGCTTTGGATTTTAGTTCTGTATTAATTTTAATTAAAAATCAACGTTTTTACGTACTCAACGTACGTCATTAGGAAAAATGGTACAAATAATTAATATATATGTCGGAGCGGCTGAATAATCATTCATAGTTTGTTTATTAAAACAAAAATAAACAACTTCTCATAACGATAACTTGATCGTCGGGTGTGAGATGAAATGACAAGCCTATCGTTGCTTGGATGGAACCAGGGGATGAAACGTGCGGGGAATGCAATATACAAAATATGAAATGAAAAGAATGGGAGATTAGATTGGTACTTGGGGGTGAGCGCACGTGATTCCGCTGGGATCATCGCATTTCACCTCTTTTTAGTTAATTTGTTAATTTATTCTTACACTTTATGAGATAACAAGAGTGTTTTTACGCTATCTACGACATATATATATATATATACCGGGTGTCTACTTTTTTTTTGTTACATAGGGAATACAATGCTAAAATTTTCATTTGGTGATAAATTTTCCCCTAATTATTATAGAACAAAAGTACAAATACAAAAGTTGTTTAGAATTCAAAAATGCATCAAATGATGCCAAATTTATCAATATAGGATGTTCCGATCAAGAATTAGAAGCAAATTAAAATTTCCATTTTTGCGCTCTTTACATCAAAGTGCCATGGAAATTAAACAAATAATTTCATTTCTTCTGGAGTTTGAGTTTGACAGATCGTATTTATTTTATTGTTACGTTCTGTATTATTATTATTATTATTATTATTATTATTATTGAAAATAAATACGATCTGTCAAACTCAAACTCCAGAAGAAATGAAATTATTTGTTTAATTTCCATGGCACTTTGATGTAAAGAGCGCAAAAATGGAAATTTTAATTTGCTTCTAATTCTTGATCGGAACATCCTATATTGATAAATTTGGCATCATTTGATGCATTTTTGAATTCTAAACAACTTTTGTATTTGTACTTTTGTTCTATAATAATTAGGGGAAAATTTATCACCAAATGAAAATTTTAGCATTGTATTCCCTATGTAACAAAAAAAAAGTAGACACCCGGTATATATATATATATATATATATATATATATAATAAATAAACAGAATATAGAAACATATGATCTTACTGTAAGCGAAAAGTTAAATAAAATAGAATAATTTCTTTTAAACCATAAACAATAATATTAAAAAAGAAGCTATATACGTATTTCGAAAGCTAAGCTTTTATTATCAGTAGCAAAAGATAAAACTAGAGTTCTAATCAGTGATCTAAGGTTACACAAACAGTCAACGTACCTCAGTGATTAAAAATCATTGACATGTCCAACAAGTAAGATCAATTCTGATTGTGTTATACATCGAAAAGAGTTGATCTTGTGATAGGTTCATTATCTGAGTTAATTAAGTTTCATTTATTTTTGAAAATATGATTACTGACGATTTGTATCTACGGCACTGGCATCACCGAGAATTCGCTGCATTCATATAAATAAGTGTGTGTCTGTGTGAGTGAGTGAGTTTGTATGTGTGTGTGTGTGTGTGTGTGTGTGTGTGTGTGTATGCACAGCAACGGTTCACAATAGCCTAAACGCGATAGAGCGTAAACGTATATAATACGCAGCCCAGCAATGGTAGGGCACAAGCACATACCAGTGAAATACTGCGTGTACAGTGACTATAGTACTATAGTAGAGTGCCAGTGCACTCTCACACGATACTATACTCACATAGGTATAACCTTTATGACATACTATATTATTTATTTGTGATGCACCTATATATATATATATATATATATATATATATATATATATATATATATATATATATATATATATATATATATATATATATGGGATGTGTCATCACGGTTTTTCATTTCCACTAGACATACACTATACCTATATATGCAGGATTACTCAGTTATCTGTGATTTTTTTTCATCATAGTGTAGTTGTTTTTTTTTGCAGTTTGATTTAAAAGTTGTTTATCGATTTAAGGCCATTTTTATAATAAGCAATTTTAACTAAAGTCGACTGTAAGCCGACAAAAAAGCATTGATTTTAAATTTTGCTGATAAAATTATTATAAAGTGATGCTTTTTTGTCGACTTTACAAATTTCTAATGGCAAAATTATTTACTGATTTCGGGATGATGAAAAGAGTTTGTGCCACACCCTTTTGGGTACATGGCGTGATTGTGTATGTATGTATGTAAAATTATTCACTGTTATCAATTAAACAATACTTTTTCTTTGTCGAGTTATGGTCAAAATGCTTATTTTTTTCATATAATAAAGTTAGATGTTGTTGAAACACGAAAAATGGTGTTTATAAACTGTGTCACTATTACAAATTTCCAAAAATATATAAATATATTTATTCACAGCCGAGCGGATGGATTATATGACCAGACTCTCAAATTTTGTACATCAGATTGTACTTTTAAGTAAGATTAACATAGTAAAAAAGCTTTCAGAACTCATTGCCACATCAATCAGTGTGAAAGCACTGATTTAAATTATTGGTCGATTATGTGTTGGTTTATCACCTCCACCGTCCTTGATAAAACTGTCATTAAATCACCAAGTACTGATTCATAAATTAATAGATCCTAATTAATTGACAATTAAAAATAGTTAAAATTTCAATAACATCACTGTTTTATAATGAAACCTAATCAAGGAAAAATTATAATAATATTTTATGGGTTGGTATGCCGTGGACAATCTGGTGTCGTGCCAGTTGCGTACGTGCCAGTTGCGTACAATCATTATTTAGTGCCATTTGCGTACAAATAAGGGTCGGGTCAAACCCAGGTAGTGAAGCTAGTTAGGCCGAGTGCCAGATGCGTACAGCGGTTTGGGAAGGGTCGAGTTGTGCTTATGGTCAAAATACAATATTTATAATACGCTATAATATCATCGCACATAATTTTTACAAATAATCAAGTCAGTATTTAATTTTAAAATTGACCAAGTTCATATTTATTGGTTTAAATTTGATTTGTGTAGATTAATATTTAATAAATTCATATCGTTTACCAACTTTGTTACTTTTTACTATATTATGATAAATTATGCTTAAATTCGTGATGTTAAATTTGTAATAATAATTACATAAACTTTTCCTCACACATTTCCCAAAAGGACTTCATCCTGTAATCATTTTGTACGCAACTGGCACGTACGCAACTGGCACTATTTCGGATAATCTATCCTAGATGAGGATAGATCGATCACAACATACCAGTCCGGAAAATTCTATAAATTCAATGAATATCAACCGTGAAAGCCTAAAGATTACTATAACGTCTTTGGAAGTATTTTCTTTAAAATATCGAACTTATTTAGCAATGTTAATGACCTACCATCAACCTTTCAACCAAACACTCAGTATAATTATATAAATAAAATACAAATGAATTTGAAATAAAACACAATCTAACACATATGATTTGTGATTCGTACAGTGGCAAAAAAAAAAAACATTTGAACTCTAGGTGGGAAAGAAACAGTATGGCGATACGGTTATTGTTTTGTTTTTAATATATATTATGTCGTAGTTTATAAGATCCTGCGATGAATTAATATGACCCCGATATTTTATTGATATAACCTTTTCAATCGTGCAATTAAAGATGTGGATTGGGTTATTTTTTAAATATATATTTTTCTATTTGTAGACTGCTAAAATTTCACCTACACAGTTTTAAAATTATAGTGTGTTTATTTTTACTTTGTGATATCAGTAGTTTGTACTAGAAAAATAAAGTTTGACAAAAATATTTTTTTTATGTTTGCAGGTAAATTTATTATACGTTTTTATCAAAATTATTATATTTATAATAGTTAAAATGTGTGGTACTTGTAAATGGTAACATTATTGATAAATATTAATTATTTTGTGGGTCTGTTTAAGTTTTACATAATCCTATTTGTTGATAAAAAAAAATGTTCAATGACTTCTTTATTGAATTTATAGAATTTTCTGGATTGGTATACCGTGCACTGAGAAAAATAGATATTTAACAAATTGGATAATAATAAGTAGATATTTATTTGAAATATACGAGTATGTTTACTGTATTCACAAATTTATACATTTTTAAAATCTACTCACATATATATTTTAATACTATATTAAGAATTAAGACTGTAATACTATATACAAATTGATGGTATTAAATTTTTGTTTTTATTATATTTATAGTTAATTTTTAAATATACTTATTTTGTTATTTTTAATATCTTGTGTTTGTGTCACCTTTTTAAATATAAATAGCGTTACGGTAACTATCCATTTTTCTCAGTGTGGTCAATCTATACTCGATGCAAACGTTTCGCTATACATTGTAGATGGCATCCTCATTCCTTGGCGACAGAATATAATATTAGAAATTTCGTATAAAATCCATAAAATCAACGAAAAATCACTACAATCTCAACAATTGTTATACCTAAAATAAAACGGCTTTAGCTTATAGTTCTGTATTAATATTTATTAATAATCGACGTTTCGACGAACTCCACGTATGTTTTCATTACAAAAATAATGCAAATAACATTTACAGTAGATAAGCAGAATATAGATACAAGTTACTAGGTAGCAAAATAAGTAACTAGAATCTAGTTACAAATTTATGAATTTTATGATCTAGTTACTAGATCATATTATTCATAAATTTGTATTTAAAGGAAGTTAAGTTTCATTTAAATTAGTGTTACTGACTGATGTTATAATGGGTTCTGAAAGATTTTTTACTATGATAATCATACCTAAAATTTGTACAATACATACATACATACACAATCACGCCATGTACCCAAAAGGGTGTGGCACAAACTGTTTTCATCATCCCGAAATCAGTCGTCTCCAAACATTCCTATCCAAACAAGCAACTTTCGGTTCATCCACATTCATAATTCCTCTCATACATGCTCTTTTATTCCTACTACTTGCAAACTATCGCTCACGCAAGCCACCCTCTCAATCATACCACTCCAACTACTCATCGGACGTCCACGTAAACGTATACCATCAAAATCATTCAAATAAATCTTTTTAACCAAACGTTCATTAGACATTCGCTCAACATGTTCAATCTCAAGTACAAAATTTGAGTGACTGGTTACTCTATCGGCTGTTAATAAATATTCATATATTTTTTGAAAATTTGTAATAGTGACACAGTTTATAAGCAGCATTTTTCGTGTTTCAATAATATCTAACTGTATTATGTGACAAAAATCATAAACTAAAAAATTTCTTCGAATTTGATTTGTAAAAAATAGTTCCACATTTTCACTATAAACACGCAAACCTGCAAAATACCACATTTCGAAACACTTAATATGATAACTGGTGCCCATTAAAGATATTTTATGGAAACATTTATACCTATATAAAATTATACCAGTATTTATAATAACACTAAGTACACACCATTTAAAAACAATTTTATTTCTTAATGCTTAAGAATCATGATGTAGATTAGAAGTTTAGTGAAATTTATTTTTATGTGTTTTAAGTGTCAACTGATTTTATCATTATATTATTAATATTTTTATTGCAGTTGAAACACTTAATATGATCTATATCTGTTAATATTGGTACTTCACTTACTTGCAAGTTAGCGTAAAATGGTTTTAAGATAATTGTGATAAAATTTTAATTGTTAGATTATGATGTTTGATAATAATATTTATGTAGAAGTATTAGTGTTAATATCTACATTGATGTACATCAATAAAGAATATATGACATTATCTCGTGTTCTGTTTGGAGCACACCAAAAATAATGTAAAAATTATACTACATTGTAAAAAAATTGTGTAAATTTTCATATGCTATAAATGTATTTTTACAAAGAAAATGTAATATTACTACAATTAGCACAGTAAAAATTACAAATTTGTGTTTTACCATTAATAATTATGTAAAATTACATAAATATACATTAAATTTTTTACAGGGTAGTAGAAAATCTAAAAATACATTACTGGTGTTACCAAAAGGAACTTAAATTATTTTATTTATTATTATTATTATTAATTTAATTTAATTTTTTTCAACTAAACAATGCATCGTAGAATAATGATTTCTTCACTCAATTATCGTACTCATTATTCCGCATTTTTCCATACCATGCTTATTTTCCTAGACCTCATAATTTTCGAGAAAAAAAATAACCAAAAAATCAAAAAAAAATTCTAGCGCCCAAACGGCACATGCTAGCAAATTAAAACTAAAACCAAATAATAGAACCTTTTATGCCCTATCGAAAAGTATTCTAAGTATTTCTTCGAATTTTACTCGAGAAAATAGTATATCGCAATTTATCGAAATTACATGTTAAACGCCCATACGAACTTAACGAACGAACACCCGGTATATATTATAAGGTTACTATTAAAACGAAATAAGTAAAAAAATTAAATATTAATATTTTAATTAATTCACTTCATTTATTATTGAATATACTTGCATTCAAAAATCATGTATAAAAAATTATATATTTTTTTAGTAAGTATAACAAAAAATATAACTTTATTTATAATAAATATAGTTTTTATTACACTATGACCTTAATATATTCAATAAATATAGAAATTAATTATGAGATTATAATAATGATGAACATGCTTATAATAAGATTAAAAAAAAACATATAGAATTTAGCAAAAAGAAAAACACTGTTCACAAACAAGAGAAGTCAACTTTTCAAAACAACGTAATAACGATTTTTTCAAAAAAAAAAGAAAGCACTAACGATCATTTACGGCGTAAAACAAAGCAGCATCGATGACTGAACAAAACACTATCACCGGAGAAATAGCAAAACTTTAAATGGTAATACTTTCTGAAGTAAACTATCCGAAAAAAAAAAGAGTTAATCTCTCGTTTGTTATTTATTTATAGCCGTTGTTACATAGTCTTCTTTTTTACGCTATAGATATAATCAATTCCATAGCGAAACATTTAATCACCAGAACTTTTTGTGCACGCTAATAATCACTTAGAAAGTATTTCTCGTTGGGCTGACCTTCGCAAATTTTTCCTTATATGAGATTTAAATAGGTTTTTTTTAGTCGAACTATTTTTAAATAATTCGTGTAGCTGCTTAAGTTTGTGTGGACTTTACCGAAGAATTTTTGCACATTTTTATTTTTAATATTTTGTGTAAATATACGGTGTGATTAACAGAAAATGGAATGCTTATTTGTTTATTTTAATGTTGAATGTTTTGATGTTAAATTTTATAATTGAAAAAAATTTGCTGTGGCCACCACAGGCCTGACCGTCGTCATCGTATTAAATAAATTTATAGAATAGAAAAATTAGTTGTAGTCATGGTAAATAAAACTGTCTGACATAAATATGTCAGAATTATATACTCTCACAAAAATGTATGAAAATTTATAAAAAATGTATTTTGCCGAATGGAAAATTGTTCCAAATAAAAGTTTTTAATAATAGTTTGAAATTATCATTATAATTAATTATTAATAAGTTGATATTTTATATTAAGAACTCATTTAAATATGCGATGTTTAAAGCTATAGTTACTTATTTGTTACCTAGTAACTTGTTTCTATGTTCTGTTTGTTTATTATAAATATCATTTGTATTATTTTTTTTTGTTGAAGACGTACGTTGAGTTTGTCGAAACGTCGATTATTACTAAATATTAATACAGAACTACAACCTAAAACCGTTTTATTTTAATGTAATTTAAATTTATGTAATTTTTCGTAATTTTAATAGTTAAATATTAGTGTTTTGTAATTTTTAATATATAACTTGTTTAGTAACTATTATTAAATAGGAATATTTATATATGCGAAATATTCGTAAAACAGATAAAAGTGACATCAATAAATTATCACTTCCAGTTGGCAGATTTTTACTAAAAATTGATCAATTTGAGATATTTAGCACCTCCTAAGCTTAAATACGAAATTTTCTTACAATCTGTTCAGCCGAATTTGCTCTACACATATTCACAGACAGATATCACGTTAAAACAGTTGATTCGTGTTATTATAAGCCTAATTTGTGCTTATATGTAAAATTTGGTGTTTATCACCGAATTTTTTTTACAGTGTAGATAATAGACTGCTGCAAATGAGCATTGCCGGAAGTTATCAGATGCATTGCAATAAAAAATATTCAAAAATTTTGAATGGAAAATTTTCAACATAATTAACACAAATTTATGTAAATAGTATGGTAATCCGAATTGAATAATGTCAAAAAGTTATTGGAATGAACTTTGCAAAAATTTTTTATTTATTATATAGTTTGTTGTCATTAATTAATATTTAGTTTTGAAAATTGTTAATTATTTATTTTAAAACAATGGTCCTTTTTAGAGTACTTTTAGATAGAAGTACTTATACTTTTAATTTTATTAATTTAAAAAATATTAGAACTGTCTTTAACATAATTTATATTTTAAAATGTTAACTATAATAAAAAGTATTTAATTTATCAATACAGGTAACCCTCCTATAACACGGTAGATAGGTTTTAAGAAAACGGCGTGTTATGTGAAACCATATTATATGAGACCCAGAACCTATAGAAAAAAGGGAGTTAGGTTCCAAAAATTAAAATACATTTGTACATAAATATATATTTTTAAGATACATAGAAGTAACTTCAATTTTATTAAAAATGTACTTGAAAGGTAAACAGTTATTTTTGTCATTTTTACAGTAGACGCGAAAAACGAAAAATTATATAGTTTTTTTTTATTTTTATGTCTGCATAAGTTAACTAACATTACTATAAAGAGCTATTTTTAAGAAAATAGTCGTACAGATTAAAATTGAGACAGTTATAGACACATTATGTTAGCACATGCCAGGTGATTATGAACTTACTACTGTTTGCCTCTTATGTAAAGACAGGTAAAAGTAAAACCAAAAGTCGTAGTTGACAAAAACTTCTTTAATAACAAACTTTTTTTTTTAAATAGCTGGTGCGCTTATTAAGTGTATATATATATATATATATAGTAAAATGTTTTAACGGGAAGATAGTCAATGGTTAGATGTTAAAATCAAATTCTCATTTAAGATTCAATTGTCAAGCTTTCGGTGTTATTTTACACCTTCTTCAGGACATGTTCTTGTTAGAAATTGAAGAAACATAAAATTAAACATATGTTTCTTCAATTTCTAACAAGAACATGTCCTGAAGAAAGTATAAAATAACACCGAAAGCTTGACAATTGAATCTTAAATGAGAAATTGATTGACTATCTTCCCGTTAAAACATTTTACAATATAATATCGTCTAGTCGTAAAATTTTTAATTTATATATATATATATATATATATATATATATATATATATATATGTACATACACTTTACTACAAGAAAAATCTGAAAACTGCGTTGTAAGCAGAAACGTGTTAGAACGAAACCGTGTTGTCGGACACCGTGTTGTAGGAGAATTACCTGTACTGGTATATATTTAATATATAATAAAAGCAAAAATTAATATTGTAATCTTGACTGCGTTTAACTAAAAATGATCTAAAAGGGGCTAGGAATGCATTGATTCAAATATATTGATCACAAAAAATAATTACGACCAACTGTTTTAAATTTAATTAAAAATTGCAACAGTAACACTAATTAATTTCTGAAAAAATGTAATAATTATTAGCAATGTTTACTTGTTATATTATAAAAAAAATACTTTACGATTACATTCTATATAATTTTTAATTAAAAATGTATATCATTATAAAAAAATATATACAAAATGACATAAATAATAAACAAACAAAATATAGAAACAAGTTATTAGGTAACAAAATTATTATAATTTATTAATTAAAGGAAGACAGATTTTATTCAGAATAGTGCTTTCGCACTGATTTATTTATTTTTGCTAATATTTTTATATTATTACATATATTTTTTATTTTCATATTTATCTATTCCTATAAATAATTTTTTTACATGCAATTAATATTATGTTATACAAGTACGTATATAACGCGTAAAAATAGGGTATTGCGAATGTAGACAGAAAAAAATTAACAAATTACTTTATTTTTTTTTATATAACTATTTTTATCTGCAGTAAAAAGAATGCAAAATATATGGTTTGCCATTTTTATGGCTTAGCAGTAATTTACTATATTAAAGCGTGTTTTTATTTTCTTTCATTCTATTCGGTACACATATATATATATATATATATACAGGGTGCTTCAAAAAAATGTATACACACTTTGAACTTCCATAGAAAATTTATTTACCGTTCTACAAAGTTAAATTTCAGGAAAATAGAAAGCTGAAAGTCCAATGTAAATGAAACATAAATAACAAATGTTAATACTGTTCAAATTGGTGACCTGCAGCATCAATACAATTCTGAGTACGAGTCACCACAGATTCTGTACATCGTATCAAAACGTCCAATGAGATTTCTCTACACACTGCTTGAATCTCATTCCAAAGAATGTCTAGGTTACGTGGTTTACGTTTGTACACCTCATCTTTTACTGTGCCCCACAAGAAGAAATCCAGTGGTGTAAGGTCTGGAGAGCGTGCTGGAAACTCGATTGGCCCCCTGCGTCCTATCCACTGGCCCAACAAATTTTGATGCTGCAGGTCACCAATTTGAACAGTATTAACATTTGTTATTTATGTTTCATTTACATTGGACTTTCAGCTTTCTATTTTCCTGAAATTTAACTTTGTAGAACGGTAAATAAATTTTCTATGGAAGTTCAAAGTGTGTATACATTTTTTTGAAGCACCCTGTATATATATATATATATATATATATATTTCACAAGAATTGACATAATATGTTTTATCAATATTTAAAATATATATATATTTACTGATATCTAATTGAAGATTTTGCTTTTTATATCAGTATCAAGCTATTAAAATGATTAATTTTTTTTTCTTTTGCGATATAATTTCGGAAGGAAAATAAATTTTGTTTTGATTTTTTAGAGATATGCTTCAAGTTTTTGAAGTTTATGATTTGTTATGTTTCATCAAAATATCCTATTAAAAGTTAATGTTGTTTTAAAACAAAAAGTAATATAATTTTTATTTTATTTTTAATCATATTGCCAATTTTTATCTGAAATTAAATTGTAAAATTAATTACAAATTGCGTACGTGCATTATAATATTCGCATTTTATAAATATTTAATATTGATATTATAATTAAATAGGAGAGATCGGGTACGAAATAGATTAGTGTATGATGAGTGTGAAATTGAAAAAAATGTTGTAGTAAAAGTTGCCGTGTTAGTCAGTTAAGATGGTTCGGACATGTTGAGCGAATGCGTCTAATGAACGTTTGGTTAAAAAGATTTATTTGAATGATTTTGATGGTATACGTTTGCGTGGACGTCCGATGAGTAGTTTGAGTGGTATGATTGAGAGTGTTTTGCGTGAGCGAAAGTTTCCAAGTAGTAGGAATAAAAGAGCATGTATGAGAGGAATTATGAATCTGGATGAAGCGAACGTTGCTTGTTTGGATAGGAATGTTTGGAGGAGACTGATTTCGGGATGATGAAAAGAGTTTGTGCCACACTCTGTTGGGTACATGGCGTGTTTGTGTATGTATGTATTATTTAGTGATTTGAAATGTTTAATAAATTGGAATATATTATTATATATTACTATATATATTAGATATAGTTACTTACCTATATTATTACAATAAAATAAAACGGGTTTAGGTTGTAGTTCTGTATTAATAATCGACGTTTCGACGAACTCAGCGTACTTCTTCATCAGGAAAAATGCTACATAAAAACAGAACATAGAAACAAGTTACTAGGTAACAAATTAGTAACTATAGCTTGTAAACATCGCATATTTAAATGAGTTCTTAATATAAAATATCAACTTATTAATAATTAATTATAATGATAATTTCAAACCATTAAAAACTTTAAAACAAATGTTGAAAACACCGCTTTTTAAACACGCTAATAATCTTGGACCTAGAATCGTCTAACAAACATTTCGGGCAGGGGGGTGGGGTGTTTATCAGCGCCGTGGTAAAATGAGCTACTATAAATACCGGAACGACAAACTAACATACATACCAACAAACACTAGTACGTCCGTGTCCGGCTTGGTCGAACAGCCCGGCGACGATGGTTGCTAGATTAGCAGGCGCCTTCATTAAATCCCCTCGTTTTCGACTAACCCCAAAAGCGGTTTGGAGCCCTATTCCATTTGAGAGCATTGGCGATCTACACCACCACTAACTTAGCACATCGAATATTTAGAATCATATTCAAAATTATATTTAGCTAAAATAGGGATCCCATAATTATGAAATGTAAAAAAGGGACACTTCAAATTTTATTTAAAAAAATAATAAATTATATATAATAAATTATATATTGAATTCTAATAAAAAAAGTAATATCCATAACAAAACATTTAAATAAATTAAACATTGAAAACACATTTACATTAATCAGTTCAAACTGATTGTTGCACTGAAAATAATAGAAAGACATAATGTAAATGAATTTATTAAAATATTAGATTTATTCACGGACGATATTAGTATTTTATGTAAAACGGGACATTTTTATGTTCTGGTGCATTCTGTGGGGACACTGGGACAGTATCCATAAAAACGGGACTGTCCCGATCAAAACGGGACGGATGGAATCCCTAAGGTAAAAGCACTTTTTAAGCGTGAATGATAAGTATTATGTGAGAGGTATCATAAATGTGGATGAAGCAAAAGTTACTTGTCGGAATATAAATGTTTGTTCGAAAATAGTTTCGGTACAGGGAAAAGAGTTTGTACCACACCCTTTTCGGTACATGATGTGATTGAGTATATATAGATATACTTTTTGATTTATTTTTCAAATTTATGTTATAATTTTCAAGAGCTTTATTATTATTTTAAAATGTTATATTTCATTTCCCTTAATTAGTAAATTATAAAAATTTTCTGTTACCTAGTAACTTCTTTCTATGTTTTGTTTGGCTATACTATTTAGTTTTTTTGCTTAAATCGCCATTAATTTATTTTGACGAACTAATTAAATCATTAGTTAATTTTTAAATGAAGAAAAAATGCATTGACCTTTTTCTAACTAATGATTTAATCGGCAAGGTCAATGCATTTTTCTTCATTTAATGATTTAATTAGTTCATCAAAATAAATTAATGACGATTTATGAATAAAGAAAATACTATAACCAAATATATAATACGCCATTTTTAGTTAAGAATATAAAAATATGTTTCTTTTGTTTATTATTTATGTCATTTGTATAATTTTTCCCAATGATAATATGTGTCCAGTATTTCGAAACGTCTAATTTTAAATACAAATTATACACAATTTAAATCTAAAGGCCGCTTAAATGAAGATCAAGAGATTGTGTGTTTTTGTAACATGACGGAAATTTTTTATTGAATGTTTCGACTTAAAAATATTTATATGTTGTAATATTTATAATATTCAATTGACATAGTACAAAATCTTTCAGAACTCATTATATTAGAATAAAACGGCTTCAGGTTCTAGTTCTATAATAATTTATTAATATATCAACGTTTCGACGAACTGAACGTGCGTCTTTATCAGAAAAATGTAATAAATGACATACAGAACATGGAAACAAGTTACTAGGTAACAAAATAAGTAATTAGATCATGAAACTTATAAATTTTTTGATTAAAGGAAGCCAAAAGATCAGGAAAAAAAAAGATGGAAATAACATTTATGGTAAATAGATGAAAACGCACGTTAAATTTGTCGAAACGTTAATTTATTAATAAATTATTACAGAACTAGAACTAAAAGTCGTTTTATTTTAATACAATTGTTCTAAAAAACTAATTACATTCGATAATGGCATATAGTAAATAAATTAATAGTTTGAAAGAAATATTAAAGCGATTTATATTGTTTTTACCACTTTGACTGCAAGGAAAAAGTGGTATAGTGTTTGGTACGGTGTCTGTAACATTTTCAAAAAAAATAAAAAATTGTATAGAAGTCCTTCATATAGCCTCTAGATGACGAGTCTGAACTTAGTTTATGTGGGTGTATGGATGTGCGTCGTCAGCTCGCTTGGTCGTAAGTCAAAATTTTGTGGCCGCAACTCCTCCTAGACGGGGTTCAACCAATTTTAATGAAATTCTTAGGATAAATTTGTCTAGTGCCCAAGATGGTCATGTGGTTTTATTTTTTTTCCAGTAATGCCAACTTTCCGAGAAAAAAATTACTAAAGTTTTAAAAATTTTATTATGGCCATGTTATTTAACCGATTTTACTCAAATTTTCACAAAAGATTCTCCTAATATTCATATAATTTATGTAATTTTAACAAAATACAGTGTTGCCAACTTTCCGAGAAAAAAATTAGTAAAATTTTTTAAAATTTATTATGACCATTTTATTTAACCGATTTTAATCAAATTTTCATAAAAGTTTTTCCTAGTGCCTAAATAAATTATGCAATTTTAACAAAATACAGTGTTGCCAACTTATCAAAAAAAAATCACAAAATTTTTAAAAGATTCATTGTGGCTACATTATTTATTCGATTTTGATCAAATTTTCAAAAAAGTTTCTCCTAGTGCTCACATAAATTATAATAATATTAAAATACAGTGTTGCCAACTTTCCGAGAAATGTCAAAGTGGTCTATATATAAGTTTACCCATATACTTCTAATCTTGTTCTAAATACAATTGTTCTAAAATTAATAGTTTGAAAGAAATATTAAAGCGATCTATATTGTTTTTAAACTTAAATTTAATTTTTTCAAATTAACAACCTTTGTTTATTATTGCCAGTGTTGGCGTGCTAAGTTAGCGGTTAAGCGTGTCCGATACAATGAAATGGAAAACGACATTCTAGAATTTAGGGTGGGGGGGGGGTTGTGTGCTTTGGAAAATGAGTCGACGAACCGACCTAATCCGGTCGTTGCCAGATTGAAAGATCGGACGGGGAACTGAACTGTTTTCCGGGTGCGCCCGGAAACTAAAGCTCGCTAGTCGGTCCGCGAGAAAGAGTTAAATGTCCGTTTGTCAGTCTTTGTGCACAGAGGAAGAGTTATTATCAAATATTGAAATGTTTTGGAATGTTTTCGGACGCGTTTCTCTGTGATAACGGAAAGTTTTCGAAATTTGCGTTATTAAAGTTGTTTTTGTAGATTCGCGGACATTAATAATGAATAAAAGTTGAGAGTCTTGCTTTGAATTTTAATATTTGTTTAAGTAAAATTAATGATAATATTTTTAATATTTCTTTTTAAATAAGTTAATTGAGCAATGTATTGGATGTAGGACTTAGGAAAAGTTCAAATTTTTAACTGATTCGGCTTCGCGGTTTGATTTACATACATACATATACAATCACGCCATGTACCCATAAGGGTGTGGCACAAACTCTTTTCATCATCCCGAAATCAGTCGCCTCCAAACATTCCTATCTAAACAAGCAATTTTCGCTTCATTCACATTCATAATTCCTCTCATACATGCTCTTTTATTTCTACTACTTGGAAACTTTCGCTCTCGCAAAACATTCTCAATCATACTACTCCAACTACTCATCGGACGTCCACGCAAACGTATACCATCAAAATCATTCAAATAAATCTTTTTAACCAAACGTTCATTAGATATTCGCTCAACATGTCCGAACCATCTTAACTGAATAACACGGCAACTTTTGCTACAACATTTTTTTCAATTTCACACTCATCATACACTAATTTATTTCGTACCCGATCTCTCCTATTTACACCACATACCCCACGTAAAAATCTCATTTCCACAGCAGTCATTTTCCGTTTATATGCTTTTGTAACCAAACCCAACATTTACTACCATACATCAATGTAGGCACCAAAACTCCATTGTATATATTCAAACGGGCTTCTTTGGAAACATTTACATTCCTAGCAAAAGTAAAAAAATCTTTAACCAAATAATCTGTATGGGGACCTAAGAGAAATTATTTTATACTTTATAGTCCATGTTAAAAAACGTGGTATATTAATTTTTTTTAAAATTTAAATAATTATTAAATGTTTATTTAATCTATTTTCGTTGTTGAAACAGCTGTTTCACTAATATAAATGCTTACAATTGCAGATTTTGTTTGTTTATTTTGATTTAGATAAAATGATATTGGAGTATCGCATATTCTAGATTAAATCAATAATTGCAAAATTTCTAGTAATTAGATAATTTGATAAAAGATTAGCTATTAAGAGAATATTGTCTAGACACTCATGTACACACGAAATTATAAATAAAACGGTCGTATGATTTTTTTGAATTTTTCTATCTAAAATATTTAGGTTTAATTTTAAAAAAAATTGATGAATCATAAATGATTGGTTCATTAAATGACGAATCATTTATTATTGTCATTCGTTTAAAGATGATATTATAATGATAATGATATTTATGATGTATATATTTTATTATAATTATTAAGAAAAATGTTAATAATTTTTTGTATTTTGTTTCAGGTGAGTGCTTCTTCTGTATATATTTTGTATATATTACTGCAATAATTTTGTGAGTATAAATATTAAAATATTTAATACTAATTAAGGCAAAAATTATATGTTTGGTATATTTTATCATAACATAATATTTTTTTACTATACTGTTCACTAAAACTGAAATGTTATTATATATTCTAACTTATTTAGCTAAGCAAAAGGTGATATTATTAATTATTAAATTAATTTCTAAATATTTAACGAAAATAAACGCTATTAAAAAACGAAACACAACGGTTGATAAAAATGAAGCACTGTAAACGTGTACTATGAATAAACTGCAAGAATATTTCCCGGATAAAGCTGAGACATATTTCATTATATAAGATTTTGTCAGTTGAGTGTTAAGAAGAAGCAGATTCTAATGTGTAATGCCACTTTCTAGTGACGAAAATTATAGCTTTAAAACTACCAGTTTTATCTTGTTATTAATCCGAGAAACTAATTTTCTTCAACATAGTTAAAAAAAAATTCAAAATTTATTATATTAAATTTTAAAAGGCTTTAGAATTAAGTTCTGTATATATTTTATTGAAATATTGACGTTTTGATATACTCTACGTATATTGTATATATCATCATCAAGAAAAATATACAAATTACTTAAATAATAAATAAACAAATCATTATTTATGTCATTTATATTATTTTTTCCTGATGAAGATGTCGATATTTATTTAATTCTGAAGCTTTTTTTAATTTTAATTTTCTTTATTTAACGTAATAATATTTTTTCTTTTCTACTAATAAATAATAAAAACAATTGATATCATACATACATACATACATAGATTCGAATTTAATATACATACATACACAATCACGCCATGTACCCAAAAGGGTGTGGCACAAACTCTTTTCATCATCCCGAAATCAGTCGCCTCCAAACATTCCTATCCAAACAAGCAACTTTCGCTTCATCCACATTCATAATTTCTCTCATATATGCTCTTTTATTCCTACTACTTGGAAACTTTCGCTTACGCAAAACACTTTCAATCATACCACTCCAACTACTCATCGGACGTCCACGCAAACGTATACCATCAAAATCATTCAGATAAATCTTTTTATCAATATACTTAATAACTATTCTATAACATGTTGATTGTTTAAATACGTATTTGAATTTAAATATAAACGAATAATAACAATTTTAATTTTACTTCGAAAACAATAAAGATCAATATTGATTTTCAAGCACATTTGATTAGAAAGCCCATCCAACTATATTTGTTTGCAATGCGTATACAAAAAAAAATTATTGACTCTAAACGATATTTTGTAATCTATACATTTCATAGGTAAAACTCAAACTATTTTACGCATCATATATGTTGTAAATACTGGTTATGATCTCAAAATAAAAATAATTAAAAAATTGAACAACGAAACGCAGCAAATGTTTTTTTATTCCGAATATATGATTTCATTTTGATTGCTATATAACAATAAAGCCATTTTAGTTTTGTTTTATTGTTTATTCAATTAAAATTGATTGCTTCGCTATATGTTACTGTATTAAGCGTAAAAACAGAGTAAATATTAAAGAAAATATACATATAGTTTGCATATTCATATTTATTGTTTATCTGTGTGTGTAGTTTGTTGTTAATGTGTCAAATTGAAAATTTTGCTAATTTTAAAATGATATTTTTAAATTCACAGAATATTTATTGTTTTTCTAGATACAGAAAAACAAATCTGTGTAATATTGCATAAACCATTTTTGTAAAAATTACACAGATTTGTAGAACAATTATTTTGTTTTTAAGAAAAAATTTGATTTATACAAACATACATACATACATACACAATCACGCCATATACCCAAGAGGGTGTGGCACAAACTCTTTTCATCATCCCGAAATCAGTCGCCTCCAAACATTCCTATCCAAACAAGCAACTTTCGCTTCATCCACATTCATAACTCCTCTCATACATGCTCTTTTATTCCTACTACTTGGAAACTTTCGTTCACGCAAAACATTCTCAATCATACCACTCCAACTACTTATCGCTTATCGGACGTCCACGCAAACAAACAATCTATATAATTTTTACATAAACAGTTATATGTAATATTACAAGAGATTTTTCAGTGTGCTTATAATAGCAATAGAAAATTTATTTTTTCTATACAAAATAAAAAATATTTGACACTATTTGGTGTTCCCATTTTAGACATTAGTAGAAAATGTCAAAAAATATACTAGCTGTTGTTACCAAAAGAACATTAAATTAAATTAACGCTCAACGTTTGCATAAAACTGATTTCGGGATAGTGGAAAGGGTTTGTGCCACTTTCTTTCAGATATAGGGCGTGATTGTGTATGTATCTTTTGATATAATAATATAAAATAAATATCATTTTTCAAACAGAAACTTCTAGGTAACGAATAGTGTTATTTTTAACACCAAATTCAACAGATTTGTTATTGTGTTTTGGGAATTGTGTTGTGTGCAATTATTTATTAATAACATAGTAAAAAAATCTTTTAAAACTTATTAAGTATATTAAAATAAAACGGCTTTAGGATTTACGTTCTGTATTCATTTTTATTAATAATCGACATTTCGATGTACACTACGTACATCATCAGTTACTGATTTTGTTATCTAGTAACTTGTTTTTATATTCTGTTTATTTACTATACAGGGTGATTCAGGACTAGTGTAACAAACTTTAACAGCTTATTCCTGAGGTCATTTTGAGCCAAAAATGTCATATGAACATAGGTCCTATTCCTTCTAGTTACCAAAATACAAGAGGTTGTTAAAGTTCTATAAATAACACGAAATTTTCTAATTTTTGTAATCAAGATACTTTTGGAAAACAAGAGTTTTATTGAAAAGTCATACCTTATTTGTCTTAATTAAAAATTGTTATACTTTTGATTGTATTTTTGCTTCATAATGGATGGTTATAGTACTGCCAAATATGCAGATATGATTTTTATTTATGGATTATGTAATGTAATGACAAATAAAGTATGACTTTTCAATAAAACTCTTGTTTTCCGAAAGTATCTTGATTACAAAAATTAGAAAATTTCGTGTTATTTATAGAACTTCAACCTCTTGTATTTTGGTAACTAGAGGGAATAGGACCTATGTTCATATGACATTTTTCGCTCAAAATGACCTCAGGAATAAGCTGTTAATGTTTGTTACACTAGTCCTGAATCACCCTGTATATGTCATTTCTTGGTGATGATGTAAGTAGAGTACGTCTAAACGTCGATTATTAATACAGAACTTAAATCCTTTAATCATTTTATTTTAATTTATCTATAATATTACACCAATTTTGAGAAATTAAATAATACTTAAAATATTTTTCATTATTGACGCAATAAATTTTCGAATATGATATGTATTGATTAATTAGAATATAAATTTCGCGTTATAAGTAATAAATATTTTATTAATTTGTGTCATATTTTATGAAATATGAGAGATATGTAAATATATGTTGTTTTCGTTTATTCTGATATAGTTTACACAACGATCTACGAAATTTTAATTATATGAGTTTATAAAAAAATTTATATACATTTTTCATTTTTACGAAAACACTAAAATTTAAATTTATTTTAAAATAAACAGAAATTTAACTTGAGTAAAAATAACATTTTTACTACTTTGACTGCAAGGAAAAGTAGTAGAGCGTTTGGTACGGTGTCTGTAACATTTAAAAAAAAAAAAAAAAAATGTATAGAAACCCTTCATATAGCCTGTAGATGACGAATCTGAACTTAGTTTATGTGGGTGTATGTGTGTGCGTCGTCAGCTAGCTCGCTCGCTCGCTCGCTCGGTCGTAAGTCAAAATTTTGTGGCCGCAACTCCTAGACGGTTCAACTGATTTTAATGAAATTTTCAGGATAAATTTGTCTAGTACCCAAGATGGTCATGTGATTTTGTTTTTTTCCAGTGATGCCAACTTTCCGAGAAAAAAATTACTAAAGTTTTTAAAAATTCATATTGGCTACGTTATTTATCCGATTTTGATCAAATTTTCAGAAAAGATTTCCCTAATGCTCCCATTAATTACATAATTTTATTAATATTCAGTGTTGCCAACTTTCCGAGAAAAAAATTAATAAAGTTTTAAAAATTTTATTATGGTCATGTTATTCAACCGATTTTACTCAAATTTTCACAAAAGATTCTCCTAGTATTCATATAATTTATGTAAGTTTAACAAAATACAGTGTTGCTGGTGTACCAAATTAAAATTTTAGTAAAATCTTTTGAAATTGTGGTAAAATATCAGTTAAAGAATTTTTTAATCACATAAAATTTTGTCAAAAATTTCTACAATCTCTGATCTAATAGTTATTTATTTTGTTCTCTAGTTACTTGTTTCCATGTTCTGTTTATTTACTGTAAATGTCATTTGTATCATTTTTCCTGACTTTGACTATTAATAAATATTAATACAGAACTACAACCTGAAGTCGTTTTATTTTAGTTTATTTTTAATCTTTGTTATAAAAAAATAGTTCTGCTTTATTTAATTAAACAACAACAAAAATTTACTCTGATTTAACTTTTTTTAGAAATTTTCTTGCGATTATTTTAATACTTTGTCTTTCTCTCTCTCTCTCTCTCTCTTTCTCTCTCTGTGTGTGTGTGTGTATATAAATGAATTGTCTAGTACTCGTATTAAATTATTAATATCTATTGATTACAAATATCTCAATATGAGTTCTTTTAAAACTTATATTGAATATTCACAATAATGGGCAATGATTTAATTTGCTTTCATCGTACACATGGGTTAGAACGACATTATCAACAAAGCATTCGTCGTAGAAAAGTTTACAAGAAGACGAAGGAAGTCCAAACAAAACAAAAACAAAAAAAAAACGACATCAAAGTCTATTTCTCTTAATCCCAAAAGTACTTGAGCCATGTAAATCGATGCACTTTGGCCTCCGCGTCTGAATGCATATAAACATTGTAACTTGCGAAGAGTTTGGACTGTATATGTTGAAGACTTCGGGTTCGAATCCCGACGGACATATTGAATAACTTTTACACCTATAGATGGCACTCGGGTAGTTTGCGATGCACTATCGCATAGTCATTTGCTATTATTATGGCTTTAATGTTTTCTAAAGGACTTGATCTCTTTTTTGTTTAATTACATTTTTTTTAAATATTATATCGATTTTGTTTTCATATGTTATTATTCTACATAAAAATAATAAATGTGTTATTTGAACTTTCAAAAATATATTTTACTTTTTGTCTAGTGAACACATGTCATTTTTTTTTAAATACAGTTTAATCCTTTTATGCATAAACATTTTCGTTAAAAATAGCGTTTCGGTAAAATGAAATATTTTGGATTCCGTAAGAAATCTTTCTATGTACGGAATTTCTTACGAGATCCAAGAATTTTCATTTTAACGAACCGTTATTTTTATCGAAAATGTTTATGAATTACGGGCATTAGACTAATATTGTTAACGATTAAATGCATGTAAATTGTATTAGTATTAGTTTCGCATCAGTATATGCTGAAAATTGCTAATACTACAGAAAGAGATGATAGATATTTAGTATTGCACATAACACTACAGTGTCTAAATTATAAACAGTTTTTTTGTTATAAAAGAAAACATGAACGCTTCAAAAGTATAATCATATTACAAGTTTTTATTATAATCGTATGATAAACTAGGAAAACTTATACAAATATTTGTTTTTTAAAGTCAATAAATCAAATAGGAATGAATTTTTTAATTTTTATTTTACATAAAAAGAATCTCTGTCTCCAAATGGTAATAATATGGGAGCATATATTGGAGATAATTTATTTACAAACGTATAAAGTAGTTTGCTTAGGGATCCCATAATTATGAAATATAAAAAAGGGACACTACAAATTTTATTTGAAAAAATAATTTTTTTCTTGGGTGTGTATTTCTATTTTAATTCTAAGAAAAAATTAAAATTATACATTGAATTCTAATAAAAAAAAGTAATATTCATAAACAAAACATTTAAATAAATTAAACATTGAAAATACATTTACATTAATGAAGTTTCAAACTGATTATTGCACTGAAAATAATAGATAGACATAATTTAAATGAATTTACTAAAATATTAGGTTTATTCACGGACGAATTTAGTGTTTTATATAAAACGGGACATTTTTATGTTCCGATGCATTCTGTGGGGACACTGGGACAGTATCCATAAAAACGGGACTGTCCCGGTCAAAACGGGACGGATGGGATCCCTAAGTTTGCTATAAAATAAGTATTAACTATGGCTGAATAAGAAAAAAATTTCCAACACTAATGCTTTGTATCATAGAAGATTAGAATAAAACGTCTTTCGGTTCTAGTTCCGTATAAAATAATCGATGTTTCGACCAATACAATATGTGTTTTCATCAATAAAAGATTAGAAAACATCGTTATTAATAAATATTTATACACAACTAGAACTTAAATCTGTTCTATTCTAATATAAGTTCTGAAAAATGTATTTAAAACTAGTTTTAGTAAAACATTAGATTTTAATGAGATGTTTTAGTATCTTTCATTATGTATTGAAATAAAACGGCTTTAGATTAAAGTTTTATTTTTCTTGATGAAGACGGACGTTGAGTCTCGTCGAAACATACATACATATATACAAAATCACGCTATGTACCCAAATAAGGGTGTGGCACAAACTCTTTTCATTATCCCGAAATCAGTCGCCTTCAAACATTTCTATCCAAACAAGCAACTTTGCTTCATCCACATTCATAATTTCTCTCATACATGCTCTTTTATTCCTACTACTTGGAAACTTTCGTTCGTCGATTATAAATTAATATTAATACAGAACTTTAACCTATAGCAGTTTTATTTTAATTTAATGAGGTGTTAAATCGTATATATGAAGCTGAGAGTAACTTTTCTTTAAATTTATCGTAACTGCGGCTGTGACAAAGTAGATATTTGACAATACGCATCCGGTGCCTAAATTGAGTGAGTGCAGAATTCGGAAATTTTGAACGGTCGAGAAAGCGCAACAACGTACCTTTTCATATATATATCTAGAGTGAAGTGTAGTCGGAAATTTTCGCTTCAACGATCATGTATTTTCATTCAGCAGACAAAAGAGCCACCAAATAAACTGCACTTTTAACCTAACTCATTCTCCACACACATCACAGAGAAAAAGTCAGGAAAGTAGCTTTTTTCTGTTCTTTTTTTTCCTCATACTTTTTAACTAAATCATTCTTATTTTTACCTTCCTTTATTTACATGTACCGTATTCTTACCAATATATATTTATTCTTCAGCTAAGTTTGTGATTGTGCAATATTAAATGAGTGGTTCTAAACGGACATACGTAATTGTACAAGTCTCATTTGCTGCAGAAGTTATAGGAACTGTTCATGATGTTACGTATGTTGTAAATTTGTTCAGGAAATAATTCTAAATTGCCAATCTAGTTCGTTAACATTGGTATACATCGTTTTGTATCGCTACATTCTTAATGTATCGCTTGCCTTGAACTGAATACAAAACGAACTGAAATACTTTTAAACTGCATGTTTACGGAATATTATTGCGCAATCACAATTTATAGGGATGTTTGAAGGAAACTGTGCAACACTCTTTTGGGTACATGGCGTGATTGTGTATGTATGTATGTAATAAATATTTGTGTTTGTGTTTTTTCGAATTACCGATTATTGTTTTCAAAAACTTTAAGTTTCTATGTGATCACAAAGTGGTACGTACACATTGTATATTAAATTTTATAGATTTTTTTAGTATTTATAAAATAGTTATTTATGTACGAAGGTAGTAAGGTGTTTTGGCGCAAGGTATGTTTATTACCAGAGGGCGTAGTGAAGCATAGCCCAAAGGCTATAAATATGCCGCATTTCAATATCAAATCTAACACTTTCGAACAAGGAAACAGAAAATAATTCGCATGTATATTATGTACGCATTTGTTCAGTGTAATGCAAAACAATTGACATCCATTAACCTTACAGATTTAAAAATAAACCGCTTAACATGACTTTACATTTATTAACAAGCAAATGAAATAAAGGAAAAGAATAAAAAAGAGGAAAAAGGCAAATCACTAAAAGCTAGAATGTGAATAGTAATATTGCTTTATGAATATTAAATTTTTTCGTTTTTTTTTCCCTTTCTCAAAATGAAATTAAAATTGATTGGCTTGATATCAATGGAATATTCATTGGATTTATTTTTTTATACATTCAGATTTGACTTGGAATCTTGCAAAGGTTTTACATTCGTTATTAAAGAATTAGGTAAAAATGACGTCAAATATTGAATTATGTATTTTATAAACATATGATCAACGTAGTTTTGTATCTCAGATATCAATTCTCATAAAGAATTGAAAATAATAACAAAATATCGGGAAGAGCCTTGTTCATTGAAGAGAGATGAAGTCTTTTAAATAGTTATTTAAACCGGGTGTATCTCATGATGATGATTGATAGAATTAATGTTGTTGGTAAAGTTATGAATCTTGTGTTGAATATTGATAAGTGCAAAGTTTTAGTTTTTGAGAAGGGTGACTTGACGACTGAATGTAATGCATATATTGATGGTGCACGTTTAGAGCAGGTAGATTAATTTGTGTATTTGGGTAATTTGTTGTCTAGAGATGGCCGTTTTGATCGTGAAATTGAAAGGAGAGTAAATGCTGGTTGTAAGGTTTTGGGTGCTTTGGGAACTATTGCTAGGTATATAAATGTTTCCAAAGAAACTCGTTTGAGTATATATAATGCAGTTTTGGTGTCTACGTTGATGTATGGTAGTGAATGTTCGGTTTGGTTGTAAAAGCATAAACGGAAAATGACTGCTGTGGAAATGCGATTTTTACGTGGGGTATGTGGTGTAAATAGGAAAGATCGGGTACGAAATAGATTAATGTATGATGAGTGTGAAATTGAAAAAAATGTTGTAGCAAAAGTTGGTGTTACTCAGTTAAGATGATTCGGATATGTTGAGCGAATGTCTAATGAACGTTTGGTTAAAAAGTTTTATTTGAATGATTTTGATGGTATACATTTGCGTGGACGTTCGATGAGTAGTTGGAGTGATATGATTGAGAGAGTGGCTTGCGTGAGCGAAAGTTTTCAAGTAGTAGGAATAAAAAAGCATGTATGAGAGGAATTATGAATGTGGATGAAGCGAAAGTTGCTTGTTTGGATAGGAATGTTTAGAGGCGACTGATTTCGGGATGATGAAAACAGTTTGTGCCACACGCTGTTGGGTACATAGCGTGATTGTGTATGTATGTATCTCATAATTCTGTTGCCCGGTTTATGATCCAGTATGTAAGTAAAAAATAGGAACTTTTTGGCTATACCTTCCGCATTATAACCTTTTATAATTTCAGTGGTTTATCGAATTATAAACCATATTGTATGACACATTATCTCATACACTATTATTATAGGTGGGCTATTTTACCAGACGATAAATTCTGTTTAATGTTATAATAAACGCCTATATATATATATATATATATATATATATATATATATATATAGAATATATTCGTATATAGACAGTGTTCATTTGAAGTGATACTAATGCCCTTTATGTAAATTCACAAATAGTCACATTGGATTTATTTGGAATATTTATATTTTGAATACATATTCGTTAACATTCATAAAGATTATTGGTCTCTGGAAATTGGAAATTCTGTAATTGTTGTTACAGTTGATGTTACAATATAGAAATTAGTGTATTTAAATTTATACACACAAAAAAATTGAATAGTTATTTTAATTAATTCAAATTAGATAAATAAATTTTAGATAATTTGTTTATTTAATTAGAACATTATCTATATGAAAATTAGTTGAAATCAAATTGGTTAAGTTTAGATAAATTAATCGAAAATTCCAGGATAAATCATCGAATAAGAGTAGATAAATATATAACATAATAGAAAAAAATATCTAATTTTATTAGATGACATTTCAAATATTAGGTACTTCATCTACATGAAAATTCGTTGAAATCAAATTGGTATTTTGAATAAAGTTTAGATAAATAATCGAAAACTGTAGTATAAATCATCGAATAACAATAGATAAATATACAACATAATAGAAAAAATGTATTATATAAATACACTAAATTTAATCATATACTCTTGAGTTAGATGTTTCATCTAATATGATTAGAAAGCTGAAAATTATTTATCTTTAGGTAAGACAACTAAAACATCAGCAAAATACATACATACACATTACACAATCACACCATGTATCCAAAAGAGTGTGGCACAAACTTTTTCTACTATTCCAAAATTAATTTCCGCCAAATATTCCTATCCAGACAAGTAACTTTTTTAGCTTCATCCAGAAATACATGCTCTGTTATTCCTACCACTTGGAAACATTCGCTACGCAAACCGAACGTTCATTAGACATTCGCTCATGATGACCGAACCATCTTAACATTTTTTTTTAATTTTACATTCTAAAAAGTTTTTCTATGTATAGATGTGATGAATTTGTAGGAAAGAAATTTTTCTTATATGCAACATTAAAAGCCCAAAATAATAATCCAAAAAAAAAAAACAGAAATTAGATATGTTCTTAAAACTTACATCACTATTTTAACACAGTAATTATCTAAAATTATAAATAAGAAAAAAGAAATTTACGAAAAGTTTAACTTCTGTATTTTTTTCTTTTCCTAATTATGTTAATTAACATTTTCTACTTAAACTAGAACTAAGAGTACGAAATATTTTATATGTAAAGTTTTGGTGTTAGCTCTAAACATTAAATGTATCATTTTTTATTGTTTTAATTATAGAAGTAGTGAACGAAATTGTAAAACTTGCTTAATTTTTAATTAGAAATTTGATAAATGAAGTTTTCGAAACTAGATCGATCGAATAATACTAATAAAGTAATGGATGTTATTACCATATGCCTTTTAGCTTGATAATTTAATTTTGAAATTAATAGAAAAGTGCAATTTTAGTATATAATATTCTACACTGTAAAAAAATTTTACAATGAAAATCATTGGACACTTTGTTGCCAACGATAATCATTGTAAATTTACAGAAAAATGTATTTTTACAAAAATTATTTTTATATGTAAAATTACAATTAAAATATGTAACACATTTTAATATTACATTTGCTAAGTAAATTTACATAACTACTTGTAATATTTCCACTTTTTAAAGTAATTATTACATTTGTGAATGTAAATATTACATTTTTGCGTACATATTTACATTAATAAATGTAACAATTACATTTACTGTTGTAAATATTACATTTATTAATATAAATATTACATTTATTAATGTAATTATTACATTTACTAATGTCATTATTACATTTTTTACATTTTTATATAAAAATATTTGTATAATTACATAAAATAAGTATTCAAATGTAAAAATACATAAAAATTGTAAAATTCAAATAATATTATAAAATTTCTGTAATATTTACAGATTTTAGTAAATTTACAAAAAAAAAAATGAAAATTACAGTAAAATTACCATGATTATCATTGTAAATTTACACCGATTTTTTACAGTGTAGAAACGGTTCGACGCTATGTACCCAAAAGGGTGTGGCACAAATACTTTTCACTATTCCGAAATCAGTTTTCTCCAAACATTCCTTTCCACAAAAGCAAATTTAGCTTTATCCATATTCATAATACCTCTCTCTCATAATGCCACTCTTTCAATCATATCATTCCAACTACTCATCGGACGTCTACGCAAACGTATAGCTTGAAAATCATTCATATAAATTTTAAATCAAACGTTCATTAGGTGTTCGCTCAAGTTGTCCGAACCATCTTAACTGACTAACACGGCAACTTTTGCTACATTTTTTTTTCAATTTCACACTCATCATACACTAATCTATTGATAATAGATAATCTATAAGTTTTGATGTAGCAAAATAAGTATTTTATCCGACGAACAAAATTATAAAGTAGCAACAGAATTAATAGAATTTTTATTTATAATACATAACTGGAAAAATGTTCATTTCGTATTTACAAAATCTCTTTGACTTTAAAGACAGGGAACAAGGTAGTAATTTTATATCAGCTAATAAAAAAGGATGTTTGTTTATATCCTTCCTATATATTATCCTTTTCATGTTTAATTCAATAAGGATTCGTTTGTCATAAAAGCAAACCATTTCATTCTACTATAAGGAGAAAAAAAAAACATGTCAGAGCCTTCTATAAAAATACACACAAGCAAATAAAATGTTAATAATTTTATTGCAAAATGTATATCGTTCCGTCTGTATAGCCTTCGGGACGTCTTCGTATTAGTTCGTATAGAAAACAAATTTTAATTGCGCATGCGTGATTTATACTGTCAAGGTCACTTTTGTTTATTTTTACTCACTGCAAAAGTAATTAGAGATTGTACTAATTACGATAATTATTGTTTATGTAATAGTGTTATGAGAAAATATCTATTACTGGTGTCTGAAAGAAAACTAGCACACTTTTTCTATTTCTATTTTTAAATTAAATGCAGACGTTTACGAATAATATTCTTGCTACTAGAAAATACCTTGCTTATTTTTTTTTTTTAATTATATAATAGTGTTGTTTTATTTGCATATATACCTAGTGTATTAAAAATTTAATATACCTATATTTGGAAATAACTTTATAAATATTTTAAAATCAATTTAAAATAATGATGTAGAATTTATAATTAATATTAATAAAAAAACATTTTATTTATTTATAAAGGAATATTTGCGGAAATATGAAAAATAATTAATATATTTGCAACCTGAATCAACTGATTTACACCAGTTGAATATGTATATTTACAGATTCACAGGAAAATTTAAATGTAAATTACGTATATTTTATGTAAGTTTATTTACATTTTCGGTAAAATTATAGCACAAATACAGTAAAATTACTATGATACATACATACATTTATACATACACAATCACGCCATGTATTCAAATGGGTGTGGCATAAACTCTTTTCATCATTCCGAAATTAGCCGCCTCCAAACATTCCTATCCAAACAAGCAACTTTCGCTTCATCCACATTCATAATTCCTCTCATACATGCTCTTTTATTCCTACTACTTGGAAACTTTTGCTCACGCAAGCCACTCTCTCAATCATACCACTCCAACTACTCATCGGACGTCCACGCAAACGTATACCATCAAAATCATTCAAATAAATCTTTTTAACCAAACGTTCATTAGACATTCGCTCAACATGTCCGAACCATCTTAACTGATTAACACCAACTTTTGCTACAATGATTATAATGTAAATATCATCAGAAATCATTAGAGCCGTTTTTAAGATAATGTTTATACTCAAACAAATAAATAAATAAATATATAATTTCAAAAGTTGCTTTTTTACATAAAAATCGTAGTAAAAAATTACATATTATTTCAGCAAAACGATAAATTCTCTATAAAAATAATTTGTAATTTTAAATAAAATAATTTATTTACCATATTATATATTTTTTGTACGAAAAGATAAATAAACTTACATAAAATATACGTATTTTATATTCATATTATGTAAAAAAAAATCCTGTGACGTCTATAAATTTACATATCAAATCAGTTGTCCTAGGTGTTTATGTAAAATTATCGACTACTTTTTACAGTGTAGTTTAATAATGTAAGATAAATATATTATTTAATTGTAGTAGAAATATTTATATTAGCAAGCAAAATAATAAATAATTAAAATAGTAAAATGATAATGAAAACAATGGCCCGTATTCTCACCTCATTTATAAAAGTGATTTTAAAATAGTTTATACAAATTTTCTAATACCAAATATAATAAAAATGATCAAAAATAGAAAAATTATTTGGCCCGTATTCTCACCTCATATGAAAAAGTGCTTTTTCAAAAAAGTGCTTTTGACGTTCACTTAAAATCATTTATTAAGCATTTTAAAATAGTTTATATAAATTTTCTAATACCAAATATAATAAAAATGATCAAAAATAGAAAAATTATTTGGCCCGTATTCTCACCTCATATGAAAGAGTGCTTTTTCAAAAAAGTGCTTTTGACGTTCACTTAAAATCATTTATTAAGCATTTTAAAATAGTTTATTTACATTTTATAATACCAAATATAATAAAAATGATCAAAAACAGAAAAATTATTTATATTTGATGGAAAACAGAAGCAAAAAGTTATTTTGAAATTAATGATAAAAGCACTTTTTTACGAAAAAGTGAGCCAATGTTTTTCTTTCCTTCCATGGTCGTTTTACCATTGCAATCTGTGAAATTTTCATGAAAATTGAATAACAAAAAAAACCACGCATATCAGAATAAATCTGAATATTTAAAAATTCAATAAAAATGCAAGTTTCCTAGATTAATTTAAATGCATACGTCACAGTAGGTAGTTCTGAATAGAATATGCAAAACATTTGCAATATAAATACACGCCACCCTCTTTGTTTTGTATATACGTCAGTGTTGATGCAGTGTTTACATCAAAATATTTTATGTGCATTTCAAATCACATGTTATATATATGTAAAAATCGATTGTTCTAAAATTTAGTTTGATAGATAGAAATAAATACACGTATATAGGTTGAATATGTTCATGTGTATATAATAATATAACTATATATACAGGGTGATTCAGGACTAGTGTAACAAACTTTAACAGCTTATTCCTGAGGTCATTTTGAGCCAAAAATGTCATATGACCATAGGTCCTATTCCTTCTAATTACCAAAATACAAGAGGTTGAAGTTCTTATAAATAACACGAAATTTTCTAATTTTTGTAATCAAGATTCTTTCGGAAAACAAGAGTTTTATTGAAAGTCATACCTTATTTGTCTTAATTAAAAGTTGTTATACTTTTGATTGTATTTTTATTTTATAATGGATGGTTATAGTACTGCTGAATATGCAGATATGATTTTTATTTATGAATTATGTAATGTAATGACAAATAAAGTATGACTTTTCAATAAAACTCTTGTTTTCCGAAAGTAACTTGATTACAAAAATTAGAAAATTTTGTGTTATTTATAAGAACTTCAACCTCTTGTATTTTGGTAACTAGAAGGAATAGGACCTATGTTCATATGACATTTTTGGCTCAAAATGACCTCAGGAATAAGCTGTTAAAGTTTGTTACACTAGTCCTGAATCACCCTGTATATACGATACGCATATCTGCATTTACGCAAACGGGAAGTGACATTTGAGTGTAAAGATTATCTCTAGTATTGTAATTTTATTAAAGCTATCACAGGTATTTGATAGTGTTATTATATCTGATACTGTTTTAAAATCAATTCAATCACGGGTTAGATTATCAGATTGTACAAATAATAGTTTGGTGTTATGGAGTTAGTAAAAAATTACTAAAGTTTTAAAAAATGGATTATTGCTACATTATTTATCTAATATTAATCGAATTTTCATAAAAGATTTTTCTAGTGTCCATATAAATCAAGATAATCGAATTATATTAACTAACTAACACTAACACTGTACAAATAATAGTTTGGTGTTATGGAGTTAGTAAAAAATTACTAAAGTTTTAAAAAATGGATTATTGCTACATTATTTATCCAATATTAATCGAATTTTCACAAAAGATTTTTCTAGTGCCCATGTAAATCGAGATAACCGAACCATCTTAACTAACTAACACTAACACACTCCTCATACACTAATCTATTTCGTACTTGATTCCTTCTGCATTATTTATTCAATTTTAATCTAATTTTCAGGATAAATTCTTCTAGTATCAATAACAATTACATAATTTTATTGCTGCACAATGTTACCAACTTTTTGAGAGAAAAATATTAATAATTTATTTTAGCTACGTTTTATCCATTTCAAATATTTAGGCAAGTGCTTGCAAGTATTAAGTGAATTTTTAAATGCAGTGTTGCCAATTGTCTGGAATAACTACTCAGTATTTATTTTATATATTGTATACATACTATAAAACAGTTGCGTTAAATTAACAAAGTTTAGTGTTTCAGGATGTCCAATGTCTAAATTTTGTTAATTTAATAAAATACAACGTGAAATTGAATTAATTAAATGTTAAAACAAATGTATTGTAACATTCCGCGATTTTAAAACAATATAATGTGTGTTAATTTAACAACAAATTTTGTGTTAATTTAACAATTTTGTATTAACACACTCAAAAATAACACACATATCTAATTTTTTTACTGTGAAGTGTTTATCTGATTACAAGCAAATTTTTAGGATAGATTCTCTTATATGCACAATAATTACAAAATTGTATTTTTGAACAGTGTTGCCAACTTTTGGAGAAAAAATAATATGTTTTTTAAATATTTATGTGATAATGTCAAAGTGATTATTTATTTTACAATATATTTTTTTTTAACAGAAATAGAAAATAATATATCAATGAACTTGTAAATTTTCTTGCACATATTTTAAAATATATTAAATCATTTTCACGTTGCCAACTTTTATAAATAGATCATAAAAATTCATGATATTAGTTAAAAATTCCAATATTTTTGTACAAGTATAAAAGCAGAACATATTACAAAACTAAAATTTATTTACGTTGTGTATGAATTTCGCATTATAATCATTTTCGTCGAACGTCATTTGTTACACGATTTCGAACAGTTGAAAGACTAAAAAAACATCGCGATCTTCAGATTTTTCTTCGTATATTTAATTTATTTTCATGCGCTCTGACGTCATCGGTCTATATACGATTTTCATTTCGTCAAAACACATGCAAGTACGTACGTATATACGAATCTCGTAGTACAGTTGACTGAAAATTATTTCTATGCTGGCTGAAATTAATTAGTTTGCTGTAAGTCAAGTGGAAATGAAACATTTTCTCGAAATGCTAACTAATTTTTCATCATTCTCTTACTTAGGTAGATATTTACGTATTTTATTGTTTTTCGGCGTAAATTCAACAGTGACTTGATTTATTGCGAAGGAATGAGGTAAAATGAAGATAATTTGTTGAAATATGAACTTGCTAGGAATGCGAGCAAAGAATTAATCAATTTCTCATTTGGCGTTCGTATTTTTCCTCAACACACTTAAAAATTATATTCTCTTCCATTCATTCATTAAATTATTAGAATAGATTTCGATTTTTTATAATAATAATAATGAACATGTATAATTTTTATTTTTAAATATAATATTATATAATATTAACATAGTAAAAATCTTTCAGAATTCATATTAAAATAACAATGTTACAGACACCGTACCAAACACTATATCCCTTTTCCTTTCAGCGAAAGTGTTAAATCTAGTTATTTCTATTTTATTATCTAGTTACTTGTTTCTATGTATTGTTATTTATTATTTATATCATTTGTATATTATTTTTCTTGATGATGATGCACTGTTAGTATATCGAAAAGTCGGTAGGGAGACATTTTTTCCATTCTGTTTTTTTTCTTCCGTACTTTTCTTCCGCCAATAATTTTCGCCAAATTTTTTGGTTTGGTTTGGTTAGGTTAGGTTAGGGTTAGGTTAAGTTTGGTAAGAATGTTAGTGAAAAAAAGAACTGGTGAAAAAAAACATATAGTGAAAAAGAATTGGTGGAAAAAATGTATAGTGTAAAAATGAATTGGTGGAAGAGAAGTATTGGTGGAAATAATGGAGTGGAAAAAATGGGATACAATCCGAAAAGTCGAATATTAATATAATATTAAACAGAACTTTAACTTAAATCCTCTTTATTTTTATAGTATATTGTTCAATGAACAACATATTATGAGTTAAAGATGAAGTTTTGTGGAGATTAACTGAATGAATTATAGCAATTAAATAATATTGGGATCTAAAATGGGGGCGTGGGCTGTTTAATATGGCGGACCTAAGCGTGCACTTGTCAAAACTCAATCAAAGTGTATAGTTTCTTTTTAATTAAAAAATATTATTAACTCTTGAAAAAATTTTGCAAATGGGCCGGCCTAAATTCTTGTCAGAACAATTTTACACAAGCTGAGCGTATTTTAAACGCTGGACATATTATACAATGTGGAAAATTATTAGAAAAGTGATGTGATGGCAAGATGACTGTCACATCTCTGTGTTTGAAAACGTCAAGTTTAAAAGATGTTTCACATGAAATCTCAATGACAATTGACAGTAACGCGGTGTGAGTGACTCTGTAGTGTGTTCCTGCAAAGCTGGTTTAGGTGAAAAGTGTAAACACTGCATCGCAACCTTATTATATTGTTATAGGTTAGTTGACACTTTGCACAACAGAACTTTAAATCAAACGCATATTCAAATCAGTAACATCTAGAATTTAAATATTTATTATATTTATTTATTTATTATATTATTTATTAGAAAATAGCGTTTTTTCCGCAAACTGTCACTTTTGATCGTTGACACAAGTGCACGCAGTGCCACCAGATTTCATTCAGAACATTTTAGATCCCAATACTTTTTCTATGGGTATACAATAGAAATGAAAAAAACACTTTTCTTTACGAAGTGAACATTTCAAAATAGTTTCAATTCAGAAAGTGCAAGGGGTTCTATCAATACTACAGTATCCTAGTAATGACTTTGTATAGTTAAAAGATTTAACGAGTTGCGATTGTTCAAAAATTGTTACTCGTATTTGTATTTTATAATTATATAATGTAAAAAATATTCCTGTAACGTTTGTAAATTTACATATTAAACTGGTATAAATCAGTTCCCCCTGGTTTTTATGTAAAATTATCGAATTTTTATTTACAGTGTAAATTAATTTACCGACATAGAAAAAGTGTAATTTTTAATAATGTTGATTGATATTGTTTGAGAATTGAATTACGATTCTATTCTGAATAATTTAAATCGTTCAAACTAAATACATAATTTGATTCTTTGGTAAATATTAGATACTACGTGTACCTATACGGTATGTGTATGTATGGCTATAGTCGTACATTGTCCAAAACAAATATTTAATGTGAATATTTACAAATGAATCAGCAGAAGAACGAACATTTTATATATGGAAAATTGAATTCATCCAAATGTCAACAATGAAGTTTACAAAAAAAAAGAAAATCTTGTCAGAAAATGTTTTCATATTTTACAAGGCAATGTTTTCTTTAATATTTTAAAACCGGAAGTATTACGATTATTATGTTATTGTTTTCATTTTAAATCATAAAAATTAGGTCACTTAATTGTCATTTCATGAAAGCTAGATTTGAGTTTTTAACAAGTTATAGATGTAGTTATTTTTAATTAATTTTCTTCATCTTGAACAATAATATTTTTCCCTTTTACTAGTAGACTGTCTTGGGATTTATCTAGCTAGATAATAATCTATTTTAAAATTATCTACATTGTAAAAAAAAAGTTTTTATTTTATATAAAAATGTAAAAAAATTACATATTATTTCAACAAAACTTATGGTTTACATAAGTTTTTTCTAAAAATAATATAATTTTGTAATTTCAAGTAAAATAATTAATTTACTATATTATATATATGTTTTTGTACCGAAAAAGTAAGTAAACTTATATAAAATATACGTATTTTATATTTATTTTATGTAAAAATTTTCCTGTGACTTCTGTAAATTTACATACTAAACTGGTGTAAATCAGTTTTCCCGGGTTTTTATATAAAATTACTGCATTTTTTACAGAGACAAAATTGCTGTATATAAAAGTTTTTGTAGCATAAAGTTTTATACTTTTACATTTTTAGATAAGCATACACAATCACGCCATTACCCACAATTAAGAAATTATTTGTCTCCAAACATTCCTATTCAGAAAAGCAACTGTAGCTTTATTCACATTCATGATACCTCTCATGCAAGCGTTTCTATTCCTATTACTTGAAAACTTTCTTTCACCTAAAACACTCTCAATCATATCACGAATTGATGTATAGCTTAAAAACATCATTCACATATATTCTTTTAACCAAACGTTCATTAGACATTCACTCAAGCTGACCGAACCATCTTAAAAATCGTTAAATAATAAAAATAAACATGTTAGTTAGTTGTTAGTTGTTGTTAGTTAGCAAGCTTATAATTTAATATCGTTTAAATTACTTTCCACATTTTTGAAAATTTTCCATTTTTATTATAAATAAATACAATTAAATCAATTAAATTTTGATACTAATTAAATATAAGCGAATATTTGTTGCAATAGATGAAAATAATTTAATATAAAACCATTTAGTTTCCGTGTGTATTGCTGTGTGTCTGTCTGCATGTGACAAATGAAAATCACGAAACATAATCAACATGAATAACCAAAAGTCGGAACATATTTGATATTAAATTTTGCAAAATAGTTTTGGTTACCACAGCAACTAATAGTTACGAGCTCGTATATATGTTTTTCTGATAAATGTCATTCACAAAATTATTGTATTTAGAAATTAAAAAAAACAGACAAAAGACAAAACAAACTAATACTGTTTTCGATATTTTGAATTGATGCAGAAAACATTGATTGTTGATTTGTTAAATTCAAACAAATATATCACACAATAATATGAAATTTATTCAAAATTGAATAGCGTATAGAGAATATTTTTTGTTGACAGGACAACTAAAACATACGTACATACATAATCACGCCATATACCCAAAAGAGTGTGGCATAAACTTTTTACACTATCCCGAAATTAGTTTCCTCCACACACATACTTATCGAAATTGTAAAAAAAATTATAGCTTAACTTTTATTACAAATATAAATAACTGAATTTAGTATCAAAATATGATAAATATTATTTTTTTATCAAGAAAAAATTTCGGAGACTTGACAGGATCTATATATGGAACAAGTTCTAATGGAAAAACTTTTTATTATTAATTTCTCCATCTGTAATGTCAACAGAATGAAGTGGAACTCTTCAAATAACTGCGCCAAAATTTTCTTTCAGATATTTACTTTATCGCGATTGCCAAGTTTACTAATTTATTAATTAATAATTGCAATATAGTAATTAAAAAAACATACACGTTTTGTGTATCGAAACGTCGAATTTTAATTTAAAATATATACTTAATCCGAAAGCTTTTCTACATACATATATACACAATCACGCCATGTACCCAAAAGATTGTGGCACAAACTTTTTTCATCATTCCGAAATCAGTCGCCTCCAAACATTCCTATCTGCAAACAAACAACTTTCGCTTCATCCATATTTATAATTCCTCTCATACATGCTCTTCTATTCCTACTACTTGGAAACTTTTGCTCACGCAAAACACTCTCAATCATACCACTCCAACTACTCATCGGACGTCCACGCAAACAAATACCATCAAATACATTCAAACAAATCTTTTTAACCAAACGTTCATTAGACATTCGCTCAACATGACCGAACCATCTTAACTGACTAACACCAACTTTTGCTACAACATTTTTTTCAATTTCACACTTATCATACACTAATCGTATTTCGTACCCGATCTCTTCTATTTACACCACATACCCCATGTAAAAATCTCATTTCCACAGCAGTCATTTTCTGTTTATGCTTTTGCAACCAAACCTAACATTCACTACCATACATCAACGTAGGCACCAAAACTGCATTGTATATATTCAAACGGGCTTTTTTGGAAACATTTACATTTCTAGCAAAAGTTCCCAAAACATCCAAAACCTTACAACCAGCATTTACTCTCCTTTCAATTTCACGATCAAAATGGCCATCTCTAGACAGCAAACTACCCAAATACACAAATTCATCTACCTAAGCTTTTCTAAATTTAATATATTCTGAAAGATTTTTTACTATTATATTTATTATATTTCATTAAATGTTTAACGAAATTTATATCTTCATACAGTAATAAATAGCAATTTCATATATTATTTTATCAAATGTTCAATTGAATACCATAATACGTACATATATTACCAAAATAACAATAATAATAAATTATACTTCGTTTATACAATTCAAAGACTTGGCAGAAAATTACTCAAATTACTCTAAATTTCCTAGGTGGATACCTCATAAATTACACATTTGAAATAAAATTGATTCAGTTCTACACACATATATGGAGAAACGCACGTAATTTAAGACCGCTTATTCTGTATGTGAAAGGGTAACAGAAGATAATATTTGAATTTCTCCAACTATGAGCACAATTTGCCTCTCATTACTCTCCCCATTTATTTTCAAATGCAGTTATATATGCAGCAAGACATTCTATATTTCGCTCATTTCTGTACCTTCAGGATAAATTCGTTATCCTCGCAAGGCGTGTATCTCTTTTGTTTTATCCGGACTTTTGCAAAACTAAATTTATACGTCTATCATTGATGGTTACAGCAATATTACCGTATCCTTTCTGATGGTTAAATTGAAACAAATGGTAGTCGCATTGCAGGAATAGCTTACTGTGATCCCACTTCTTGACAGGTACATATTGTTTTTTCTACAGGTTAGGCTTTGGTTCAGGTTAGGTTAGGTTAGGAGTGCGGGGGAGGGGGGGTGGCTGTACGATAATTTGGCACACGCAATGTTTTATATTTGAGTTTGTTTTTTCGCCGATGCGATGGTTAATTTGACGGATGATGTCTTAAAAAATGATGATAAATCTGATTTGGAATTTATTGAGTTATGCTGAAGATAACGGATTTGTTATTAATTTATATTAGGGGGATTACCGAAAATAAAATATAATTTGATATGCTAAAGTCAAGTTTTAATATTTATTAGCTGAATCGCGTCAAAGTTGACGTTTAATAATATACAAGGTGGAGTGGGGTAAGTTTGTAAACGGGGCAAGTGCATTAACAGGCTATTTTTATTATAATATGAGATAAATTTCTCTAGCTAGTATGTAGTAATGTACTACAAGTTAATAATGATTTATAAATTTTATAATCTAGTTACTTGTATTTTGTTACCTAATAACTTGTTTCTATGTTTTGCTTGTTTAGTATAGCTATATCATTATTTGTATATTTTTTTCTAATGATGATATATGTGTAGTATATCGAAACGTCAAAGTTTAATTAAAAATTATACAGAACTTAATCCTAAAGATAGTAAAAATTCTTTTACAACTCATTATATTAAAATAAAAAGGTTTTAAGATCTAGTCTTTTATTAATTTAATTAAAAATCGACGTTTTGACTTACATCATCAGGAAAAATAATACAAATGACATATGTACGTAAAGTAGGTCAAAACGTCGATTTTCTAATGAAAATTAATACAGAACTAAATCCTAAAGTTTTTTTATTTTTATCCTAAAGCTTTTTATTTTAATATAATGAATTCTGAAAGATTTTTTACTTATATATAATTTTTATTTAGTTCAAATTAATACATAAAATATAATATAATTTAAAATAGTTAAATTAAAATCTTTGGTTTTCAGTTCTGTATATATTTTATTTAAATATTTAGGTGTCGATATATCCTACTCTTCTATCTTGTATAATTTATTAAAACATAAAAATGAAAATTTTAAAATAGTTGACACATTTTCAAAAAGGAAACTAAGAGTTTCAAAGTACAAAGAAAATATTGTAAATAAGTCATTAAATATACGTATTATATTTAAATGAATTTGATGATTTTGCAAAATTTCACATAAAATAAATTAACATTATTTTTCCCTACTTTACACGTAATTTAAAATATAACAAATTATGCAATATAAGTTAGAATAATTTTTCATTTTCTTATCAGAACATTCTTACTTAGAATAATGTATTTTTTTTAAATTATAATTACGTATCATCTATTTTAATCAAATTAAAATTATATAGAGTTTATGTAAAACGCACCTCGCTGTGTAAACACATGTCGTTTCTTATACCATCTATTATAATAAATTATGTATATAAATTTTAAGAATTGATAATGAATTTTGCACGATCATTTATCATATGCAGACCTTAAGCATGCATTATTTTAATTATTTATTACATTTTTTATTTAAGGTAACATGTTAAGTATAATATATGTATTATATTATGCTAGTTTTATATGCATAGAATACAATATTTCTACCTGCCGTCATATCACATATGCTAAGGGAAAAAAATTACAAAAGTTGTTAAACAAATTATAACTAACAACTTTTATTTGAAACATTTTTTCGATACGATTAAATAATTTTTTTTATAATTTTTTATATTTTTATGATATACAGGCTGATTTATGACGTCGGGGAAAAACTACACCGGATGATTTCTATAAGTAATCTAAATAAAAAACCTCAAATAAACATATGTCCGAAAATGCTTTCTAACGGAACTGTAGCCGTTAGAAGTTTATTACATGTAACATCAATCGCGTTTGCCTTATTTATTATATCAGGAAAAAAAAAAAAGTCATAAACTTCTGAATAATTGTAAAATTACTGATTGATTTTCTAACATTTTATTTAAACACTAGTAAACCAATTTACTAGTTTATAAATTTTTGTACACACATAAATAAATATTTAATAAACAATTTACAATAAATAAAAATCGATGACAAATTTTGTCGGGACGCAGTAAGTCATAACTAGTAAATTGGTTTACTAGTGTTTAAACAAAATTAATCAGTAATTTTACAATTATTCAGAGTTTATGACTTTTTTTTTCCTGATATAATAAATAAGACTAACGCCATTGATGTAATAAACTTCTAACGGCTACAGTTCCGTTAGAAAGCATTTTCGGACATATGTTTATTTGAAGTTTTTTATTTAGATTACTCATAGGAATCATCCGGTGTAGTTTTTCCCCGACGTCATAAATCACCCTGTATATAAAATTCTGTAAATAGGGTGGCATATTTATGTCACGACAATTTTGTTTTTAGTTACCATGATGACTACAGTTTGTTGTTGTTATATAAATGTATTTAATACAGTGACGGTCAGTTCTGTGGTGACCATAGCAGATTTTTTATTTATTATTTAGCACGTTATATAGAATGTTCATAAAATAAATATTTTATCCACGACCCCAAGTTATACAAACAAAAAATGTTTTAATTAATATGTTAAGATGGACCAAATGTACTTTACAATAACATAAAACTGCTACTTATGATTATTAATCATTTTTATTAATAGTGGATTCAATTTCATTATGTTAATTAATTTGTTTACGAATAATATCAACAAATAACAAACAAACTCGAAAACACAACTGTCATTCACTATTTATGAGTTAAGTTGTGGCCATGTTGTAGTAATCTGTCCAACAAATGAATAACCATGAACTGTATTGGCAGTTGTTTAACAATTGTTTTATTTTAATATAATATTCTGCACTGAAAAATAATATAGATTTATTATTTTTTATATGGGTCTATAGTATAAACATTAGAGACTGCTGTAGATAAAATAAATTTAAAACTACATACATACATACATACATACACAATCACGCCATGTACCCAAAAGGGTGTGGCACAAACTTTTTTCATCATTCCGAAATCAGTCGCCTCCAAACAGTCCTATCCAAACAAGCAACTTTCGCTTCATCCACATTCATAATTCCTCTCATACATGCTCTTTTATTCCTACTTCTTGGAAACTTTCGCTCACGCAAAACATTCTCAATCATACCACTCCAGCTACTCATCGGACGTTCACGCAAACGAATACCATCAAAATCATTCAAATATATCTTTTTAACCAAACGTTCATTAGACATTCGCTCAACAAGGCCGAACCATCTCAACTGACTAACACCAACTTTTGCTACAACATTTTTTTTCAATTTCACACTCATCATACACTAGTCTATTTCGTACCCGATCTCTCCTAGTTACACCACATACCCCACGTAAAAATCTCATTTCCACAGCAGTCATTTTCAACTAGTTATGGGATTATTCGAATGAAAAATAATCGATCTTTCGATTAAGAAAATCATTCGAGATATTTCGAATTAAATTGAAACGATTCGAATTAAATTGAAATCATTCGGATAATGAACAAACAAAAGGTGTCAGATTTAAATAAAAATATACAACTATATCATTATATCACGATTTAAAACGTTCTGTTTCCGTAAATTATATACATATTTTACACTTAATTTATTATACAAATAAATGTATTTAATTTTTAAAAGCACATTTAGAAATCTGTCTCGTTGCTGTCCACAAAAATTACTTTTTAAAACTGTTATTATATAAACTCGATAAAATTAATTAGCATTCCCCCATTCTATTGATCAATATTTTTGATGACAAAACAAGATTTCATAATTCAACTTTCCGGTAGGAAAATAAAAATCGATGATCTCACTTGTCTGATAGAAATGCCCCACAGTCCGCGAGGCAAGACAATCTAAACACAATTTGAAAACTCGATCTCCATCATTTCCGGGGGCCAGTATATAGACTTTTCCCGCCCAAAAAAAAATATCGGGAACAAATAATGGCCGCAACCGACGAGTTATCCTGTCAAATAGCATTGAATCCAGACGATGAGTTTTCAAAAGTTAATATCCAGCCGGTGAACCAATCATAGGCGATCATCCGGAGATCTTTGCCGCCCGATGGTTCCTACTTTCTTTTTTTTGTTTTATCTGACGTTTGGCGTCTTTTTTCGTCGTTTTCGTCTTCTTTTTGGGAAATAAGCAAACTTAATTTTCAGCTGGATCTAGAGGTAAAAGAATAGAGGGAAAGCAATCTGTCCTGCTTCGATGCTCTGCTCAAAACGTGCGAATATTATTGGTGATGTATGTTTTGTGCGTTCATGATAGATTGATCGGAAAAGAATTGGTTTGCTGGTTACTTTACGTTTGGCTCTATTGTAGGATGATTGGTTTTCCGATATTGTTTGTTTTACAGAGAATTGTGAGATATATATATATATATATATATATATATATATATATATATATATATATATATGTAAGAAAACATATTATCAATGATGATAATATATCGAAATTGAATGTAATATTTATAAAGAGATATTGACACATATTGTTACCTCATTTGTTAGTGCTTTATTTTTTTATTATAAATATTTTTTGTGTATTATAAAATTTTAATAAACTAAAATAAAAGACTGTAGGATTTAGTTTTGCATTAAAAATCGACATCATCATCAGGAAAAATTATATATACAGTAAATAAACAGAACATAGTACCATTTTTTCCTGATGATGTACGTATAGTACGTCGAAACGTCGATTCTTAATCAAAATAAATGCAGAACTACAATCTATAGCCGTTTTATTTTAATATAATAAGTTCTGAAAGAATTTTTACTATGTTAAATTAATTATTTTATAGTTTTATATAAGTGTTACATGAGACTATTATAATAAGTTTAATTATATAAACATCAGTAGTATTTATTCTAATTTGATTTTATGTCACTTAAATTGAGGTGTAATTTTATTTCAATTTTTTGTTTTCTGTTGAAAATTAACATAGGAAAAATAGTCATTCAATGAAGTTACGTCATGAATTCCTAATTCAATAACAAAGTTATATTTAATTTTTTTTATTATACAATAGCTGGACTATGCACGCATTTTTATTTTACCGAGTAATTGATGAAGTTTTGTATGATGTAACTACATTGAATGGTTATTTTTACTATATTATTATTTTTATGCATTTTTTGGTGGAGGCGACAGAATATAAACTTTATACTCTAATGCAGTGTTTTTCAATTTTATTTTCTTTTAGCATAAAATTGTACTGTGACTATCAATACATGCGAGTATTTTTTTAACCAGTATTATTTTACACTGTAAAAAAAATTGTGAAATTACAAAAAAATAGTAGTAAATTTTACTATAAAAAAATGTGTAATTTTATTTTACCATAAATATTCTGTATTTCTACCTCAAAATTCTCTGTAATTTTTGACATAATTCATAATAATCACATAAAGTAAGTGAAAAATAAATTAATTAGTATGTAAAATTGCTTACTTTCTGCAAATTTCATCAAATACTTAATGTAGAATTACATATTGTTGGTATAACTTCTTAAATTATATAGAATTACAGCTTTCATATTAATATCTGCAATAATTTGTCAAAATAATGAGACTTATTGTTAGTACATATTTTGTGTAATAATACTAATAAAATATTTTAAGTGTAATTTAGAAATGTATGTAATTATATCAACCCATAATATTACAGAACTGAACAAATTTTACCTATTTATGGAAAATTCCTGATAGTAAATTCACTGAAGTTTTGTAAATTTACTAAAAGAGACTTTAGTAAAATCTGTAATATTACATACATATATACACTGTGAAATATCAGTTGATGGTAATTTTACTATATTTTTTATTGTAATATTATAAATTATTAGTGAACTTACAAAACAATTATAAATTTACAACGAAAAATATAGTAAAATTACTATGATTATAATGTAAATTTACAGTGTACTTTTTTATCTCGTTGGTAATATATCATATTACATAATGTTTGTAATAGTTCTGATATTTTTAAACAATTATGTTAAAATTACAGCAGTTCAGTGATTATACCTAAAAATACTAGGCTATCATAGTGTCTCATGGTTTGTAGGAAAAAATACATATTTTTTTTAGAGTTTATATAAAAAAACATAGACACTTAAGTGAAATATATAAATATAATTTTATTATTATTTTGTTTTTGGCGGACCAATGATAATTTCTTGCGGATTGGTGGTTGAAAAATACTGTTCCAATGTATTCTTGTACAATTAAATTATTATTATTTTTTATATATACAGGATGTAACAGAATAACTATTCCTAATTTTCAGAAATGATAGAGGGCACATAAAGAAACATTTTTTATTAATAAACTAGTGTCCGGAAATATATTTTTTTTTTTTTGGCAATCGATTGTACATCGTTACAACTTGTGTATCGAAAATGGTGGTCGCAACTTCGAACAATTTTTATAAAGTTTAATGCGCTATTATTTCTAATAAAATGTTCCTTAACTTAACTACTCTTTGACGTTGTAATAATTAAAATTGTTTTTAACGATATCTAGTGTATCTTGGCACCGAGAAATTTCCGGACACTAGTTTATTAATAAAAAATATTTCTCTAAGTGCACTCTACCATTTCTGAAAATTAGGAATAGTTATTCTGTTACACCCCGTATAATAGAAAAAGACTTATCATTTGTCATTGTACCAAACACCATTAAAACTCAAATTGGTCCGAATTCAGTAGTGTAAACCAAAACACGCGGGAAAAAAAACCCGGTGTCAATATCTCATTCCCTCATGCTGTTTGGCGGTGGTAACAGCAGCAAGAGAATTACGATTGAGGGGGTGGGGGGGAGGGGGCTCTCTCATTCAGCGACTAATATATCACCGCCACGGAAACCGAGTTTAGTTTAGTGACCAAACGCCGAATTACTCAACTGGGACTAATCTAAGATCGAATAGTTCAAATAGTGCTGAAGTGCACTTACATTGGGTATTGGCCACATAGCTCTCGCTCTACGCACACATTATTGCATTTTATATCGCATTAAAAGCCACGCCTGTCATCTAGTATTTATGGACGTTTGATTTGTTCATTAACGCGCTGATCACTAAACACCAATGGTATATATGGAAATGGTGTGACCATCAGATCAACCATAATATAGATGATCTAATATTATGAGTTATTTATAAAAATTGGTTTCGAAAAATGATTTACTATTTTTAAGATATGTGGATAAAAATTTATAATTCATTGACTGCTGTGGAAATGAGATTTTTACGTGGGGTATGTGGTGTAAATAGGAGAGATCGGGTACGAAATAGATTAGTGTATGATGAGTGTGAAATTGAAAGAAATGTTGTAGCAAAAGTTGCCGTGTTAGTCAGTTAAGATGGTTCGGACATGTTGAGCGAATTCGTCTAATGAACGTTTGGTTAAAAAGATTTATTTGAATGATTTTGATGGTATACGTTTGCGTGGACGTCCGATGAGTAGTTGGAGTGGTATGATTGAGAGTGTTTTGCGTGAGCGAAAGTTTCCAAGTAGTAGGAATAAAAGAGCATGTATGAGAGGAATTATGAATGTGAATGAAGCGAAAGTTGCTTGTTTGAATAGGAATGTTTGGAGGCGACTGATTTCGGAATAATGAAAAGAGTTTGTGCCACACCCTTTTGGGTACATGGCGTGATTGTGTATGTATGTATATATGTATGTATGTTAGTAAAAAATCTTTTATTACTCATTATATTAAAATAAAATGATTTTAGGTTGTAGTTCTGTATTAATATTTATTAATAATCGAATAGAACAACATGTATAAGAGATATTATGAATATGGATGAAGCTAAAGTTGCTTGTCTGGATAGGGATATTTGGAAGAAATTGATTTTGAGATAGTTAAAAGAGTTCGTGCCGCATTCTTTTGAGTACATTGCGTGATTGAAAATGTATGTATGTAGTAATCAATGTTTCGATGAACTGAACGTACATCTTCATCAAGTTAAAGGATACAAATGACATTTACAGTAAATAAACAGAACATAGAAATAAGTTACTAGGTAACAAAATAAGTAACAAGATCTTAAAAATCACACACGAAATTGCAACGCAGGGCCAATGCATTTTTCTTTAATTTAAAAATTGTCTAATGTTTAATTAGATAAATAAATATAAAATTAATGGTGTTTAATGCAAAAATAAAAATAGTTAAACATTTACACCAAAAAGAATTTATAAAATATTATTCCTTTTTATTCTTCGATAACATAAGAGGTCCATACATCTAAATCATCCAGATAAAAATGCTATTGCATAATATTCGAAGATACTGTAATAATTGCAAAACCCATCAATATTAACAGCAGATTGACGATAAAAGAAATAGAAGTTTATAAAGGAAAGGAATAACATCAATCAGTGTGAAAAGGTACAGATTTAAATAAAATTTTGCTTTCTTTAATTAAAAATTTATAAATTTTATGATCTAGTTACTTGTATTTTGTTACTTAGTAACTTGTTTCTATGTTCTCTTTATTTGCTATAAATATCATTTGTATAATTTGTCCCTGATGAAGATATACATTGAGTACGTCAATTATTAATAAATATTTTATCGTTGACTTCTAAATTGAATATTTCATATAATTCATCAATTATACAACTTAAAAGTAATTTTATTTATTTAAATTTACAAATAAACTTATTACAAACATATTATAATCGATTTTATAACCTGCAACAATTTTTCACCACATGTGGAATTTCAACTTATTGTAGCTATCAGACGTTGGCCTGAAGACGGTATTTTATCGAAACTAGTCGCCAGAAATCAAAATAAAAATTCAATTATAAATTGAACTTAATCTTTTGACACCATTACTTCAATTCTTACTCAAAATAATGTTTTACTATGTTAGAAATATATCAATGTATTATAAATTTTATTGCACATATCTTAAAAATATTAAAATCATTTTCAGTTGCCAACTTTTATAAGTAGATAATAATATTAGACTTATTTTATTATTAAATGTTATTAAATAATTACTTTATTTGTGATCTATTTGAAATCGATTTTATCGATATTCAAGCAAGCAAAAGGAAGAGTTAGAAAAATCATTTTCAAATAGATTAATAACAATAAAGTAATAATTTAAAATAAAATAAATATAAAAAATAATATAACAATATAACAAATAATGGATTCAAAAAGTTAATTACGACGAAATTCATGAAATAATATCCTAAAACAGTTCAAAGTATTAACCGAATATATAAGTGCAAATAAATATTATAAATTAATCACTTACTGTTTGTAAAAACTTCTTTTTTTATATATAACTTAGAATTTAAAAACTCGCGCACAAGAATCAATTTCTTATAGCGAGATAATATGTACTATACCTTATTCTAGATTAAAATGTTCATATATTGTAATTTTGTTTCTATTGTAAAATTTCTATGTATTGTTTTTAATAGCGTTAATTAATAAAGTATCATTAATATTATTATTGTTATTATTATTATTATTATTAACAAAACATTGTCTTGGGTTTCCCATTTATAGTATAATAATAATAGAGAGGAATTTTGTTTATAAACACATTTGATTCTTGGCCATTTCATTCTAGACACTGTACATTCATCGTTCTGCATAACTAAACAATCTATGTATTAGGTATAGGCATTACGTATCTATATTTATAGTTGATTTGATGTGTGACCTATATTCGGGAATGAAGTCAACCTCCTCTATGGTTCCATGGCTGATCTGATTTTTAAATCGGTCCATTTCTTCCGAGATTAGTTTCTCATTATTTTTTTCTGGGCACGCAGACGTGCGCAGTTGTTAATGGAAGATTAGTAAAGGCGGCTTTTTTTTATCTTTCTTTTTCGGAGTTACCCGAGATCAGTGTCTTTTCCGAACGATGTGTGATGCTGTGTGGCTCATTTGTTTTTTTTTTGTTTGAAAGATTGATCTTTTGTTTTTGCTGGGTAATTGATTTTGATGTATTGCAGCACTGGCTTGATTGGCTGGGATGTTTCTCTTTTGTTTTTACGATGCGAAATAAGAAAACCTAGTTTTTTGAGATACGGCATTAGAAAAACTTTAAATGTTTTCGGATAATTGATATTTGTTTTATTTATTTTCAGTTTTTAATAATATTATAAATGTAAAAATCGAAGATACTGTAATAATAATTGCAAGACCTATCAATATTAACAGCAGATTGATAGGACAAGCAATTGAAATTTATAAGGAAAAAGACAACATCAATCACCTGAGAAGTATAAAATTTGGCTTCCGTTAATTAAAAATTTATAAAATTTTATGATCTAGTCATTTATTTGTTCCCTAGTAACTTGTTTCTATGATCTGTTATTTATTGTAATGTTATCTGAATCAGTTTATTCTGATAAAGACGAGCGTTGAGTTTCGTCGAAACGTCGATTATAAATTAATTTTAATACAGAACTTGAACCAAAAGCAGTTTATTTTATATAATAAGTTTTGAAAGATTTTTTTTACTATCTGCAAATTATTTTGAAATAGATTAGTGTATGATGAGTGTAAAATTGAAAGAAATGTTGTAGCAAAAGTTGGCGTTAGTCAGTTAAGATGGTTCGGACATGTTGAGCGAATGTCTAATGAACGTTTGGTTAAAAAAGTTTATTTGAATCATTTTGATGGTATACGTTTGCGTGGACGTCCGATGAGTAGTTGGAGTGGTATGATTGAGAGTGTTTTGTGTGAGCGAAAGTTTCCAAGTAGTAGGAATAGAAGAGCATGTATGAGAGGAATTATGAATGTGGATGAAGCAAAAGTTGCTTGTTTGGATAGGAGTGTTTGGAGGCGACTGATTTCGAGATGATGAAAAGAGTTTGTGTCACATACTTTTGGGTACATGGCGTGATTGTGTATGTATGTATGTATGTATAATTATACATATATCGCAAATTATAATTAAACCGATTTATTTTGTTTAAATAATTTATTAGGATAAATTAAAATTTAAATTACCAAATTAAACAATATTAATATCATTTTGTAATTATAAATATGAAAATATTAATTTGTAATAATAATTTATATTATTATTATTTTTTAAATACAATTTAATGGCCGTCCAACAATAAAAGTTACATACGGTTTTACTATTTTGGTTTTATTATCAATACATATGGCAATTAGTTTTTGTGAATTTCTATTGCAATAGAAATTTATAAAGAAAAAGATAACATCAATCACTCTGAAAGCACTGAGTTAAATGATATTTGGCTTCCATTAATTAAAAAATGTTATGATCTATTTACTTTATTTATTACCTAGTAGTTCTATTATTTACTGTAATGTCATTTATATGATTTATTTTGATGAAGACGGACGTTGAGTTTCGTCGAAACGGCGATTTTGAATACAGAACTTTAACCTAAAGCAGTTTTATTTTAATATAAGGAGTTCCGAAAGATTTTTTACTGTTATATAATACTTTATTTTCGGAGCAAAAAATGTTTTGTTAAAAAAAATTATAGGCACTTTCTGTTCCTAGTCTTACGATGAAGTTTAACCAAAGTTTAATTTAATTTAATATAATCGTATTAAACGGTAAAGCCACATGAAGTGTTATTAAATCAATATATATATATACAGGAAGGATTGAAATATTTTAATCGGCTTATTTATAATTTAAATACTGCAAATATAATATTTGTGATATTTGCTGTAGTAGAATTATGTGGTTTTTGCTATATCAAAATATTTTATATATTTATGAATATCATTCAGAGTAGTTCACGTTCACTTATCACAAAATTATTGCTAGTGGTTCTAAATTAAACTATTTATGAACATAAAAACTCAAATTTACGATTTTAATTGTATAGCAGTTGTTATTAGTTTTATTTTATTTATATTTGGTCCAAAGTAGAGAAGGGTGACTTGACAACTGAGAATATACTGAATCTGTTGGTGGTGCACGTTTACAACAGGTAGATGAATTTATATATTTTGGTAATATTTGGGTAATTTATTATCTGAGGATCGTCACTTTGATCGTGAGATTAAGAGGAGATATTTGTAAAGTTTCGGGTACTTTGGATACTTTTGTTAGAATCGTAAATGTTTCCAAAAAAGTCACCTTATTTGAGTATATACAATGGTGTTTTGGTGTCTACGTTTCAGTATGGTAGTAAATATTAAATTTGGCTGTAAAAGCATAAAAGGAAAATGAGTGCTGCGAAAATGAGATTTTTACGTGGCGTATTTCGTGTCACTTAGAAGGAATCGGGTACGAAATAGATTAGTATATGATGAGTATATAATTGAAAAAAATATTGTTGCAAAAATTGGTGTTAGTTAGTTAAAATGGTTCAGTCATCTTGCGCAAATATCTAAATGAACGCGTGATTAAAACAATTTATATGAATGATTTTGAAAGTATACGTTTGCGTGGACGTCCGATATGTAGATGGGATGATAATGGTGATATGATTGAGAAAGTGCCTTGCATGAGCGAAGATTTCCAAGTAGTAGAAATAAAAGAGCTTGTATGAGAGAATACTATGAAGTAACAATTAATCGACCTGATTCTCTAACAAAGTTGCTAAATTTTAACAACGTTGTTAACAACATTAGCCAATAATATTAGCTGACACTAAATAAAAAATGAAAATTAGAACTGTTATACTTGTTTCTATTGGTTAGAGTTGATAACAACGTTGCTAAAACTTAGCAACTTTGTTAGAATGTTTGGCAAAAAATAATTTCGTCATAGTGAAAAGAGTTTGTGCCACATCCTTTTGGATACATGGTGTGATCGTATATGTATGTATATTCCGTTTTTTCCTGAAACTTATTTTAAAAATAATAAATATTTATAATAATAATAATATTCCATTTAAACAAAAACTGAAACATTTTTCTAGTGTTAATAATTTCTGCTCAGAAACTAAGTACATAAGTTAAATCTGTGCTAGGTTAATTCTTTAGGGAAAATCTGTAGTTGTAAGAGGAAAGAGAGCAAAGAGCTTTATGTAGAAAATGGTAGTGATGCTAACACTGAAAGTAGACTGGTATCCCTCTGGAGACAAAGTTGCGAAGTAGAGAATTTCTCTCTCCCAACTAAACAAAACAACATCGTACCCAGCAAATTATCTTCCTGATTTCTGACACATTTTACTTAGTCAACTGTTTGTTTGCATTGTTTCGCAAAGAATTTGATTTCAGTAAAACATCGTTTTAGATTACTGTCTTATCATTTCGCTAATATTTGTGTTTTAGTTTTTTTTAAAAGTTTACTAATTAATAATGATTGTGTAAAACTAATATTGAGATATTGATTGAAATGAGAGTAAATTAATATAATTTATTGCATTCTTTGATCATAATTTTAATCAACTTTTTATTTTTAAATTAATTTCGAAGAATTAATAAAAATATAAAACTTGAATTGCAAAATATTTATTTTATTAATTTTTAATTATATTGTATGCAGTTTGATTTTATGTTAAAAAATAACACTATTTTTGATCTAGTCATTTATTTGTTATCTTATAACTTGTTTCTATGTTCTTGTTATTTATTTGTATTAGTTTTCATGATGAAGACGGACGTTGAGTTCGTCGAAACATCGATTATTAATAAATATTAATATAGAACTTTAACCTAAAGCCGTTATATTTTATATGAGTTCTGAAAGATTTTTTACTATGTCAATTTTTGAGATAGTAAAGCAGTTCAAACTTTTGCTGAGTCTTGTAAATTATTTGATTAATATAATAAATATTTTAAAATTAATTTTCCGACTGCTACATTTTACAAATTAAAATTTTCTTTAATTGAAGCAGATTTAACTCTTTGTAGCCTATGTTATTTCTTGTTTGTCTCACATACATTAGATTATTTTATGACATTTCCTTATCAATTATTTTAATCTTTCAAATTAACAAAACAAGAAATAACAATTAATATTTGCTTATGCATCCCGCTGCGCACCATAGTAAACCTGGTTGCCTACCACCACAAAATGTATTTCTCACATTAAAACACGATTTAAATAGCGATAATCTGGCCTAATGAATAATAAACAACTGCCGTCCGCCAGCTACAGTTTAAAAATCACCGTGTAATATATAATCTCGCTATTAAACGGGCGTGTACAAAACCGTTCATTTTGCACGCTAATTGCTAGGCGTAAACAAATGCTACGTTACCGGCGGTTAGCGCCATCTACTCGAAGTGTTGAAAATGATCGTTATTAAAATCGGGGCCCTAAGAAACCTTAAGGCCCATTCACAGCTTTGATTTTAATTTTGGATGAGGCTATTTATACATATGGTATGTATATGCAATCGGCTATTTATACATACTAAAAAAAAAAACCTAAACCAACTTACTGACCTAACCTATCTTAAATAGCCAATTATGTAAAAATACTGTATATATGTGTAAATAGCCACTTTCTTTAATTTTAGGTGTTAGTTCAGTATAATTTTTAATTTAATAATAACATATTAGAAATTGTTAATGAAATAAAAAGTCTAGGTTAATTTATTATTGGAAATAAATTAAAATTTGAAAGTTATATTCAATATATTTGTAAAAAAAATTGCTAAGAAAATTGCTACACAGTTGTTAGTCTAGACTACACTTGTGATATTTAATAATGTGTAAAACGAAAGATATTGACAAACTTCAAAAACTTTAAAATTGTGCTATGAGAGTAATTTTGAAGTGTGGACACTCTAATACACAATCACGCCATGTACCCAAAAGGGTGTGGCACAAACTTTTTTCATCATCTCGAAATCAGTCGCCTCCAAACATTCCTATCCAAACAAGCAACTTTCGCTTCATTCACATTTATAATTCCTCTCATACATGCTCTTTTATTCCTACTACTTGGAAACTTTTGCTCACGCAAAACACTCTCAATCATACCACTTCAACTACTCATCGGACGTCCACGCAAACGTATACCATCAAATTCAATCAAATAAATCTTTTTAACCAAACGTTCATTAGACGCATTCGCTCAACATGTCCGAACCATCTTAACTGACTAACACCAACTTTTGCTACAACATTTTTTTCAATTTCACACTCATTATACACTAATCTATTTCGTACCCGATCTCTCCTATTTACACCACATACCCCACGTAAAAATCTCATTTCCACAGCAATCATTTTCCGTTTATGCTTTTGCAACCAAACCCAACATTCACTACCATACATCAACGTAGGCACCAAAACTGCATTGTATATACTCAAACGGGCTTCTTTGGAAACATTTACATTCCTAGCAAAAGTTCCCAAAGCTCCTAAAAGTCAATCTATATAATCATGTTGGTTGAAATATGAACAATATCTTTCGAACGAAAGTTGAAAGAAATCTTGTAAATTTATTTATTTAATATTCTTATTGTTTTTACCAATAAGAATTTGTATACTATTTCGACGTTTCGATATACTGACGGACATCATTAAGAAAATAATTACAAATGCAAATATGCAATGTTACATATTCTTGTGTAAATTTATGTACGTTTATGTAATATTATTTTTATCTTTATTATTATGAGTTATTATTCCTTATTCTTTAGTATTATTTTCATTTTTATGTAAAACTGAAACACTAGTTGTGAATGAGTCTTTAGTCGAGACGTTGACTACGGGAAGGAAGTTAGAATTTATGACTGCATTTATTGAAGAGTAATGATTTAAGAAACAACAGCACAGCAATTTGTATATGCCTGTCTGCTGGAATATTGTTTCGATTATTTTTTTGTTGGAGGGGGTCCTGGGAAGTGAGAGGGTTGTAAATTTAAATGGGTGATTTTTATCAACCCCTATAATATTGATTAATATGCATGTTTTGTGTAATTCTGGAATGCGATTATTTTCTGTTTTTTATTGCTCTCTTTTTGCTGCTCTGAGCTGTATTTGAATAATCAACGGTGGCCGTGACTTGATTTGGTAAAAATTGGTTTTGTTAATTTTGTTCCATAATAAAAAGATTTTTGTAGTATTTTTGTTTTAAATTTACATTTAAAATGAACTATATGAAATTTTAAACAGAATGAAAAAATTGAATAATTTTTCATTAATAAGGAGGTATAATTTTGTAGATACATTAAAAGCTATTTTATCCGGAATTGTATTAAGCAGCACGTTCTAAAACCCGGTATAAATACATACATACATACACAATCACGCCATGTACCCAAAAGGGTGTGGCACAAACTCTTTTCATCATTCCGAAATCAGTCGCCTCCAAACATTCCTATCCAAACAAGCAACTTTCGCTTCATCCACATTTATAATTCCTCTCGTACATGCTCTTGTATTCCTACTACTTGAAAACTTTTGCTCACGCAAAACACTCTCAATTATACCACTCCAACTACTCATCGGACGTCCACGCAAACGAATACCATCAAAATCATTCAAATAAATCTTTTAACCAGTCGTTCATTAGACATTCGCTTAACATGTCCGAACCATCTTAACTGATTAACGCCAACTTTTGCTACATTTTTTTCAATTTCAAACTCATCATACTCATCATTTTCCGTTTATGCTTTTGCAACCAAACCCAACATTCACTACCGTACATCAATAGGCACCAAAACTGCATTGTATATACTTAAACGGGCTTCTTTGGAAATATTTACATCCTTAACAAAAGTTCCCAAAGAACCCAAAACCTTACAACCAGCATTTACTCTTCTTTTAATTTCACGATAAAAACGGCCATCTCTAGACAGCAAACTACCCAAATACACAAATTCATCTACCTGCTTAAGTTCAAGTTCTGTATTAATATTTATTTATTAAAAAACTGATACAAATGACGTTACAGTAATTAACAGAACATAGAAACAATTTTTTTTTTTGTTTTAGGAAATTTAAATGTTTCCAAATCCAAAATTAATTTGTTATTTATAAATCAGTAGCGCAAAATTGTTGTGTATTCATGGAATTAATATAAATAAATTTAATATCAATATTATTATGTATGTGATGTGTTTGCACATATTGTATTTGGTCGACATTTTAAAGTTAAAAACAAATATTATTACGGGCACATGTAATTATGATGTAATTTATTGTATGAAAACAAATACACTAATTTTATAATTATTATTGATGATCATCATATTATACAGATTTTATAAAATAAAATAAACAATTTGATTTGCATTAACAACAAAATTAATATATATATATATATATATATATATATATATATATATATATATATATATATATATATAAACAATTTTTAAATTTTTGTTTCGTGTTACAGTAATAATGTAATATATATCATATTTTTAACAGATTAAAATTTATCAAAATTATTAGGCAATCCAAGCTAAGCTATAAATAAAAAAAACGGCTTTAATTTGAACATATGGGATGTAAAATTATTTTTTTTTTTAATGTTGCAAATGATTTCAAAATTGTAAAAATCTTTCAGAACTCATTATATAGAATAAAACTGCTCTAGGTTCAAGTACTGTATTAAAATTTATTTATAATCAACGTTTTGACGAAACTCAACGCTCGTCTTCATCAGGAAAAACTGAATATTAGTTTATCCTGATGAAGGACAAGCGTTGATTTTCGTCAAAACGTTGATTATAAATAAATTTTAATACAGAACTTGAATCTAAAGCAGTGTATTTTGATTTCAAAATCATTTATACATTAAATATATATAATCAATTTTTAGGAAAGTAGTCAGAAAATGGATAGGTGTAAATTAAAAACTCATTAATGATTAATTGTCAAGCTTCGATGGCAGTATTCCATCTTCTTCAGGACATTATCAACTAAAGTTTTTGAAACTTTGATTTTGATTTTTATTTTTATTCAAGTTTTAATAAATTATTTTAATTATTGACAGGCTGTTAAAATTATATATTTTTATTTAATTTTGACTATTACATGTGCTTCATGTTTATTTCTGTATATACAACTTACCAATTATACGAACTACGAATGTTAGATTATAATTTTTGCTAACTATCACTTCATACCTGCGTTTTCACAAAACTTTAGTTGATAATGTCCTGAAGAAGATGGGATACTGCCATCGAAAGCTTGACAATTAATCATTAACGAGTTTTTTATTTACACCTACACGTTTTTTGACTACTTTCCTAAAAATTGATTATTATCTACATTACTATTAGTCAAAATCCGAAATTTTTGATATATATATATATATATATATATATATATATATATATATATATATATATCCCGAAATTAATTTTCTCCAAACATTCCTATCTTAACTATACTACTAATAATCTTCAAGAGGGTATGTAATTTTGGCAATAAATGACAATAAATAAGAAATAATTTTTCAATAAAAATTGTTTTTTTTTTGTCAAGTTATCAGATTCGAGTAGTAATACATTTTTTTGCATGTTAAGTCCATACCCTGTTATAAAATTCTAAACTTTTTATTAATCGAAACCACATACTTTCCATTTTTCAACAAGTAAAATTCAAAAAAAATTACACATAACCACAAACCTCGCCCTTGATTCGGAACATATTCCACGCACCGTAATCTTAAAATGGAATTTGAAAACAAAAAGACACCAAATCTAACAATTTTAAACGACAGACAAAGACCGAACGATATAGTCGGAAGAGGTGGGCAATTAGGGAAAAGTTTCTCTCAGTGCATGTAATTTCGTGGGAATCCCCGATGTTTTCATCCGTAACGAACCCGTTTGCTCGGCGAGTGCAAACCGGTTAACCGATTCGTGGGGTGGCAATGCTGCCTGGGCGATCGGGACTCTAGTGCTGCTAAATCGACGGCGGGCTATTGCGGGCCTAATTGAGTGCGAACCGGGTATGAGTACGGGTTTCACACTGTGTGAATTGTTGAGCCTGGTGATCTGCTTTGTGGCACTTCGATTTTTGGTCAGGTATATATAGTTCGGTTCGATATTATTTTCCTCTTGATAGAATTAGTTAATTATATTTAGTATACAAGATTATCAATTCACATGCATAATTACTAACAGATTGCACAAAATGTTTTTATACCCCTAAAAACCTAATTTAATTTTTATTTTATATATATATATATATATATATATATATATATATATATATATATATATATTAGGGTGGTTTTTATTTTGGCAAAGTCGGAAATTTGTTGCTCTCACCCGCCAAAATTATTCCAAATAAATAAAAAAAAATGTCCATACACTTCCCAGACCTGTCAGATGATATTAATTCGTGCTTGTTAAAGGCTCAAAATTTGCATTTAGCTTAAATGGGGAAATCGCCTTTTTAGACATTTTGGGATATAATTTTTATTGTATTTACTTTAAGAATATTTCAAAATAATCATCAAAAAGCTAATGAAATATGTTTTTTAGTAGTATTAATAATCCTTAATCATTATAGCCTTTTTCTGAGTCAGAAATTATATTTTTTAAATTTACACTACTCATCATTTACATAATCATCGGAATGGCATGAATTTTGGACTACTAAAAAGCATATTTCATTAGCTTTTTGGTGATTATTTTGAAATATTTTTAAAGTAAATACAATAAAAGTTATATTCCAAAATGTCTAAAAAGGCGATTTTCTTATTTAAGCTAAATGCAAATTTTGAGCCTTCAACAGGCCGGGTTAATATTATCTGACAGGTCTGGGAAGTGTATGGACTTTTTTTTTTATTTATTTGGAATAATTTTGGCGGGTGGGAGCAACAATTTTCTGACTTTGCCAAAATAAGAACCTCCCTAAATTATATATAGAGAAACGGATTTTTCGTGACTGGACAACAATAGTTAAAGATATAAAATTTTCGTGGGTTAAAAGTAGTTTGACAACGCTTTTGATAAATGAAACTCAATTGAAATACTAATCCAAGCTTTCGATATTTATTTATATATATATATATATATATATATATATATATATATATATATATATATATATATTTATATTATCATCAGGGTGCTACAATAGCATACATGTAATTAATATAACATTCTTTTTTAGTACTCTATTTTTATACTAGTAATACATTTGTAAAAAGATATTATGACACAAAATGTGAATTAAAGTTTAATAAGGATAATAGAAACTAAATAGAAGTAATTAGTAAATTATAGTTTGGATGTGGAGTATGGTGCCAAATATTAATGAAGTTTTAGTTATTTGTGCCAAGTGCAATTTTTTATTAATGGTAATGACCATGTAACAATTTACTTAATGAAAATATAACTCGTGCTTGTTTCATCATATGAAGATATTTATATCGTATCATTGTATATACATAATTATATTTTTCTTGAAGCGTATCATAATATTAATATTACGTTATGATATTGCCTATGTAGAAAAAAGGTCATTATATTACTTGTACAATAGTGACATTATTATACAGCAGTTAGTTACTATATACACCACTGGTGGGGAGCATATATAACTACAACATCAACTATTATGTCAAGTTATTTAAATTAATTGAAAATTGAAAATGTATGAAGAAGTGCAAGAAATGCAATGTACACCTCTTATCTCTTGGTCACCCAACCTACCGCATATTCACAATAAAAAAAAACCACACTTTAAAAAAAAGTTGCCATTTTTATATATATAAAGCATAGTAAAAAAATTACATATTCTTTCAACAAAACGAAAAATTTTCTGTAAAAATATTATCTAATATATAAAATTTTTGTGTCACAGTTTTAGTGTTTATACTCCTCCGAAACGGCTTGACCGATTTTGATGAAATTTTATATGTATATTCAGTAGGTATGAGAATAGGTTTATAACTAATTTTTATACCCCTAAGTGTTAAGGGTGGCTCGCCCTAAAAAAAAATTTTTTATTTTTTGGACAAATTTTTTTTTTTGTTATTTTTTTATGGTGTGCCATTAAAAAATACATTTAGTCCTAAATTTGTACCTTCCTACCACCAACCCCTAGGGCCCTGGGGGGCGTAGCCTTTCCCCCTCCGGGGGGGGCCAGGAAAAATATAGAAAAATGTGAAAGAAATTGATTCCAAATAAATCGAAAATAATTATAATATGAGAAATGTAATTGATTTTTTTTTTGTAATACAAAAAATATTCATAAAAAATTTAATATACACATTAAAATAAAGACAAGACAACGTTTGCCGGGAGAGCTAGTAATTTTATAATATTATATATGTTTACATAAAATGTACGTATTCTATATTTATATTATGTAAAAATTTTCTTGTGACATCTCTAAATTTACATATTAAACTAGTGTATATCAATTGCCCCGGGTTTTTATGTAAAATTACCAATCTATTATTGAAAAATGTTCATTAAATCTCTGGGAATATTTTCCAGCGAACTATACACCATCATTTATCCAGTTCCTCAATCTCCATCCTTTATTCACAACGTCTTTTTCCCTCCAGAAGTAACACATGCGTCTGGTTCAGCACCCCCACCCTTTAAAACAGTTTATTTCTTCATGTGGTTCGCCATTTCTATCGTTTAACTACCCAACTACCCTAAGCCCGCGTTTCCAAATGAATCTGCCGTTACGACTCGGTCGGTGAAGGGAAAAAAAAAATCATCGTGTGACCACAGCGCCATTCGGGCGCGTGTAACTAAGGTAGTGTGGCTGGTACTAGAACTATACTAGTGTCCATTTAATTGTTAGGTTAGGTTAACCCTAAGCTTACTCCCCTGTCCGAACAAATGTTGCAAACGCGGGCTTGTACTTGTTCTCTCCGTGTTTCAATTTCCGAAACTCGACGGGTAGGTGAAGTTGAGTTTGTGGTGGACCGCGAATGTGTTATTAAAATTTTGCGTTCCAACGTAACAAGTTTGAATTGGTGGATGTTTTGCAAATTAAATACCAGTAGAACGCTGGGGGGGAGGGCTAGTGAAAGTTTGGTTAGATATTTAAGTTCAAGTTGAACTTATAGTTTTGCTATAGTGATTTGATAATGTATAAATAGATTTAAAAATGTAATATTTATGTAAAAATTCTAATAACACTCAAAAAACCGATCCCACATTCAAAAAAAATATTACTTTAAAACTAACGTTTTCACTATTAATTAATTCAAATATTTTTATTATCTATAATATTGAATCTTTATAACAGAATTATTTTTTAAGTAACAAGATTAGAAGTATATGGGTAAACCCATATATAGACCACTTTGACATTTTTTGGAAAGTTGGCAACACAATATCTTTAATAAAATTATAATTTATGTGGGCATTACAAGAAACTTACTTGAAAATTTGATGAAAATCGAATAAATAATGTAGCCACAATGAATTTAAAAAAAAATGTGATTTTTTCTCTCGATAAGTTGGCAACACTGTATTTTGTTAAAATTGCATAATTTATTTAGGCACTAGGAGAATTTTTTATGAAAATTTTATTAAAATCGGTTAAATAGTGGTGTTAATGAATTTTCTAAAACTTTAGTAATTTTTTTCTCGGAAAGTTTGCAACTCTGGATATTAATAAAATTATATAATTAATGGGAGCATTAGGGAAATGTTTTCTGAAAATCTGATCGAAATCGAATAAATAATGTATCCAATATGAATTTTTATAAACTTTAGTAATTTTTTTCTCGGAAAGTTGGCATCACTGGAAAAAAATAAAACCACATGACCATTTTGGGTACTAGACAAATTTATCCTGAAAATTTCATTAAAATCGGTTGAACTGTCTAGGAGGAGTTGCGGCCACAAAATTTTGACTTACGACCGAGCGAGCGAGCTGAGGACGCACACACATACACACACATAAACTAAGTTCAGATTCGTCATCTAGGGACTATATAAAGAATTTCTATAGACAATATTTTTTTTTTTGAAAATGTTACAGACACCGTACCAAACGCTATACCACTTTTCCTTCCAGTCAAAGTGGTAAAAATAAATAATAGTTAGTTATAGTATAACTATTTTGAAATCTTTTTATAAATTTTCTTCCTAAAAACAAATTACTAGTTTAGTTAACAAAGTATCTAGCTAAACTTGGTGTTAGTCAGTTAAGATGGTTTGGACATATTGAGCGAATGTCTAATAAACGTTTGGTTAAAGAGATTTATATGAATGATTTTGATGGTATAGGTTTGCGTGGACGTTCGATGAGTGGTTGGAGTGTTATGATTTAGATTGTTTTGCGTGAGCGAAAGTTTCCAAGTAGTAGAAATAAAAGAGCATGTATGAGAGGTATTATGAATGTGGATGAAGCTAAAGTTGCTTGATCGGGGTAGGAATGTTTGGAGGAGACTGATTTGGGATAATGGAAAGAGTGTGCCACATCCTTTTGGGTACATGGCATGATTGTGTATGTATGTATATAAAGTAACTAGATTTGAAAATTTAGAAATTATTAAAAAAAAAATAAAATTAATAAAATCCGGCTTAATAACTGATTTCAAACCGGTTCAGAATTTTTAACAAATCGATTTTGATTCAGGAAACTGATTCAAGTTAAGTGGAACGGTAAAATAACATAAAAAATTTGTAAAAACTTTTCAAATATTCATATTAATACATTTCCATTAAAAAAACGTAATATTTTTTCGACATTTAAGTATAATTACATTAAATGATATTATTTTTTTCCAATATTTCGTAAAAATCAACAAACTATATAGTAACACATATCTATTTATATGTATGTACTTATATCTGATATTACATTAACCGATATACATGATACATAATTAATAATACAATTACTAAAAGCAAACATATCAATAACAAACGACCAATCGAAATAACGTATCTACGTTTACTTGTAAACTGAGCCAACAAAAGTAAAAGTATTTCATATTTATCGTTCTAATATATGTCACAGTTTTACTTTGGTAGCACGTGGCCAAATTTGATGACATTCATAATAATCAATTTCTTTTTTTTTTATATTTCTTTGGTGGATAATTTTAGATAACCGTGAAATATTTTTAACCACGTGTGATTCGAAACTATTTTGGCATCAATTTGACGGGTGTGTCTGTATCGAAAATAAAAATTTACAGTTGCCTGTACCGACGACATAAACAGATGAATGTTGCAGGCTATATAGAAAATAATATTTGTACACTTTTAAAAAAAAACGGTAATTTTACATAAAAACCCGGGTCAACTGATTTATACCAGTTTAATACGTAAATTTACAGATGCCACAAGAAAATTTTTACCTTATATTAATATAAAATACATATATTTTATGTAATTACTTATTTTTTCGATAAAAAAACATATATAATATGGTAAATTAATTATTTTACTTAAAATTACAAAATTATATTATTTTTACAGAAAATTTATCGTTTTGCTGAAATATTATATTATTTTTTTACTCTGGTTTTTATGTAAAATAGATACTTTTTTACAGTGTATTACATACAAACATAATCACGCCATGTACCCAAAAGGGTGTGGGCACAAACTCTTTTCATCATCCCGAAATCAGTTGCCTCCAAACATTCCTATCCCAACAAGCAACTTTCGCTTTATCCACATTCATAATTCCTCTCATACATGCTCTTTTATTCCTACTACTTGCAAACTTTCGCTCACGCAAAACACTCTCAATCATACCACTCCAACTACTCATCGGACGTCCACGCAAACGTATACCATCAAAATCATTCAAATAAATTTTTTTAAAAAAACGTTCGTTAGACGCATTCGCTCAACATGTCCGAACCATCTTAACTGACTAACACCAACTTTTGCTAAAACAATTTTTTCAATTTCACACTCATTATACACCATCTCTCCTATTTACACCACATACCCCACGTTAAAAATCTCATTTCCACAGCAGTCATTTGCCGTTTATGCTTTTGCAAACAAACCCAACATTCACTACTCTATACATCAACATAGGCACCAAAACTGCATTGTATATACTCAAACGGGCTTCTTTGGAAACATTTACATTCCTAGCAAAAGTTTCCAAAGCACCCAAAACCTTACAACCAGCATTTACTCTCACTTACAGTGTATTGATCTGACCAAAGTCATTAATACACAAAAAACCACATTCAAATATTAATTAATTTTTTTTTAATAACATTTTCGATCCATAACCTATAAACTTCTTTTCGTATTGTTATTTTCTTTTCTTCAACCGTAACATATTCTTACCGATCTTTTCAAATCCTAACAACACAACAGCAAAGTCAATATATATATATATATATATATATATATATATATATATACGGACGGGGAATTAATTTTCGTTAAGCGTCTGTTCCTATTCCGTATTATTTCGTGTTTCGCTCGTTAAGAAATATTGCATTGGCTTTGCCGAGAGGTTGTGCTTTCATTAAAAAACCTGAGTCTCTCCCCTCGTGATTGTGTGTGTGTTAGATTGAATTTCCGTTACGCTATTAATTCCCGCACGCGACACAAGATGGCATTGCGGTTAGAGTTTCGCTGGATGGAGTTGGGGATTTCCCCCTTCCTCCCTAACCATGTTTTGAGCAAGGAGTTGAGAGGTTAGTAGGCGTCGAAAAGACGACAGTGATTACGTCAATGGAATAAATATGTTGACGTCGCGCGTCGTTTCGTAAAGATTTGTAAACATATTGAAAAAAGATAGCATTACTCGTGACAAGTTGTTTGCGTTTATAATTTCAATTCACTTATTTTATTTTCTACTTAAATATAATAGAGGAATTTTCTTGGAATACTGTTGCTTATTTATAATATTTTATTTTGATGAAAGGATTGGTATTATTGGTATAATTTATGACAGGAAAATTAAATAACGAATATATTTTTTACGACACAAAATGTAAATAGTTTTCCTCACGATAAAAATGTAAATGCGCAACAAAATATTTTTTCTCACGCCAAGAAATGTTAACGAAAGATTTTTACCTAGTACAGGTAATCCTCCTATAACACGGTTGATAGGTTCCAAGAAAACGGCGTGTTATATGAAACCGTGTTATTAGGTTTTAAAAATTAAAATACATTTGTATATATATTTTTTAAGATACATAGAAATAATTTCAATTTTATTAAAAATGTACCTGAGAGTAAACAGTTATTTTTGTCATTTTTATAGTAGACGCGAAAAACGAAAAATTACATAGTTTTTTTTATTTTTATGTCGACATAAGTTAACTAACATTACTATAAAGAGCTATTTTTAAGAAAATAGTCGTACAGATTAAAATTGAGACAGTTATAGACTCATGTTAGCACATGCAGGTGATTATGAACTTACTACTGTTTGCCTCTTATGTAAAGACAGATAAAAGTAAAACCAAAAGTTGTAATTGACAAAAAAATTTTTAATAACAAACTTTTTTTAATAGCTGGTGCGCTTGGTATATATGTAAATACACGTTACTACAAGTAAAATCTTGAAAACTACATTGTAAGCAGAAACGTGTTAGAACGGAACCGTGTTGTCGGAGACCGTGTTGTAGGAGGGTTACCTGTAATTTGTTTCTATGTTCTGTTTATTTATTGTATATGATATTTTTATCTTTTTTTCCAGATGATGACGTAGGTACAGTACGTCGGAACGTCGATTTTTAATTAAAATTAATTCAGAACTGAAACCTAGCCTTTAATAAAATGAGTTCTGAAAGATTTTTTACTATGTTAAAGCTAAACTTATTGATTTATTCCAAAGCATACTTGTTTCTCGTATATATAGTTAAATTCTATTTATATCAAATTTGTTACTTTATTATCAATATAATCAATGTTTAAATAATAAGATTAAAATATATATATATATATATATATATATATATATATATATATAATGTATAATATTAATAATAAAACTAGCGGTATTATTAACCAAAAAATTAAGTAAAAAGTAAGTAGGTATAAGTATCTAAAGTACACTGTAAAAAAATCGGTAATTTTTTATAAAAATCCGAGACAATTGATTTACACCAGTTTAATATGTAAATTTACAGACGTCACAGGAAAATTTTGACATAATATGAATATAAAATACCTATATTTTATGTAAGTTTAGTTACTTTTTTGGTAAAAGAAACATATACAATATGGTAAATTAGTTATTTTAATTAAAATTACAAAATTATATTATTTTTGCAGAAAATTCATGTAAACCATCGATTTTGCTATAGTTTTTTACTATAGATGGATGGCAAAATAGCAACTTTTTTACAGTGTATTAATTTTTTAAATATGATAGGATTTGTAAAGAAGACGAAATAAACTTCGATATGTCGATAGCACAGTATTTTCTTTAAGATAATTAAATCAGAAGTTAAAATTGTTTTAGTCGGGCATAATTATGTGAAGACCTTCTAAGAACGTTATTATTAAGTGTTGTTAAGATAGAAGCACGAAACTTTAAACGTAAACAACATGTGGAGTATAATAAAATAACGTAACGTAACTTAACGAACCCGCAAAGCATATACTATTAGTCACAGTTTATCATAACTTTACTTTTTACTAAACTTAAAGTACGTATTTAGTCATTTTCAAACTTAATTAATTTCAAAGTTTTTTTTTTTCGAATGATTCTATTATAAACTCAATAACATATACAAAATTTTGTCAAATGTTTTATTTAACAAAAATGCATAAATTATTTTAAAAATTTCACTAATATTGAATAATATGTTTATGCGTGGACATAATTTCACAGCATAATTTCAAAATTAAAATCAAACATTATTTCAATTAATATTAATAATAAATATTAATACAGAACTATAACCTAAAGCTGTGTTATTTTAATATAATGAGTTTCTAAAGATTTTTTACTATGTTAAAATTGGTTAAATTATGCACATATATTTATATATTTATTTATTTACTAATGTAAAATATTTCGTTTATGTATTTTTATAGCTTACAACTATATTAATAAAATTATTATTAATATTAAATACACATTTAATATTAATTAAATTATTGTAGATTTAAGTGAAATGTTTTTAAATTCATTAAAAATATATTTGTTTTCATTAGCCTTATAAAGAATTAGGTACCCTAATAAAAATAACAGTAAGTAATATGAACATTAAAATTATTTTTTTTATTTATTGGAAATACACTTTTACAAAATTATATAATTTCAAAAAAGCCACATGTAAAGTCAATAATGTACATACAAAATAAAATGAAAATAATGAAATTATTCCGTATTTGAGATATTATTATTAATTTTTTTTCTATAAAATATATAAAAAAAAAAGTATAAAACGCATATAAACGGATATCATTAACGTGAACACTCTTTTATAGTATTATAACAGAAAAGAGTGGAATTTTATAAGAGGTTTATTTTATTTTTTTTTTTATTTCAGCGAAACATGCTTTGATCTTGTCTGACAAAAACATTTTTACGCAGTATATCAAATGCGTATTTATTTGATAATACGTTTAACAACACAAATAGTAGAAGCGAATATTTGAATTACTATTATATACTTTATATACTTTTATTATATATTATATACTTTTCTATCATATTAAAAAATTAATCTCTTCCTACATGTGAATTTCATGAAAAAATAACTATAAATTTTTTAAAAGTTAGAACTAGTGAGGAAATGTGTATATTACAGTGAATATACGTATAATAATTTTATAACTCTTTAATGATATTATATTCTTATGTAATATGTATATTATTTAATTAAAATCAGAATTGACAGGGACAGGACTTACGTTCTGACGTATTATTTTGGTCTAAAATAGACGGATATGAGCCCATTTGCCATTTCAAAAATATTTAGGGGGTTCACCGAGCTCTCAAAAATGCCATTTTTAGCCCTTTTTCCAGATAATCGCCCAAAAACTTATCTTACAGGCTTCGGATCTAGTCGATCAAGTCAAGCCATAATTTCATATTCTGAACAATTTTTCTCAAGTACATTATGCCGTATTATTACACCAAAAAGGCACTTTACCTGAATATAAAATAGTTTTTTACATTTTTCATGGCCGCCTTAATTTTTAAAAAAACTAAAAATAAGCTTAAAATTGTTTTCAGACAAAGCAGGGCGGATTTACAAAACATGAAGATGAAATTCTTAATTTTTTTACCGATTACACCTATAGAGAAAAACGTTTGTTTGATATTAATAAATAAATTTCAATAACATATATTTTTATTTTAAATAAATTTATTTAGAGTAAATATACAAGCTCTCTATTGTAAAATAATTATTTGTTAGTAATAAATAAATACCTTTAAATCAAATACATTTATTACTTCCTGTAACTATTTCAACACTAACGTACCCTTCCCAGTTTTAAAATTAACCAGTCATATACGTACGTCTAGCCTCAAAGCATTCCGAATCTACCAAGATGGATTTTGTCACAACTTTAACAAAGACGATACATGTAACATATGCAACACACAAGTACCTAACACTATCCTCCACTTTCTTTTCCAATGTCCTATATTCTCTCCTATCAGAGCAGCTTACTTAAATAATTATATCATTACAGATGATTCAGCTATTACCATTCTAGTGAGTGTACCTACCAAAGAAAAGATGTTTAATATTAATCGATACATCACAAATGCTTTAAAACTTCGAGCATTTATCTTAAATGAATAAAAACAGATCAATATGTATTTAATATGAATAACTGTACTTATAACTTACTCTAATGTTACCTATTATCTTTTGTACGAAAATGTATTCTTATTTTCTATACAAAATAAATTTATATTATAAATACCTTTAAATCAAATAGATATTTATTTGCCACTATTGAAAAAAATATTTATTGGAATGAAAATGAATTTCTTTACTCCAAGGAATACTTTTTCTCCGTGTATGTAAAAATAGAGACAGCAATTTACGATAAGAATTATTTACACCTAGTTATCACAATAATAGCATTTACGCAACAGTAATAAATTTCGTACACATTAACTACCTTTCTCTAATATATTTATGTAAATTTAAGTGCGAATTATGACGATTGTTAACAATACACACTCCATATACAGAGAAAGCAATAAAAAAATAAATTATTATTTAGTTCCAGCGATAGTTATCTAACTAACTAGTTAGTTTGTGTTGTTGGATGGATGGGGGGGATATCATTTCGATCTGAAGTAATTTCTAATTTAATCACCCATAACTTTTATGATGGAAAACGGGCGAATTTACAGTTCTCAGATCGCAATCGGATTCCCGTCACGTAATCGCAGTAAAACTTAAAGTACGATCCAGACTTTATTTACACCTTTCTTTTAAATTTCGCACACTGGAGTATAGATTGGACTCGATGTACTTCATAGGAAAAATTCGCTTCTTACTTAACTTTAACTACTCGTATACATCAATTTCAATCAAACTTCACTTTGTCCAAACGATAGTTATCGTATTGAGTCAAAAGAAAAACATACACTGTAAATTTTTTATTTAATTTTACATAAATAAAACTACTTTAGGGTCAAGTTTTGTATTAGAATTTATTTATTTATAATCAACTTGTCGACGAAACTTAACGCTTGTCATCAGGAAAACTGATACAAATGACTTAGTAAATAGCAGTTTTATTTTATATAATGTGTTCTGAAAATGTTTTTACCATGTTATATTTATTTATAAAAATGTAATATTACGTAAATTATCACAGTAAAATAACAAAATGTTGTTATTTTTACTGATAAAACCTATGTAGAATTACATAAATTTAAGGTACATTTTTAAAGTTTGAATTACATTATACTTTTTTCGTCTAGATTCATACTAGGTTTCTAGTTCAATTTTCGTTCAAGTTTTGTTCAATTTTCATACTTTTTTCACAATCGGTCGTGTATTGTCGAGTTTCTTCGATTTTTTCCGATGTATTGTCAGTACGCCAACTTAAAAATATAAAGCACTTAATTTGACAGATACTGAAAAACACATTTAAACAAAAATGGATACATATAAGGTTGACACAATTGCGTGCGCATGCGTATAATGTATCTAGTATGAAACTTGGATGCAAAAATTTGATTTATATTATACTAGAACTGACTATCTGTACTTAAACGAAACTTGAACTAGAAACCTAGTATGAATCTAGACGAAAAAAGTATAATGTAATTCAAGCTTTACAGTGTACTTGTTATTGATATTTATTGTATTCGGTAATTTACAGATACAGGTTTTTTTAACTTGAACTCAAGAAAAAATCAATGTAACTTTGGTAATAAAAATATAGTATGATAGAACATAATTAAATTAATATTTTTTGACATTTGAAAACGATGTTAGTGGGTGGAATCAGCCTACAACAATTTCTCATGTTTTTTTTGCATTTTTATCATCTACGTGATGTTTTAAAACGAGTTTTCAAATATTTTGTTTTGTTTTGTATTTGAATCATAATACAACATTTACTTTTATTTTAAATTTTCTCATTCAAAATATCATTTAAAAATTATTTATTTATTGCCAAACATGACAGCTTCACTGATATTTAAAACCAAGATTTAAATGATTACTTTACTATTAATTTATTTTTAATTAATTTAGTAATTAATTACTTTATTATTATTGTAAAAATCGTTAAATAATAAGAATATATGTGCTAGTAATAAAATAAATAATATATAAATCATGGCTGAGAAAACTTATAAATTTTCTACTCTTATTTTTTCCGACGCTTCGCATCTTATATTTAATAATAATAATAATATAGTTTATTTATTAGCATTAGCTTTAAATAGATACATTAATCTTACAAACTTACAAACTATATTTCATGTACACAATCTAAAAACTATTTCTAACAATATATTTGGTCTTTATTACTACTTTGGTAACTAAAGGTAACTTTATTGCAATGTAATAGATATTAAAAAATAAACATTTAGCAAACTAGATAAAAGAAGATTTAATATAAAATTTGAAATAATAACATTAAACATATAAAATATAAGTATACTTTTACTCTAAATTTTTACTCTGAGGAAATAATACAGCTCGACTGTATATATATATATATATATATATATATATATATATATATATATATATGTTACTAAACTCGTAAATTTACCATACCACTAATAAAACTTGAATTTCTTGTATTTGCGCAAATAGACAGAATAGGACCTAAGCTCATATTCATTCATATTTATAAACAATCACTCCATGTACCCAAAAATGTGTGGCACAAACTCTTTCCACTATTCAGAAATCGATTTCCTCCAAACATTCCTATCCAGACAAGCAACTTTAGCTACATCCACATTCATAATACTTCTCATGCATGGCTCTTCTACAAGCAACTTTAGCTACATCCACATTCATAATACTTCTCATGCATGGCTCTTCTATTCTTACTATTTGAAAACTTTCGCGAAACAGTATAGTAACAGTATAATCCATTGTTTATATAATTCACTAACAAAAAAAATCGAAATTTTAATATGAATTGATCGTCTTTAAAAGCCATGATTTAATTCAGTCATTTGATTTGCAATTTTTTTTTTTTTCGAGCATAAATCATTTTCGTAAATACTGACTAAGCGCGCGCATATATTTACCAGGTCCGTATTTGCACCACTTGACACACATAATAAGTCCACTTCAGGTCTGTACTAGCCACTCGAGACAATCGTAAATCGTTCAAGTGTATAATAACATCTTCTGCAGCATTGTACTTATCAACTTTGTTGCGTTTCAAAACTTTTTGTTAGATAAACTTTGAAGTTAAAGACAATTCTTTTAGAGAACCCAATTTCAAATAGATTTTAGGTTTTGTTTGTTTTTTTATTACATGTTTTAGGAATAGTTGCATAAAACATTGTTACTTAGTAACTTGTTACTATGTTTCGTTTATTTACTGTTTCCGGATGATGATGTACGGTAGAGTACGTTGAAACGTCGATTTTTAATAAAAATTAATATAGAACTACAACCTAAAGCTATTTTATTTTAATATAATAAGTTCTGAAAGATTTTGTCTATATTATTGTTAAACACTTTATAAGTTAACTATTTAATTAACTTAATCAATTAGGCGCTTTAAAAAAAGTTGACTATCTAGTTTTTCAGTTAACTCATTAAGTTAGCAATATATTATTTATGCAGCTGGCTCTTAATTTTGTTAAATTTTATTTAAATTTTCGAATTGTTTAAAATAAAACGATTTTAGGTTTAAGTTCTGTATTAATATATATTAATAATGACGTTTCGACGAATTCAACGTACGTCTTTATCAGGAAAACTTATACGAAAGAACTATTTCTATTAGATTGACAGAACATAAGAGTTTAAACCATCCAGATAAATCTGCTATTGCTCAACATGCGTTCATGATGTAAAATTCGAATATACTATAATTATTGCAAGTATCTATTAATATTAACAGCAGATTGATAAGAGTATCAATAGAAATTGATAAAGAAAAAAGGTGAAGGGGCACTGATTTCAATAAAATTTGCCTTCCATTAATTAAAAGTTTATAAAAAATTTATGATTTACTTACTAATTTTGTTTCCTAGTAACGTGTTTCCATGTTCTGTTATTTACTGTAAATGTCATTTGTATCAGTTTTTTTGATGAAAACCAACGTTGATTTCGTCGAAATGTCGATTATTAATAAATATTAATACAGAACTTAAATCTAAAGCCGTTTTATTTTAAAATTATATACAGTATTCAACTCACAAGTAATGACTTTTCAAAATCATTTTATTAAATTTTTAGTTTAAATAAAAATATGATGTATGATGTTATTTTGATGAAAATAAATATGCAATAATTTGAAAAACTGAATAAATAAACATTTAAAAACCTGTAATATTTTTATTAACATGTTCTACATCAATAAAATATTCAATATATTTTATTATGACAAATACGTGTATATTAAATAAAATAATAAAATACATTATTGCTATTCTCTTTGTAAATATACGTTCATGTAAATAAATGTTACTTTATATATATATATATATATATATATATATATATATATATATATATATATATATATATATGTTAAATAAAATAAATATTAAAAATTTATAGAATATTTTCGAAATCAATTAAACTAACATTATTTTTAAAAAAGACTTGTATTTATTTGACTATTATTTTTAAAACATTTTTTATTTGTAATACAGGGTGTTTATGATCGTTTTCGTATCCTTTTACGGGGCGATAATGCACATGCAAAGAAGTCGTCAATAAACCTTAAAACACCTTAGTAAAAATCGTACGTCGATTTTCAATTAAAATTAGTACAGAACAAAATCTTGTAGCATTTTTTGTTTATCTAACCGAGGATTAAATAGATACATGAATAAACACAGATTTAATGAAATAAATATATTTTTTGAATTGAAATAAAATTATAGAAAGTTAAAATAAATAAATAAATAAATATTTTATTAAAAAATGCAAATAGACCAAATATTCAAAATTTCATATGCATGACATCATTCTGCAAAATATTTTAAGTTTTTTTCGACCGAAACGTTTGTCCAACAAATCTTTTAAATATTAAAATTGCACAAGGCATCTAACCTACAAATTCAACTGAAACGAAAAAAACAAACCAACAAACCAAAACAACAGAGCTATCAAAAAACTTTCAGCGAGTGAACATCAACAAAAAAAAATCGTATCGAAGCAGCAGTGTTGTTTTGAATATTCATATTAAGACCCCAAAAATTCCTGCATCTAAAACATCTATTATATATACTACATGTATCTGCTGTAACTTCAGAATTTCTGAAAATAGGTTTTCAGCGGTAGTGGAGCTTAGACAAATAGAGAGGGGGCAAACAAAAGAGCTTATTGGAGGGGGTATGAGTCAAAACGACAATGTGTGATCGTCACTTGTTATTTTATTTTTTCAATTTTTTTTCCCAGCAGGCATTCAAATAAAAGTGAAGTTTCAGCTATATACAGTCAACTGTTTATGCCAAGCCACGTTTAAAAAATTTAGCAAATGTAAGCTATGATAATCTTTATTCGTTGAATTAGATCTACAAAGAGATTATTTCTTTATCGGAATTTATTATTTTATTTTTATATACGTATACCGTTTTTCTAATACGAGAATATTTTTATATTCTTTTCTGATATTTAATGTGTGGGAAGTCGGTAAATATGAATTTGTTGCAGAGTTGGTTATTTGATGTTTTGAGTTTGTGTTCAAGCAACTAGTTATACAGGCATACATTGCGGATAACAGATGTACATACAGAATTAATTAAACTTGGAAAAAAAAGTAGAAGATATGTTTTGTAATTGCATATGCATGTAGAATTTTAATATTAATGTTCTATTTTTAATAACAGAAAAATTACATGTTATAATTTAAATATTTTGTTGGAAAATTTTTAGGTTTAAATTCTGTATTAATATTTATTAATAATCGACGTTTCGACGAACTCAACGTCCGCCTTCATCAGGCAAACTGATATAAATGATATTTACAGTAAATAACTGAACATAGAAAAGTAAATTGATTGATGTCATCTTTTGCACTGATTTAAATAAAATTTGAGTTTCATTAATTAAAAATTTATAAAAAAATTTATGATTTAGTTACTTATTTTGTTACCTAGTAACTTGTATCTATGTTCTGTTTATTTACTGTAAATGTCATATGTATCATTTTGTAAATATTAATACAAAACGAAAACCTAAAGCTATGTTATTTTAATATAATGAGTTCTGGAAGATATTTGTACTATATTAACTGAATTTATATTAGCATATATGAGTCGTATAGATGCAAAACTCACTATTTGCAAATTTTAAGTTCTGAGATATTTGCAAAAAACTGTTATAGCTAAGTGTAATTGTATTTTGATGATAAAATCTTGTTACTAGATGGCAATACTTATTTAAAATCGTGAATCATTGGTATTATACATCATTAATTCATACAAAGTAACTGTTTGCTTTCCACCAATAAAATTTTTATTGGTGGAAAGTAAACAGTTACCTTTGCATCTAAACTATCAACGCAAGTAGTGAGTTTTACATCCAGCACTAAACTTTAAAGAGTGTTTCTCATATTAAATACTGAGTTTTTTTTCTAACTAACCTAAATATCGTATTCCTTGTAAAATTCTACGTCCAAATCGCGCAAAATCTCATTTTTCACTTTTTGTCGAATAGTGAGTTTTGCATCTATACGCCTCATATTATCTATCTCGCATTTCATTTTATTCTATTTAATCTGCAGCATTTAGCAAATTTTTAATTACGCTGCAATTACGAAATATATGGGGGTAGCTTTAAAATAAAACAGTGCTGCCAACTGTATAAATGTAATACTTCTCCTTCCCCACAGTTAAAGGTCAGTTTACAACTGCACCGTGCAATATGAATTCTGCATGCGAATCATATCCATGAAAACTCTAGAGCGGCACACATGGATACCATTAACTCATATTTATATTATTTATTACGATGTGCCGCAAGCACTCTAGCCGAACTATTGTGGTAGGCAACTAAGTTAGAAAGGAACCGGAAATTTAATGTTTGCATTCCGTTATTTATCATTGTGTGTATGTGATGCTTTTTTGTTTTCGTGCCCATTTTGGTTGTTCGGTGTGTTATTTCAATTGTTTTGTTGTTTTTTTTTTGGCGATTCCATTTGAAAATTGAACTGCACCGGTTTTTTTATTTACAGAATTCGATCTCGGCGAAATGTAATTGTAATTGAGAGATTATTTTGTTGTTGTTTTTTTTTTTTTTTCGAGTTTAAATATTTCATTGTATTTCGAATCGAGCGATAAATTGACTTTTCTAGTTTGCTACGTAAAAAGCTACTCCATCAATATATCTCAGTGATAATTTGTTATCGCTAGAGAGTAATCTGTCTTTTTTAATAAATGTTCACTGAACTAATATATATATTTTTTTGTTTTAGGTGAGTATCTATTATATTATTTTCTACCATGGCTTGGATAACGAGTAAGTTGTATCAATTTTATTTGATAAAATTATGTATAGTTTTTTGCATGATTTTAATATAAAAATCTGATATTATATTATGCAAGTGAAATACAGTAGAATGCTTAATTAAAAGTTGTAGGTTTTTTCTTGTAATTAAAATAAATTTTTTTCTCGTTAAACTAGTACAAATATTTATTGTGTTACTAATTAACAATTAAAAATTTGTTATATATGTTATTTTTACGTACATGTACAATAAATAGCCAGCAAAAAATTTTTCTGTTTATTTTATATTATCATATATGGTGCTACTGACTGGAAAACATAAATAAAATATATTCCATATTAATTATTTGAATAATTCTATTAAAACAAAATGTTGAGGAAAGTTATAAAATAGTACTGAGATTCGTTCATTTTTAATTGGACTTAAAGTTTATTCAGAGTATTTTATTTATCACAGTGCTTGTTGATATTATAATTAGGTAAAATATAGGGCATAATCGAATAATTTATCTGTCAGTTATATTATATTAAAACTGATAGATGGTATCACAACCGCAACGTTTTACAGACAAAATATTTGAATATATTTTTTAATAACTGAATATTATAATAATAAAAATATTTTCAATTTTTGTTATGTTAAATAAATTAATATTTTAATGATGGTATACAAATAGGTGATTGTGTTGTACCTGCTTTATCGTATACTGATGACGTGCTTGTTTTGGCTGAATCTGAGGAACAACTGAGAAGGATGATTGATAGAATTAATGTTGTTGGTAAAGATATGAATCTTGTGTTGAATGTTGATAAGTGCAAAATTTTAGTTTTTGAGATGAGTGACTTGACGACTGAATGTAATGAGTATATTGATGGTGCACGTTTAGAGCAGGTAGATGAATTTGTGTATTTGGGTAGTTTGTTGTCCAGAAATGGCCGTTTTGATCGTGAAATAATTGAAAGGAGAATAAATGCTGGTTGTAAGGTTTTGGGTGCTTTGGGAACTTTTGCTAGGAATGTAAATGTTTCCAAAGAAACCCGTTTAAGTATATATAATGCAGTTTTGGTGCCTACATTGATAAATACATACTTTTATTATTATTTTTTACTTATATAGGAAATTAAAATTAAATAAATTATTCATAAGTTATGTTGGCATTTTTTTTTCGCCACACTTTAAGTGCATCTATCAGTCAAACTAAATTGCTTTAGTATTCATAGTTCTATGGTTATTTGCTACTTAGGTTGACTGTCTCTGATTTCGAATAATTAAACAAATTATAGCCTTAAGGTTGTTTATCAAATTCTGAAAATTGGCGTAGTCACCTATGGTCTAACGTGGAGATTGCAGGTTCGATTCCCGCCAGTTGATGGAAATTTTTCTTGAATATTTCCCATTTAAATATTAAATATAAACTTGTAATATTGATTATTAAGATAAATAAATAAAAATAACTTTGTTATATCAGTAAAAACTTTAATTTCGTAACTGCAGTTTCAACCTGTTAGGCCATCGTCAGACGAATACAGACTACATTTTTTTTTTTATGCAGTCTCTATTCGTCTGACGATGGCCTAACAGGTTGAAACTGCAGTTACGAAATTAAAGTTTTTACTGATATAACAAAGTTATTTTTATTTATTTATCTTATCCAAAATGTATCACAAAGTTACGGCTAATCAAGTTAAATATTGATTATTATTATGTATTTTAGTTAAACTCAAATTCATTGATCAGTGTAGCAAAATATGCGATTGAATAATAGCGTTGAATAACCAGTAATTACAACCAATCTAGTTGGTAACACGATAACATATATGCTTTATTACACCTGTAACGCAAACATACGACGGGCTCTCTAAACCCAGTATCAACCCCCCCGTCTAGTTTACAATAACTGCATTAATGTGCGCCATTTGTTAGGCGAACCCGGCGAGCGGCCGTGTCAAACGGGTTGCATAACGCGCATCCTCATAACAATAACATTTTTCTGTGTTGCATTTATGTTAGTATTGTTGCACAGTCTATCTGATGGGTTTGTTCGTGCAGTAAATAGGCGCAAAAAATGCTGTTTTAAATTTAAATTAACATTGTTCCTGTATGTGTTACAACGTGGCGAACGCACTGAGATTGTAAAAACGTGATAGGCTGTGAAAGAGAAACAAAAATGTTGTTATGTGCGGTTTGATCGTGGTTGGGTTTTATAATGCTGGACACGGGACAGACGGTTGATTGTTGGGACGCAACTAGAAGGTTTGGTCGAAAAGATCTTTCTTTTTTTTCTTTCCTTCGAATTTGGTCAACTAGGGACCACGTAAAATAACTCATGATTTTTTTTTGTTGAAAAGATTTTTATAAATAGTTTTTTATATTTTATCCACTATCTCGACTTTAATTTTCTCCAAACATACCTATCCAGACAAGCAACTTTAGCTCCATCCACACATGCTCTTTTATTCCTACTACTTGAATGATTAAATAATAGGAATAAATGCAGTAATATTAAGAAATAATAATATATAAACTATAACTGAGAAGATTTTTATAGCCTCGGCATCTCGAGATATAATAGTACTTGGCTATAAAAAATGTAACTTTGGTATATAAATACTACTCCTATAATGTTTCAATAGCAGAACTAAGATAATAAAATAATTCATTATTATTTTAAATTATATTAAAAATTAAACAAACTTGCAAATAAAAAAATAACATTTTAATTTTTTTGTTTATCAATTATGACTAAATTTTTCGACGTATAAAATTCACATATAAAATACATATTTTTATTTTATAATATAAATACAATAAATGTTAAACAAATTAGAATCTCATTTCCAACTATATTACTCTGTATTGCACCATTATATTTTATGACACATATAAACTGAATCAATACTACATTGATATAAATCTAAATGTATACTTAAGCAAGCCATCTTTCATCGATAAACTAATAAAAAATCGAGTTCCGATACTTTATGACTGGACTTATATCAGCTCGTATATACGTTATACTGTTGTATGTGTGTGTGTGTGTGTGTTAATATTGTTGGACCTGGTTAGTTATCGAACAATGTGTGGTTTATGATTGTCATATTTGACATTTTAGCACCTAGAATTTACTGTCGGGGAGAGTACATTTTATGTTCATTACGGACAATGCCAAACTTTTAATTAAGATTTGTTGAGGGTCGGATACTGCTCTGCGGCTTTATTACTTAATTACTCTACGTTCATTTGACACATTAAAACATACGAGTCTTATACTTCGTTTTCGGATATGTTCAGTTTTTTTTTTTTATAATGCTATAGTTTTTCTTTGACAGTTTTCTGTAATTTAAGTTTCCTATTTTAACACGTTGAATTCCACATAGGTATTTCATATCTAATGGGAGCCTAGGAACAGCGTGAGGCAACATTTGTCTCGCATTTCTTATATTTGTTAAAAAAAAGTGACTAACGATCGGATTTTTTATTATTTATAAAGATTGCCTTTACTAATTCGGGATTAGAAAACAAAAACAAATATTTATCATCGAAATAGACACAGATGAGACTACCTTCTCATAGATATATATATATATATATATATATATATATATATATATATATATATATATATATATATATGATCATTTTAAAAACAAAACGGCAAAGATTTTGTTTCCTCATACCATGTTATCAAAAGTTTCCGATTTCAAATGTTGTAGTTTGAAGATTAAAAAAATACCATAAATACATAAAAGTGAATTTTTCGGACTGAGTTATGTGTGAAGAAGGAAATATCTATTGAGGAAACTGTCCCTAGAGTCATATTAAGCCCTTCTAACGTATATTTTTCCTTTATGTTTACAGTGCAAAACATCAATGCTTTCAACTATATATCTATATTGAACCGGTTTATTTTTCAATTTTTTTTTTGTTTTTTAATATTTTTTAGTTGTTAAAGAATTTGTTGTATGCTAAATTATTTATTTAATACCGCAAAAATAGTGTAATAACATTTTTTTAATACTTGCAAGGCAGGATTTGCGAAAAACTATTTTTATATTTCGCCCAGATTTCTTTGTCTCAGCTTATTCTTGGCCACAAATATCTATGCTCAATGTGGCGTCGGCTGGAGAATGCTGGCGCCGAGGCTGCCGTTACAGGCCGGATTATTCACCACATCGCGACGGCGCCACGCGATTTTTTTTATATTTGTGTTTGTTAAACATTATATTTCATATGTAATGTAATACGAATAAAAATACTTTACACTCAACACAATAATAATCGCTTTCTACTCCTCGTAACATAATATACTATTTTTTTTACAAAACATGAAAATACGGGTCTATATAGTCCTACGTTTTTTAATATTTTAATCAATCCTTATGAATAAAATTAAAACTTGAGTATCTTTACTTCATTTATTTATTTTAAATAAAATGTACTACTACATTTCGACCACACTGTGGCCATCTTCAGTTACCACTGACAATTTGTTTACAATTTCCGTTGTTTTCAGTTTTGCGTAAAAATGTGTTACACAGATGTTGTTTATCAGAAATACTTATTTTTAAAAAGGGTTATTCTCTGAATCTAGTAATAAACAAATCTTTTCTTTTTTTTTAAATAAGTATTTCTGATATACACATTTTTACGAAAAACTGAAAACCGAAATTGTACACAAATTGTCAGTCGTAACTGAAGATGACCACAGTGTGGTCGAAATGTACATTTTATTTAAAATAAATAAATGAAGTAAAGATACTCAAGTTTTAATTTTATTTGAACTACTTCATGTACTCAACAACAAACAATAATCCTTAAGAAGATGGAAAATAAAAAATGTACAAGTACTTTCAACAATTTTAGAAATTAACTATACAACATAACAGAGCAAAACAAATAACGAAAATACTCGCTAAGTATTTTCTAAAATTGGAAACAAATTACAATGGTTAATAACAACTGTAATGTTAATTTTACAAAGATTTCTAACTTGAAATTTACACCAATAATAATGATAACAAACGATAATCTTGGCACTAGCTAACTTTTCTATTTCCTCCTCAAATAAACAGTAGAACAACTGGTAAACCAGTGTATCTCAAACATTTCCCTGCGCTATAGTAAATATCTGTAGCTACCTCTAATTAATGCCGAGAACTATATATATACAGTATGCAAAGGCAAGGCTAGGAGGGGTGGGGGGGTTGGTCACGGCTCGCAAAATGGAAGTGGTGTGAAACTTTATAATTAATTATTAAGTTAACGACACCCACTGGTCCTTGAGATGAACTGTGCGTAGTTCCCAAACATTTGTCTCTGTATGGTGTGTGTGTGTATGTATGTGTTTCTCACCACTGATATACATCTATTTTACTGTTACTCTGCCATCCCAAGGACAAGGGCTATAGGGTTTAAGAACGCTAACTATGAAGGGAGAGTGCTAATGAAATTATATACCTACAATGGATATCTGTGTTTCTGTAGAATCAATTCAGAAAGTGGTTTATTGCTTATGTTATTTCGTTTTGTACCATTATCAAGTTGAAAATGGTTTTTGTTTTTAAAAATTTATTTTAGATTTATATGCAATGTAAAAAATGTAATGTATATTTATGTAATTTTACATAACTATTAACGATAAAATAGCAGTATTTTCTAACTTTTACTGTGATATTTGACGTAATATTTTTTTTTTTCTGTAAAAATGTATTTATAGAATATGTAAATTTACATAAATTTTTCACAGTATTGTTGTTAATATGTTTAATATTTGTTAATATATTTATGTAAAACAAAACTTATTAGTATGAACTGATATCTATCAGTTTTTTCTAATGAGGGGCAAGTGAGAGGTTGATTCTTCCTAAATTCTACGCCACTGGCGGAATTGTCATTTTAGCACAATTTTTCGATTCTCCAATACTTTCTGTGTAAAAAACATGCTCTTTCTTCGTAACGATAAAGTCACTATTCTTCGAGATATTTAAAGTTAAACATAAGCTGCACTCTTAAGATTTTTTCAAAATTTGCTCAAAAAAATCTGAAAAAATTCAGTAAAATAGAGAAAAAAATTACTTTTTTTTGTAACTCATTCTGGTTTGGCAGGAAAAATTATTGAAAATTAATATTCTTTGCATTTTAATTTTTTATTTTCAATAATTTTTCCTGCCAAACCAGAATGAGTTAGAGAAAAAAGTTACTTAGTTATTATGTAGCTAATAATTTTTCCTGCCAAACCAGAATGAGTTAGAAAAAAAAGTAATTTTTTTCTCTATTTTACTGAATTTTTTCAGATTTTTTTGAGCAAATTTTGAAAAAATCCTAAGAGTGCAGCTTATGTTTAACTTTAAATATCTCGAAAAATAGTGACTTTATCGTTACGAAGAAGGAGCATGTTTTTTACACAGAAAGTATTGGAGAATCGAAAAATTGTGCTAAAATGACAATTTCGCCAGTGGCGTAGAATTTAGGAAGGATCAACCTCTCACTTGCCCCTGTTGTACGCCACTGGCAGTAGCCAGAAACTTATATTTAACATAATTTAGTATGATGTACGGTACCTACACTTTCTGCCAAGTATGATAAGGATACGTCAAATAGTTTTTAAATTTTTAAATAAAACACCCTGTAGCTCAGTAAGGAGCCACATTTTATCTAAGTGATTTGCGTTAAATCTTCATATTCTGAGCCCAGGATACTCCAGTTAAAATATTTCCAATTACTAATAAATCACCCTGTATATATAATACAGTAAAAAAATCTTTATAGAAGTGTAACTATTTTTTTACATATAATCTGTGAACTGTGATAATCTGCTTTTAAAAATGACTAAATAAAATAATTTATATTAAAATTGTAATTTTTACCACGTTTTGATTTATTTCGATGATATATTTTAACAAATTATTTAAATATATTTTAAAAATTTACTTAACTTATCAAGATAACATGTGACATACAGATTAAAAATAAAAAATAAAAATACTAATTGTATTATAAATTGTAAATGTGATTAACGACCGAAACATCCAAAATATAAAATTTCATTATCAATCCATTATTGCCTACAAACCTTCTTATTATTTTTTTTTATAATAACAAACAATTTTTTTATATGTATTAAAGAAACATTAATAATTTTTTTTTCTATAGTCTACAAAAATACGTTATTTCTTTTATTGAGATAATTATTGTTTCTCTTTAAGCATCCAAATGTCATCTCTAGGTCAAATGTACACGTATACAGAGACAAAATACAAATTACCACATTTCAATTTAGACATTTATCAAAAGAAACCTTATAATAGGGAACCTCCTCTATGGCACACAGTGACATAACGTAATGTCACATACATCCAATAACTCAAAAGTAAGCCAAGAGCCCACAAAACCATCTTCTTACATACACCGTACATACATATGAAGAACTGAATGGAATAGTGACAAATACGTCGCTTTATGATTTTTTTTGAGATAATGTCATTTGTAGATTAGTAATAACCACTATCATAATTAATATTATATATATATATATATATATATATATATATATATATATATATATAATTTTTTAGATGCATTGTATGTAATAGTTTTTAGACGTATTACATATTCATATATAAAAAACAAACTGAATATAAAATTCTTTAGATACATTGCATATATTTACAGGGTGTTCGTTCGCTAGGTTGATATAGGGCAATAACATGGGATACCGATAATATGCAGAATACTTCTGTCTGAAGTAAAATTCGGAGAAATACTTAGAATACTTTTTGATAGGGCATAAAAAGTTCTATAATTTGGTTTTAGTTTTAATTTGCTAGCATGTGCCATTTGGGGGCTAGAATTTTTTTTAAATGTTTTTTATAATTTTCAATAATTTTTCCTGCTAAATCAGTATGAGTTAGAGAAAAAAGTTACTTAGCTATTATGTAGCTAAGTAACTGTATTTTACTGAATTTTTTCAGATTTTTTGAACAAATTTTGTAAAAAGTCTTATTTTAAATTTTTTTAAAATATAACTTTTTTCAAAATTAGCTACATAATAGCTAAGTAACCTTTTTTCTCTAACTCATACTGATTTAGCAGGAAAAATTATTGAAAATTTTAAAAAACATTTCAAAAAAATTCTAGCGCCCAAAGGGCACATGCTAGCAAATTGAAACTAAAACCAAATTATAGAACTTTTTATGCCTTATCGAAAAGTATTCTAAGTATTTCTCCGAATTTTACTTGAGAAAGAAGTATTCTGCATATTATCGGTATCCCATGTTATTGTCCTATATCAACCCGGCGAACGAACACTTGTATATAATTCTTATAAAACACATTGTATACAATAGTTTTTAAAAGCATACTGTACATAATTTTCTTACATCGTATATAATTACCTTGTGCACTGCAACTCCGTGAAATAATAAGAGCTTATACCACTTGTAACAATTTTTAATTTCACCACCAGATGGATCTAGGACTTTCGCGATTGGCAATATCTCAATTTTGTTTTAAGTGGCGTAATCGTCACTGTTCCATTTAGATCTTCATATGTTGCCGTACATACATAAATATATGCCGTCCATTAAACATAACAACATCACAGTCGTGTAATAGAGAACAATCTAACAGAACTTCCAATACAAATATATATATATATATATATATATATATATATATATATATATATATATATATATATATATATATATATATATATGTAATACAGCCCGACAATATTATTCTTAAATGTGTGTATGTACTAGAATCATATAAATAAACACTTTATTTTGTTAGCAATAAGGATATAGAGAACTCACACAAACTCATGTGTAGCATTAATGTTTCTTGCTCCTAGCAGCTTCTCAAAGCACATAAAATATGTTGCTATGTGCCTGTGTAAGTACTTTATGCTGTATCAGTTGACGTTGTGTCGGTAATACAGGTAGCTAGACTAGGTAGTGAAATGTTACCGACTGAGAATTGGTATGCGGTTAAAAAATTATACCGGTGGAATATAAATACAGCAGGATTATACCAAATGCTGTTACACTGTTTTGTTTTATTTTTTTTGTTTGTTTGTAGCTTATTTATAGCAATTTATAACTGGAGGAATATATACACTGTTAAAAAAAATTATGTAAATTTTACTTGTAATTTTAGAAAGTGGCTATTTATACATACGGTATGTATACGCAATTGGCTATTTATACATACAGTATTTTTACGTAATTGGCTATTTAGGGTAGGTTAGATTAGTAGGTTGGTTTAGGTTTTTTTTTTTTTAGTATGTATAAATAGCCAATTGCGTATACATACCGTATGTATAAATAGCTTCATCCGTAATTTTATATGTATTTTATAATAATATTTTATAATATTATTTTTACTGTTAAAACCTATGTAAAATTACATAAATTTAAGATATATTTTTTTTTTGTACAGTGAACATACGTATATACATTCATACATACACAATCACGCTATGTTTCCAAACGGGTGTGGCACAAACTCTTTCCACTATCCCAAAATCAGTTTCCTCTAAACATTCTTAATCAGACAAGTGACTTTAGCTTTATCTACATTCATACTAATACTCTCTCATACATGCTCTTCTATTTCTGGTACCCTCGATCGTACCACTCCCACTACTCTTCGGAGATCCACGCAAACCTAACCTAACCTAACCTTACAATTTCTTACAATTTCACTTAAAATCATATGAAATCTTGAAAATGTCACTTAAAATCATATAAAAACCTTGTAAATTTCACTTAAAATCATATGAAATCTTGTAAATTTCAGTTAAAATCATGGAAAATCTTGTAAATTTCACTTAAGATCATATGAAATCTTGTAAATTTTACTTGAAATCATAGAAAAGCTTGTAAATTTCACTTAAAATCATATGAAATCTTGTAAATTTCACTTAAAATTATTTAAAATTTCCCTTAAAATCATAGAAAATCTTGTAAATTTCACTTGAAATCATTGAAAATTTCACTTAAAATCATAAAATCTGGAAAATGTCATTGAAAATCATTGAAAATTTCACATACCTTCAAAATCATTCATACAAATTCTTTTAACCAAACGTTACCTAGTAACTTGTTCTATGTTCTGTTTATTTACTGTAAATATCATTTGTGTGATGAAGACATACGTTGAGTACGTTGAGTAATAAATATTAATACAGAACTATAATCTAAAGCCGTTCTTATTTTGAAAAATATTAGCTGTATTGTAAATAATATTTTAATATTAATGCTAATATAGAAAATTTAACCTAGTACATATATGTATAACAAACAAGAAACAAAAGAAAAAAACAAATGAAAATAATACAAATATAACTAGAATTATTGTCGTAATTTATATAGCTACCCCTATACACCCCTTTGAAACCCAACCGTATGATCCGGCAATGCTTTTAACGTCTCTATACAAGCTGGTACGATGCGAATTTGTCTTCGGAATTGCTCTCATTATGAATGTCAACTTTTTTACAACTTTCCGTTGACAATATTGAGAAGGAGACGTATTGCATGCTAGTCATTTTTGTGTTTTCATTTCTATACGCTCTTTTATTTTGCGCGCTCTGTTGTACTACTACTGCTTTTTGTTTTTTTTTTGTTTTTATTTACTTTTATGTACATCGCGTCGCCGTCGTCGACAAATTACGACTGTGTTTTGTCTCTCTAAAGCACGCATTTAAAAATCTATGCTATATAATGCGTATGGCTGTTATCAACTGTACAAATTTATCACTCGACGTGAAAAACAATGAATTTTTTGGGGGGTGTGGGGGTTAATTTGTGTCTGCTGATTCAGAGCTATATACCCTCTCCGGACTGCTGGTTCGTGCGTTTTCAGTATAATTACAAAGATTACAGTTTTTTGTTTTATAATGGCGACAAAATTCGGCGCGGACGAAATGAATTATGGGTGTATTTTTTTTTAACCTGTTTCTAGTCGTAAACGTTCATATAAAAAGGCATAAATATTGGTTTTTGGGTCTCTGTTTTTCTGGTATTTTGAATTATCGTTGTTTAACTAGTGCTTATTTGGTTTATGAAATGCGTGCATTTTTTAAAAAATTCTGTAATGCATTATCAAGAAAAATAAAAGTAATTTTAATTGTGCTTTTTCACGATGTAAAATAATATGTTTAAGGGAGTATTCGCGTTCGTAGCATCGATTTTTATGTGTTTTTAAAATTATTATTATTTTTTGAAACTTTTACAACAAATATAATAAAAACTTTAAAAAATGGCGTCAAAGCGATCAGGTCAAAATTTAGATTTGCCAATGGTGGCAGATAAAACTCGCGTTTTACATTTCTGAAACAAAAACAAATTAGATGTTAGTACTTGTAACACATGTAACTTTAGTTGTAACCTACGAAAAATGTAATATTTATTCTTAAACAAAGAAAAAATAGGCAAATAATTGTAATTTTGAAATTAATGACTTCCATTAATTAAAAATCTATAAAAAAAATTTATGTTCTAGTCACTTATTTGTTCGCTAGTAACTTGTTTCTATGATCTGTTATTTACTGTAATGTCATTTGGATCAGTTTATCCTGATGAAGACGAGGGTTGAGTTTCGTTTCGACGAATTATGAATTAATTTTAATACAGAACTTGAACATAAAGCAGTTTTATTTTATGAGTTTTGAAAGATTTTTTTACTTCTTAAATATGAAATTTCTTAAAAATTTGTTCAATCAAAAAGCAGTTAATTTATATTACAAATAGTCTGTTTTGTTATATTTGTATAATAATCTTGAAAAATTAAAATTGATATAATTACAATACATCTTTTACTATATGTGACGGCCGATGAAAAATTAGTAAACAATACAAATGTTGGCAATAATTTCTGAAATATTATTTTACATAAATTATTTATTAATACATATTTAATCCTGACAGTCATACGTAATATGTTTATTATTTATTTTGAACACATGCCAGCTTGTCAAATATACCTATTTCAATTTTATGTTCAGCTGCAATTTTCATATGATCATTACTGAAAAACATTGACTGAAATAATTAATAGACGCAGGTGCAATTGTATTAATTTATTGAATACAAATCGAATTTTTTTTTTAATATTTGAAAAATAAATAATGAATACTTATGTTTTGTAAATTGTATTTTGAATTGCTTCATTTTATCAATACAAAAACGAATCTGTTATATTTTATTCGTTTTTTTTTTTAAAATTTAATATTCTAATGCTGAGATTTTTCCCAAAAATATTTTTTTCCCCAAATTTTTCGGAAAAATCTCAACATTACAATATTATTATATTAAAATAAAACTACTTTAGGTTAAAGTTCTATATTAATTATAATTAATATATAACTTAAGTTATTTGATAGTTGTATTGTTTATTTTCGTTTGAAAATGTGTAAATTGTGTACATTTTATCAGAAACTAAAAGAAACACGGCCAAGTGTATTTAATTTGACATGTCCGGTGACCGTATTAAAAATTATTAAGTTAAGTTAATTGACAAATTGCATTGTTTATTTTCGCTTGAATTTGAATTTGATTATTGAAAATGTGTAAAGAAGTACAAGAAATGAAATAATATAGTAAAAAAATCTTTCAGAACTCATTATATAAAATAAAACGGCTTTTTGACAAACTCAACGTCCGTCTTGATCAGGAAAAATGATATCAGTATCAGTTTTTCTGATGAAGACGAATGTTGGGTTTGTGGAAACGTCGATTATTAATAAATATTAATACAGAACTTAAACCCAAAGCCGTTTTATTTTAAAAAATGTAATGCACACCGCCAGTTTTATCTGAAACATAAATTCTCACAAATCACGTAACGAATATAAATAATATATACACATATATACTTACTTTTGCTATTCGTAACATAATATTACTTTATATGTTACTTTATTTTCATAATTCTGCAGCCAAATAAAAAAAAGAATCAAACGAAACTAACCAGCAAAAAAAGTACAAAAGTTAGAATCAAATGACTGTGAAATATCAATTTCCTAATTGCCTTATAATAAATTTAATCCTAGCCAGCTAGAATTTGAAGTATCACTTGCATAGTTAAATCATTGAACGATTGTATCACAATCTATTTTAAAGAGAGAGAGAGAGAGAGAGAGAGAGAGTTAATACCAATGAAACGAAACTAGATGGCATTAGTGTTGGAACATGTCTTTACTAATTATTCCCTTAATACTACAACTGTACATCTGAATAATTCTATTAGGAAATCAATACAGACTTCAGCTTACCAAGTCAAACACACATATATATATATATATATATATATATATATATATATATATATATACTGAAGGAATCCATTTTATATAGCACCCCCGTTCCGTTAGAGTTAAAATGCATAATTTATGAAAACCAAACTTATCCAAGATTTACACTACTACTACTGAATATGCACACCATCATAGAGAAATACATGTTAACATCAGACCGAACAACAGACGTAAAGTTAAACAGTTGAAGACAGTTGAATGGAGAGAAACAAGTGAAGTGCATAAAGTTTTCTTCTGCTTCGCTTGAGGGAAAAGACGGAAACTTCATACGACCGGCAAATGTTTGCATATCTGGTGCATAAGAACAAAACAAAACACAATCGATCATGATGCAAAAAAAGGAAGAAACAAAATGCTTTTAAAATGTTATTGGATGTATTTTCGAATGCAGAAGACAATACTAGTGGGAAATAGGAAAGACCACGAGAGATGATGGTATACTATACTGCCACATCGCGAGATGGCAATGTTCTAGTTTCCACGTGCGCGCGAGAGCTAATTTGTAATTCTAACCAGGGGGCAACAGCGAAATGTATTTCCGATAATAATGCGTTTAAAACTAATTTGATCACAACAACTGTGAGATGCCGGTTTTACAACAAATTTCATAAAATATTTAGTGCTAATTCGATTTTCGTGCTGTCTAGTTTCTAGTTTTACATCTACGAAATCAAAATTAATTGATACTTTCATCTTTTTTTCGCGTGTTTAATAATAAGTAAATGGAATATAATATGGATTGACATGGTTTTCTTAATTCATTTTAATGGACACCTTTATATTATTAATCAGACGTAAATCAGAAAATGCTTTTTTTAATTTGTTTTATATTAAAATGAAACTGCTTTCGGTTAAAGTTTTGTATTAATATTTATATAAAATCGACGTTTCGACGAACCTCATCGGCCGTTTTCATCAGGATAGTTGATATAAATGACATTACAGTAATTAACAGAACATAAAAACAAGTTACTAGGTAACAATTAAGTAACTAGATTACAAAATTTATAGATTTTTAATTAATGGAAGCCAAATTTTATTTAACTCAGTACCATCACAATGATTGATGTTATCAATGGCTTCCATTTAAATTTTAATTTGATATATTTCGAAAAAATGTATTAACAAAAGTTGCTAAATTAGTTATAACTAACAACTTTTACTTTGAACATATTTTTTTATAATTTTTCATATTTTTATGATATATGTAAATAGATGGTATATTTATGTCAAGACAGCTTTGTTTTTATTTACCATGACTACAGTAGTTGCTATACAAATTTTTCTGTGTTTTTATTTATTTATTTATTTATTTTAATATAATGACTTCTGATATACATTTCTGTGTTACAAAATTTTGATTAGTAAAAAGAAGATAATTCAAATATTTACCTTTATGAGTTATAAATATAGCATTACTTATCAAGAGACGCTTATATAATAAATGTATTATTTAACAGCAGTAGAGAAATAGCTTAATAAATGATAATATATGTATTGAATTTCATAAGAAAATATGTTGAAAGAAAGAAATTTTTAAGAGAATGTTAGCAAGTTCTTAAAGAAAAATAGAAAATAAAAATGAAACAAAATCAATATTGGGGGTGAATGTATAGAACAGCTGCCAAGTGTCTGCATCTATCAAGGAAAAGTTTCTCTTATTTTAAACATACAATTTTTATATCAATATAAAATTGAATTATTTTTACTATGAATAAAAATATATACATATCTATATATGCATCTCGTAGTATAAATTTTACCGTAAAATATTTGCTCGAACAAGAAAATACAATAAATTTTCATGTTGATATTGTAATTTATATCTGAAATTATTTCTTTTTACTCCTGTTAAATATAGTATATTATGTTAGAAAAAGCCGAAAGCGATCTTTACTGTGTTGGGCCCACATACATAAATAGACCATTCTGCTTGAGTCAAACATATCGATTATTCTTTCTTTAAGCGTTCCAAATGAAACGAAACTAACAATAAATACCAAGTAATCTTTAATCTTACAAACATATATGTATATATATAGTTTAAATTGAATAAATAACATTGATTAATTGAAAATTAAATTAAAAATTTGTCAACCTGTTTTTTTAATTTAATTTTCAATTAATCAATGTTATTTATTCAATTTAAACTATACTATTTAGCCTTATGACGTTTTTTACTTACTTAATATATATATATATATATATATATATATATATATATATATATTTATATAGTTTAGTCATCCAACCTATATATATATATATATATATATATATATATATATATATATATATATATATATATGAAAGAAAATATAATGAATGATAATAATTTTAGATGTCTGTGGATAATGGGTTTTGCAGTCAGAATTTTGAGATAGATGTTAAATAAAACTCATTCAAGTTTAGAAGGCAAGCTTTCGATTATATTCAAATCTTCTTCAAGGCCTAAAACTAACATAGTCTTTTTTACAACAAGTAATAAAATAAAGTAATAAAAACGAGTCTTAATTATACATATTTGAGATTTATTATTTATAAATAAAAATTAACGTATTTAATTAAATTTTAAATTACCTTAACTCTCTAATTTAGGTTTTTAGTTAAAATTTTGCATTTGAAAGTAAAAAAAAATTACTTTTGACATCTAGTGGCAGTTTTGTGTAGTTGCATTTGATGTAAAACTGTGTTAGGTTATCAAAAAACATGTCCCAAATGAAATGAAATTATTCATTTATTCATAGTGAATTCATTAAAACAAAAAACAACGTTATTTTCATATATTATTTGACTTTATATATGAAATTACACTTATAAATGTAATTTATTTAATAAATAAATGAAAATAACTACTTTTATTATTTTAATGATTTTTTTAATGCACTGAAATCAATAAACTCTCAGTATTGTTTTTGTTTAAATAAAAGCAAATAGAGTAACATTGGTGTAAAACTTTTATATTAGGTGTATTTTTTTTCGAACTGTAGTAACAATAATTAATGTCCATTAAATTCGAAATGTATATGATATAAAATTTTATGTCATGTAGCAAACTTTTTTGTAAAAAATATTTTTATTTTACGTTCTATTCGATATAAAAAGAAATATTAGTTTCAGTGAAAACTTTCATGTTAAATTTTTAACAAAAGCATCTGTTTTTTTTTTTTATATATGCAGGGTATTTTAAAATGAGTTACAAACTTTTAACTTTCAGAGCATATAATACATAGAAAAAATTTTTTTTAATAAACATGAGTCCGCAGGTATTAGTAATAAATTATTCAATTATTATTATTATTATTATTTTATGTTGAACAGACAGGTAGAACTGTTTCTACTAGATTAACAGAACAAAAAAGGTAAATTCGTCTAAATTATCTAAATAAATCTGCTGTTGCTGAACATGCTTTAGACTATCTCATGAAGTAAAATTTGAAGATACAGTAATAATTGCTAGACCAATCAATATTAGCAACAGATTAATAAGAAAAGCAATAGAGATTTATAACAAACAGAAAATTAAAATAAAATTTGATTCGCAGAAAATTAACGTTGAATAAGCGCAAAAAAAAAACGTAAGTGCATCAAAATATTAGGTTGGTTTAGGATGGGTTAGGTTAGGTTAGGTTAGCATTTAGTAATAATAATGATACGTTTGTTCAACATATTTTTATGCGCTTATGCACTGTACAAAAAAAAGGCAGTATGCGCTTTCTCAATACGCAATACGCTTTTTTTTTTTTTGAAGGTAGGGAGAGGAAACTCTTCAACAATACACCAGCCAGTGTCACAACATACTTATACTGGCTGATAGTGCAGGATTTTTACCTGCTAAAAACCTCTCCCCTGTATCCCGCATTGCGATCTGGGAAACCGTTTATTCGGCATTACTTCAGGTCGCAATACTGTCCACTGACCCATTTCTGGGCACCTTCCAAATTCTTATGATCTAGTTACTTATATGTTACCTAGTTATGTTACTTGTTTGCTATGTAGCGTTCCTTACTAATGTCATTGATAAAATTTTTGTTCTGATGAAGACGAGCGTTCAGTTTCGTTGAAACGTCGTTTTTATAAAATAATTAAACAGAATTTAATCCTAAAATAGTTTTTATTTTACTAATAAATGAGCTTATAGTTCAGACGTGTATGTGTTATTATTTATATTATTTCTTGAAAATATTACTTCACATACAATTTTGTTAATCGTATTTAATTTATTGAGATTGAAAATATAATATTTTATTCATATTTTTATAACATAATCGATTTTTAGCGAAATGAAAAAAAAAATTACAGTATAGGTACTTCAATATAATATGACAGGCAAATAAAAAAAAAAATTGTAAACATAGAAGAAACAATATTATATTAGAGCAAAACGTTTTATTGATTTTAAAATCGTAAATAGTAAATTTTGCTTTAGAAAAATGTTTTACAATAGAAAATCTTTATATTGTTTTTTATATTACAGTATTATTTATAACCGAGATATGGCTATATAAAAAGAACACAGACTATACTTGATTTTAATATGCAATGAAATATATAAATCGCTATATCTATTGTGACAAATGAGGATCGTGTAAAACATAGATAACCTATAACAACGAGATAGCGCATTTTTTTGTACAGACACATGACCTGGTACTACAAGCTTGGTTTTGAAATCAGTTTCAATTGATTCGTAATATAAAAAATAATTTATCAGCTCAAAGTGATAAATATAATGCAAGAAATAAATCTAACTTCACTATTTCAATTATAAATTTAAATGAAGCTACATTTAACACAAATCACATTGGCCTAATCTTTTACAATAATTTGTGAAGTTAATTTTATTGACCAAAAACTATTATAAGTTTGATGATTATCCTAAAAAAGTGGAGAACAGGACTAAACAAATGAACAAAAACACACAAAAACCGAGCTTGTAGTATCAGTTTATGTATTTTAAAAAGTTTTTGTATTTTTTATACATTTTCTGTTTATGCAAAAATTTAATTTTATTGAAAATAAGAATCAACAACTAAAAACCATGACGCTTTCTAGAAATATTATTAATCTTGTCTGTAGTGGAAAGTTATGTTCTAATGTTTCTGGAAGAGTTTCTTTATACTTTTTCGTTTTCTCTTGGAGTGTACCGCATATAACTGATGGATGTTATGACGGTGAGGATTAGGAGGAGTGATGAAAATGTAATGGTGTAGATCAAGGAACAGGACTAAGGAATATATTGCCTTTTCATATACAGTCATCTAAAGGAATGTAAAACTGTAAAACAGTCATTTCTTCTGTAATAGATTCCTGTTTCCATTCAGAACCAAAGCTATTTTTTATACTTCTGCTAAATTTTCAGTAAGAAGATTTTTAGATAAAAGCTTTTGAGAAAGGTTAGTTTTATAAAAAAAAATTAAGATACAAAAATGTTTTTTAAAATAATTTATGAATAATATGCTGGTTTTTTTTTGATAAATAAGTTTATTTATTTATCATTAGTTTCTGTAATTCCTAGGTGGAACATAGGGGCCTTTATGCTCGATAAGCTGAACATATCGACCCGTATTCTCGCCTCTCTTTTAAAAAGTGATTTTTCTCAAAATTACTTTTGACGTTTATTATTTATTAAGCAATTTTAATTAGTTTATTTGAATTTCATAATATTAAATATAAAAATATAATATCAAGAATAGAAATACTGAGGCACTGAATGAACATCGATTTTTTATTAAAACTTAACCCTGAAACCTTTTTATTTTAATATAATGAATTCTGAAAGATTTTTTACTATAACATAATAAAAAATCTACTGTAATGTCATTTGTATCATTCATCCTGATGAAGATGAACATTGATTTTCGTTGAAACATCGATTTTAAATAGATATTAATACAGAACTTTAACCTAAAGCAGTTTTATTTTTAATTTTTTACTATGTTAAGTATGATATAAAATAATATCAATAAATAATTAACCATACAGAAATAAATCCTAAATTCTTTTTATTTTAATACAATGAGTTCTGAAAGATTTTTTATTACGTTAAGTGATCATAGTTTTGAGTCATTTTGTTTAGATGATATTGTAATTATTAATTACGATGGTTTGGAATTGAACATATTGAACAAATGCTTGAATTGATAAGAATGAATAATTACGTAATTAAAAGCATTATATTGTAAATATGGATGAATCGAAAGATGGATAAGGATATTCGGCGTAATTTTTTTTTGCATTGAAAGAGTTTGTGTCACACTTTCTTGGATAGATGTAAATAAAAATAATATAAATACAACAAATATATATATATATATATATATATATATATATGTATATATATATATATATATATATATATATATAAATATATATATATATATATATATATATATATGTATATATATATATATATATATATATAAATATATATATATATATATATATATATATATATATATATATATATATATAAATATATCGGAAGAACAAATGCAGAGATCAAATATATTTGATTTTCTTTGTATTCACAAGTTTAGAACAGAGTTAGTTTACTTAAATTGAAATAGTACACACAGTGTTTTGTTTGGATAATAAAGCTAAGATTTGCTTTTTCAAGAAATAGAAGAATAGCTGGGCGCAGTCATATAAAATTTTTATTTGAAAACGCGGTGGTCAACTGAATGACTTATATGTACGTATATATTTTATTACATGCGGATTTTACTTTAATCATGAAGGATAAGGAACCATATGAACAATACTAACAAAAATTATTCATTTTTTTATATATATTATTTGGAAACATACATATGTATATATGCATGTATTTTTACGTATACATATTTGTATCTATTGTAGAGCTTTGAAGAAGTCAGTAGTGATTGCCGAAACGTTGGCATAGAAAATAATAAATTTAACTGACTGAATTCTGTCTATTACTTATTATTTATTAAATATTACCAGTCGACTATTTTCCAATTTAACTAAAATTTATTTTTAGAAACCCTTAAATTTAATTGTGAAATTTTGTAAATATTAAACAATAAATAATTTTGTTATTATCAAAGGAACGACAATAAAAATATATTAAATATAAATCAAGAATAGTAAAATAATATTAGCCAAATTTTTGTAAATATAAAAAAAATGTGTGTATATATTTTAGAAATTATTTGACATGAAAAAGAAACTTGTATGACGTCGTACTTGTAAGTTATATCTGAAGAATCTGAAACATTCTTTCAGCAGAAATTCTTTCAGCATTCTTGAACTATATCAACTACCTAAATCTCACTCTTCTATATATATCAGAGCACGTTTCCTTGAAGTTAGCATGTCTTAAATACCAATCTATTCAACTTTCCTTTTCAATACTGTGATGGTTCAAATTTCTCGGAATCTTACAGACGAAATATCAACATTTTTTTATCCATCCTTTTAATACAGTTACGTTATTTGAAAACAGCGAAATAATATTAGAAATTATTAAAAAATCAATTTTATTTATAAATTATTACATGCGAGTATAATTCTATAATTTTTCTATAACTATATAATAGAAAATATTGCCCAGTGCCCGCCGCTTAATGAAATCACCCATTATATTTTTGTTATTCTAGTTTTATCTGCTATATAGAGAAATATATCGTTTTTAGTAATCGGGACTTTAATTTTATATTATTATTCAGCTTAAAGTTTATGTGTTCTATATATTTATATAGATTTTTCACGCGTTATACAAATATGTAAGCATGTTTTTAAAAATATATCTATATAAGTAAGCTATATTATTAAAATAAGTGTACGGGGAGATTATGAAAAATCTATTTTTTGTTTAAAATATCATACGTTTAAAGAAATAATACATTTTTTAGTGTTTGTTAAATGGAATGAATATTGAAAAAAGACATTTTACAAGATGTATTATTTCATCGAAATGTGATATAAGTGTGTTATAAATTATATACGATGTTTAAAAGAATCATATATTCAATTTGCCACAAAATTATATATACAATGCGTTTTATGAATTTTATTTGCAATATGATTTTTACGTGGGGTTTGTGGTGTAAATAGGAGAGATCGGGTACGAAATAGATTAGTGTATGATGATTGTGAAATTGAAAAAAATGTTGTAGCAAAAGTTGCCGTGTTAGTCAGTTAAGATGGTTCGGACATGTTGAGCGAATGCGTCTAATGAACGTTTTGTTAAAAAGATTTATTTGAATGATTTTGATGGTGGACGTTCGATGAGTAGTTGGAGTGGTATGATTGAGAGTGTTTTGCGTGAGCGAAAGTTTCCAAGTAGTAGGAATAATGAGAGAGGAATTATGAATGTGGATGAAGCGAAAGTTGCTTGTTTGGATAGGAATGTTTGGAGGCGACTGATTTCAAGATGATGAAAAGAGTTTGTGCCATACCCTTTTGGGTACATGGCGTGATTGTGTATGTATGTATATATTTTTTTATATATACACTTATGCAATGTGTCTCAAATATAAAACTACTCAGCTATATACATAGGCTGGTATTAAAAGCTCGGTGTTTTAGTTCATTTGTTTAGTCCTGCTCTTGTAACAACTACATTGTCTTAAAACCGATATTAGTTAAAACCAATTTTAAAACCGAGCTCGTAAGTCTAAAAACTTTTATGTACAATGTATTTAAAGAATCATATATGAAGTGTGTTTCAAAAATTATATATACAATTTAACATCTGGAAATCGGATCCAAATGTCAAATCCGGATATACAAATCTAATGTATATATATATATATATATATATATATATATATATATATATATATATATATATGTATGTATTTGTTTTGTGAACATTCATTTCATAGAAAAGATGGAAATGATATAAAAATGAATGTCAACATAAACTTACAAAATTTTGATTTGTTAAAATGTATTGGAAAACTCACTATCGTAAAAACCAAATAGCATTACTTATCGAGAAACATGTATATTATTGAACAGGATTAGAAAAACAAGTTTATCATATAAAAACAATGGGAAAGAATTTTCTTCTAGGTATAAATTTACAAATATTAATATGTATGTATACGAGTAAGTAAGAACGAATCAAAAGCAGTGAATATCAACATTCTAACAACAACAACTGTCCTAAAATAACAACTAGTGCCATCTGCTGGATGAACTTGTCACACAATGTGTCAGGCTTGCGATCAAGTTAAGTGTTATCTTTGTGTATGACAACTTTATACTTATACTACATATATGTATATGTTTCAGTTTCGTATAATCCTATTACTATATATGTCATTGTGTTCCTACGAGTAACATAATGTAATCATAATATTATTGCAGGAAAATATTATAAAAAAAAAATTGACTATCAATTGTTATGTTTTTGAAAAAATATGTAAAATACAATTTTAAATATTTATTTTTGCACTAAGATACCATATACACAAAAATAAGTAAGTAAAATGGTAAAAAAATCTGCTGTAGCTACCACAGAACCGACCGTCATCGTATTAAATAAATTTATTGAATAAAAAAACTACTGTAGTCATGGTAACTAAAAACAAAACTGTTTCTACATAAATATGCCATCTATTCACAGAATTATATTATAAATTATTTAGTCGTATCGAAAAATGTTTCAAATAAATGTTGTTAGTTATAACTTGTGCAAGCAACTTTTATTAAATAATATTTTTCGAAATAAAAGCGACCACTTCTAGTTGACAGATCTTTACCAAAAGTTGATCAAATTGAGATATTTACGTACGAAACTCAAATATAAAATTTTCTAACAATGTTGAGTTTGTCGAAATGTCTATTATTAATAAATATTAATACAGAACTTTTAAACGTAAAGCCGTTGTATATAATGAGTTCTGAAATATGTTTTACTATTTATTTATTTATTTATTTATTTATTTATTTATTTAATTACACCAAACAGGCAATAGCCCAATTAAATGGTGCAAACGATAGAAACATAGATTACAAAATTATATACATAAATTATAAAAAGAAAACATTAAGTGTGTACAGTTCGTAAATGATTAATAAAAATATAAAGAGAACATGAAAAAATATCTATAGTTACATCTAATTTATTAAATGAGTGACACATATGATAAATGGGAGACTTTGTTAAAAGATTAGAATAAGCAATTGGCAGATAAAAAGTATTTGTACTTCTTGTAGAGGAAGGAAGAAGAAATTGTAGTTGAGATAGTAGTGCGGAGTCATCGATAAAATTATTAATTAACTTAAAAAGAAAAGTCAAAGATGAAATAATTCTGCGAGATTGTAGAGTATGAAATTGAAATAAAGAAAGTAAGGACGAGTAAGAATAAGTATAGGAAGGATACATTCCAAACGATTTCAAGTATAGTAATTTCAAAAAACGACGTTGAACTGACTCAATGTCTTTTATGTATGTTGGATTCCATATTAATGCACAGTATTCTAACTTAGATCTTACAAGTGAGTAAAAAAGTGTTTTAAGTGTATCAGGGGATTTACACATGCGCGTGCTTCTAGTAATAAATCCCAACATTTTATATGCAGAAGATGTTATTTTGTTAATATGTAAATTGAATCTTAATTTAGGATCAAAAACAACTCCCAAATCCTTTATATTATCTACGCGTTCTAAATGTGTATTGGACAAAGAATATTGATATATAATAACGTTAGATTTTCTAGAAAAGGACAAGACTTTACACTTATTGATATTGAGAAATAAACAGTTTTCAGCGCACCAAGAATTGATGTTATTCAAATCATGCTGTAAAGCGATGCAATCATTAATTGAGTTTATAGATGCATAGAGTTTGAGATCATCCGCAAAAAGTAATTGTTTGTTAGAAATTTGAGAAGTTATGTCGTTAATAAATAATAAAAATAATAACGGTCCCAAATTAGAACCTTGTGGCACACCAGATAGTGCTGGAAAAGAAAAAGAATGATGACCAAGATATTTAACAGAAAGAGATCTATTAATTAAGTAAGATTGAAGTAAGTTTATGATAGCATCAGAAAACCCGAAAAGATTCAGTTTATGTAATATGATAGAATGATCAATCGTATCAAATGCTTTAGCAAAATCCGTATAAATAACATCTACTTGTCCACGTTTGTCAAGAACATTAGAAGCAAACTGAGTAAAATTCCCGAGGTTAGTAGCAGTAGACCGACGTTCAATAAAACCATGTTGGAAAGGAGATAAATATTTTTTAGCATGAGTATACATAAACTTATATAAAATAGACTCAAAAACTTTACTAAAGTTACACAGTTTAGCTATTGCTCTGTAATTAGTAATCATGTGCTTATTACCATTCTTGAATAATGGAACTATATTAGATTTTTTCCATAAAGAAGGGTAAGTTTCTGTTTGTAAAATCAAATTAAATAAATAAAATAGTGCTACAGAAAAAGCATCAGAACAGCCTTTTAAGAGAAAATTGGGAATAAAGTCAGGACCAGAAGACATACTTGATTTTAGAGACGTTATAGTTGCAGATATATCGTTTAAAGAAATGTAAGATAGATGAGCAGTTTCAGATATGTTAAAATTTAGGTTTGGAAGAGGGTTATTAGTGGGATGCCGGTAGACACTGGAAAAATATGAAGCAAAAGCATTGACAATATCAGGAGGCGTATTTAAAGATCTATCATTGAACTCCATTGAGGAGGGAATGGTTGACTGGCATCTATTAAGGTTAATAAATTCCCAAAATTTAGAAGGATTGATGGATATAGAGTTCTCAGATTCTTCAATGAAAAGTTTATAAGCATTTTTGATGTCAGCTTTTATTTTAGATCTAATTATTTTAAATGAATTTAAGTAATAATGATTTTTAGTTCGTTTGTATAACTTGTGAAGTCTATTTTTACGTTTAATATCAGTTATAATTTGTTTAGTGAACCACTTTGGGTGTTTAAATCGTTTATATAGTTTAACCGGAATACAGCAATCTATAAAAGAATATAATGTTGAATAGAAGAAATTACAAGCAAGTTCGACGTCATTAAATATAACCAACTGATGCCAATCAAATGAATTTATTAGATCATATAGCTTTGCATAATCTCCATTTTTAAAATCATAGCAATACGAGCTAGTTGCAGGATTGAAGTTACGTTTGCAAGAAGAAGAAATAGAAAAGTTAATATCTATGGATAAAGCAGGATGATGTATATCTTCAGAAAATATAGGTTCAGTGCAATGTGTCACAGTACAATCTAAATTAACATCACAAAGTATTAAATCTAATAATTTTAAGTTATGATTATATGTAAAATTACATTGTTTTAAATCATAAAAATCACAAAAATTCTTAACGCAATTGACAGGAAAAGTATTGACATTCATAACATATTGTGGTATATTAAAGTCACCGAATACTAATATTTTCGAGTTTATTTTTGTTAAAGCAGGCAAAGTATCAAAAATCTCAAAGACGCTGCTATAAGAATCATTTGACGCATTAGGAGGAATGTATATACTAAAAACATATATGTCAATTGTGCCAAAATTAATGCAGATTCCTACAATATCAATATTAGATGGAACATTGTTTAAAGTAACAGCATAGCTTATAAATTTATTATGAATTGCAATTAACACTCCACCGCCACGTTTGACATTACACTCACGGAAGTTACGATCTGAACGATAGATATTATATAAGTCATTAGAAACTTCAGAATCTAATATATTTGGATTAAGCCAGGTTTCTGTAATTGCAATAATGTCAAAATCAGAAGTAGCCAAACAGGTAGTCCAATTGAAAAGCTTTGACTGCATACTACGTGCATTTTGATAATACATAGTAAGATTATTTAATGTTGATGTGGAACTTGAGGAATTCAACGCATTATACTCGAATGGTGGTTGCTATGCTATGCCCAATACATAGTTTTTAAATTTTTCCGCATTATTGATGAATATTTGACAATTGTTGCTGTCCCAGGCAAAGTGATCCGTTTTTAAATTTGATTTTTGTATTTCATTGTGTCTAGCACAATTTATACATTTTATTGTATCAGACTTACATTGTTTCAATTGATGATCTTCACCACATTTCGGACAACTGGGGTTAGATTTCGCACATTTGTCAGATAAATGATGAAAGCCACAACAATTGAAGCACCGACGTAATTCAATGGCATCAAACACAGAGCAAAAATCGTATAATATTATTACTTTATTAGCTTCGATTAGACTATGATAAGTAGTAATGTCCGTCTGAATTACTGCTTGATAAACATCTTTTTTTTTACGTAATTGTGATATGTCAATTACGTCACAGACAGAGTTATTTGTAAAACAAGTTTTATTTTGCGTTTTCAAATATCGCAGAAAATCATCTTTGGAATATTTCTCCGACAATCCAACTATCCGTATTCTAGGATTAAGCTGCGACAGTTGCTTAACGCTATAATTATTCGCCAAGTTGGTATTGACTAAATCACGGATTTTGTTTGAGTCGTCGGGGGTAGCACAACTAATTGCTAGCCCTCCATTTTTAGTGGGCTTAATATTTTTGATTCCGATGTTTGTTGCAATTGGATCGGCATTTTTAATTAAGTCGCATTTAGTTTTTGTCACAGATTGGTTTGCTTTTGGTTGTAAAACCACTATAGAATCAGGTTTTTTGACAATTTCAGCGAATGATTTGCTTGTAGTTTGAGCAGCGGGAAGATTATCAAATGATTTTTCAAGGCTAGACATTTTTGAAACAATAGTATTTTGAAACTCCGAAATTTTTTCCGAAACAAGAGTAAATAATTCATTTTTCAGCTCTTTTAATTGTTCATTTAGAAAATTCGTGTCCGAGTTTATTGTCTGAATTGCACCGAAAATGTCCCTAGTTGTAGATTTAATTGCTTCAGTGCTCGATTTAATAGTTACTTCGCATGATCGTTTACAGTCTTCACACAGGAAAAGTAAGTACCGCGTTTTTTGCAATAAGGCATAATCCGCGTGTGTCAAGCCAACACAGGCAACATGATATGATTGTTGACAGCGACCTTCACAACTCACAAATAAAGAATCCCGTTTTGGTCTTTTACATGCGCCACACTCAGACATGTTGTCTAAATACAGTAGCACAGATTATATGTAATTGTTTATGTATATAAATAAAAACATATGTATTGATATACGTACATATAATAACAAAGAAAGTAATATTAAACGATAGCAAAATGTAAATGACACTGCTGATTTAGCACTATTACGTTTAGAGTTCACTCACCGGCCTTGCTGTCACAGTTTGTATTGTCAGCAAATTCATAATATTTAAAATAACCATACACTTATAAACAGATATAAATGATATTAATATTAAATATTAACGATTATATGGTACAGCATCCCTACACAAACACAACTACACAATCACAAAAATTCAACTTTACCCATTACTCCAAAAAACGATAATTTAACTGCAATTTTAACCGGTAAAAAACATCAAAAAGCACAGAGCTAATGACACACGTACACACTACGGAAGTATGTTATGTATGTGTGTTATGTGTTATGTGTTATGTATGTTATGTGTGTTATGAACTATGTTAAATATAATTCTTATTTTAAATTAAAAAATGTTGAGACAAATCTTTTCTTCAAATATTTATTTCTAAAAAAGAATGTACATTTCGACCACCCTGTGGTCCTCTTAGAAATAAATATATTATGAAGAAAAGATTTGTCTCAACATTTTTTATTTGATTTAAACTTCATGTACTCAACAATAAAAAATAATCTTATTTTAAAATTTAAATTATGAAAATTTATAGCAATAAACCGTAGTTTTTCCTAAGAGTGTGTAAAACATATCATTTCTGTAATGAATCTACATAATTTAAATAAAAGATAATTCCAAAACTTAATGCACAAAAATCATTTCTCTTAATTCCCCCAACTTATATCAACATTCCTCTGGGCTATATTCCATCTCAATTCCTTGTCCATTCTAGTCTCTCCACTTACCAAGCCCGACTCGACCGTCATCTAGCGATGCGATGCGCGTCCCGACGCCTACTTACGACGGCGCCCGGCGTCAGGCGTCCGGATTACATCTCTCGTGACACTTTAATAACCCCTCTACCGGTGTTGTAAAGCGAACAAGTCAGTGGGGGCGACAAGTCGCGAGCAGCCGTTAAGCGATTTCCCTTTCCCTTCATTCTATATCCGATTCCTTAAGGCCGAAATGCCGATGTACTTGGCTGGTGACCGAGGCCAGTAAAGGGTTATTTCGAGAATGCTAGGAAAAAAGTCGAGTTGTGCAAGTTAGGTTGTCATACGCAGGTTGAAATGGGTCAGTAGGTATTTGGGTAGATGTAGATGGATTTTAAGGAGTGATTTTTTCGAGGATGTAGTTTATATTTTAGAGTTGTTTTTATTAGTTGTTAAAATTTAATTATTTTGTTGGGTTTATATATATATATATATATATATATATATATATATATATATATATATAGCAATAATATGAAATTACTACCGTGAAGAATATGTAATGAATTTTTACGGGATTACGATATATGGTATAAATTAGTAAAATGCGAACATAATTATTAGATCAATTTATTGTTGCGACCAATATTTCGCAAAGAGTTTTTTGGCTTTTTCAGGGTTGACACTGAATATAAGAAAAATATACAAGAAATTTAAAATGATACAAAATAAAAATTCACATTATATGTTTTACAGATAAATTAATGTACAACTTACATGTATGACATGAATGTATGTTTTTGTAGATGTAAAAATATAATATTTGGTTGTTTAGTATATGATTATTAATAACAATTTGTCTATAGATAAAAACTTTTGAATAGAAAGTCGTTTCTTTGTAAAATAATAAAAATTCTATAAAACAATAAATTATTAAATGAAAATAGAACACTTATTACGAGTACTATCATCGTAAAATGAAAAAAACACAGAATAATAACAGTTTGAGATTATAAAATAAAAAATGTATGAACTAGGAGAATTTTTTGAAGATTGTAGAAAACGGTTTGAATTTGAAAACTCATCAAGAAACAATAGCAAGTTTTAACAAAATACAAAATTTTTTTGAAAATAATTTTTTAGAATAATCCGTGAAGTATAAGTATTGAAATAATAATGTGAAGTTTTAATAAGAAAAGATTATTTTTATATATATATATATGTTTTTTTTACATTTTTTTTACAGTTTTTGTGTCTGATGTACCTTCGAACTAACTATTGTACAAATTCTACTGCAATTGAATAAACGACAAATATATCATATATGCATGCGTCAACAATTACACGACATCCGATATCACAGTCGAGTTGCCTTTGAACACTTGTTGTTTTCACTGAAATATCACAATCTCAAACTCACTTCTTCATCGTAACATATCAAGACGACGTAAAATCCAGTTAGTGAACCATCACAGTGACATGTGGAACGAAATCAGATTTTCGCGAATATAATTCACATAATTCACTTCCCTTTGAACCTCTTCTTCCCCCCATTCAAATTTCTAACCCTAAACACATTTCCATTTCAAACGCATCGCAAACTTGTTGTTAGACTCGAACTCGTATATATCTTACAAGACGAACAAACACTGCTAGTAGCTAAGCAATCTTTAAGTTTGGCGTTGTTGTCGTAATAACGTTTTCGTTCTGCAAGTTCCGGTGTTTGGGCCACGCCAAGATTCTTCGGGGTTTGGGCGTTTCAAATATCGCGCAACGCGCGAAGATGGCCATCGGAATAATAACTGTTTTGGGTTACGGCAGTCCATGGAAACTTGTGGTTATGGTGTGGATATGGGTGTCTGTGGTTTCTCCGCTCGCGGACTTGTATTTGTTGGATTGCCTTGCTCTCTGGGGGGGTGCGTTTAAATTATTATGGGGCGTTTCATTCTCTGACGATGGTTTATGTGCTTTTTGAACTTGAACATGTTTTTATCAAGTTTTTAATATAGATTATATTTATGTGCGCTTTTAAAATATGAGGTGACAATGAAATATTTTATAAATTAAGTTAAAATGGTTTAGTCAAATGTCTAATGAATAATTGTTCGAAAAAATCTTCAGAAAATAGAAGAACAATTCAGTCGCTAGGTGCAATAACGACTTAAGTGCACTTAAGTTTTTGTACCAAATTAAGTTTTAAACGTTTTATTCTTATATATTGTAACTATTTGTGAACTTCAACATATTATAATTGGCATAATGAATGATCAACATCTCAAAAGAGTCTGGGGAGAACCAAAACGGTTGTATAATATAATCTCTAAGAATGGGAGATAAATTATCATGCCCTGAATTGAGTCGTTTTTCCATATAATCACTTAAACACATATAAATATATACAAATATCCAAAGTTACAAAGTTCTCACAAATGAAAATATGGATATAAAATAGAAATGGATATGTATTTTCCAGGGTACATACAAATTGCACGTGGCGATTGGGTTTTAATCCTTTACCGAAATTTTTATAGTTAAATTGGACGCCGGTTTGAGGTGGATACCTATAATTTGCGCCGATGAGATAAGCGCTTATATTGAATTATAACGTACTAAACAACCTAATCTAACAACAATCCAAATTTTTAATCGCAAATCACTCGGCGTTTTGATGATTGAATAGATGTGGATGTGTACTTTCCAAAATTATGTACTCCGGAAAAACGACTTAAGTGCCCTTAAGTCGTTATTGCATCCAGCGACTCAATTTAAAAGTAAAATTAGTTTAATATCTCGATGGCTTCTTTATAAAAATTTACTAATTATTTAAATAATAAAAAAAAATAATATACCACGTTTTTAACACGGATTAACAAGTATAAAATAATTTTTCCTAGCCCCATACAGATTTATAATCCCATACAGAAAAACGTGGGACAACAACAGCTACTCCCCGCACTCCTTACTATTATCTATTGCTTGCGTCCTACGAGAAAATATTTTATACTTTTTAATCCGTGTTAAAAACATGGTATATTATTTTTTTTTATTATTTATATAATTATTTTCTACTTTTTAGTTTTGCTTAACTTTAACATTAACCGAATTAATCAATTATGTTTAATTAAATTAATTAAATAGCTCAAAATTTAATAGGAGCAAATTTATTAAAAATACGACAAAAATATTTCTCTAAGAAGAGTGACATCATCTTCAATGTCTTAATTAGAATCTTTAACCAAGTGGTGCGACAACTTTTATACGCATCAAACAAACAAGTATTGGGGTCTCAGTATAACTACAACCCGTGCAATATACATATAGCCATAGAGGAGGTGTATAAAACGGCATGTAACTACCCTTGGTCGTGTACTCACACGGAAGGGTGCTGTATCTCACGCTATATGTCGCATGCTTTCCTTGTACTGGGCTTGCCTATACTCATGGCCACTTAACACTTAACTGTTACGGCTGCCAACAGTATTTAAATTAAATTCTCTAACACGCACGCATAACTTCATGGGCTACACTTACTGAAAATTGGACTGACATTTCATCTTTCATTTTGCCAACTAGTGTAACGGTGGGTGAGTCTTAATGTTACGTATGTCTACCCCCCACCCCCACCCCCCCTGCGTGTTTGAAATCAAATATTATGTATAATAATTTCGTGTTGAAAATGTTATTTTGGAATTGTGCTAAGTTATATTTAAACTTTAAGCGTTTTTTTAACCTCAAATAATTTATGGTAATATTACAGTATTTTTATTTATTCATAATGCAACATTAAATATGTGAATATAACGTAGTAAAAAATCTTTCAGAACTCATTATATAAAATTAAAATTGCTTTAGGTTCAAGTTCTGTATTAAAATTTATTTATAATCGACGTTTCGACGAAACTCAACGATCGTCTTCATCAGGAAAAATTTATGGAAAATTGAATCCTGGAATACCCTGTATGTAAACAGTTTTTTTTTTTTAATTTATTTTACAAATATACTAATTTGTTATTTTTTCTTTTTTCAGGTGAGTACCTTTTTGCTACAACTTATATAACTAAAATATAGTAAGTAAACTATTTATTCTTTTATATACGATGTTGAAATTAACAGAATATTAGATTTTGCTTATTTGATCTAAATAAGATAACAAAATTTATTTATTTTTGTAAATGTCATGAAAATAATTCCTACAATCTTGAAAATTAATCAAACTTTAACTTTATATTTAGTACGACTTGAACATCACTACATTAATCTAATTTAAACTGCAAAATATAAACGTAGTGTAGTACATAAATAATAGTAAAATCATTTCTGTTCAACAAAAATGTTTTATCTTTCAATCCAGCTAACAGAACCGGTCTTAGGTTTATTTCTCTAAATCGGGCTTCTTATCAAAGGAGGCTCTTTGAATAATTTTTTATATTAGTTTTTTATTTTTTAAAATGGTAAAAATTGTATATAGTTAAAATTCTTTAGATGCATTACGCATATATATATATATATATATATATATATATATAATTCTTAAAAAATGAATTGTATACAGTAGTTTCTTAAAACACATTGTACATAATTTTCTTAGACACATCGTATTATATTATTTTGTTTTTTTTTTTTACCAAAATATTGGAATAGTGGCTAATATTATGGAGGCGCACATTAAACTGTAGCTAAGCGTATTCCTAACGGCTGAATAAATAGATTTTACTGCGGAAATACTGTTCGAGAAATATTTTCATCATTTTGACATTAAGACGAAATTCAATATGTCGGCGAAAAAAAAAAGGTTCCTACAATTTAAATTTTTTAATGCGATATTTTTAGGCAATTTATTATTATTATTATATATATATATATCATTTAAATTAAGCGGAATTCACATATAAATGTTTGAATTTTTACGCCCGTTTGGTAAATTAAGTCGAAAATTTTTTTTGTATACTATATATGTTGTCAAAGTTCGACAATTTTTAAAGTCAAAACATGTTTTTTTCTGCGGGGTGTGGTTGGGAAAGGAATGATTCAAATGGGACATATCTTTGCATGATCTTAAAGACGAGACATAAAATTTTTTCGTACAAAAATTGTTATTCAATTTACTTCAAAATTGGCCGAGTTACACTTATTTGAAAATCGGTAATTTTTCTAATTTTTCAAGTGGCGCGTTTTTATTTTGCCGAGTGTAGTTTTTTTCAGAAAAGAATAATTTAGCATACTAATTTGAATAAGGATATGGGGCCCCGCAAAAATTTTAATTGAATTCCACATACAATATAACAAATCCTGACATCAGTCGTAAGATTTACAAGAGGTAAAGATTATTATTCTATTTAGTGTTTTTAACTTGGTATTTGATTGAAAAATCTTTCGCAACAACATCGTTGACGATTTAAATAAATTAATCTTGCTTCTTGCTAATTTCATGTGTCGCACCATTTCTCCATCTTGACACTTCGTATATCCAATTAAAAGTCGGTGAATTTAGTCACGAGACACAAGTAACTTTGTCGCTACGAAGTAAACTTAACTTTCGACGGCAGTGACTGCATTTCTCTGTATGCAATAATCTGTTCAAATATGCGCCGATTTCCAATTAGACAACTGTTTTAAGCGGTGAAGGGGTTTGGTGATTAAGGGAGGGAGGGGGGGGAGGGTCGAAATATTGCAAGTAGTCTTCTTCTTCTCTCTATTCAAGTGCAGTTCTGTAGGAAGTTTTGGTTACAGCGGAAATACTGAAAGCTGCAATGGAAGTAGTTTAGTAGTAGATATATCAGGATGAACGATTTTCATACTGGGCAGGGAATGCAAAAGTTTGGCATCAGGAATGTTTTGTGTGCATTATCGATAAATGCAGGGGAGGATTTCTCTTGTTTGTCAATGAAGTGGTGTTGTTTTTTTAATGTATAACCAATACTTTTTTATACGGGGTAGTGATTTTCGGTCATAGGATTTTATTTAACTTGTAAAATCTTACTTTTGTAATTTTCTGTTTTTCTAACTATTTTAAGTAAAAAAGTTTCAGTATAAGATTTATAGCATAAAAATATGTATTTATATCACTATAAATTAAATTAATTTTGCATGCTTTGTAAAAGTAGAAATTAGATATGAAAATATCGAAAAGTTTCCAGAAAATAACTATTATGAAATTTTTACAAAAAAAAATTAACAATTTTTTATTAACATAGTAAAAAATTCTTAAGAACTCATTATATTACAATAAAAAAGGTTTACGATTAAGTTCTGTATAATTTTTAATTAAAATTTGATGTTACGATATACATATACTCTACGTATATCATCACCTGGAAAAAATATTTTTCTTGATGATGATATATGTGCAGTATATCAAAACGTCGTATTTTAATTAACAATTATACAGAACTTAATTCTAAAACTTTTTATTTTAAATTTTATTGTTCTATCTAATGAAAAATACACCAAAATTTAGTAAAAGTTGTCAAAAAAGGTTTTTTTTTAATAGAAATGTATAATATGCATTATTATGCAGCAAGTGCATAAAATAGTACATTCATTTGTATATATTTTTCCTTATGATGATACGTATACGCAGATTATAACGGAACGTCGAATTTTCATTAAAAATTATTCAGAACTTAAACCTAAAGCTTTTTTATTTTTACATAGTAAAAAATCTTTCAGAACTCATTATATTAAAATAAAACAGTTTTAGGTTATAGTTCTGTATTAATATTTAATAATAATCGACGTTTCGACGAGCTAAACGTTACAAATTATTCAGAACTTAAACTTAAAGCTTTTTTATTAGTAAAACATCTTTCAGAACTCATTATATTAAAATAAAACGGTTTTAGGTTATAGTTCTGTATTAATATTTAATAATAATCGACGTTTCGACGAACTAAACGACCGTCTTCATAAATTTTATGATCTAGTTACTGATTTTGTTACCTATAGTAACTTGTTTCTATGTTCTGTTTATTTACTTTAATATCATTTTTATCAATTTTTCTGATGAAGACGTATGATGAGTTTGTCGAAACATCGATTATTAATAAATATTAATACAGAACTATAACCTAAAGCAGTTTTATTTTTTATTTTAATATAATGAGTTCTGAAAGATTTTTTACTATGTTAAAATAAATATTGTTATTTTAAATAACTGTACGAATAAATAAAATTATAAAAAATTTTTTTTTCTTAAGTGTTAAATATAAGTCAAGAAATTTTAATTTGCTCACTTATTACTTGCTGTAATCTATTTATCAACGTTGGTGGGGTGTTTTTTTAAGCAAAAACTTTCTACATATACCGACAATTTTCTTTTTAGATAGGAGAAGACAGTTATGAAGTGGACAACGAATTATTGTGTGTGTGTCTCGCATTGCACTAAAAACTTAGCGCCGCGCTCGCCCGCTAAAATGTTGTTAAAATTTTCAACTTCTACCACCAACTCTAATTAGATACTGAGAACGTTACTTAGAAACGTAAAAGTGCAATTTCGTGTAAATGTTACCAGATATAAATAAGCGAGATTAAACATTTAAAATAACAGAGTTGGCGAAAAAAAAAAGAACACTGGCAAAAAATGAAATCTTAATCATTAGCAGAAAAACTTTAAAGGTCATATATTTATATAGATTTTTACCCGATGACGTACCAAGAAAATTGTGCGAGATAAAATATAAGAAGTGGAATGTGGATGAAAATAGAAAAACGCAATATGGTCATTGGAAGTTTTGATCGTCAATCAGTAAAAAATCTACAGAATGATTGATTAAAATAGTACCTATCATGTATATAAATTCTACAGGATGTAACAGAATAACTATTCCTAATTTTCAGAAATGATAGAGGGCACATAAAGAAACATTTTTTATTAATAAACTAGTGTTAGTGTTACAACTTGTGTATCGAAAATGGTGGTCGTAACTTTGAACAATTTTTATAAAGTTTAATACACTATTATTTCTAATAAAATGTTTCTTAACTTAACTACTCTTTGATGTTTTGATTAAGATTGTTTTTAACGATATCTAGTGTATCTTGGCACCGAGAAATTTCCGGACACTAGTTTATTAATAGAAAATGTTTCTCTAAGTGCACTCTACCATTTCTGAAAATTAGGAATAGTTATTCTGTTACACCCTGTAGAAACTTGTAAGTTATACAAGATATACAAACAAATATAGTTGGTACAATATTGTGTTTTAATTCATTTGTTTAGTCCTGTTTTTGTGATAGTTAAAAAAATCCCGTATTCTCACCTCATTTATAAAAGTGATTATTGCCAAAAGTACTTTTGGCGTTTACTTAAAATTATTTATGAAGTATTTTATAATAGTTTATTTTAATTTTATAATACCGAATATAATAAAAACGATCAAACATAGAAAAACTATTTACATTTGATGAAAAACAGAAGCAAAAAGTTATTTTGTAATTAATGATAAAAACACTTTTTCACGAAAAATTAAGTTGAGAATACGGACCATTGTCTTCAAATCAATAGTAGTTAAAACCGAAATTAAAATCAAGCTTACAGTATCAGCCAATAATAATTTAAATAAAAATTTAAAAGAAATATTGACTTATTAAGTTATCTTCTCGTAGTAAAAAATTTCATTTTAATACAATTTACACATTCAGTGGTTGACAATTATTGATAAAACATTTTAAAAACTTAATAAGGAATAAAAATAACTATAAAAGTTACTATGAAAAGAAACACTTTGTTAGTTCCACAAAATTTATAATATTCGACGATCGTTTCAACATTTCGGCCATCTTCAAGAGTTACATAATTCGTAAAATTATTTCAATATAAATAGTATTCAAATAGTGATTGGGAAACAAAATCTTACAAATATTAAAAATATCTTATTATGTAATATTGTATTATCTGAATAATATTTGGATTATTAATAAATATTAATACGGAACTAGACTTTAAAGCCGTTTAATTTTAATATAATGAGTTCTGTAAGATTTTTTATCATGTATGTACTTTACTTCTAAAAACTGTGTTGTTTATGAAACCGAAATATTAATCAATTTTAACTAAATTTTAATTTGTTTTTCCACAGTTAAAATATCTTCTCCAATTTGTGTGTATAAGCTATTTTATTTCGTGTACTTGGAAACATTTACTAACCTAATAAATTCTTAATCATGCTAATTTACATAATAAAAATAATAAACAGAGGTTAACTACTAACTTAAAAATAGATTCTTAGAATAACTAATAAGGGAATAAGGACATATCTATTATTATTAGAGTATATGTTTCCACTTACATCAATTCCACTGTATATCTATCAAGAAGACGAAAGAAGAAGGAGAAAATATGTGAGAAGAAGAAGAAGAAATGAGAAAAGTAAAATATAAAAACGCGAAACGGTCATCGGAAGTTCAGACCGTCAAACAAAAAAATACACACAGAAACAGGGAAAAACTAAATAATAACTTTGAAATAAGTTAGGTTAGGGTATAAAATACGGATACAGCCAAAACATGAAATACGTAATAACAGCATTTGATTTGGTCCGGCGAAATATTATGATGGCGGATTCCCCCTGTCCTAATTCAACAAGTTTCGGATAAAAGCGTCCTAGTAATGTTTATATTACTAATGGGATGTTTACGTTTATAATTTGATAACAAATATTTACAATTGAAAATAACACAAACTATATTAATAATAATATATACAATTGGACTGAGAGATATAACAATACACACCATTCATACATATATGAACAACATAATAAATTATTTTCTAGATGTAATAATATTTTGGCGCTAATTTTAAATTACTCTATATATATTTATTGATGGTTCAACAATTTTCATCGCGCGGTAAAATTATTCTATTTACATTATTTAGAATAATAATATACAATTTGCTTTAAACATTGTTTTAATATTATTATTGATGCTGTATTTATTGTGAAGAATTTTGATATTTTTCACTATAAATACATACAAGCATGCACAATCACGTTATGTATCCAAAAGGGTGTGGCACGAACTTTTTCCACTATTCCGAAATTAGTTTTCTCCAAACATTCCTATCCAGACAAACAACTTTTAGCTTCATTCATACTATTTGGAAATAATAAATGTTTTTTATAATTTTATTTTTATAAAAAAATTAACCCATACATTGTTCTGGAAATGACATTTACAAAAATTATATATTGTCATATTACCGTTAAAATAAATTGGGCATTGTTTTCATAATCATTATATGACAGCAATGAGTCAAAATATTCATAGTCTCAAAAACGAATTTTAAAAGTTTTATTGTAAATTAATTTTTCCAAAATAGAGACCTAGCTAAATTGCTATCTCGTACCCAAAAATATAGATTTACCACATTGCATCAAAATATATAAGAAAATAACAATGCTATAGAATCTATAGCATCGTAAATTTTATTTTGAAAATGACTAACGATTTTGATGCGATGTGGTAAATCTATATTTAAACAGAACTTCAATCTATAGTATAGATTGAAGTTCTGTTTTATTTTATATTAAAATTCAACCTTTCGATATACTACACGTAGTATATCGACATTTTTTTAATATTAAAATATAACGGCTTTAGGTTGTAGTACTGTATTAATATTTATTAATAATCGACGTTTTGACGAACTCAACGTACGCCTTCATCAGAAAAATGGTACAAATATTATTTACAGTAAATAATAATAATATAATAAGCTTTAAAACATTTTTTAATATGTTAATATCCAAGAATTTATCAGTATAGAATATGTATTGTGTGCAACTTGTACAGAAAATGCGTTTCTAACATAGAAATAAATTTTAATATATATACACAGCTATATAATTTTATATAAATATGTAATTCATTGATTCTTTTGTATAAAATATATCAAAGATTTCTTTCTATGGTAGATGAAAAGAGCGAATTTACTGTGTGCAATGCAATATGACCAAAGTGAACAAGAGAAGGAAAAATGCAAGTAAAATCAATATTGCAACTATGCAACAGCTGCAGTCAACTTCTTTCTAACCATGAATGTAATTCGATATGAAATTAGTAACACAATATGAAAGTCAATTTTTTCATTCTTTTTTTTTGCTTTTTTCTTCGTTTCATCAATGCCCACTAATGATGTCTTTTCTTTTCAATAAATTGAAAATTTTAATAAGAATCTATAATACTATAGGATTTATAGAACAATACAGAATACTAACATAAAACACATTGTATAGGTATATTATGCTATAAATTCTTCTCATTATATTTCGTAAGTTACCAGCTGCAAGAAAAGAGATCTTATCTTCATCTAAGTCGATGAGTTATTAGTGTTATTGGAAAAAAGTATAAAATTCTGAATAATTTGTAACAAAAATTTTCAAAATAATGTAGATGTAGACCATACATTTTTTAACTGCGCGAATATAACTGCGTAGTTGAAATACAAAATGTGGCTATTGTAGTTTGCATCGATGCAATAATATGCAATATTTTGTGATTAATATGTAACTATATAGTAAAATATGTCGTAGACTAGAGAATTTTTGTAGCTTTTTTATTGAAAAATATCATACATTAAAATACCTGTTACTGAGTAAAAACTGTATGGTGTATGGTCCACTTTAAAGTTCAAATAAAAATTCTGGGATTTTGTAATACATACATACATACATACACAATCACGCCATGTACCCAAAAGAGTGTGGCACAAACTCTTTTCATCATCCCGAAATCAGTCACCTCCAAAAATTCCTATCCAAACAAGCAACTTTCGCTTTATCCACATTCATAATTTCTCTCATACATGCTCTATTATTCCTACTACTTGAAAACTTTCGCTCACGCAAAACACTCTCAATCATACCACTCTAACTACTCATCGGACGTCCACGCAAACGTATACCATCAAAATCATTCAAATAAATCTTTTTAACCAAACGTTCATTAGACATTCGCTCAACATGACCGTACCATCTTAACTGACTAACATGGCAACTTTTACTACAACATTTTTTAATTTCACACTCATCATACACTAATCTATTTGGTACCCGATCTCTCCTATTTACACCACATACCCCTCGTAAAAATCTCATTTCATATATATGTTATAAAATATAGTAAACACTATAACAAATTCTTGAATTTTTGTTTGTACTTTAACAATTTCTTATAGAATATGGTCCGGTATTTTGAATCTCGGTTAAAATTATTCGGTAGTTGGTTAAATTAAATACACATTTTCTGGATTTTTTGTACTGGTTACATTAAAAAGTGGCTAAATTTATATATCCTATCTATCAAATTAATTTAAAACCTGCTTAATTTAAAAGCTCGGTTAGTTATTCATGCGCTTAACCAAATATACCAAAAATATCGGCCCTATGTCTAACAAAATTAACCAACAAATTTATTTGAACTAATACGGTATTCTTGCAAACAAGAAACTAATATTTGAGGAGCAAAGGAGACGATTGAAAGTATTGGGAAGGGATAGGAGGAAGTAGGTGTCTAAAATAAAATAAATCAGAAATTTTCGGTTAAAATTTATAGCTGGATATTTCGCAAAACAACGCCAGGGACTTTAAGGGATGGGGGTGTGAAAACGAAGGCAGTCAGGAAAAGACAAAAAATATGAATTATGTGGCTGTGTGTTTGTTTTTAAAGTACAAAATTAATGTTCCATGAAAACTTTAAAGCTCGACGCTTTAACTCTTTTTATTATGATTATATCTCGCGGTGCCCTTTCCACAAAACTATATAATAATGGTTGAGACTATTTTTGCTTTATGATTCAGTGTAATAAGGGCTAGATTTGCATGCATTGAATGCCTTTTAAAACTAATTTAATTATTCAGGAAAACTGATGAAATATTAATGCATGTCTTGGGTTTATATAATAAGTAGGTATAATACTTCGTATAAATATAAAACTGAAGTATATTTATTAATACTATTTCTTTTAGTTTTTACGTGAATAATCAAATAATATTTTAATAGTCTAATAAAGTTTGTTACGCATACTGTAATATAAACCAATCTTAATCTAAGACAATAATAATATTATTTTTCTATAGATTAGTATATGATAAGTGTGAAATAATAAACAAAATATGTTGTTGCAAAAATTGGTGTTAATTAGTTAACATGGTTTGATCATTTTGAGCAAATGTTTAATTAACGTTATATGGGAATGATATTGTAGGTATACGTTTGCCCGTGGACGTCCGATGAGTAGATTGGATTGATATGATTGAGAGTGTTTTGCGTGACCGAATGTTTCCAAGTAGTAGGAATAGAAGAGCAATGTATTCTATTTTCGTTGCAATGAGTGTTAAACTATTTTAAAAAACAGTATTCTTTTAGTAAATTTAGTTTTTTCACTGATACATTTTTTTTTTAATATAATAAGTTCTGAAAGATTTGTTTACTTCTATTTTGTTACCTAGTAACTATGTTTATTATTTATGTCATTTATTTATATTTTATCTTGATGATGATACATCGACATGGAATATATCGAAATTTCGAACTTTAATATTAAATGAAGCTTTTTGATTAATTTTTTTAAACTTTTAATATGAATTACATTGTAAAAAGTTTAGGTAATTTTACATATTCAATGAATATAATATTTTCACACAAATGTAATATTACGTACATTATCAGAGGAAAATAATAAAAATATTGTTATTTTACTGATAAAAACAATTTGAAATTACATAAATTTAAGTTACATTTTTTACAATGTATACTGTAAAAAGAAGTTGCTATTTTACATAAAACATATATTATTTCAGCAAAACGTTGATTTACATATTTTTTTTGTAAAAGTAATGTAATTTTAAAGAAAATAATTAATTTAACATATTTATATAATTTTTTTTTACTGAGAAAGTAAGTAATTAGTACATAAAATATATTTACTTTATATTAATATAATGTAAAAAATTTCTTAAAAATATCTGTAAATAACGTACATTCTGTAAAACTACTGACGTCTGTAAATATAAATATTAAACTGGCGTAAATCTGTTACCTCAGGTTTTTATATAAAATTACCGAATTTTTTACAGTGTAGTTAATTAACAGATAATAAAATAACCACAAAAAAAAGGAATTAAAAAGACATTTTAAACGTCTGTGATTAGTAATAGTTTCTGAAAATTATTTCCGTTTCATACCAACAACAAAAAAATTATCTAGTTTTAACTCTCTTAAAACTAGTTTTGCGATTATTTATAATAATATTTAAAAAGAAATCAAATAGAAAAATTCGCTCTTCTAACACTCGTAACAAATTTTTCTCTCGCAATATATACTCCGTATGCGCAGCACAAACATGACATTTCTCGACAGACAGAACAAATCAGAATCGAAACGACAATCGTAGCTCACTTGCCAATAATAGTTCGCTTTCTGGTGGCAGCGCTCCATACACTAAACTACATATTGCTGCTACCAAAAGTTATAAAGAGAAGAGTTAGACATACCGAGAAATTGACAAACGAAACGCAATGATTGTCCAATGCACACAGATCATAACTCTGTCTGTTCGCAATCGGAATTCAACAATAACTGAGTGCATGAGAATCACTTTGTACTTTTCACACATGAACAGTTCTAAACCTAGCTTTCGCTGAGTTTATCTGTTTTAATATCGCGGGATTTATGTCGGTGCTTTGTTTTTTGTTTGATTTTCTTTGCTTTCTTTTTGCTATATACATATATATATATATATATATATATATATATATATATATATATATATATATATATATACCAGATTGTGGAGCAGAAACTATCATTCAATCATGAAACACTGAGGATACCATCTATATGCCAGTTATATATATATATATATATATATATAGATATAGAAGATTATGGCTGAGATATATTTAGTAATACAAAATAATGGTATTGCAGCCAGGAGTTGGGATTTAAGCCAAAAACTCAATTTTTATTATGTAGGCAAGCTTTCGAAAAATTATATTTCCTTCCTCAGGCCTTAATAACGGAAGAGTTTATACTCCATCAAAATTCATTAATATAAGAGTTATTTTTGTACATATTAAACATGTAAAAGTATGTAACAAGAAATTTTGATTAGTCATGTAAATAAAAAAATAAATAGTCGATACAAATAAAAAAATAAATAGTCGATACAAATAAAAAAATTTTTAACATATGAAACAAACAATTTTGATATTGGAAAAAAATACCACTGTCAAGGTCAAGCCAACTGAAACAAAAATTTTTTTATTTGTATCGACTATTTATTTTTTTATTTACATGACTAATCAAAATTTCTTGTTACATACTTTTACATGTTTAATATGTACAAAAATAACTCTTATATTAATGAATTTTGATGGAGTATAAACTCTTCCGTTATTAAGGCCTGAGGAAGGAAATATAATTTTTCGAAAGCTTGCCTACATAATAAAAATTGAGTTTTTGGCTTAAATCCCAACTCCTGGCTGCAATACCATTATTTTGTATTACTATATATATATATATATATATATATATATATATATATATATATATATAAGGGTGATTATTAATTAGGTCGAAATTTTAATTTTCTTCAGACGCCTTAAAACCTTGTAAAATTTGACAAAAAAAAAACGGAAAAATATTTTAGCTCTTAATTTTAACAATAAACCGTGCGCTTTATTACCCACCGTATTACTTGTTTGAAGGCGACATTTACTAAAGTAACTTTAATTAAATTTTTGCGGTTAAAAAATGTTTTTTCTAGCATTTTTGCACAACTGAGATTAAATTTGAAGCAAAAATTAGTGGTATGACAATTTATAGTTGTCAATATTGCTGTATAATTTCAAAAAATTCAGTACGGAACATTTTTTTTTATTTTAATAAACGTTATATCCTAACATGTTATGAGGTGGATGATAAACCGCTATAGACACGGTTTATTGTTAAAATGAAGAGCTAAAAATATTTTTCAGATTTTTTTTTGTTGAATTTGGAAACGTTTTCGGGGGCGTCGGAAGAAAAATAAATTTTGATCTCATTAAAAATTATAATTAATATTAGTTATGTTAAGTTTTAATTTTATTATGTATATATATATATATATATATATATATATATATATATAATATTATTCACTAATTGTATTATTATTTGTCATATTTCTATATTTGAATCTTTTTCTTTTGTTTAATCTTACATTTTGTCCTGTTATTGAACAAATAAGTTATTATTATTATTATCTACGATGTATGGCGAAACGTCTGCAACGAAGATAGATCGGCTGCGGCATACCACCTCAAATAATACTATAAATTCAATAAATACCATTAATTATTTCAACTTTGTATAAATTCGATAAAATCAAATTATTATTTGAACTAAATAATAAATAATATAAATTGTTGAACAAAACTAGATGCACCATATGACAATAATTGATTTGAAATTTGAAAATATAAGTAAGAATATGTGTGGCAAAGATAATATATAAAGTAAGAAGCTTATAGCGTCTTGGAACAGTGTTTTGAAATCGCGTCGTTGAAATCAATTTTGTGTAAATTATTCATAAGACCATTTGCATATAATTCTCTCTTTACATGCTTACTTCCACACAACTTCCTCTGACTACATACATCAGTGTCTGTCTGCAACGCATAAGAAACTCTTCAACTTATAGACAGCAGACATATACTCATACATGCATAAGTTGTAAGTTGTCGCGCTAAATAGAAACTATTAATAAGTAATATCACGTTCTATTCACTTATTATTCAATTTCTTGTTACTATTTAGTAAACTAAATATACGTAATTATCTATGCAAATTTACTTAAATTATTAGGAAGAAATATATGCACAACTTGAAATTTTACATGAATTTGGTATAATTATTCAAAAAAATTAATTATATATTGTGTAGTGCTGGGAACCGAATTCGGATAATTTTAAATCTGAATTTAAAATTATCCGAATATATGTGTTTTATAATTTTATATACTTTCTTTCACACATTTCGTACAATTTAAGATATATATGCTTGAAAGAATTAAACAATTTAATTATTATAGATTGTTGACAAAAAAAAATAACGAAAATGACTGCTGTGGAAATGAGATTTTTACGTGGGGTATGTGGTGTAAATAGGAGAGATCGAGTACGAAATAGATTAGTGTATGATGAGTGTGAAATTGAAAAAAATGTTGTAGCAAAAGTTGGTGTTAGTCAGTTAAGATGGTTCGGACATGTTGAGCGAATGCGTCTAATGAACGTTTGGTTAAAAAGATTTATTTGAATGATTTTGATGGTATACGTTTGCGTGGACGTCCGATGAGTAGTTGGAGTGGTATGATTGAGAGGGTGGCTTGCGTGAACGAAAGTTTCCAAGTAGTAGGAATAAAAGAGCATGTATGAGATGAGGAATTATGAATGTGGATGAAGCGAAAGTTGCTTGTTTGGATAGGAATGTTTGGAGGCGACTGATTTCGGGATGATGAAAAGAGTTTGTGCCACACCCTTTTGGGTACATGGCGTGATTGTGTATGTATGTATGTATGTTGACAATTTTCTAAAAAAATTATTCAAAATTTATTTTAAGCATACTGTTGGTCCAATTTAAAACAAATTTTCAGAATAGATTTTTTTTTATTCATAATAATTATAAAATTTTTGAATAATTCTACCCGAATTTTAGATGAAAAAATATAAAATTTTTATTCCTATTTCTTAGTATTTATGTGATAATGTCAAAGTGGTTTGTATATGGGTGTACCCATATACTTCTAATCTTGTCTCTATTAAATTTATCTAAAAATTTATTTGTTTGTTTTTAATAATATAAACTTATTTAGTTTTTTTTTTGTGTAAAATAATTTGCAAGGAAATAATACAAAACATTTTTTTTTCTGTATGCATTAACACGTTTTTGTTTACGAGAAAAATTTCGCGCAATAATCGTAAATTTTCTTCAGGTGTGCCAACCCTAAACAAGTAAAACTATGCATCAACGGAACTAGTGACATAGCTTGGGATTTTTAACTTTACAAAGTTGAAAAAGTTTTTGCTTGAATGTCTTTTTAGTCTGCGTATAGTGTGGCGTGGCGTAGTGTGGCATAGTGGGGGTCCCGGACTAACTCGGCTAACTCTAAAATGGCTAGATCCTACAATTTATTATATAGTATATTACTAACAGTGAAGGACTTTTACTTGACTCGTGGAAAAATGTAACGGAAATAAAATTTTACTTCCGTTTTCGTCATAAAACTTACAGAATAAATAAGCAAAAATCAATTTTAATTCTTTTTTCTTCTTCGAGATTCTCATTCTTATGGGTACATGGCTTGAATGTATTTATATTAATAATATAGATTGTTTATTCTCAGCCAGTGTTATGATTTATTTAGATAAATATTATTATCTTTTATCTGATTTAGTTAATTTAATAAAAGGAGAATAAATGCTGGTTGTAAGGTTTTGGGTGCTTTGGGAACTTTTGCTAGGAATGTAAATGTTTCCAAAGAAGCCCGTTTGAGTATATACAATGCAGTTTTGGTGCCTACGTTGATGTATAGGGTAGTGAATGTTGGGTTTGGTTGCAAAAGCATAAACGAAAAATGACTGCTGTGGAAATGAGATTTTTACGTGGAGTATGTGGTGTAAATAGGAGAGATCGGGTACGAAATAGATTAGTGTATGATGAGTGTGAAATTGAAAAAAATGTTGTAGCAAAAGTTGATGTTAGTCAGTTAAGATGGTTCGGACATGTTGAGCGAATGCGTCTAATGAACGTTTGGTTAAAAAGATTTATTTGAATGATTTTGATGGTATACGTTTGCCTGGGCGTCCGATGAGTAGTTGGAGTGATATGATTGAGAGAGTGGCTTGCATGAGCGAAAGTTTCCAAGTAGTAGGAATAAAAGAGCATGTATGAGAGAGGAATTATGAATGTGGATGAAGCGAAAGTTGCTTGTTTGGATAGGAATGTTTGGAGGCGACTGATTTCGGGATGATAAAAAGAGTTTGTGCCACACCCTTTTGGGTACATGGCGTGATTGTGTATGTATGTATGTATGTATCTTTTATCTGATTTAATTAATTTAATATTTTTTATCCAATCTAGATTAATTTTCCTACAATTGTTTATAAAATTATTTAGAATAATTCGAAAAATAATTGTAAATTTGTAATTTGACGATTTTTCTTCCAGTGCGTATGTATTTACTTACTATATATTTTTGAGATTGTTAAATAATGGTTTGGTCATCTTGAGCGAATGTATAATTAACGTTTGATGAGTGATATTGAAGGCATACGTTTACAAGTGAACATCCGATGAGTAGATTGGAGTAATATAATTGAAAGCGTTTTATATGAGCAAATGTTTTCCAGTAATAAAAATAATTATAATCTTTTATTTTCAGTATTGTGATACAATAATGTAAATAAAAAACTAAGTCAAAGTACACAATATATTCTACAATAAAATTTCAATATTTTTAATGTTATCAACAAATTATTTTATATTATAAAACGCATTATCTAATAAAAATTATTTAATTACATATATGAATGTTTTCTTATTTAACTCGTACAGAAATTAGTAGCATGTTAAAAAGTCGGAATTGCATAGCATGTATAAGAGGTGTTATGAATGTGAATGAAGCTAAAGTTGCTTGTCTGAATATGAATGTTTGGAAAAAAATAATTTCGGGATAGTGGAAAGAGTTTGTGCCACACTGTTTTGTCTATATGGCATAATTGTATATTTTTGTATGTATTTTATAAAATTTAAAAATGGTATAGTATTTAAAAAACAAAATAACTTAGTAATTATTATTAAAATGAGAATTTGACATAGAATTTTAATATATAAACATTTGTTTTAACTTTGGCAATTATTTCATAATTAAATGTTATGAACATTGAAACCGACTAAACACTAAACTATTTAATAGCATTTTTAAAATATGTATTTTATGTAGAATGAAAATAAAAACTTACTTTAATTTCAAATATAGAAAATTCGAATAAAGAGGGCGATAATTGATCAAGAATAAGATGTTTAATTCTTATATAGTTATATTTTCTTCTAAAAATTAGTGTTACATTATGTTTGAGACATCTCAATAATATATTTCTTATACATAATTGCGTAGGTTAAAATGTATATTTATTAAAAAAAATATTTAAAGGTATGTAGACCAATTATAATTATTTTAATACTTTATAATGTACTATATGTAACATAAATGAATTTGTAACTTAGCTGAAGATGGCACATGTTTAAAATGGCCGAAACGTACTAATTTTGAGAAAAAAATATAACTATATAAGAATTAAACATCTTATTCTTGAAAAAATATAAGTAAGTATAGTTCTGTGTTGTCTGCGTAATCGAGAAGTTCTTCAATTCATCTTCATACTATTTTAAATAAATTTCAAGTTACTTATTTTATATATATTATTCCAAAAACTATCTACGAACTTCAATAAATTTATATACATTCATTTATATCGATTTAACAACAATTTCGTATATCTTTATACTATAACGAAAATATGACTGAGTTTTATAACCAACAAATTACCACATGTTCCTCATCTACATAACTAGTAGCCAGAACTCAAAAATAAAAATTCAAATATAAATTGAATATAACACAACACCTTTTTTCGACTCCTTCTACATATATCTTATTCTTGATCCATTATCGCCTTCTTATTCAAATCTTTATTCGAAGAAAATCGTGAGGATCAACAACTTAACTTCATTAACAATAAATATAGAAAATGTTTTTGTCAACCAACATTTATTATCTAGTCATCTATTATATCCAGATAAATTTTTATTTCGTTATTTATTATCTCATCTAGATTATAAAAGAGTTGTATATCTTAATCTACACTGAGAAAAATAGATATTTAACAAATTAGATAATAATAAGTAGATATTTATTTGAAATATACGAGTATGTTTACTGTATTCACAAATTTATACAATTTTAAAATCTACTCACATATATATTTTAATACTATATTAAGAATTAAGACTGTAATACTATATATAAATTGATGGTATTAAATTTTTGTTTTTATTATATTTATAGTTAATTTTGAAATATACTTATTTTGTTATTTTTAATATCTTGTGTTTGTGTCACCTTTTTAAATATAAATAGCGTTACGGTAACTATTCATTTTTCTCAGTGTAGAAAAATATTTTTGGACATCAATTCACTTTCATCCCCATGACAAAGAACTAAATCCGTTCGCCAAACCAATCGTTCAATATTTCTCCCGACACATTACAATCTTTTCCCATTCCTGCAAGAAAAAAAAACCACCATATTGGTGGCGGCGTAAGGCAATCAACGCCTGTATACCGCGCTTCGTTCCTTTCGAACTGTAAACTAGTATAGCTTAGTAAATGAAACAGAACCGGATTCGGTGTCACGTTTCGGTTTTAGTTCGGCTTGGCAAAACGATGGAGCAAAAGGACACGATAAAGATGACGATGAGACGCCCGACGCGACGCGACGCCGGCCGCCCTTCAAGTTTCCGCTAAGATGCCCGGATAGATTAAGAAGGGGAGCAGGACGAATTGTTGGGGGTACTTCCGATAGTAGTATCCTTGACGGCGGGATAGAGTTAGTTTGATATGGGTCACATTTTAATTGTTGCCGAAAATAATATATTTATATTAAGCTTATCGAATAACATCTCGACTGTTGGATGTCAATTGTCAAATATATCTACCATATTAGGTATCTAAAATAAAACGGCTTTAGGTTATAGTAACGTATTAATATTTATTAATAATCGACGGAATAATCATCAGGAAAATAGATACAAATGACATTTACAATAAATAAACAGAACATAGAAACAAGTTAATAGGTAGCAAAATACAAGTAACTAGATCATAAAATTTATAAATTTTTAATCAAGAAAAAAAACACACTGATAAAATTTATTTTTAAAAAATTTACAGCACTGTTTTAATAAATTTATCGAGACGTCTTATGTATGAGTTTATCAATATGCTTTTAATCTTGTTTAATTAATAAATCAGTAATAAAAAAACTAGATTTTAGATAATTTTGAATAAGAAATTAAAATATTTGTTTGAAAGTGTTATACAAATCTTATACTCATAATAAACTTTAACGAAATTTATTAAAAAACTTTTTACTTATTCAGTAAAACTAGATTTTTAATAAATGTGTCTGACAAGTTTAAAAGTTGTATTTTCTTTTCAATTCAATCGGAAATAAAGTAATATTTGAAAGTTACGACATTGAATTGAAACGAAAAAAAAAAAACAAAATGTCAATTTTCATTTGCTTAATATAAAATTTAATATCTGATTTCGAATGACTGACAACATTTGATATGCAAATTACTCAAAGATATAAAAATTGCATTTGTTTTTAAATTTAGGTAGGATCCGATATATGAGTCGTATAGATGCAAAACTCACTATTTGCAAATTTTAAGTTCTGAGATATTTGCAAAAAACTGTTATAGCTAAGTGTAATTGTATTTTGATGATAAAATCTTGTTACTAGATGGCAATACTTATTTAAAATTGTAAATCACTGGTTTTATACATCATTAATTCATACAAAGTAACTGTTTGCTTTCCACCAATAAAATTTTTATTGGTGGAAAGCAAACCGTTACTTTTGCATCTAAACTATCAACGCAAGTAGTGAGTTTTGCATCCAACACTAAACTTTAAAGAGTGTTTCTCATATTAAATACTGAGTTTTTTTTCTAACCTAACCTAACTATCGTATTCCTTGTAAAATTCTACGTCCAAATTTCGCATAATCTCATTTTTCACGTTTTGTCGAATAGTGAGTTTTGCATCTATACGCCTCATATAATGAATTTTTATGAAATTTGAGGCTAGGATCTTGGATTTTAAAATATCTTCAGCTTGTTTTTAAAAAAATGATTTACATCAATAGAATGTTTGTTTATTTACATGTTAAACGTATTAAGGGGGTATTGCAATAAATTGGATTGAAAAAATCGATTTTTTATATAAAATTAATGCTATAAGTGTGTAGAATGTGTGACTAAAACAATTTTTCAGAATTCAGTTCAGTAGTACAAGGTTTTTTTAATACCAAAAATAATTTCTGTTGCCAACCAGGGACCTTTGGGATCCGAGTCAAACACGCTACTACTGGCCTACGGTTGTCTGTATTTATATTTTATTAGATTAATATAATAAGAAAGTAGATGAATGTATCTTACTTTAATTTAAAGACATAATTATTGAATTATTTACAAGATGTGTGACAGAATAAATAAATATAAGATCTATAATCAAAGAATTGTATAAAAATATTTTTCAATATTTCAAAGAAAACAATCAAAAGAGAAAAGTCTATAAACTTATTACACATCAATGGAGAAATATTTGAGAATAAAGTCAAACATTTGGAATATTTTTTTGTGTGTGACATCATAAAATGTCATCAATAAAACAAAAAGAACCGTAGAATCAGAACAATATCATCACTTTTTTTTGTTCCAATTTTTGGAATACTGAAAACATTTTCAGCTAGATAAAATACAAGTACAGGAAATTCATTCAATGTTTCAAAAAAAAAAAAAAATGTTCAGCCTAAAGCATCGATTTATCAAACAAAAGAAAAACGTTTCGCGCAATTGTAACGTATATTTGAAACAAAAGACAATCAAAATATACGCCATCAATGTTTTGAAGCAATATACGAAGATATTTATATTTGTTTAAAGTAGCTTATTGCATTTGTTTTTCTACATAGATTCTACATTTTCACTAAAGTATTTTTGTATTAATGCCAGTCTCTAAGGAATTTATAAGTATTTTAGTAACTTTTTCTTCTTCTTCTTCTCGAAAGTGAAATATGTATTACTGGTATTTTATGTGAATGGCTGAGAAATATTTGTCAGATTATATTGACAGTCTGATACGCATAGAAATATTGTTAAATTGAATTATTTTCTCTTATAACATTTGCATTTTTATACTAGAATGTAAAGGAAAATATTTATATAAATAAAAAGATGATTTTCTTTTAAAAATTACAAGTATTTTTGTATTTATGTCAAGGTAAAACAATTACTTCTGTGATGAATTTAGAATTGAGAAAAAAATGTTAGCGAAAGTAGGTAATATTTTTTGAAAATTGAATATTATTCAACAAGCATGTAATGATGATTATTACTCTTGCTCAGTGCTGGATTATAGCATAAGCTGACTAAGGTATAGCTTAGGGCCCCGAAATTTTGGGGGCCCCGCGGAAATTATAAAAAATTTAAAATTAAAAAAACTAATAGTGTCAATTTTTCTGAAAAAAAAATAACGAAGTGAAGAAACTATTGGAACATAAAAGTTTGCGTATGTCTAACGACTGGTCATTTCTAAAAGTAGTAAAAAATTAGTTGATTTTGTAGGCGAATATTTTTTTAGATCATGTGTTAATAAAAGTTATGATTTGTCAGTCACACATATTCTCCAACATTCATAGAATGTCGGAAAGGTCGGTTTATAGTAAAATTATTATTAGTTCATTTTTTATTAACAAAGACACTAACTTTGTTACAGCAGACTTTCGACATCACCATAAGAAGACGTACTAATGGTGTCAATATTCATTTACTTATTTTCCTGGCAATAACCTTCTCTACGAATCAGAGAATTTGATTACTCTACAAAATACTTTATTCTATAATAAAATTTGTACAAAAAGGGGGGGGAAGGGGCCCCAAAATCTTTTGTGCTTAGGGCCCCTTATAGTGTTAATCCGGCCCTGCTCTTGCTGAAGTTTATTCGAATGAGTAATAAGTCTTATAGTACTTTTTATAAATTATTTACGATTATTTTTTTATTAAATATAAATAGTTAAATTTAAATAGTTCAAAAATAAATAATATTTACTAATAAATTTTGATTTAAATGTATGTGAAAACAAAATTATTTTATATAGAAAATGAAACCGTTTTAAATAATTACATTATTTCTCCATGGTTCATTAATCAGAATGATTTAGTGAATAGAGCAGAAAATATTGAAACCCCCACACACACAAAACTGTGTCTAAACGAGTCAGACAAACAAAATGTTTGTTGTAAGGTTCGGTGCAAAAAAGTTGGGAGCGAGGAACGTTTTTGTCTCTTGACAAAAACGCATGTGAATAGATATGAAAAAGATTCGCATCGTTCGTACGGCCACAAACCGGTAAAAACTTCTTTCACAAAAGACATAACATAACCTCACAAAGAATTACTATGTTCCTATCACATCGCATTGGACGGTTTCACATCAGCTGTTTTCGAAATAATTTACTTGAGTTAGGTTTTAGAATATTTAGTATAACAATTACAATACAAGGATGATTACTGAAATTAATTAGTTGTTATTTTCAAATGTATGTTATTGAAGAAACAAACATGACTTTGAAAAGAGGAAAGTCTGCAGTTTTTAATACAAAGTGGCCCAAAAGTCACGGGGTTATTTTAAAATGAAATAACTTTTTTAATTATTACGTTACTAGGTAACAAATAATTTTTTTGGAAGCAGATTGATAAGAGAAGCAAGTGAAAAAGGCAACATCAGTCGCTGTGAAGATATTGAGTTAAATAAAATTTGGCTTCCGTTAATTAAAAATCTATAAAAAAATTTGTTATTTGTTACCTAATAACTTGTTTCTATGATCTGTTATTTACTGTAATGTCATTTGAATCAATTTATCCTGATGAAGACGAGTGTTGAGTGTCGTCGAAATGTCGATTATAAATTAATTTTAATACAGAACTTGAATTTAAAGAAGTTTATTTTATATAATGAGTTCTGAAAGATTTTTTACTATGTTATATTAATTCAAATTTATCTTTTTCTTGTACGGATTTTTTTGTAACAAATAAAACTTATTATATATATATATATATATATATATATATATATATATATATATATATATATATATATATATTAGGGTGGTCCTTAATTTTTTAAAATTTTTTTTTCTTTGCTCCAGGTGGATAAAACGAAAGGTTATAATAAGAAAAAATTTTCTGCCAAGTCTCGTTGGAAAATATTAACATTAACCCGTGCCCCAAGACGGTTGAAGTTTAAATGGGAATTAACATGGGATTTACATACTTGCGGGTATTACAAGGTATAACTCGATTAGTTCTCAATATTTTGACCCCAACTCGACTTATATAAGGTACTTGACATCGCTGAATTCGAATATGATAGCGAAAACATGATTAGGATACTTGACAACTGTCAAAACGGCTGTCATTGTGGAAAAAACCCTATTTTTTGCCGTATTTTAGGTTTTTTCAACTTTTTAGGTTTTTTAAGTTTCTGTATACGAATATGGCGTTCAAAAACAATTAGAATAAAGAAAAATTGTCAAAAAATTGTGCCAAGAAGCAATTTCAATGTAAATTCGTGTTTTTGACAATTTTTTACCCTATTTTTATCATATTGTCGAGTTTTAACCCATTAAGGCCCAAGCAAAACTAAGCCTTATTACAGCCAAACTAACTGCACAGTTCATAGCACAGGTGAGAAATACCCGTGTTTCTTGAACGCCATATTCGTATACAGAAACTTAAAAAACCTAAAAAGTTGAAAAAACCTAAAATACGGCAAAAAATAGGGTTTTTTCCACAATGACAGCCGTTTTGACAGTTGTCAAGTATCCTAATCATGTTTTCGCTATCATATTCGGATTCAGCGATGTCAAGTACCTTATATAAGTCGAGTTGGGGTCAAAATATTGAGAACTAATCGAGTTATACCTTGTAATACCCGCAAGTATGTAAATCCCATGTTAATTCCCATTTAAACTTCAACCGTCTTGGGGCACGGGTTAATGTTAATATTTTCCAACGAGACTTGGCAGAAAATTTTTTCTTATTATAACCTTTCGTTTTATCCACCTGGAGCAAAGAAAAAAAAATTTTAAAAAATTAAGGACCACCCTAATATATATACATATATATATATATATAATTAAATAACAATAATTAATGATAAAAATTTATCGTAGGTTAAATGCAGTCTGTAAGGGCTTTTGATAAATAAAACTCAATTGAAGTACTATCCAAGCTTTTGATATATATTATATCATCATCAGGGATCAACAATAATAGGTATACATGTAATTAATATACAATTCCTTTTAGCACATAACGATGCAAAGTGAACATAGCATTAATAAATATTTGTTAACAAAATATGATCGTTTTGAAACTGACTTTATCCAGTATCCATAGAAATCTATTAAATTTTTTTTATCAAATATTATTATCGACATTTAATATTAGCATCCTAAAATTTCATTCAGCACTCTATTGCGTTCCTACGGCCATTGCACGGCACAGCACCCCACGTCATCCGAATATCAATCTTTCGTCCGTTTAAATAACACATCCGAAATTCGATTCCACACTCAGTTGATTTTGAAAATTATTTAATATCGTCGGCTCACGATTCAACTCTCGCGAGATTTTGCTCTTATATATATATATATATATACTGGCGCGAACGAGCGCCAGCGACGCCGTCCCGACGCCGAAGACATATATCAAGATGTGTCATTTTTCAACAGACGCGTCGTTTCGACTCCCGGCTGTGTGCCTGTTGTGGCGGGGAGACATCAGAGAGAGAGAGAGAGAGAGAGAGAGAGAGAGAGAAAGATGAAGCGATGACTCGACACGGTTGTGTCTTCGCGTATTTATCTGTGCGAATAAATTCACTTTCATGGGCGACGCATTTGGTGATGAAACCACAGTATTTTGTGACGACAGAGGTCCCCCCCCCCACCAACGCTTAACGCGAATCGCAATGGAACTACCAAGATTCTAAAATCTAAACGAACTAACTAACTAAAATACTTTTGGTTTTGGCAAGGCACATTAGATTTTGTGTGCTGTTGATGCTTCAAAACTTTGAAGCACTCTTTTAAATCAAGTTTGATTTGTATGATAATTTGGAAATTGATATTACATTAAAATGATGAAAATACCTCTCATACAGCATTCCCGCAATAAAATCTATTTATCCGTCGGCTAGAGGGGTACGCTTAGCTACAGTTTAGTTTGTGCTAACATAATATTCGACACTTTCTACCAAACGAAATGCTTAAAAACTGAATTACATTATACTTTTTTCGTCTAGATTCATACTAGGTTTCTAGTTCAATTTTCGTTCAAGTTTTGTTCAATTTTCATACTTTTTTCACAATCGGTCGTGTATTGTCGAGTTTCTTCGATTTTTTTCCGATGTATTGCCAGTACGCCAACTTAAAAATATAAAGTACTTAATTTGACAGATACTGAAAAACACTTTTAAACAAAAATGGATACATATAAGATTGATACAATTGCGTGCGCATGCGTATAATGTATCTAGTATGAAACTTGAATAGGAAAATAGAGCATGTTGTATATTTCTATTCTAGGAAACTTGAAAGAAACTTGGATGCAAATATCTGATTTACATTATACTAGAACTGACTATATGTTCTTGAACGAAACTTGAACTAGAAACCTAGTATGAATCTAGACGAAAAAAGTATAATGTAATTCAGTTTTAATTCCATTTTAAATTGCAAGCGTTCCCTTTAAACAGTGGTATGATTGAAAGAGTTTTGCGTGAGCAAATGTTTCCAAATCCGGATATTCGGATCCAATTTTTTCAAATATTGACAGCACTAACATAATTCATAAGTCAACTATGTATACTTTTTTTTAAACAAACAAAATAAAATATAATTATATTTGAAATATATAACATAAAATTTTATATAAATTAGTTTAATACATCGTTCAACATTGAACATTTTGTTTATTCTGTTATCTCGCTAGAACCATACAAATTTTTGCGAACCTTTATTGAATATATTGTATATTACAGATTAATTCTTTATTAATACAATAGCATTCTATGTTTATCTTTATTATATTCGCTATACATCAACATCAACATCAACAACATATAAATAAATTTTAACTTCGATATAAAACTCATAAAATAAGAATTGTCATCAATCACACTTACATTCGAAACTTGAAAGTTTACTTTCCGTTCAAAACAACTAAAAAAATAAAAAAACAGAAACTTAGCTAGCGTTGATCTAGACTATATTTTTATCAAATACCCGTAAACGAACTTTATACACACAAACCACTTCACTTTACTAGGTATATACAGAGTGTTCGTTCTACCAATTTACTTTCATTTCATCTCGCACTCCACTCAACTGAAATCCTACTAAAAATTTAAGTCAACTGTATGAAGGGCTCTGTATGCGACCACCATCTTCCTGATTGAATGGCGTGTGATTTTGTTTCCTTTTTGTTCCTGTCAACAAAATTAGCCTCGTAAAAAAGTTTGACCGTTATTTTGCCCCCCTCCTGTCCCCTCCTTAATACAGGCCTGATTGGCGCGATTGTAGCCGAGTGGTGGTTTAAAATTTTTCTCTCTTCTCCGAACAATTCGCAAAACTGATAACTCGTTCAATAGAGAATTGAGCGGCGAATTTCGAACGAATGGAATTTCACAGAATTTTCCATCGATGGAAAGCAGCTGGTTGTGTGGCTGGGAAAATGTAATGGGATGTGTTGATGTAAAAGCTTTAGATTTTTCCCCCCGAAGCGCTGGAAAAGTTTTTCCGCCAATATAATGAAATTAGTCTCATTTAATGGTAGATAATATCGCGGTACTATGCGCGCACTTTTACAATAAATATGTTTGCAATTTGTGTCAGTTTTAATGTTGCATTTGCATTCAAATGCTAGATTTAAATTATTTTTATTTTATATTTATTATTGACGGGGTTTAGTGCAAATTTTTACAATATGCTGTTCTGCTAATGCAAAAGGTCAGATCTGCAAAAATTCTGTTTTTGAGTTAAATGCTGTATGTACTTGAGGGATTGTTTTTTTTATTATATTTATTTTACGCATAAATAAAAACATTTGTTTTGAAGATATTTTTTACATTTTTCTACTAGTAAACAGTTTTTAAATTTTAATTTTTTAGTGTAACAAAATATTTTCATTTTATAGCAATTTCACAACATTGAAGTTGTTATTCTGCTCATCATATTTAAATTTAAAGCTCTTTAGTTTAAATGAGACTTTAATTTGGCATACATACACAATCACGCCATGTACCCAAAAGAGTGTGGCACAAACTCTTTTTATCATCCCGAAATCAGTCGCCTCCAAATATTTCTATCCAAACAAGCAACTTTCGCTTCATCCACATTCATAATTCCTCTCATACATGCTCTTTTATTCCTACTACTTGGAAACTTTCGCTCACGCAAGCCACCCTCTCAATCATACCACTCCAACTACTCATCGGACGTCCACGCAAACGTATACCATCAAAATCATTCAAATAAATCTTTTTAACCAAACGTTCATTAGACATTCGCTCAACATGTCCGAACCATCTTAACTGACTAACACCTACTTTTGCTACAACATTTTTTTCAATTTTACACTCATCATACACTAATCGTATTTCTGACATTTACTGACTAACTGACTAACACGGCAACTTTTGCTACAACATTTTTTCAATTTCACACTCATCATACACTAATCTATTTCGTACCCGATCTCTCCTATTAACTTGGCGACTTAAATAAATTTAAATAGAGCAATTCTAAACAAGCATGCCATTTAAATTTAAAGGAATTTTAGCTCAAGATTTTACAATAATTAAATTAGTGATTATAGAATTGAAAATTTTTTAAATTTAAAGATTTTAATTAAATTTAAACTAAATCATATTACACTTTATGTCAAAATATGTGAAAATTACACTTATTTTACCCATAAAAAATAAAAATATCATTTTGTAAAAACACATTTAACAAAATAATATTTTTTCAAATTTCACTTACTGTTACACTTAAGCACGGAAAATACGAAACAAAAAAAGTGACACTATAACACGTTCAAAAGACAAGTCGACAAACGTATAAAGCACAAACGCACATAGAACTTTAATTAACACATCCGTTTTAAGCTAATGAATTCATTAAGTACTTCTTGTCAACTCGCTTAATCTACATTTTTACCACTGCAATTAACTGTTTACAGACTTTACAAGTTCGCGAATGATAAATAGAAAAACTAATGATTCGTCATATTTAACTGTGCGCCATGACAAAACAGTTGAACGTCGCTATTTTTCTCTTCGTTTTTATTATTTAAAGGTAATATTGTAATTATCCTCACTGCACATGAATTAGAGAGAAAAGATGATTGTACTGGTGTAGTACGTCATACAAGGAGGCATTATCAAGACTTTTTTTTTAACTTTTTCAAATGTTTATTTTATGGTTTTTTTTTTATGAAAAGATTTAAATCTCTCAAAGAAAATTGGTTTCTCTTATGTATTTCATTTTAAAGCTACGTATAATTTGAAAGAACGTAAATATATATATATATATATATATATATATATATATATATATATATATATATAATTTTATAGATTATTTTCACGTATTTTGATTTAATATTATAATTGCCTTTTTTTTTCAATTTATACAACACTTATTTTAGATGTATAATATATTAAACAAAACATGATTAAAAACATATGATTTTAGTTCTGTATTAATATTTATTAATAATCGACGTACGTCTTCATCAGGAAAAAATGATACAAATGACATTCACAGTAAAGAAACAGAACATAGAAACAAGTTACTAGGTAACAAATAAATACCTAGATCATAAAATTTTTATAAATTTTTAATTAAAGGAAGCCAAATTTAATTTAAATCAGTGCTTTAATGTTATCTTTTTCTTTATAAATTTCTATTGTTTTTCTTAACAATCTGCTGTTAATATTGATTGATCTTGAAGTTATTACAACGTCTTCTAATTTTACATCATGAAGATTCTCTGACGCATGTTGAGCATAGCAGATTTATCTGGATGGTTAGACGTATTGACCTTTTATTTTTATAATTTAGTTACTTATTTTGTTACCTAGTAACTTGTTTATATATTCTGTTTGTTTACTATAAATGCCATTTGTATCAGTTTTTCATTATTTGTATATTCATAAATATTAATACATAATTTAAACTTAAAGCCGTTTTATTTTATATAATAAGCTCTGAAAGATTTTTTACTGTGATTTTTCTATGTTAAACATTAATAATTTGAAAATTTAATAATGTTTTCAGCTACCAATAAATGGTAAAGCATTTATGTGAAACAAAAACCAAATTATAAAAGTCAAAATATAAATGAATCAGTTCGACAATCGTAAATTTATTTGTAACTTTCACTGGCCATAAATTTTAGCAATGACAGTTTGAACGAGTATTTTAAAATCACACGGGACATATAAATTGATCAGCGGGCAATATTCGTTCAATTTTTTTTTTTTTTTCTAATCGAATTAAGAACTTGAACCAAAAAGTAATTACAAAAAACATTAATCTTCTTACATAACCGCGCACGACACAACAAGAAAATATCAAACAAATCTAAAAGTAAGGTTAGGTTGGGATTTTATTTCTTATTGTCCTCCACGAACAAACGCGAAAATGAAGAAAAAGAAGAATGAAATATAAGATAGGGAAAAGAAAAAACCGAAGAAAACTTTAAGGCATAACAAAACTTTGCTCTGTTTCTATATTTCTCCGAGCGAGAATTTTTTCAAAATTAGTGTTTAATGTGCGAGTTGTAACCGTAGCTGGTGTGGACTGATACTAACCGGTTCGGTTCTGGTTATGAGCGGTTACTGTTACCGGTTGGTAGAATTTTCGGTTTCAAAACGGTTGAATTGTGGGTTATTAAGCGAGAAAGGTAGACGGGTTGCTGGGGCCGGGAACACATGGCTCCTAACTTCTTCTTCTTGGACTCGTGGTAGTTTCGAATGCAAGAAACGACGTAACGGAAATAATCGGAAAAAAATAAATTGTCGGGAACGGATGTTAACGGTATTATTACGATCGTAGATTTTCCACCGGAGAAAAATTATCATAAATGATGAAAAAATTGAAAAAATATTGCTCGAAACGAATCCATGGATAATTTACTTGGTTTCTGATCCGTATGTATTTTTATATTTGTAAAGGTTATAATAATAATAATAATACTTTATTAATTAACGCTAGTAAAAACAATACATAGAAATTTTACAATAGAAACAAAATTACAATATATGAACATTTTAATCTAGAATAAAGTATAGTATATATTATCTCGCTATAAGAAATTGATTCTTGTGCGCGAGTTTTTAATTTCTAAGTTATAAGTATATAAAAAAAGAAGTTTTTACAAACGGTAAGTGATTAATTTATAATATTTATTTGCACTATAAATTTATTTATTTATTTCATGTACAAGTTTCGATAAATATTTTATATTTTATAACAACCTATGGTTTATCTGAAGGAACGGGGCATAGGTAATCACGATCGTTGTTGTTTACTTGAAGAACAGAAATTAAAACGGTTTTTAAATAGATTTTATTATAAAAATATTAAATAAAACTAATTAATTAAAATTAGACAATATGCGTTAGAAAATCTTTTTGATGTAAAGTTCGAAGATACTGTAAGAATTGCAACACCCATCAACATTAACAAGTAGATTGATAAGAGAAGCAATTGAAATTTATAAAACAAAAGATAACATCAATTAGTATGAAGTGGTACTGATTTAAATAAAATTTGGCTTCTTTTATTTAATAATTTATAAATTTTATAACCTAGCTATTTATTTTGTTACCTAGTAACTCGTTTCTATGTTTTGTTTATTTACTATAAATGCCACTTGTATCGTTTTACCTGATGAAGACGTACGTTGAGTTCGTCGAAGCGTCAGTTATTAATAAATATTAATACAGAACTATAACCTAAAACCGTTTATTTTAATATAAGTTCTGAAAAATTTTTTTACTATGGTTAATCTAGGTTGAGCGAATGTCTAATGAACGTTTGGTTAAAAAGATTTATTTGAATGATTTTGATGGTATACGTTTGCGTGGACGTCCGATGAGTAGTTGGAGTGGTATGATTGAGAGTGGTTTGCGTGAGCGAAAGTTTCCAAGTAGTAGGAATAGAAGAGCTTGTATGAGAGGAATTATGAATGTGGATGAAAGTGCGAAAGTTGCTTGTTTGGATAGGAATGTTTGGAGGCGACTGATTTCGGGATGATGAAAAGAGTTTGTGCCACACCCTTTTGGGTACATGGCGTGATTGTGTATGTATGTATGTATGTATGTTAATCTAGGTCTATATTTTAAGTTTTGATATAAATTAATTCAATTCAAATTTTTTAATAATAATTTAACAAAACAAAACTCCGTCTACCTACAGGATTCTTGCGATCACTTGATCATGAAATAGTTCTCAAATTTTTTTCGCAATTTTTTTATTATGAAATTAAGCATTACGAAAATTATAGAAATGTGACTGACCTTTTCTGTGTATAATTACATTTATTAAATAAATGAAATGCCTAAAATATAACATGATTAGTACCACATTGTACAAAACCAGCAAAGGAACGTTTGCGATGAAAAATAATGTCATGAAAAAAAATTCATTAAAATTTGTTATTTCTCTTCTCACGCACATTTTCGTTCAACTTCCTTCACAAGTCTATTTTCACAATCTTCAAATTATGTTCAACATGAAAATGTTTTTCTCTCATCGTTTCACTTATGTTCTTTAAATTATTTATTACTTACCCGATTTTAGTCTTCATTATCAAACGATATAATTTATTCAATATCATCTATATTCTGTTTGATATCTTATTATTATATTTGTGCTTCTATAATTAGTTTCATTTTCTATTGATTTATTTATTTCATTAAAGTGCTTGATTGGTAAAAATAATTTATACCAGGAAATATTTGTTTTTATTCTAGGATGAAGTTTTACATATATACATACATACATACATACATACATACACAATCACGCCATGTACCCAAAAGGGTGTGGCAAAAACTATTTTCATCATTCCGAAATCAGTCGCCTCCAAACATTCCTATCCAAACAAGCAACTTCCGCTTCATCCACATTCATAATTCCTCTCATACATGTTCTTTTATTCCTACTACTTGGAAACTTTCGCTCACGCAAAACACTCTCAATCATACCACTCCAGCTACTCATCGGACGTCCACGCAAACGAATACCATCAAAATCATTCAAATAAATCGTTTTAACCAAACGTTCATTAGACATTCGCTCAACATGGCCGAACCATCTTCACTGACTAACATCAACTTTTGCTACAACATTTTTTTCAATTTCACACTCATCATACACTAGTCTATTTCGTACCCGATCTCTCCTAGTTACACCACATACCCCACGTAAAAATCTCATTTCCACAGCAGTCATTTTCCGTTTATGAAGTTTTATCTGTGAAAATTGTTTAAAAAGCAAAACAAATCCTTTTTTAGAGAAATTAATAATAAGAATTTTTATAATATATATATATATATATATATATATATATATATAAATTAATTAAAATTTTATAAAATATATCTAATATTGAAGCGAACAAAATACTTTGTATTCTTCCTGTTAAATACCACGATTCTTTCAATATTTTTGTAATGAATTTAATTAAAAATATCTTCCGTTTTTTTTTTTCATTGTTTAACAGTATTAAAATATTTAAACCGTATTTTATTATTTTGTTTTTTCCACCTGGAAATATTCCCGAGAAAAATAAAACAAAATAAAAATCCGTACGTTTCTCTGTCTCTCTTACAACATAATCATCTCTGTCTAACGCGTTATCACTCACGACAAAAACAAAACACACAAAAAAAATAAGACCCATCTGGCGACAACACGCCGAAACAATATCACGTTCGTTGTCCTTCTGATTGGTTTGTCCAGAAGTTTTCAAACTATGGACCTAAACTAAAACTATGATACGGATTAATCTTATAACTTTAAGATCTGGTTATTTGAAGATTCCATTTATTTGAAAAACTGAAAAGTTAAACTACAGACTAATTGTCAAGTAGGTCTTCATCAGGAAAACTGATGCAAATGACATTTACAGTAAATAAACAGAACATAGAAACAAGTTACTGGGTAACAAATAAAAAACAATTAAATAAATAAAATTTCGCTTCCATCATTAATTAAATATTTATAAAATTTTATGATCTAGTTACTTGCATTTTGTTATCTAGTAACTTGTTTCTATGTTCTGTTTATTTACTGTAAATGTCATTTGTATCAGTTTTCCTAATGAAGACGGACGTTTAGTTAGTCGAAACGTCGATTATTAATAAATATTAATACAAAACTTAAACGTAAAGTCGTTTTATTTTGGCAATATTTGTTTGTTTTCTATCTATTTTAACATACATACATATACAATCACGCCATGTACCCAATACGGTGTGGCACAAACTGTTTTCATCATCCCGAAATCAGTCGCCTCTAAACATTCTTATTCAAACAAGCAACTTTCGCTTCATCCACATTCATAATTTCTCTCATACATGCTCTTTTATTTCTACTACTTGGAAACTTTCACTCACGCAAAACACTATCAATCATACCACTCCAACTACTCATCGGACGTCCACGCAAACGTATACCATCAAAATCATTCAAATAAATTTTTTTAACCAAACGTTCATTAGACATTCGCTCAACATCTTATAATATAATATAATTTTAATAGTTTCGGAAATATAAATTGTAATTGGTTCCATATTCTTATTATAAACAATTCAGTTCAGAAACTTTAAAAATCAATTTTCTCGAAAGTAAGGTTTTGTAATGCCCGTTTTACACGACGCAACTTTCTGTGGGATTTTCTTGCGCAACAAAATCGTACAAGAAGGTTGCGCAATAAAATTGCAAAAATATATGTATGTTTTACACGATGCAAGAAAATTGCACTGCGATTTTGGTTATTTCATTCCAAGATGCCAACTAATTAAAAAAATAACTAAACGTCAAAGTATATCATAACTGTATAACTTTCCGAGAAAAAAATTACTAAATTTTTTAAAAATTCATATTGGCTACATTATTTTTCCGATTTTGATCAAATTTTCAGAAAAGATTTTCCTAATGCTCCCATTAATTACATAATTTTATTAATACCCAGTGTTGCCAACTTTCCGAGAAAAAATTACTAAAGTTTTAGAAAATTCATTATGACCACTATTTAACCGATTTTAATCAAATTTTCATAAAAAATTCTTTTAGTTCCTAAATAAATTATGCAATTTTAACAAAATACAGTGTTGCCAACTTATCGATAAAAAAATCACATATTTTTTTTAAATTCATTGTGGCTACATTATTTATTCGATTTTCATCAAATTTTCAAGAAAGTTTCTTCTAGTGCCCACATAAATTATAATTTTATTAAAGTTATTGTGTTGCCAACTCTCCGAGAAATGTCAAAGTTTATATATGGGTTTACCTATATACTTCTAATCTTGTTTATATATATATATATATATATATATATATATATATATAACATTAGCAATATTATGACGCTCAACCCACTTAGCATATTTAATCCTTCTATATAGTCTTCTGAAAAACTTTAGAGACTTCTGAATTAGCCGATGACCAGGTCGGTAATATAGGAAGTGATTGGGGAGCCGGGGTAATCGGAACTTGAATAATGTATTCTGGTGTCAGGTGGACATTGTAATCGTGTCCAGGGGAACACAAATAGTCCGGTGTCGATGTATATGTGTCAACTTTATTCGCATTCTAGTATTGCACTAGGCAACTGTAGGATAAAACACAAGGGGATAGTATTTGCCGAAGCATTTAATGGAATGGGAGTTTAGTTCTCTCATTCCCTCCCCCCGCTCCACATTATTTGAAAGTTGGCGATTTATTGTACGAACGAAAATCGAAATAGTTACAATTATAAACAGATAAACAGCTGGGAGGGACAAACAGTTTATGGGATTGATTAACATTACTATATAGTGCTTCCAAGCAAACAAAAACCCTGGAAAATTCAAAGCTTTTAAGAGGAGTCAATTTAAACCAATCAGAAATTTGTGTATTTGGGTAGTTTGCTGTCTAGAGATGGCCGTTTTGATTGTGAAATTGAAAGGAGAGTAAATGCTGGTTGTAAGGTTTTGGGTGCTTTGGGAACTTTTGCTAGGAATATAAATGTTTCCAAAGAAGTTCGTTTGAGTATATACAATGCAGTTTTGGTGCTTACGTTGATGTATGGTAGTGAATGTTGGGTTAGTTTATAAATTTTTGTACATACATAAATAAATATATAATAAACAATTTACAATAATTAAAAATCCAAGACAAATTTTGTCATAACTAGTCATAACTAGTAAATTGGTTTACTATAGTGTTTATACAAAATGTTAGAAAATCAATCAGTAATTTTACAATTATTCAGAAGTTCATGACTTGTTTTTTTTTATTCCTGATATAATAAATAAGACTAACGCGATTGTTGTTACATGTATTAAACTTCTAACGGCTACAGTTCCGTTAGAAAGCATTTTCGGACATATGTTTATTTGAAGTTTTTTATTTTGATTACTCATAGGAATCATCCGGTGTAGTTTTTCCCCGACTTCATAAATCACCCTGTATTATTAATAAATATTAATATAGAACTTAAACCTACAGTCGTTTTATTTTGAGTCAATTATTTATTACGATGGTTTCGCTCTGGACATATTGAACAAATGTTTGATAAACTTAAAAGTTATTAGAATTAAGAATTACATATTAGAGGTTATTTTAAATATGGTAGAGTAACAGAGTAATAAATAATAATAGATAAACATAATTATATCACTTTATCAGTCTGAGAATTTTTGGGCCCACACCTTAAAAACAAATGAATAGTTTTTGGTTAAATTTGTTACCAATTTATATTGTAATGAAACCAATGAAAATTTATCAAAATGAATTAATTAATAATAGTATTTTAAATTAATTAATTAATTGTTTTATATTTTCTATTTCATTTAAAGTGCGCCAATATGTAGGTGTCAATTATATTTACATGTGCCGCACACATAAATTGTATTATAAAAAAAAATTTATCGTAAATTTATTAGAGAAATTAGGTTATATGATTTATTTGATATTAAAACGGTGAATTTGATTCGTTTCACATATCGGAAAATTATGTTTCATATTTTATTGTGTGGAGAAATTCTATATCGGATATTTGTTATTTTTTTATTATATATCGCGGAAATTATTAACTGGTTATTAAATATCGAAGAGAATCAATTTGTTCCATTATATAGTTGATACTCATAATATGTATGTTCATTAAATATTTTAAATTTTCAATCGATATATCAAATTATTATTTTTATTGTACATATTAATATATGAAAAGTGTTTCTTTACCAGTTCGACGAACTCAACGTTCGTTTTCATCAGGAAAAATGATACAAACATTTTCCTGATGAAGACGGACATTGAGTTCGTAGAAACGTCAATTATAAATAAATATTAATACAGAACTATAACCTAAAGCCGTTTTATTTTAATTAAAAAAAAATAGTAACAGTGTAACTATTTCAGAAGCTACAATTATTTACTATTTAGTTTAGAAACATACTCTCTCTTTTGTTTATGAAAAAGTACTTTTATTTTTTGTTTTAAAATACCTGTTATCAAATATGAATGGTATTTCTATTTTTGATATTTTTTTTTTATATCTAATATTATAAAATTTAAACAAACTAATTAAAATTGCTTAATAAGTAATTTTAAATAAAGGTCAAAAATAACTTTGACAAAAATCATTTTTTAAAACTGAAGTGAGAAATAAAATTATTAATAATTTTCAGTTCAAATGTAGTTTTATTTTCAAACTAAATATTAACTAATTTCACACAAAGATTTAAAATAGTTATACGACTACTTACTATTTTTTTATGTTAAAATTAAAAGTAAAAATCTCGGATTTAAAGCAAAAATTTTCTCAGTGACAATTATTCATATTTTACAAATTTGTATATAAAAATGAAATATGTGTTTCCAGTGAATGATTAAAAAATATCTAATAATATATCATAAAAAAACCTTTTAGTATTCATTATATTAAAATTAAAATGTTTCAAGTTACAGTACTGTAATATTTTATTAAAATTTAACTTTACATTTTAATAAAATAATACAACTTTGCATATATTTAATATATTTTTTTTCTTTTTTAGGTGAGTACCTTAGTCAATTCAGATATTCTTGCTCCAAAAGTCGTAAGTAACATCTACATTAATTAAAAAAAAATCGTATGTAATATGGTAAATTAATTATGTTACTTAAAATTGCAAAATATATTATTTTTACAGAAAATTTACGTAAACCATCAGTTTTACTGAAATAATACATATTTTTTTTACTAATGGCAACTTTTTTTATAGTGTACTTTTACAGTATATTGTCTATTATCTATTGTTGACTAAGAACTTTTCTTTCCATCCATTCTAAGTTAATTTAGAAAACTAAAACCAATATGTTAGAAAATATCTATCACGTTTTTTTCCTATTTTGTACTACTAAAAAAAAATACTCAGTCATACGAAAACACCACAAAAAACAAAATACGAAATAGTTGGCACCAAGACTTGAAAACTTTTCCAGAACAAATTCTATTAGCATTCGGATTACATTTTACGGGGAAGGCTTTGTCTTGTCTTCGAACTGTTTCTGGTTCTTCTCTCTTTGCCGCTTTCATATTATGTTTGGCGTCGTTTTGTTCCTATGCACAAATGCACAAAATCAATTGCATACGTTACATGCTTTGCATATATGACGGCTAATTTCGGATAAAATGTATTAAAAGTTTGGAGAGTAATTGAAATTGGGCGTCATATTTGAAATGTTTTTTTATGTTTTAAACATATTTTATACATACATACACATGCATACACAATCACGCCATGTACCCAAAAGGGTGTGGCACAAACTCTCTTCATCATTCCGAAATCAGTCGCATCCAAACATTCCTATCCAAACAAGCAACTTTCGCTTTATCCACATTCATAATTCATCTCATACATGCTCTTTTATTCCTACTACTTGGAAACTTTCGCTCTCAATCATACCACTCCAACTACTCATCGGACGTCCACGCAAACGTATACCATCAAAATCATTCAAATAAATCTTTTTAACCAGACGTTCATTAGACATTCGCTCAACATGTCCGAACCATCTTAACTGACTAACACGGCAACTTTTGCTACAACATTTTTTTTCAATTTCACACTCATCATACACTAATCTATTTCGTACCCGATCTCTCCTATTTTATAATTCATAATATAAGCTATATACACATAAAATGTAACTAAAATAATTTCGGGTTGCATAGAAACTTTTAATTAGAGCTAAAAATGAGTTTTGTATGTTGATAAATACTCGCAAAACAAATAAACTATTGAGAAATTTGTACAAAATCGATTAAATTGAATAAGTTTAGAAATATAATGACTTTGTTTGTCTGGAAATGGAAAACTTGAACAGAATATTTCTGTAATATATTTATTTGGAGACGGGGCAAAGTAATTTGAGTATAAAATTATGTTAATTAGAGTTGAAAATCAAATTACACGGAATAATACAAATGTATTTTAAATTGCGCCCGAGACTTTTCAATATATAAATGTTTTGTAAATTTAAACTTTATCCAAACAAACACCTAATGGCTTTCAAATTGCGAATGATTAATGTTGGTGTCAGGTAAACATAACCCAGATTTCTTTCGAATATTATTTCTTCCTATAACAAGAAACATTTCTTATTATTGTTTCAATTGCAATTTAAGTATACAATCATTATTTCAATTGTACGAATATGAAAATATAGGCCCGTATTCCCACCTCTTTTGTTTATGAAAAAGTGCTTTTATTTTTCGATTTAAAATAAATTTTTACTTCTACCTATATATTGATATATTTTTTTATATCTAATATTATAAAATGCAAATAAACTGATTAAAATTGCTTAATAAATAATTTTAAGTAAACTTCAAAACTTTTAAAACTGACTAATTGTAAGATGAGAATACGGGTTATCTTTTTCAATTTGTTTTTTGTAAGATTCGAACAAAATTCATAAATAAATTATTAATAAGAACTTGATACTTAAATTCTTAAAATATCTTTTTTCCTGATAAAGACTTACGTTGAGTACAGCAATTATTAATAAATATTAATACACAAAACTAGAACTCAAAGCTGATTTATTTTCATTTAATAAGTTCTGAAAGATTTTTTACTAACTTAAATTCTTCTTAAGATAGTAAAAAATCTTCAAATAAAAAAAAGCTTAATCCTGAAGCTGTTTTATTGTAAATTCTTCTTGTTTAAAAGTATTTTATAATCAGAATTGTGACTCATATAGATCAAAATGTATGATTGAGATCATTTCATTTTTATAGATCTTGATTTTGATCTAAATTATATACAAATGATTATACGCGCACTTGCTTTGCAAGTTTTGACTTGCATATTAATTACGGTACGTTAAATAAAATTTAACACCTCATCGCCTCATTGTTAGTAGAACGACTATTTAGTTTAGGGAGAGAGAGGGGGGTCAAATATTAGCCCCTAGACGTTGTAGTTTGAGATATAATAGATTTGAATCATTATTTTTTCTGAAGGAAATCTTGAAAAAAAATCCAAACTTTAGGGACTAATACTTGCCTTCTTTCTGTATTAGATGTTCTGTATCACAACTAATTAGATATATAAATAAATAATTTGTTTTACATTTTTGTTTTTGTTTTGTAAAAAAAAATACTTTAAATATCTTTTAATTAAAATAAAAATACAATAAAATTACCAGTTTTTTTTTAAATTAATTGAATACTTTCAAATCATGTTACTTTTTTAAAATTTTAATTAAAAAATATAAGAATTGATCTAAAAGAAAGATTGCAAAATCCAGATTTGATCTAAAAACTAAGATCCGATTGTAGAAATTGATCTGTGATCTGATCTAGAACATATTAACTGTGAGATCATTTTAAAAAATATTTAGATTGAGATACGAACTTTTAAAATAAACATATTTGAATTAGATAACAAAATTTCAGAAGATCTGTTTAATTAGTTGATATTTCTATAATAACTTTTAGATATTTGATCTATGATTATATACAAAATGATTGAATGAAAATTGTTATTATTTCACACAAGTGTAAAAAAGTACTTTTCAGCACTTGTTACATAATATATTACGACAATTAGAAAATGATATTACATTATCAATATAATTTTATTTTATTAATAGTTAATTTAATAATCCTTATAAATAGTAAATTCTATGTAATTCCGTATAACGATTTATGAAATTACGTTAATCTAGAATACAAATAACCAAACTCAATAATACATGTACACCGATTATTTTATCATTAACTATAAATATTTACTCCAAAAAAAACCCACTCGAATAGATTGGATTTGAAGTGCTTGCAGTATATGTAGTCAGTAGTTTTTCAAAAATAGTTAATTTTATATTAGTTGAATTACGCCATCAGAAAACATACCTACAGTTTAGCAATGTATAAAGAAAAAGCTTAAAGTTTGTTAGTAAAAAGTTCGTTTCAGTACTTATTGTTAGCATTCTCTCTCTCTTTCTCTCTTGACAACCCTTAATTAAAATCGTTCGAGTTAATTAATATTACGGTTATTACTCTAATGTGATTCAGTTGAAGTTTGATAACATTTTCTAGATTAAAGCTTCGATCATTTGAACACGTTACGTTTAATACCAATTCATTTTGTTACACTGTTCGAAAAAAAAATACTTTTATTAGTGCCTATATAAGTCCGTTCCCTAAAAAGGGTATATATGAATACCCTAAATAGGTAAATTCAAAAAGAGCAACTCATCATCCCAGAAAAGGGTAAAAAATATATACTCTTTTTAAGACAATTAAATTAATTATTTTTGTGTACCACACGCATGTTGGACCATTCGCAGTAACAAAAAAAATTTTAAAAATACTCAAAAAAGGGTAAATTTTAATGTTTTATTTAAAAACAAAATAAGTGAGCAGTTATTTACCCTTATTTTTCGTATTTGTTGCCCTTCCATGAAGGTAAAAAGTCAAATATTTTGAAATACACAAAAGCAGGGCAATTTTTTTGCTCTAATAAGGCTACAAATTCAATTACCCTAGAAAATTTTTACTCTTTTACCCTACTATTTTGAACAGTGTAGTAACTATAAAAAAAATATTGTGTTCTTTGAATATTGCATACAGTGCTTCTAAGCGAAGAAAGTCTCTGAGTGGGCGTGTCTAATGTTGGTTTGAATATATAATAGCAAGTACAAATACACTTAGATACAAAAATTTTGCTTATGTTATATTTTAGGATAAAAAATATTTCACGAATAGTAACAACAAAAATAAAATAACAATAAATAGCAATAAAAAAGTAACTGAAAAACGATATTACAACGTACGTTCGTTTCTGATTGGTTTAAATGGACACCGCTTAAAAATTTTGAATTTAGTTCATATATTTTTCGAGGTTTTTGTTCGCTTAGAAGCACTATACTACTTATTATTTAGTATTGTCTTTTATGTGACTAAAGCCCGCTTTCATAAACACCAAAGTTTACTCGGTTGTTTCAACAGTCTAGATGGCCCACCTTTTCCGTTTTACAACGGAAACTGAAGCGGAAATTGAAGGTACAGTCCGATTGGAAAAGGGTGGGCCATTCAGGCGATTTACGTTTCAGGCGATTTCAGGTGGGCCATTTACGTTGTATGGGAAAACGTCTGCGACGAGGATAGATCGACCACGACATACCAGCCCAGAAAATTGTATAAATTACAAATTTTTAAAGAAGTAACAAATAAATTTGTATTATATACTACTGATACTACTTAAATCAGTTAATTAACAAATAATTAAAAAAATGCTCAAGAAAACAGATTGAAATTTTTTTGCAAGTTAAATAGTTTCTTAATTTCGTCTTTTTATTATTAAAACTGATTTTTACTTTGTAGTAATTTAACAACATAATAAAATTAACTCTTTTTACAAGTTCTCTCGCAATAATTTTAGTTATTTTTTTATGTCTACTGTGATAAATATGTTTTTAAATCAAAAGATATATTAATACTGCTATTCTGTATTGTACTATAAACGCTGTAACGCTATGGAAACTTTTGTTTTTTATTTACATGTGCTTAACCAAAATTAAATAAAAGATTCTATAGCGTTAAATTATTTATAGAATAATACAGCATACTATAATTAATCTATTTCAATATATCATCAAAATTGTATTCCTTGCGAAAAGAAAAATCATGTTAAAATTTAATAATATCCAATATATTACGCAAATATATCGGATTTGAAAATTGTGTCCCATATTTTAATCAGTTTTTTTTTTTATGATATATATAATACATATTGGATAAATCCGTCATGGCAGTGGTGTCCGGATGACATAATTTATTTATCTTTTTCGATTACAATCAAAACTGAACCGACACACAAACACACACACACAGAGTTTGGTAACACAGTGCTGCCTCTCGCGGCCGCATAAATAACCGACCGCGCGTCTTTTACACTTGGGGTTATCGGTCACAATAATTCACGCATTTGTGCACAATGAGTCGGGACCGCGGAGAGAATGACAGGTGAACAGGGATGGATTGAGGGGGGGGGGGTTGAAATATCGAGGGAACAAGAATTGGGGGGTAGGGGTTGTATTGAGCCGATTATATATCGGGAAAATATCAATTTTTGTCTGGATACAATTGGTTAGGAGTAGTAATAAGATTTACACTGTAATGAAATTATGATATTTTACGGTGACAGTAAAAAAGATTAGAAGATGGATGGTTTTCTTTTGTTTTAATATAATTTGATTGATAATTATTGATGTAAATCTGAAATTGTATTATTATTATTATTATTATACAACGACTATAATCGTTATTTAAATAAAAAAGGTTTAGGTTGAACTTCTGTTTAATTTTATATTAAAATTCGACGTTTCGATATACTAAACGTGTATCATCATCAGGAAAAAATATATATAGTCGCGACAAGATAAAAAGATAGGGACGTCATAATCACGTGATAAAACTTAACAACATGAAACTCACTAATGAATAAAATTAATTTTATTCTATTCTACATATAATGAACTAAATCTTCTTGGAACTATTTACGTATGTTATTTTATTTAAATTAAAATGTAATATATACAAATATATCGTATATTATTGAATTTTTTTATCGAAAACAACTTATTTATTTTTGCTATATTTGACAGCATTGATTTTTAATGTCAAAAGTCACAGTACGTTTATATTAGTTCATTTGACGTTATATTTTGAATGTGTATTTTTGTAATATATTTTTACAAAAAGATGGTCTAGGCGATGTCAACAGTTAGTTGGCAATTTAATTTCATATTTTAAACAAGAAAAGAAATATAATGGGCCATTAATGCCCCTGTCTGCTGTTCGCAAGAAGCTCATATAATCATAGTAGTGAGTGACGTTATTTGCCTAGTGACAAAAATTGATGACGTCCCTATCTTTTTATCTTGTCGCGACTATACAAATGTCATAAATATAGGAATAAGTTACTAGGTAACAAAATACAAGTAACTACACTGAGAAATTTTGTGTTTGAGATCCGAGGTTTTTACTTTTAACTCAAAAGTAAACGTATTTTTGAACTGTAAATTTGTTTTTCTAATAGAAATAAAAAAAAATATAGAAAAAATAATGGTAAGTAATGGTAAGTTTTGTGTGAAATTAGCTAATATTTGGTTTTAAAATAAAATCAATTTTGAAATTAAAATGATTAATAATTTTACAATTACATTTATTCGAGATAAACAATGTGACCCGTATTCTTACCTCACTTTTAAAAGAGATTTTTGTTAAAATTACTTTTGACATTTACTTAAATATTACTGAATAATCAATTTTAATTAGATATAAAAAATATTAATAAAATATTAATAGTTAATTAATATTTTAAAGCAGAAAATAAAAGCACTGTTTCATAAACAAAAGAAGTGGGAATACGGGCCAATGTTTCTAAACTAAATAGTAAATAGTTTTATACGAATCTTTGAAAATAGTTATCATTGTTTTATCGACTTAACCAAACCTAATTTTTTTTCTATAATCTTGCAGATTTAGTTTTAAAAGGCCTATTTCTTTAGATTTTTCTTTTTTCATTGTCCAATAACGAGTTTTTCTATACAAGTTCTACTACGTAAACTATAGTGACCAGAAATCTTTTTATAAACTATATAGAACTTTATAAGGATGCATTTCCGCAAAATGTTTACATAATGTCTGAAAAGATTGATTGTGGAAAATTTTCCTAGCACAGTATCTATTTGCTAAGATAATGTAATTGACTGAAAAAAATTAGACACTATTTTTAACTCCAAAGATATTTTTCATTTTATTTATTCCTAAGATAAGTAAGAAATCATTTATGATTGGCTAAAAATATATGCTCAAAGTAAATGACAACTGGTTAATTTGAAAATTACTCCAAGGATAAATTTATTCTAACATTTGTAAATACTGGACTTAACTGAATTAAATATTAAAAGCTTTGCTAAATACTTCGTATGTAAATCAATTCGTTAACCTGCTAACTGACCAATGAATGAGGCGATTGACATTGTAGTTGTCTAGTTAACTTACTGATTAAGTTAACAAGGTTTTGTACAACCGGGTTTTAGTTGTGTAAATCGATAATGTAATAACGTTATCTGAGAACTAATTATTATTATTATTATTATTATTATTATTAAACTAAGATAATCCTGAAACGAATGTTTATTGTTTGTGTGCAATTTTATACAAATTCAAGTTTTCTCAAAGTTTGTGCACTTAATGCGACCAGGTAAACATAACATATATTTGAATACATGCTAATTTGCCTTGTAAATATTATTCTTCAATTATGTGAGAAAATATGAATATGTTTCTCGCTATAATAACTATATGTATTTATTTTTTATTTTCATTACTATTGTTTATGTTTTATCTAGGGCAAGTATTTATAAATAAAATATATACCGAAAATAATTACAATTCTGTCTAGTCGGCAAGTCAAGTGACCCCCTCGGTTCGATTCCAGGTCGTGGTGATAAATGAGTTTTTTTCATTTTCAAATTATTAGTTTAATCTATGCTAATATTTGAATTATCACAAAATGAAGTTATATTCAAAATAAAACGGCTTTAGATTATAGTTCTGTATTTATTGATAATTGACGTTTCGACGAACTCAGCGTACATTTTCATCAGGAAAAATGATACAAATGACATTTACAGAAAATAAACAGAATATAGAAACAAATTACTAGGTAACAAAATAAATAACTAGAACATAAAATTTATAAATTTTTAATTAAAGGAAGCCTAATTTTATTTAAATCAGTTACTGATTGATGATATCTATGTTCCCTTTAGAATAAAAAGGCTTTAAGTTCTAGTTCTGTAATAATTTATTAATAAGTCAACGTTTCGACGAACTGAACGTGTTAATCAGGAAAAAAGATAGAAATGATATTTATAATAAATAAACAGAACATGAAAACAAGTTACTAGGTAACAAATAAGTAACTATAGATCATGAAATTTATAAATTTTTGATTAAAAGAAGCCAAATTTTATTTAAATTTGTCTTCCTTTGGTCGTCGAAATGTTGATTTATTAATATATTATTACAAAACTAGAACATAAGGCCGTTTTATTCTAATATAATGAGTTCTAAAAGATTTTTTACTATGTTATTTGTTTATTTACTGAAAATGTCATTTGTATCTTTTTTTTAATGAAGACGTACGTTGAGTAGGTGCATTAATTATTAATAAATATTAATACAGAACTTTAATATAATGGAGTTCTCAAAGATTTTTTACTATGTTAAAATTATATTATTATCAAAAGCATAAACGGAAAATGACTGCTGTGGAAATGAGATTTTTACGTGGGGTATGTGGTGTAAATAGGAGAGATCGGGTACGAAATAGATAAGTGTATGATGAGTGTGAAATTAAAAAAAATGTTGTAGCAAAAGTTGCTGTTAGTCAGTTAAGATGGTTCGGACATGTTGAGCGAATGTCTAATGAACGTCTGGTTAAAAAGATTTATTTGAATGATTTTGATGGTATACGTTTGCGTGGACGTCCGATGAGTAGTTGGAGTGGTATGATTGAGAGTGTTTTGCGTGAGCGAAAGTTTCCAAGTAGTAGGAATAAAAGAGCATGTATGAGAGGAATTATGAATGTGGATGAAGCGAAAGTTGCTTGTTTGGATAGGAATGTTTGGAGGCGACTGATTTCGGAATAATGAAAAGAGTTTATGCCACATTCTTTTGGGTACATGGCGTGATTGTGTATGTATGTATGTATGATAAAACTTTAACCAATTTAATTAATCAAATTTGTTCATATCGATTACAATGCAGCAATACTTTTATGGCCCTTTTTGAAGCAACTGCAAATTATGTTTACTACTAATAATATAACAAACATCATATTTTTCTGGTTTCTTTGTTGATAAATTAAGTAAAATTTCCCGCGACAAGACATATCGATATATGTATATTGGCAACAAAATAAAATACGTTAATAAATATTCAAAAACAGTCAATCAGAAACGATCGTTCGTTCTCTGTCTGACGCACGCATGGAATGTCCATTATTTATTTGCTGGAGGTCGAAGCCGATCGTCAATTTATTTCCCATCGTTTCCACGACGCGACACAGGCCTGCCCTCGCGTCGATTTGCGGCCAAACAGGTCAACTAACCACCCCCACCCACCCCCCCACACACTAAACGTGATACATTGCTGACACATCGCCTAACCCGTCATAACATTTCAACAATTTTTATCGGACAGTTGAGGAAAAGTTTTGCGGGCCGAAATTTTTGATTTCGACGAGATACAAGTTTTTCCTCTTGATGATGGTTTTGAAGGGTTTTTCGTTCCCGTTGATTTGTTTCGCTCCGTTCGCTCGGCTTTTGTTTTGTTGTCGAGTGTTTTTTTTTTTGTTCGGCGCGATGAAGAGAGCGAAAGAAATTGGTGCAATTTTGTTGATGATAAAAGAAGTCATTTACGAATCTTTTATCAAAAATATCCAGCTGAATGAACGTGAGAAAGTTCATTAAATTTTTATTGTAAATTTTTATGTTCTATAAAAATGTTTACGGCTACTTCAAAATCATGTCTTGGCATTTTTTAAGTCTTAAATATTATTTATAAAATTATTAGATTTCTTATACTGATATTGGGTAATATTTACTGAGATTATTGCTAATTAATATCACCACTGTGGCTTAGGCATTTGCTTACACACTTTCTAAGCAACAGCAGTAACATTAGTTAGCAATAATCTTGCAGAGATCTGCAAATTAAATATAAATTCAACTTAAGGGAAGGTTCTTATCTGAATGACTAAAAAGTACGCAAAGTTTGGAAAGTTTTAATTCGCAAATGAAAAAACATAGAAGGAAACGGTTTGGGGATTCGAAAAAATGTTATTTTGGTCTTTATTTTAAAAAATTGTTGTTTTATAAAAAATAAAATGGCGCCCGTGATTCACTGTTTTCGTGTCAGCGCAGAATCGGTAAACTGTGTGAAATGCAGCGTCTCTGGATTTATCTGTAACAAAAAATGAACAACAATGCCAAAAAGTAAACTAAATTTACTGGAGTATAGACCTAAGAACGTGGAAATAACTTAAAATTTGACGATGTGGTACGATCTCAAACTTTGAGGTCGACTTTTAGGCCTTTTTTTTCCACTTCAGGGCCTTACAAATTTTATAGGTCTATACTCCGGTAAATGTAGTTTACTTTTTGGCATCGTTGTTCATTTTTTGTTAGAGATAAATCCAGAGACGCTGCAATTCACGCAGTTTACTGATTCCGCGCTGACACGAAAACAGTGAATCACGGGCGCCATTTTGTTTTTTATGAAACGACAATTTTTGAAAATAAAGACCAAAATAACATATTTTCGAATCCACAAACCGTTTCCTTCTATGTTTTTTCATCTGCGAATAAAAAATTTCCAAACTTTGCGTACTTTTTAGTCATTCAGAGGAGGAGAACCTCCCCTTAATATCTGCCTTCATTTAATTAATATATTACAAATTTTATAATCTTGTTACTTCTAATATTTTGTTACCTAGTAACTTGTTTCTATGTTTTGTTTTTTTATTACTTATGTCTTTTCTATATATTTTTATATGTTTAATATATCGAAACGTCTAATTTTAATATAAAATAAATACAGAACTTTAACCTAGAGCATTTTTATTTTAATATAATGAATTCTGAAAGATTTTTTTTACTGTTAAAAATTAACATTTTTATTTTACACTATTAAACAAACAATTCTTGTATATGTGTTAGTATTAGTTTGGAAGTTAGTTCAAAATCAATTGCAAATTTGTACCGAACTAACAAACAGACAGGAAAGAAAGCTAGTTAATAAAAACGTGTTAAAAATTAATATGTTATTTATTAATCTATAATTGTAAATGAGATTTTTGTTTAAACTGTACTTTTCCACCAATGCAATTTTCTCGTACGTATGAACGCTTCAGTGATAGATATACGACATAATTTTCCGATAAGGCATATTATTGACAAATTCCAAAGGACTATTAGAGATATTGGCATATACCTTGCAAGATAGCTGAGAGAAAGGACCTTAATATCTGATTCTCGCCTAATTACGATCGTTATATAGCAAGAGAGAGAGAGAGAGAGAGAGAGAGAGAGAGAGAGGTATTATATCCTTTCCGCTCCCTCAAGTTCGTTATATAGCGATAAAATCGAGATCGAACATATTCCGAACCGATATGATATGCGATGATGCATTATTACTCGGAAAACGGAATTGCCATCAAATTGTTAGGTTAGGATAATGATAATAATTATTCATAGGGATATAATATAATTATAGATCATTTTCGTTACGATAAATTACCTTATATTTAAATTAATGCCAGCTAGCTAATACCTATAATCAATTATTGTAAATATTTATTTGTTCTAAAGCTGGAAATTAAATAAACTTTTTTCTCGTAATTGCTTTGGATTTTTTGCTCATTAATCTTATACGCAGTAAAAAATATTTGATATTATCCGATACATGAATTAAAATAGATCAAAAATATTGTACTGGAAAAAAAATGTCAAATGAGTTCTGTAAGATTTTTTAAAATAGTGCAATTATCATACTATAATTATTTTGAAATATCATTTATAAATCGTAGAAAAAGTACACTGAGAAAAATGGATAGTTACCGTAACGCTATTTATATTTAAAAAGGTGACACAAACACAAGATATTAAAAAATAACAAAATAAGTATATTTAAAAATTAACTATAAATATAATAAAAACAAAAATTTAATACCATCAATTTGTATATAGTATTACAGTCTTAATTCTTAATATAGTATTAAAATATAAATGTGAGTAGATTTTAAAAATGTATAAATTTCTGAATACAGTAAACATACTCGTATATTTCAAATAAATATCTACTTATTATTATCCAATTTGTTAAATATTTTCTCAGTGTATAATATTCTATTCGCTATTATTACCTACTCGTTGAAAAATATGCTACGTAAAAATAAAACTACGTAATTATAATTTTAATTTTTAATTCATTTTTTTTTTTTCGTATTTCAAATAATTATTCAATTATTTCACAATTCCCGTTAATTAATTTGGACTGAAATTATAAATCGAAGTTTATTCTCCATTTATTTTTTTATTATTTTATGTACCGTTTAATTTAATTAATTCATTGATTTTATATGAGTTTTAATGAACTGAACGTGATTTAAAAATGAATTCATTTTTATTAAAAATATTCCGATTCCGAATTTAAACAAAAATTATTTGTTTTCATTTCGAGCAAGTATTTTTCAATAGCTTATAATTATGATATATATTAAATAATGAAGTTATTTATATGCGCAAATAATAATTAATTGCCAATAATATAATAGGGAAATAGTTAATTAATGTCAGTTTGTTATTAATAAAAGAAATAATGTATTACGAATTATTTTAGTATAAATAGTGATAAATTATGTTTATTAAAATGGCAAACATGAAAATTGTATTTATAATTTTACCTTAAAATTCATCAAATATATAATACATAAATATAACATGAGGTACGTCTAGACTGATAGAAATTTGCATATATGTGCGCAATACGATTTGGAAAACAAAACAAAAAATAGTTGACAAAGGTTGATTAAAAAGTAATGTGACTGAATTTATATATATGTACAGCCTGTTTCAGAGTAAGCGCTTTATTTTTTCTTTAGCCACACTATGGGTACTACTTTTAAAATATTTGGCAGTAATATGTTTCAGGACATTCTCTACACGATGGTGATATCAGATTTTCAATTGGATGAATTATTTCAAAGTGGCGACTTTCAACTTTTTTTTTAAACGGGATGCCATATTTTTTTTTTATTATTGATATCCTAAAAACATTCTTTTTACGATAGTATTTCGTTTTTCTTAAAAATTCATTTATTTCCCTATCAAAAAGCAAACTAACATTTTAATCTAGTAGCGCATGAATGTGTTACACTCGATGTTATTTTTGTCCAAATATCAAGTAGCGGTAGACAAACTAGTAGTCAAACGTCAAACATCACCATTGGACGACGTTTTAATTTATATATTGAAAAAGAAGGAAAACATTTCGAGCATTTTTTTTAAATACCTAATTTTTATTTGATGGAATTTTTTAATTTTGAGTTTCAAAAAGTAGATGTTTATTATAAAATAAAGTTTAATTGTTTCTTTTGTGTCTACCGCTACTTGATATTGGGACAAAAATAACATCGAGTGTAAAACATTCATGCGCTACTAGATTGAAATGTTAGTTTGCTTTTTGATAGGGAAAGAAATGAATTTTTAAGAAAAACGAAATACTATCGTAAAAAGAATGTTTTTAGAATCTCAATAATAAAAAAAAATATGGCATCTCATTTAAAAACAAAAAGTTGAAAGTCGCCATTTTGAAATAATTCGTCCAATTGAAAATCTGATATCACCATCGTGTAGAGAATGTCCTGAAACATATTACTACCAAATATTTTGAAAGTAGTACCCATAGTGTGGCTAAAAAAAATAAGGCGCTTACTCTGAAACAGGCTATATATATATATATATATATATATATATATATATATATATATATATATATATATATATATATATATATATATATATATATATATATATATATATATCTATATAGTTTTGTCTACTAATTTAGGGGGAAACCCACTTGTGCAGTCTGATGTACAAATTAATTAAAAAAAATTAAAATCTGGTGGTGAAATTAAAAACTTCCCCATGTTGTATTTATAATCTAGTTACTTATAACATAGTAAAAAAAATCTTTCAAAACTCATTATATAAAATAAAACGGCTTTAGGTTTAATTTCTGTATTAATGTTTATTAATAATCGACGTTTCGACGAACTCAACTGATACAAATGATATTTATAATAAATAAACAGAACACGGAAACAAGTTACTAAGCAGCAAATAAGTAACTAGATCATAAAAAGTTGTATTACTTGTATTTTGTTACCTAGTAACTTGTTACTATATTTTGTTTATTTATTGTGCATGTCATTTGTATCATTTTTCCTGTTGATGAATATGTACGAAGTGTACGTCGATTTTAAAATTAAAATTAATACAGAATTAAAACCTAAATCCGTTTTATTTTAATATAATGAGTTTTGAAAGATTTTTACTATCTTAAAATATTCAGTTTTACATAAAATCTATTTACGAACCACGATATGGCATCAGAAGCATTACTTTTCAATCAACCTTTAAAATAATGTACTAGTTTTGTCAAACTCACCATTACCTATACCTTATTTTATAGAATACATATTTATATTAAATAATTCTATTTATATATATATACAATGGACAGACAGTTAAAAATTTATACCAAACATTTTATTTATTCAACTTCCTCATTCGTTCATTGTGTTTGAATAAAATTTCTCTCTTATTTTATATTTATTCGTATGTATTAATGTCAGACGATAATATTTTATATAAAAATAGATATGTTCTATTTAGCAATGTTAAATAGATAAATAAATAAATATACCGGGTGTCCAAAAAGAATGGAAACTATTAAATATCTCGAGAACGGCACATCGGATTACAAAGTTACAAAACACGTTTTTCTTTATTTTTGAAAATCTATTTAGGGGTGATATGCGAAAACCACCCACACCTCCCCTGGCGGGGGGGCCGGGGGCAAGTTTTAAAATTTAAATGGGAACACCCATTTTTTATTGCACAGTTGCATTTTCCATAAAAAAATGTTTCTGGATTTGCAAATTGAGCCCCCTAGCACCACCCCCCTCTGAGCAGAGAAGGGGAGAAAATTTAAAATTTTTTGCAGAAACTTTCACTTTTTATTGCAGTTTTGGATTCTCCTTCTAAAACTGGATATAATTAAGTAGGGTGTTCACCTAAATTTAGCACCCCGATAGTGAGAGGCGAGGGGATTCACCTAAATCCAGCACAATTTACCACCAGGTATTATTTGAGATGAAAAGTTGGTACCCATCCGCATGTGTGGGAGTGAGAGTGGAGGTGCGTTTTTCAATTTTATATCCAGTTTTAGAAGGAGAATCCAAAACTGCAATAAAAAGTGAAAGTTTCTGCAAAAATTTTCAAATTTTCTCCTCTTCCCTGTTCTGAGGGGGATGGAGCTGGGGGGCTCAATTTGCAAATCCAGAAACAGTTTTTTATGGAGAATGCAACTGTGCAATAAAAAATGGGTGTTCCTATTTAAATTTTAAAACTTGCCCCCGGCCCCCCCGCCAGGGGAGGTGTGGGTGGTTTTCGCATATCACTCCTAAATAGATTTTGAAAAATAAAGAAAAACGTGTTTTGTAACTTTGTAATCCGATGTGCCGTTCTCGAGATATTTAATAGTTTCCATTCTTTTTGGACACCCGGTATATCTAAACTCAATACAATAATTATCGCTTTTTACTCCTCGTACCATAATATACATTATTATATTTTGCAAGATGTCTGATATGAACTAATTTTTAGGCATTATTAAATTAAATTTCTGTATTATATTAATTAATTAAAATATACATATTTAGAACTTGGAAGTAAAACAAAATACAGACGTTAAAACGATCCATATCTTCAACATAAAAATAAATTTCACTTCTTTAATTGGATGTTGTTCATTTGTTATATTTGATTACATGAATAAAAACAAAAGAAATATTCTTCATTAAAAAAATCTTGTTTTTAATTAAAAATATTTACTTCTATATTTTTTAATGTAATTCATTTTTTCGATTATACATAAACAAAAATATACCGTACATTTATTTAAAATAAATATATATATATATATATATATATATATATATATATATATATATATATATATTAATTTGTTGAATGTATATTGGTTTCATATAAATGTAATTTATTTTTCGATAATTTTATAATATAAACATAACATCTTTTTTTTTTCCTGTTACACGTTAAAGTTGATAGATTCATATAATTCATATATTTGAATTTCAAGCAAATTTTATTAAAAGAGATATACAGTAAATGTTTTGATATACGGCTCCGGATAAAAAAGCGTACTTATTTAAGTTCAGTAAAAAGCATAGTTTTATTATTAATATTATTCATATCAGACAAAAAAGTACAAATTGTGTATAGTAACTATATTAATATTGTTTTAAATTTAAATAGTTTTTTCACGAACTGTGTGAGTGTATTTTCGAAGGGGTTGGGGGCATAAATTTTGCAGTTACGCCACTGGCAATGGTGTGAACAAGCATGTCATTCACCCAAACATCTCACGCTTATTAAACATATTGTTAATCAATTAATTTAATTGAGAACACAGTAGGTATACATCAAGCATACTGTTCTATTGAAAACATGAACATAGTTTTACGGCTTCGTCATCATATTGTACACGATTATTTCTCACATCAAATATACAATCATATTCCTTCCCATTTCATCTAGTTAGCCGTGCGTAAAACTGGGCACATACCGCATATCAGGTGTTTCAGTTTCTGCGGATCTATTCCATTTCGACGACACGGAGCACAGCTGCCCGATAAACTTGACACGACGATTCTTTTCACACCAACTATTTAATGGCTAAAATATATGCATTGTGCTCTTACGAAACAGCACTGGGCTATTTGAACCCGATTACATTAATAACAAGATTAGAAGTACATGAGTAAACCCATATATAGACCACTTTTACATTTTTCGGAAAGTTGGCAACACTGTATTTTAATAATATTATAATTTATGTGGGCACTAGGAGAAACTTTTCTGAAAATTTAACCAAAATTGAATAAATAATGTAGCCACAATAAATTTTTAAAAAAAATTGTGATTTTTTTTCTCGATAAGTTGGCAACACTGTATTTTGTTAAAATTGCATAATTTATTTAAACACTAGAAGAAACTTTTATGAAAGTTTGATTAAAATCGGTTAAATAAAATGGTCATAATGAATTTTAAAAAATTTTAGTAATTTTTTTCTCGGAAAGTTGGCAACACTGTATTTTGTTAAAATTACATAAATTGTATGAATACTAGGAGAATCTTTTGTGAAAATTTGAGTAAAATCGGTTAAATAACATGGCCATAATAAATTTTTTAAAACTTTAGTAATTTTTTTCTCGGAAACTTGGCAACACTGAATATTAATAAAATTATGTAATTAATGGGAGCATTAGGGATATCTTTTCTGAAAATTTGATCAAAATCGGATAAGTAATGTAGCTAATATGAATTTTTTAGTGTATAATATCGATTCGATATTGTAATAACGATATAATAACCAAGTTATTTTGGAACGTTTAAAGTGCCAAGTTTAAAGTGTATCGTGCGCTGTGCGCTTTAATGGAATGGTACCGAAATGTTCTTGTTATATACCTGTAACCGCAGCTTTAACCTGCTGCTTAATATTTCCTAGTACTGTTTTATGTTGGTACTATCTGAGGTGGTTGTATTTCATGTGTATGTATATCATGGATGTTCGTCAAGATAGATTGCTAATTAACTGGTTTTTGTTTCGATGTCTTTGTCTATCAACGGCTTTGTCTATAGTGTGTGTGTTTGGATCCATTTCGTTGCGTCGAATTCACGAAATTATAATGCGGTTATTTTATTGTTTTGTTTCGGGCAATATTTGATGTTTGCTGAAGTTAAAAGGTAATTAGAATTTCGGATGGATGATTTCAATGGATAAGAGGTTGAAGTTGAATTTGGCAAATTTAACTTGATTATATTAAATTTCAGGAGAAAATTAAAATTAACAAAGTAAAGATTTTTCAGAACTCATTATAATAAAATAAAACGGCTTTAGGATTTAGTTTTGTATTAATTTTAATTTAAAAATCTACGTTTTGTAATATTTTGGCTGACAGAGTGACATTATTTACTTACTTTCTACTTATATATATATATATATATATATATATGCATTGGTGCGAGTCGTTAACCCACAGCCAAGCAAACAATCCACAGCTTATAGTGAATTTGGAACCATTCAGACGTAAATAATAATAATAATATAATAATAATAAGATATCAATTGCACTATTATATATTACTCAAAAGCAACACTTCTATCAGTAGATAACTTCACACAGCTGTCATTTGACATTTGCAGGTTAGCATTAAACATAATTTTACAAATTTTTGAGAACCAAGATGAAAGATCGTAGAAAAATGAAATTTTCCTATTCTCAAATAGGGAATGAACCAATTAAAATGACACCACTCCCATCAAAATCGGTTCAGGGGGTTAGGAGGAGATGCTGGAGAAACATATATACATACATACATACATACAAACATTTGACAATTAGAGAGATTAAACTAGGAAACCCCTGACCCTTAAAGGGTCACGTTTAAAGTCGAAAATAGTAATTAAACATATAAACATAATAAAAATAAATAAATAAATAATAATATAATAATAATAAAATATCAATTGCACTATTATATATTACTCAAAAGCAACACTTCTATCATCAGTAGTGTACATAGCTTCACACAGCTGTCATTTGACATTTGCATTATAAACATAATTTTTAAAATTTTTGAAAACCAAGATGAAATTGTAGAAAGATGAAACCAATGAATAAACCAATTAAAATGACACCATTTCCATCAAAATCGGTTCAGGGGTTTAGGAGGAGATGGTAGAGAAACATACATACCTTTGACAATTATAGGGAGATTAATAATTTGTTTATTTTTTATTACTCAAAAAGAGAATTAATCATTTAAGAAAAACCGAGCATTCAAACTTAGAGTTTATCTCATTCTACACGTATGCGTTTCTGCCTTTTATTCATATCTATATTCTATGCCTAATATCATTCAAGTTCTAACTCCATCTTTTATAACATGCATGAAGTTGTTTTATTTTTTCGTTATTACCGTTTTTGATATACAAACAACTTCACACCAAAATACAAACCTGTCATACATAAAGTACTAATTCTGTTAATTAATCATTGTTTCATCTATGAATTATTCATTTGTTTTTTCGTCAATTCGAATTTTTTTCCTAGCTAGCTTCCCAGTCAATGCGATATAACTTTTCATTTTTTTTTTAATCGCAATGTATATTTCGTTTGTTGATTTAAATGACTCCCTGTAGACAATTAGCTAATATAGTGGACTGAGTAATTAATTAAATTAATTCGGCAGTTGTTTTTTTTTTGTGTCCGAATGAAATTTATTGATGTTAAATTTTGTAAATTTGGTTGTTTAATGTTTTGAGGCTCGCGCTTTGTTCCCAGTTGTACACGGTTTTATTAATGATGAAATAATAAACATTAATTGTGGATGATAATTACTAATAAATATATATATATATATATATATATATATATATATATATATACAATATTAATGTGACAAATTTGTTAAAATTTTCTGTATTGTTGTTTATGAATGTGACAAATAAATTTTCATAATATTAATATTATAATATTTATAAATTTATTACAGTAACATAAACACGGTATTAATTTATTAAAGAAAATTAATGTTTTAATGCAGTTTTAATGAGTGTAATTTTGATTTTTTGGTGTGTTATTTTTTTGATAAATTATACAGAGTGTTTTATTTTAACTAAAAACTTAATTACAGAACTAGTCTGGCACCGGATAACGTCACTTAAATTTGAAATACACAAATATTTAAATGAAATTACTAATCGAGAGATTGTGAGTTTAACTCCCGCCAGATGACGTAATTTTATTATTTAATATTTTGGCTTTAAAAATATTAAATATGAACTTTATTTATTTATTCGGATAAATAAATTTTTCGGATAAAAGAGCGTACATTTTCAAATTTAATAAAACTTAACACAAAAAATAAATATTTTATTTTAAAATAAATTTTTATTTCTACCTCTTATCAAATATGAATAGTATACAGGGTGATTTATCACGTCGGGGAAAAACTACACCGGATGATTCCTATGAGTAATCTAAATAAAAAACTTCAAATAAACATATGTCCGAAAATGCTTTATAACGGAACTGTAGCCATTAGAAGTTTATTACATGTAACATCAATCGCGTTAGCTTTATTTATTATATCAGAAAAAAAAAACAAAATACATACATACATACATACACTATCTCGCCATGTAACCAAAAGGGTGTGGCACAAACTCTTTTCATCATCCCGAAATCAGTCGCCTCCAAACATTCCTATCCAAACAAGCAACTTTCGCTTCATCCACATTCATAATTCCTCTCATACATACTCTTTTATTCCTACTACTTGGAAACTTTCGCTCACGCAAAACACTCTCAATCATACCACTCCAACTACTCATCGGACGTCCACGCAAACGTATACCATCAAAATCATTCAAATAATTTTTTTTAACCAAACGTTCATAAATCACCCGTATATATTTTTGATATATATATATATATATATATATATATATATATATATATATATATATATATATATAAATATATATATATATATATATATATAAATATATATATATATATATATATATATATATAAATATATATATATATATATAAATATATATATATATATATATATATATATATATATAAATATATATAATATTTAATATTATAAAATTCAAATAAATATAATTTTAAATAAAGGACAAAAGTACTTTTGACAAAAAATCACTTTTAAAATTGAGAGTAATAAATACGGGCTAATAATTTTAACAAAAATTCTGGTGTGAGCGCAGCATATGTAGTTCATATTTAACACGCTACCACTGGCCTACGGCTACCTGTATTCCACTGTTATACAGAATGATTAATCATAAAACAAGTGTTTTATTAGCAGCAAACAAAACCCTAGTAAATTTCAGCCATACTTCCTCTGCAGACCAGAAAAATATTGCTTCCTTATAATATATCGCCTCTCGGCCGTAATGTCATTTGAGTATAATGAATAGCATCTGATTAGCATCTATTTGCTAGAAAACGTCAACAAAAGATGATAATCAGCAATTCAATAAATTCCAAACGCGCAAATTCTCTTCTGTTACTGTACAAACCGACCCAACCAATCATAAACATAAAAATTAAAATAACAAAACGTTTTATTCGTCGACGAACGAATATGCAACAAGACCGTTTTTAAGGTGTTGTTCCACCCGGCGGTATATAAGATCTGTTCCAAAAGTGTCAGAATATTTTTGTTTTACAAGCCATGCAATTACTCCTTGTTTACATTATACAATTTTTGGCGATTTAAATCGATTGGCTCATAGATAGAAGTATTTTTAACATAGAAAAAAATCACATTGATTCACTTGGATAACTTTTTCTTTATAAATTTCTATTGCTTCTCTTTTTTTTCTGATGAAGATGTACGTTGAGTTCGTCTAAAGCGATTATTAATAAATATTAATACAAAAACTAGAATCTTAAGCCATGTTATTTTAACATAATGAGTTCTGAAAGATTTTTTACTACCTATGTTTTATATATATTGTATTCAATAAACAAAATACAATAATATCTTTACATATTTAAGTTGAACTTTATTCAAAAAAGATATTTTAATGAGACAGTAATGACAGTATGATGTCTAGTATTTCTAGGTATAATTATTCAACTCCTGTAATTTTAACATAATTCTATAAAAATACATAATATAAGAACTATTACAAACATTATGTAATATGATATATTACCAACAGGATGGAAAAGTACATATGTATGTAATATTATAGTTTTTTAATAGTTTCTTTTAGTAAATTTACAGAACTTCAGTAAATTTTATGTAATGAATTTTCCATAAATAGCTAAAATTTGTTTAGTTCTGTAATATTATTGTTGGTATAATTACACACATTTCTAAATTTACATAAAGAATGTATTTTGAAATGAATGAATTACACTTAAAATATTTTATTAATATTATTACACAAAATATGTACTAAGTCTGATTATTTTGATGAATTATTACAGATATTAATATGCAAGCTGTAATTTTACATATGTTATGGTAAAATGAAATTAAAGATTTTTTTATAGTAAAATTTTACTACTATTTTTTTTTGTAATTTTTCTGTTTTTTACTGTTTAATTATCTGTAGAATAGAAAGAATTAATTTTTGTTCATTAGAAACTTTCATATTGCAAAGTGTTTCTTCTAGATCTAGATTACAACGGGCCTTCAAAATATCAAAAAAAAAAAAAAGATTTCATCAATTCAACCCTATCTATATGTATGCTTACTCCATATGCTTTTAATCTTGGCATATAATATAAGTTCGGTTACTTTTAAGACAGGTTGCCGTGTATCGTAATATTAAAAATTAAAATATACGACGCGTATCTTCATTAACTACATTTTTTTGATGAATGTTTCCATTTTTATGGCCGCTAGAGGTTGGCAGGCGAAATGGGCTGCTTTAAAAACGTCACGCCGTACAAATAGGTATCTCGCGTGACGAAGTACCGAGCTACAGCGTGAATATAGTCGCAATGCAAAAAAATAACGGAGCTAAGGTAAAGAAAAAAAATCATTCGCTATTGATAAATTGCAGTTAAAATGTAGCCGAGACTTCTGACTAATACACAGATTTGTATTATTATGGTTGGTTTTTGAAGGCGCTTGATTGTGATTTTGTTTAAAAGAAACTAATCCATTTTGGATTATGAGCCTTGCGTGATTAAATTGTTACGCTTATCAATATAATTATGCGGTTAGGTTATATGATTCTGATAGTGCTGCAGATTTTTTACGAGATATTTAAATGTGTTTATTAGTGTGCATTTTTATATTTTATAGCTAAAGATTAAGATTGCTATATAATCTACACCCCGAGAATAGGGCGTAGCGCGACAATTGTACGTTTACATAAAACTGTATCAGGTTTTGACACAAGATTATATATATATATATATATATATATATATATATATATATATATATATAAAATATACCTATATAACATATAGTTATGTCGGATTCATGTAGATCAATTTCAACTTTAATCTAAACTACAACTTAAACTTAAATTACAACCATCGATAAAATGTAATATTTCTGTAATTATAGACAAGTATAATTGACGCACGTGCAACATAATGAATTCTAATAATAATGAATATGAAATTATTCAAGTAAAATGGCTTTAGGTTTAAGTTTTGTATTAAAATTTATTTTATATATATATATATATATATATATATATATATATATATATATATATCTATATATCTATATATCTATATATATATATATATATATATATATATATATATATATATATCTATATATCTATATATCTATATATATATATATATATATATATATATATATATATATATATCTATATATCTATATATCTATATATATATATATATATATATATATATATATATCTATATATCTATATATCTATATATATATATATATATATATATATATATATATATATATCTATTAGGGTGGCCTTTATTTGTAGCTCACATCCGCCACAATTACTCCAAATAAATAAAAAATATGTCCATACACTTTCCAGACCTGTCAGATGATATTAAACCGTGCCTGTTAAAGGCTCAAAATTTGCATTTAGTTTAAATGGGGAAATCGCCTTTTCAGACATTTTGATATATAACTTTTATTTTATTCACTTTAAAAATATTTCAAAATAATCACCAAAAAACTAATGAAATATGCTTTTTAGTAGTCCAAAATTCATGCCATTTCGATGATTATTAACGGAGTGGTGTGAATTTGAAAAAATATGATTATTTTAAAATATTAATATTTTAGCATTTTTTTGTGTCAGAAATCATGTTTTTCAAATGTACACCACTCCGTTAATAATCATCGGAATGGCATGACTACTAAAAAGCAATTTCATCAGCTTTTTGGTGATTATTTTGAAATATTTTTAAAGTGAATACAATAAAAGTTATATATCAAAATGTCTGAAAAGGCGATTTCCCCATTTAAACTAAATGCAAATTTTCAGCCTTTAACAGGCACGGGTTAATATCATCTGACAGGTCTGGGAAGTGTATGGACATATTTTTTTATTTATTTGGACTAATTTTGGCTTGTGAGAGCTACAAATTTCCGACTTTTCCAAAATAAGGCCCACCCTAATATAGATATATATAATTATAAAAAAATTCTATACATATTTGTATAGAAAATTGTATTTAGTATTGATAGATACTTAAATATATAAACAATTTTATATTGTACAAGGTTATAGGAAACAATGAATACATAGTAAATGATGCACTTTATAAACAATTATTGAACGTAATATAAAGTTATTTTTATATTCCACTGACCTATATAATTATACAGTTTTGTTTGTTTTAGGAATTTCATTTGTAATGCACCCTTTATGTTCATGCGTTAGTTTCATATTGGTAAAATACATACAGTTTCAATTCATATTTGATGATAAAATAAACATTATAAAATATTGTTAATCAAATTTGATTCTTCACACATTTTCGATAATTAAATTAAAATTTAAGCGAAAATAAACAATACTTTTGTCAATTAACGTAATAGTTTTAGGTGTTAGATGAAATACAGTTGACGTTGTAGTTATGTAGTAACTAACTGTTGTATAATAATGTCATTATTTTACTAGTAATCAATGACTCGTATTATGAGCTCTGTTTTAAAATTGATTTTAACTAATAATTGGTTTTTGAGACAACGTGACTGTCATAAGAGGTGGACTACACAAATGAACTAAAACTTCCAAAAACCGAGCTTATAATATCAGCTATCCATTTTTTACCACTTTGACTGCAAGGAAAAGTGGTATAGCGTTTGGTACGGTGTCTGTAACATTTTCAAAAAAAAAAAAAAATGTATAGAAATCCTTCATATAGCCTTTAGATGACGAATCCGAATCACTCGCTTTCCGAGGTAAAAATTACTAAAGTTTCTAAAAATTCATATTGGCTACGTTATTTATCCGATTTTGATCAAATTTTCAGAAAAGATTTTTCTAATGCTCCCATTTATTATATAATTTTATTAATATCCAGTGTTAAAAACTTTCCGAAAAAAAAATTACTAAAATTTTTAAAAATTTATTATGGCCATGTTATTTAACCGATTTTACTCAAATTTTCACAAAAGATTCTCCTAGTATTCGTATAATTTATGTAATTTTAACAAAATACAGTGTTGCCAACTTTCCGAGAAAAAAATTACTAAATTTAAAAAAAAAAATTATTATGACCACTTCATTTAACCGATTTTAATCAAGTTTTCATAAAAGATTCTCCTAGTGCCTAAATAAATTATACAATTTTAACAAAATACAGTGTTGCCAACTTATCGAGAAAAAATCACAAATTTTTTTAAAAATTTGTTGTGGCTACAAATTTTCAAAAAAAATTTTCCTAGTGCCCACATAAATTATAATATTATTAAAATACAGTGTTGCCAACATTTCGAGAAATGTCAAAGTGGTCTAAATATGAGTTTACCCATATACTTCTAATCTTGTTATAACAAGAACTGGTAGATACTTAAAATAAATTGAAAGTTAAATGAGATAAATATTTCTAAAAAAATATAAATTAAAATAATTGCATCCAATTCCAGTAAACATGACAGTGTTTCAAACAAACAAACGAAAATAAATTATTACTATTAGCGTAATTATTATAAACATCAAACTACAGTAAAGTTAGTAAACAGCCTTCCATTATACATTTACTGAAATACTGTAAAAAAAAAAAAGAAAAAACGAGCTAACCTAACCTAGCATATACACATTCAAATGCAAACCGTATTTATCATAAAGACTATAACGATCAATCACTATTATTATGATAGACTAAGTGTATTTTGCAAGCTGGAATAAAAAAACATGAAAACAGTGTCAAACATTATGCTTGGTTCATTCTACCAGCCCGGCCAACTCGCCCCCCTCCGTCATTTCTCTTGCAAATGACAAATTGTCGCGTTTTAATTTTTCGTTGTCGCGCGCGTCGGCCGTGCGTCGCGGCGCCCGGAAATGATAAGGTTCAAGTGGTGGGATGGGTGGGAAAGCGACGACCGGAAAGAGCACGTCGTTTAACTGACAAACAATTGTTCATAGAACATGCATGGCGGGGGGGGGGGGCAATGATAAACTCATGTCATTCCACAATTTTGATCTCGTTGATTTTAATGGTGTTGAATATTAACTGTAATATTATTGAAGATTTTTTATATATACGTACGCAATCACGCCATGTACCCAAAAGGATGTGGCATAAACTCTTTTCATCATCCCGAAATCAATCGCCTCCAAATATTCTTATCCAAACAAGCAACTTTCGCTTCATCCACATTCATCCTCTCTCATATATGCTCTTTTATTCCTACTACTTGGAAACTTTCGCTCACGCAAGCCACTCTCTCAATCATACCACTCCAACTACTCATCGGACGTACACGCAAAATTATTCAAATAAATATTTTTAACCAAACGTTCATTAGATGCATTCGCTCAACATGTCCGAACCATTTTAACTGACTAACACGGCAACTTTTCCTACATTTTTTACAATTTCACACTCATCATACACTAATCTATTTCGTACCCGATCTCTCCTATTTACACCACATACCCCACGTAAAAATCTCATTTCCACAGCAGTCATTTTCCGTTTATGCTTTTGCAACCAAATCCAACATTCACTACCATACATCAACGTATGCACCAAAACTGCATTGTATATACTCAAACGGGCATCTTTGGAAACATTTCCATTCCTAGCAAAAGTTCCCAAAGCATCCAAAACCTTACAACCAACATTTACTCTCCTTTTAATTTCACGATCAAAACGGCCATCTCTAGACAACAAACTAACCAAATACACAAATTTATCTACCTGCTCTAAACGTGCACCATCAATATATACATTACATTCAGTCGTCAAGTCACCCTTCTCAAAAACTAAAACTTTGCACTTATCAACATTCAACACAAGATTCATAACTTTACCAACAACATTAATTTTAATATTATGTTACCATGTTGCCTATGTAAATTATGTTACTAGTACAATAATGACATTAAGTTACAAACATACATTCATCAATATTTTCAAATAATTACAATAATTAACGTTTATAGACACAAAATTTCCTTATAATAAGTTTATAATTTTAATACCAAAACTATAAAAAATCATTTTGACATAAAACTTAAATTTTCTACAATAAAACGGCTTTAGGTTTAAGTTCTGTATTAACATTTATTAAAAATCGACATTGAGTTCGTCGAAATGTTGATTATTAATAAATATTAATACAGAACTTAAACCTAAAACCGTTTTATTTTAATGTAACAAGATCTGAAAGATTTTTTTTACTATTTTAAATTTTCTAATTTTAATATTTTTACTGTGTTTGTATTTAAACTACCAATATAATGTTTTAATCGATCAGCTTAAATGTATTTTTTTTTATTAATTTTTATTTCAATTTTAACCAAACTAATATAGTTTTAATCCATTTTAATTAATACTGTTCTGTCTTTATTTCATCACTAATCCAGTTTAGATAAATAAAGACACCGTTATTCAATCCTGAACAAATATCGTAGTCTAATCCAATATGGGCAAAATTTTAATCCAAGAATATTTTCAATTATTATTCTCTAACAGAAAATAAATATAATGATTTAGAAATAGTATTTTAATGAAATACTTGACTTTTATTATTAGTAATTAATATTAAATAATTTATTTTTTTTAATTAATTTAATTTTCAATTGATCTTTACGGATCTATTACGAAATTTACAGAAACATGTGATTTTATATAGCATGTCTGAAATATTACATATTACTAGTATTATTACATAATGGAATGTAAATGTTTCCAAAAAAGCCTGTTTGAGTATATACAATGCAGTTTTGGTGCCTACATTGATGTATGGTAGTGAATGTTGGGTTTGGTTGCAAAAGTATAAACGGAAAATGACTGCTGTGGAAATGAGATTTTTACGTGGGGTATGTGGTGTAAATAGGAGAGATCAGATACGAAATAGATTAGTGTATGATGAGTGTGAAATTGAAAGATGTTGTAGCAAAAGTTGGATTTAGTCAGTTAAGATGGTTCGGACATGTTGAGCGAATGTCTAATGAACGTTTGGTTAAAATGATTTATTTGAATGATTTTGATTGTATAGGTTTGCGTGGACGTCCGATGAGTAGTTGAAGTGGTATGATTGAGAGATTGGCTTGCGTGATCGAAAGTTTCCAAGTAGTAGGAATAAAAGAGCATGTAGGAAAGGAATTATGAATGTGGAGGAAGCGAAAGTTGCTTGTTTGGATAGGAATGTTTGGAGGCGACTGATTTCGGGATGATGAAAAGAGTTTGTGCCACACCCATATGGGTACATAGCGTGTTTGTGTATGTATGTATGTATGTATCACATAATATGTCTGTATGTAAAATTTCCATAATTAATGAAGTAAAGTCATTTTGCTTATAACATAATCTTGTAAAAAACTTCTTAATCTTGTAAAAAAACAGTCATAACCTTGTGAAAAACAGACATAATCTTGTGAAAAACTTCTTAATCTTGTAAAAAAACAGTCATAACCTTGTGAAAAACAGACATAATCTTGTGAAAAACTTCAAATCTTGTAAAAAACAGTCATAACCTTGTGAAAAACAGACATAATCTTGTGAAAAACTTCATAATCTTGTAAAAAACAGTCATAACCTTGTGAAAAACAGACATAATCTTGTGAAAAACTTCATAATCTTGTAAAAAACAGTCATAACCTTGTGAAAAACAGACATAATCTTGTGAAAAACTTCAAATCTTGTAAAAAACAGTCATAACGTTGTGAAAATAATTTCATATAAAAATGTATGTAAATTTACAAAAATTTTTACAGTGTAGAATTTATTGAATGTAGACATACCGACTGTAGTATACGTATAGTTCTGTTTGAGCGATTCTGTGGCCACGTACAACCGATTCATCTATGCCCCCCCCCCCCCCCCCCGATCGAACCAAAGAAAGCAAAAAATAGAACAGAATGAAGCTCGTACGTCCTTACGCCCTTTTACGGTTTGTTCATCGTCGAACGTCGAACGTCTGTTCCGTTCCTGGGCCCACATGTTGACATTTGATAAATCTCTGTCAAACGGGGCACACGATACGGGAAAACTATCTGGAACAAACCTTAGGGGGGGGGGGGGGGCGACAAAAACTTGGCCGCGAGAAAAATCGAGTATACGCTATCAATTTAAATCGGCGTACGAAGAAATAGTAGAAACGATGTACTATGCAGTTCGGGGTTTAGGGGGGAAGGGGGCTCAAAATATCTTTAGCTAAATGCCCTTGGGACGGCGGCGCGCAACCAAAAACTTTAACAATTTTAAAAGACGATAAGAACTTGGAAAAGTCCGATAAATTAAGCTCTGTTTCCTTTTTCACGTTGTGTGCCCCGGTACTGGATACCGTGTCGCAAAACCATTGAACTTATCGAAATATTACGAGATAACTCCCCCCCACCCCTGTATTATTACGGATTGGTTGCGAGACAAGAGTGGTGCAGATTCAGTCTGCGTTCTACAAAGTTCCGGAAATAGAAAAGTTCGCATTTCTGGCGGTCACTTGCAGAATGATAATACCATTTTGACATTGCAATTTCGTTTTACTCGTGTTTTTGAAATGATAATAGCTTTCAGAAAATTTAACAGAATTTGTTTTAATTTCACACACTTTTGTTACTAAGATTGTTAATATAAAACGATTTTAGGTTATAGTTCTGTATCAATATTTATTAATAATCGACGTTTCGACAAACTCAACGTATGTTTTTATCGGGAAAAAAGATACAAATGACATTTATAGTGAATAAATACAACATAGAATCAAGTTACTAGGTAACAAAGTAATTTAAATGAAGCCAAATTTTATGTAAATCAGTTACTAGTTACACTGATTAATGTTATCTTTTTCTTTATAAATTTCTATTGCTTCTCTTATCAATCTGCAACACCCATCAATATTATTAATTAATCAGTGTGAAGAAGCACTGATTTAAATAAAATTTAGGTCCTTTATTTCAAAATTAATTAATTTTATATCTAGTTGTTTATTTTGTTATCTCTGTTTATTTATTGTATAAATCATTTGTATCTTCTTTCTTAATGAAGATGCATTTTGAGTTCGTCACAACGTCGATTATTAATAAATATTAATACAGAACTATAACCTAAAGCCGTTTTATTTTAATATAATGAGATCTGAAAGATTTTTTATTATGTTAAGATTGCTAATATTTTCTGAAATCTACACAGAGAAAAACGTTTATTTGATATTAATAAATAAATTTCAATAACATATATTTTTTTATTTTAAATAAATTTATTTAGAGTAAATATACAAGCTCTTTATTGTAAAATAATTATTTGTTTGTAATAAATAAATACCTTTAAATCAAATAAATATTTATTTGCCACTATTGAAAAAAATATTTATTGGAATGAAAATGATTTTCTTTAATCCAAAGAATGCCTTTTCCGTAAATAAATTTGTACCATTATTATTATAATACATTATTCTTTTACTGTATATTTTAAAATATGTAACTTTTTACACTATAAAAGAGCAAAAAAATTTCTAAAATCAAGGGTTAATTATGAATGAGTAATTATTTACTCTTGTTTTTCATAATAATAATTAATGCAAAAGTGGTTGTTAAATAAAATTTGGCTTCCTCTAATTAATAATTTATAAATAAGTATGTTGTTTCTATGCTTTATTCATGTCATTTGTATATATTTTATCTTGATAATGATATAGGTATGTAGAGTATATCGAAACGTCGATTATTTAATTAAAAATTATACACTTAATCCTGAATATAATGAAATCTGTAAGATTTTTTTACTATGTTAATTAACTGTTAGTTTTAGGGCAAATATATAATAAGCAAAACATGATAATACAAAAACATATTTGTCTTATATTTATGGTGGTATAAATACAATATTATCTCTAAATTTGTATCCGAACCGAATGTGTATATTACGATTTATTGCAAGTGTAAACAGAGCTTTAATAACATTATTGTAATGGTTATTGCACTCAAATTATTATTTAGTAGGGTAAAAGGTAAAGTAATAATATGTACAGTCCATATACGACTAACACGCTACTAATGACAAAACTTTAATAGCTTTATATGTTTTGTAATATACCGGGTGTCTACTTTTTTTTTGTTACATAGGGAATACAATGCTAAAATTTTCATTTGGTGATAAATTTTCCCCTAATTATTATAGAACAAAAGTACAAATACAAAAGTTGTTTAGAATTCAAAAATGCATCAAATGATGCCAAATTTATCAATATAGGATGTTCCGATCAAGAATTAGAAGCAAATTAAAATTTCCATTTTTGCGCTCTTTACATCATCATTGTTTAATTTCCATGGCACTTTGATGTAAAGAGCGCAAAAATGGAAATTTTAATTTGCTTCTAATTCTTGATCGGAACATCCTATATTGATAAATTTGGCATCATTTGATGCATTTTTGAATTCTAAACAACTTTTGTATTTGTACTTTTGTTCTATAATAATAAGGGGAAAATTTATCACCAAATGAAAATTTTAGCATTGTATTCCCTATGTAACAAAAAAAAAGTAGACACCCGGTATATTTACGAATACAGAACTAGAATATACATTCCACATATATGTATTAGTATAAGCTAACTGTATCCTTATATAAGTCAGATGACTATACCTACATATATTTTATTTGTAAATTTACTTGGCTAAATAACTAACATAGGTGATGGAAAAGATAAAATTATTATTATGCTTTCTGCATTAAAATTTATTGAAATTCAGACACCATTACCTATCACCATTATACCATTTCTTTTACTTATAGTATTTTATGTTATTTGAAGTAGAAAACGATGATTATTGTATTGAGCCTAGATATTTTTGGCAGAGACAAAGCTGAGACCAAGCAATCTGGATGAAACACAAAAAGAGTTTTCTATTCCGAGTCAAACATATACGATTTTTTTCTTCAAGTATTCTAAACGAACCACTAAACTAAAATTAAATAAAAATGCATGCCAAGTAACTTTAATAGTTGTAGAACAGTATGTATATATTATGTATATTTGTTACGTAATTTGTGAGAATTAATCTTTCTTTTGTCGAATATACAATTTTTGACCACTCTTCGCGATATACATAGCATTTCTTGCGCTTCTTTACACATTTTCAATAATCAAATTAAAATTTACACGAAAATTAAAGATGTTTTCAAAATCGGTGAGCAAGATATTTCACGAACGAATCATCGGATTTTAATGAAACCAAGCTTAACCTAAAGCTAATTAAATTCTACAGTCTTTAATAGTTCGGTTTTTTAATCAGGTAAATTTTTGATTTTTTGCAGCCGTTCAAAGTCGGTTTTTTGTAGTGAGAAATCGATACTTTGAGTTTGGGCAGCCGCCATTTTCTTAAAAACCAATATTTTTCAAAACCGAACGATTAAAGACTAGGTTATACATCCCTTATTAATAAAATTCACCGATTTTATGATTTCAAATAAAGGGCACGGCGCTATTATGGTCACCGCAAAACTTAATATGAAAAAAATGCTTTATTCGGCGCCAAATTGTAAGCTTATGAAATAATATATTTTTGAAAAATAAAAATACTACTTAAAAGGCTTTATCGATACACAAAACCGTTTGTTTGTATTTCATTTCATTTTTCCACAAGAAAATCGTAAAATTGATCCACTTTTCATACCATGCAGGTGTATGTACCCCTTTAATAATTATTAAAATAAATTAAATAAATACACTTGACCGTGTTTCTTTGGTCGAATATGCAGTTTCTGACCACCATGGGTGCACATGCATTTCTTGTACTTCCTCACATATTTTCAATAATAAAATGCAATTTGTCAATTAAGTTGACGTAATAGTATTTTCAATATGGCCGCCGAAGATGTCAGATGAAATACACTTGACTTTGTAATTATGTTTGGTGCTGTCACCAGTGGGGATATAGTAACTAACTGCTGTATAATAATGTCATTGTACTAGTAACATAATGACTATAAAATTTTATGATCTATAGGAATTAAACCATTTAATCCCCTTCAAATTCCTCTTTTAAATACTTTAATTCTTTTTTTTTTGTTACCTAGTAACTTGTTTCTATGTACTTTAATGTCATTTGTGATGTCTTTCCTGATGCAGACGAGCGTTGAGTGTCGTCGAAACGTGTTGATTATAAATATATTTTACAACAGTACTTGAACCTAAAGCAATTTTATTCTAAAAGTTTTTTTATTATAAATTTTATAATAGTTTGACATCTACATATTTACAATAAATATACTTATTAGATTTCGACATGCTTGCTATGCTCATGTGTAGATTCGGGTATGGTAGAAAAGCGAAGCAAATTTTGTATTCATAAATTCAATAAAGTGAGAAAACCGCCACTATATAGAGGTAATTCTATTCCAAAGCTATGCTGATGTTACGATAAATATTATATGCTAATCTTAATTAAAACCTGAATAAGATGGGAAAATACGTAGATGGCTAAACTTTGCGCCAAAATTACCAAACTTAAAATTTCGCTATTGTAGTACAACGACAGAAAACAAACATTGCTTCGACATTGTCAAAATGTCTCTTCTAAAATTCACTTACTCGATTTATATTTAATATAAATGTGTGTAAGTACAGGCAGCTGTAGACCAGTGGTAGGGTGTTGGACTCAGATTCCTAAAATTTCTTAAAAAAACCTTGTAACACTGAACTGATATCTCGGCTGTGCCTGAGTTATTCGGAACCCACTATAAGCTGTAGTTTCCTTGCTTGGCTGGGTTAACCCCCCCCCCTCCCCCAAGAACCTGAACTACCAAAAACATATTATATATATGAAAATATGAAATATGTTATTTTACTTTCATTTTTATAAAAATAATTTTTATTGCATTTTATTTTTTATACAAATTATAGTATTATCTTTATTGATTAATATTATATCACATTTTTTTAGTAACCCCTCCCCATGACAAGTTTCTGGCTACGTCACTGCTTGGCTGTACTAACGACCCGCACCATTACAATGTTAAGAAATTATATATGTTCCGATTCTCGAGCATATATCCCCTATGTTCCACTTAGCAATTACGGGAACTGTTTGTTATTATAAACGTGTAGGTATCAAAATAATAAACATACATTTTTTTTTAAAAACTATAGGAAAAATTTATGTTTTTAATTTTATTTCTCTTACATACATACATACATACATACACAATCACGCCATGTACCCAAAAGGGTGTGGCACAAACTCCTTTCAACATCCCGAAATCAGTCGCCTCCAAACATTCCTATCCAAACAAGCAACTTTCGCTTCATCCACATTCATAATTCCTCTCATACATGCTCTTTTATTCCTACTACTTGGAAACTTTCGCTCACGCAAAACACTCTCAATCATACCATTCCAACTACTCATCGGACGTCCACGCAAACGTATACCATCAAAATCATTCAAATAAATCTTTTTAACCAAACGTTCATTAGACATTCGCTCAACATGTCCGAACCATCTTAACTGACTAACACCAACTTTTGCTACAACATTCTTTTCAATTTCACACTCATCATACACTAATCTATTTCGTACCCGATCTCTCTTATTAACACCACATACCCCACGTAAAAATCTCATTTCCACAGCAGTCATTTTCCGTTTATGCTTTTGCAACCAAACCCAACATTCACTACCATACATCAATGTAGGCACCAAAACTGCATTATATACACTCAAACGGGCTTCTTTGGAGACATTTACATTCCTAGCAAAAGTTCCCAAAGCACCCAAAACCTTACAACCAGCATTTACTCTCCTTTCAATTTCACGATCAAAACGGCCATCTCTAGTTAGCAAACTACCCAAATACACAAATTCATCTACCTGCTCTAAACGTGCACCATCAATATATACATTACATTTAGTCATCAAGTCACCCTTCTCAAAAACTAAAACTTTGCATTTATCTACATTCAACACAAGATTCATATCTTTACCAACAACATTAATTCTATCAATCATCCTTCTCAGTTGTTCTTCAGATTCAGCCAAAACTACCACGTCATCAGCATACGCTAAAGCAGGTACACGACAATCACCTATTTGTAAACCATCATTACCACAGAAAGCTTTCCGAAGAAGGACATCCATATATAAATTAAATAGCCAAGGAGACATTACACAGCCCTGTTTCACGCCTACATCTATACGAAACCAATCACTTAAAAAACCATCAACTCGTACAGCAGCTTCACTTCCATCATACAGAGCTTGAATTGCTCCTAAAAGATTACCATTAACACCGTACTCGCGAAGCACATCCCACAAGATTTCCCGAAGAACACTGTCATAAGCTTTCCTTAAATCGAGAAAGCCACAAAACACTTTTTTATTTTTGTCAAGTGACTTTTCGATAATCATACGAAGAGCAAACAATTGATCCACACATCCTCTCTCTGGCAAAAATCCACCCTGAACGTCACTAATTTTTGAAATAGTTAGTGCTCTAACTTTATGAATTAATATTTTACCAAATAATTTACCGGGAACACTCAGAAGACTAATCGCTCGAAAATTAGTACATTCACTTGAACTGCCTTTACCTTTAAATAAAGGGCAAATGACAGCTCGTTTCCAATCATCAGGAACCACACAACGCTTTAAACATAAACGAAATATAAAAACTAACCATTCAAATACTTTTTCACCCCCATACTTCAGCATTTCATTAGTAATTCCATCCATACCGGGAGACTTGCCACATTTTACACGCATTAAAGCATCACTCACATCACTTTCATCAATGTCATATTCAACCTCACTTCGATTCAAAATTACAGAAACATAATTCATTGCCTCATTATTATTACTACCATATAAATCTTTAAAAAATTCACACCACCTATTTCTTACATCCAACTCATTCCACAATAAATCACCACTTGCACTTTTAACCGCCTTAACGGTTTTCACACTACCACCTTTCATTCTCTTCACGTTCTGCCAAAACATTCGCCTATTCATACTGAAATCAGTCGTCAACCTTTCACTCATTCTCTCTTCCATTTCTTTTTTGCAATTATTAACTAGTCTTTTAACACATTTATTCTTTTCCTTGTATTCACGATAACGTTCAACACATAAACTACTAGGCAAATCTTTAACACACAAATAATTCAAATAAGCGTCCTTTTTCTCAGCAACTGCTTCTTTCAACTGATCATTCCACCATGCATTCTTCGGACACGTGCCTAATATTCTTTCACCACACACTTCTTTCGCACACTGAATTATACGATCCTTAAATTCATCCCAAATTTCATTTACATCACATTCATAATTAGTTTTACACGCAGGAAAATTATCATTAATTTTTTGCACATACTCATCTCTAGCATTTTCACATTGAAGAACACTGGATTTCACTTGAAACATTTTACCAGTTATTCTTTTCCTCATACGCCAACCAACATTTAAACCTATACGCGAAACCACTAAATAGTGATCATTAGTACCAAGTTCAGCACCACGTTTAACACGTGTGTCAATAACCAAACTTTTCAATCGATCATCATACATAATAAAATCAATTACACTACGTCTATTTTCTAGAACATTCTCCCAGGTATAAATATGGGAAAGTTTATGCTTAAAAAAGGTATTAGAAATGAAGACATTACGTTCTAAGCAAAAAGATAACACTCTCTCACCATTATCATTAACTCTACTATCTCCAAACGTACCCAAGGTATTCCCAGTTATACTACGTTTTACACCAACCCAACCATTTAAATCACCACATACAATCAATTTCTCTCCAGCGTCAACAGAGTCAGCCACACTATTTAAATCATTCCAAAACTGAGTTTTTTCAACATCAGAAGCAGAATCAGTTGGCCCATAAACAGACACAACCAAAACCCTGTGCAAACCTACCTTCATTCGTAACCAAAGAATTCTCGAAGAAATACAAGCATAACTTCTTACAAACGGCTTCATTCTCTCGCTTACAAGTACACCAACACCCTGACATGCTCTTACACTCATACTGACGCCCGACCACAAACAAAAAATACCATTTTTCTCTTCCTCACAAAAACATTTCCTTTTTGTTTCACTTACACATAACACATCAATACTATAAACACGCATTAACTCCATCAATTCATCCTCTTTCCCATTTATTCCTCTTACATTCCAAGTAGCAAACCTACATTCTTCCTGCCATTTTTTCATTTCTTTCAAATTGAAAAGAGTTCTCTTGGTAAATAATAAGGTTGTGGCAGCTTACCAAACTAGTCCACAACAAAAGAAAAGAGAAGAGTTACAGAAGAAGGATAGAAATGATAATAAATTAATTAATTAAATATTCATTTGGCACAAACACACATTGACAGACATCACGAATAATTTTGTTTCCTAGTTACTATACATATAAATATATTAAAACAAACAAACAAACAAATACAATCAAAAGCTGTCAAACACCACAAATTAAAAACCTTAAAAATACATAAATAAATTAAAAATAACTTAAGATAACACTTAGCTTTTATGAAATAGATGACAAACTACCAAATAAAAGACAAACCACCTAAATGCGGCGCAAAAAACCTTGAAAATATCAAAAAACTTGCACCAGCAAATGTAACGCGTCTTGTTTATGTATATTTTTCGTATACAATTCGTATTTATTTCTCTTGAAAATTATAATAAAATTAATTAATTAATAATATATTATTGTCAATAAAGAATGCGTTTTTGTCAGCTTAAAGTCGACTTTAGTTAAAGTGTTAATTATAAAATCGGCTGTTTTTTATGTTGCTATTTAATAGTTAGACTATACATATTTACATTGTTTATTTTGTAATTAATTAACGTTTTCTATAAAAATTTGTAACAACATTAATTTCAGTATTAATATAAATTTGCGTTTATTAAAAAAAAAGATAAAAATCAACTGACAGTAAGATTAATTTAATTTTTTCATTAATTAATGAATACTAATGAAATATTAATGAAGTTTAGTGTGTTTAATTAATTAATATTTTAATCTATTCTGAGAACAATACATAGATCGTAATATATGTGTAATTTATTAAGTTATACTATTCTGTATTACTCAAAGTTTTGAACCAATTACATCTTAGTAATCTTCAGACTTTCGCGGCTGATATCTATTGAATTTATAGAATTTTATAGGCTGGTATGCCATGGTCGATCTATCCTCTATCTATCTAGCGACCTACAGTGTAAAAAATGTAATACATAAATATGTAATTTTACATAACTAATAACAGTAAAATAGCAGAATTTTGTAATTTTTACTGCAATAATTGACGTAATACTATAGTTTTTCTGTAAAAATACATTTATAGAAAATGTAAATTTACATAAATTTTTTACAGTGTAGGATACCAGCCCACATAATTCTATAAATCCAATTACATCTTTTTAAGATTCTAACCACACATAAATGGATAACCCGAAAATTGGCGTTATTACTAAAATACCATGTTGTTGGATAGAATATCATGCAATTAATAATTGTCGAATTACATTTATATGGAAATGTCATTCACGTCACATATCGTAGAAAACGTCAAATTTTCTACTTTCATGCACTATAAAAAAATTATAATTTTACATGTTTTATGAATGTAAGTTTTTCATAAAAAAAATAATATTACGTAAATTATCACAGTCAAATTACAAAATATTGTTATTTTACTATTAAAAACTACGTAAAATTACATACATAAATGTAAGATACATTTTTTGCAGTGTGTAATGGCTATAATTCACTTAGGTGATATATATATATATATATATGTATATACAAGATTTGATAAAGAATATCGGCAAGGGTTTAATTGAGTTAACATTAATGTATACATCTATTTATTATTAAATTCCAAATTTTCGCCTAACAATTGTAGGCTTCATCAGGGAAGAATACTAGAAAATAAACCAATAACACATAGAAAAATATATAAAGCCAATTAACAACCAATAACACAATTTAAAATAATGTAGAACTTACAAGTATGTAAAGCTTTGCCGATATCCTTTATCAAATCTTGAATATTTAATAATTTTACATCGAAAAAACATCAGAAACAATATTTTTCGCTTGTTTTTACAAAAGTAACAGGTTCCTCTATACAATTGAAATTTTCAAAAAACGTATGTTAATTCATATCTCGTTTATATTGCGTATGTATTTACACGTGTTTTCCGAAAATTTCATTTGTGAAGGGGAACCTATGTTACTTTCGTAAAAACAAACAAAAAATATTATTTCTGATGTTTTTCGATGTAAAATTATCGATTTTAGTCTTACTGGAAATTTTTTTTTTACGGACACTCTAATATATATAGTTCTCGCCAATGGCTCATATCGCAAACTTCATCTTCGTGTATTATAACCATTATAATATGCTCGTTAAATAATTTACCTACTATATTTTAAAACTGAATAAAAAATATTTCAGTGTGACACATCTTTACTATGATAGTAATCAAAATAAATAAAAAGTTGAATTTTTATTTGATCAGAATCAGCTGATGAATTCAATCTTGCTATATATCAGTAATACACTATATTCTAAAACTGAATTAACAATATTTCTACGTGCCACATCTACTTTGACAGTAATCATAATATACATAAAATTGATTCTAATTTTACTAGAATCAGGTAATCGCTTTGACCTTGATATTAACGATATCAGCCAATAAATTTGAATTATCGATCTCATTTCAAATATAAAACTCGCAATTGTACAATCGTACAGATTATCTAGACAAGACCAGAATTTGAAAATAGTAAAAAATCTTTTAGCACTCATTATATTAAAATAATACAGCTTTAAATTGTAGTTCTGTATTAATATTTATTAATAATCGACATACTCTTTATCAGGAAAAAATGATGCAAATGACTTTTACAATAAGTGTCATTTGTATCTACAACCTAAAGCAGTTTTATTTAAGAATTAGAAAATTTTCTTAATCTTTGTGTTCAAATATCAATACGGAACTTATTTGTAAAATTTTATTTACCGAAGTAAATACCTTTGCCCCCAAATTTACTCTCTCTCTCTCTCGCTACAAATAGTTAGTTGTGTTTCGAATGTGTATATATCTGATATCCCTTGTACTAACTTTAGCAACTTGTTGCATAATTTACGAGTTTGTTGTGTTTGTTGCAGTGATAATAAGTTCGGTGGCCCGTGCTCATCAGAGCTGCGGCCAGGAAGACTTAGTCCGGTGCGCTCAACCCTTACAAGTTCTTACCGAGACGGGACTTACATTTGTCGCATCCAAACAGGATTTGGATATTATCTGCCCGTGAGTTATTCTTTTCTTTTTTCTCATTGGTTTTTTTTTCTTTCTTTAATTATTTATCAAACACCAAATAACTGTTTTACACATTAATATTAATAATACATACATACATACATACAATCACGCCATGTACCCGAAAGGATGTGGCACAAACTCTTTTCATCATCCCGAGATCAGTCGCCTCCAAACATTCCTATTCAAACAAGCAACTTTCGCTTCATCCACATTCATAATTCCTTTCATACATGTTCTTTTATTCCTACTACTTGGAAACTTTCGCTTACGCAAAACACTCTCAATCATACCACTCCAACTACTCATCGGACGTCCACGCAAACGTATACCATCAAAATCATTCAAATAAATCTTTTTAACTAAACGTTCATTAGACATTCGCTCAACATGTCCGAACCATCTTAACTGACTAACACGGCAACTTTTGCTACAACATTTGTTTCAATTTCACACTCATCATACACTAATCTATTTCGTACACGATCTCTCCTATTTACACCACATACCCCACGTAAAAATCTCATTTCCACAGCAGTCATTTTCCGTTTATGCTTTTGCAACCAAACCCAACATTCTCTACCCTATACATCAACGTAGGCACCAAAACTGCATTGTATATACTCAAACGGGCTTCTTTGGAAACATTTACATTCCTAGCAAAAGTTCCCAAAGCACCCAAAACCTTACAACCAGCATTTACTCTCCTTTCAATAATAATGACTTTATTGCCAAACAGTTATTCAACCAATTACAGAACAAGATATAATATAAAAAATGACAAATCAGTTAACATATAATAATATTACTACAAATATAAATATATTATTGTGACTTAAGATTTTGTGAAATATTAGATGTAACTAGGAAGAATCGGAAATGAAATAGATTAGTGTATGATGAGTGTGAAACTGAAAAAAATATTGTAGCAAAAGTTGCCGTGTTAGTCAGTTAAAATGGTTCAGACATCTTGAGCGAATGCCTAATGAACATTTGGTTAAAAAGATTTATATGAATGATTTTGAAGTTATACGTCCCATGACTAGATGGAGTGGTATGATTGACAGTGTTTTGTGTGAGCGAAAGTTTCCAAGTAGTAGGAATAGAAAAGCATGTATGAGAAGAGAGTATCAGTATTAATATAAATGAAGCTAAAGTTGCTTATCTGGATAGAGAGATGTTTGGAAGAACCTGATTTTGGGATAGTGGAAAGTTTGTGCCACATTCTTTTGGGTACATGGCGTGATTGTGTATGTATGTATGTATAAAATAATAACTTTTTATTATAGCAATATTGTAGCAATAAGAAAGTTTTAAAAAATTAATTTAAAAAAAATTGTTATATTTAATATTTATCAAGTTTTATAATGCGTATTATATGAAATTAATCGTTAAATGTTTTATTATTTTTTAATGTTATGATTGCATTGCCTGTATAATATTTACAAATATTATTATAAAACAAAACATGAACATATAACGTTAAATCAATTTTGTTCTGAAAATAAATTTGTGCAATAAAAATCAAATTTCAATTTTTATTAATGTTTACAATTTCAAAATTTCCGAACATTTTATTTAGCTTTGTAATACACATAATTTTATATTAATTTTTTTACAGATTACATAAAATTTGAAATATACATTTCCAATATCTGTCAATATATCGAAATAATACCGTATATGAATATAAAGTACAAATATCGTTTTAGTTTGAAACAAAAAAAAAGAATCAAATAAAGTAAACAAATGCATGTAAAACTCTAATAAAATATGGAAATACTTTTTTTAGGTTATGTTATAATAACGAAAAACTAATCTTATAATCACTAAATAAACAATATTAAGTCGATAAATATTTATTTTGACGTTTTTTTTTATTTATTTATGTAAACTATGAAAAGTTACTTAGTTTATTACTACCCAAGACAATAAATTCTTTTTATCATGCAGACAGTATAATAATACAAGAATTGATCAAAAGGTAATTCTTCTGTATGCATACGGCTCGTACTGTAAATGTTCATTAATGTTCAAGTGTTCATTAAAAATTACAAAAACGAATTATTGCTTTATTGTTAACTAACAATTTTTTAATTTAAAAAAATTGTTAGTTAACAATCACTCGGACCTGAACCAAAAACAAAAAACAAAAAAAAAACGTTATTTTTGTCGGAACGGAAACCGAAACCGAACATTTTTGTATTTTTAATAAGTGTTATACATTTGCAAATGACAACTGATTAGTTTCAGTAACTTCTCTTGCAGCAATTGGAGAAAAATATTTGATATTTTACATACATACATACATACACAATCACGCCATGTATCCATACGGGTGTGGCACAAACTCTTTTCATCATTCCGAAATCAGTCGCCTTCAAACATTCCTATCCAAACAAACAACTTTCGCTTCATCCACATTCATAATTCCTCTCATACATGCTTTTTTATTCCTACTACTTGGAAACTTTCGCTCACACAAGCCACTCTCTCAATCATACCACTTCAACTACTCATCGGACGTCCACGCAAACATATACCATCAAAATCATTCAAATAAATCTTTTTAACCAAACGTTCATTAGACATTCGCTCAACATGTCCGAACCATCTAAACTGACTAACACCAACTTTTGCTACAACATTTTTTTCAATTTCACACTCATTATACACTAATCTATTTCGTACCCGATATCTCCTATTTACACCACATACCCCACGTAAAAATCTCATTTCCACAGCAGTCAATTTCCGTTTATTGATATTTTAATTTGATATTACTAATTTAGAGACATTACTTTTTGATCAGTTTCAATTTGCTATCGTATATAAGTAGCTAGTGATATTGTAAAATTAGTCTATCATAAAATTGATTCTTCGAATACATATTGAAATTATATCAAATTATATAGAATTATTATAATACACTAAATATATTCAAATGTATATTTTTCTTCAAAAAAATTTTATTCTGAGTAAATTTATATATACATTACAAAATTGTAGTAATAAATTTTGCTTCTGACATATTTGGTTCATAGATTTTTCAACCTCATGTATATTGCTTATGTTTTAATAAATAAACAAAAATGGCGCTAACCACGGCATGCCATGCATACAGATATATCCATATTTATCTAGTTTTCTTTATTTTTATTTCTTTTAGAAGATTATTATTATATATTTTAAGTCTAGGAATTTTACAATATTTCTGTATACATTTTTATTTAGGGAAGATTAAAATTTATCATAAATGTAATAACGAAAATAAAACTAAAGATAAAAAATCTTTTACTAATATTAAAATAAAACGGCTTTAGCTTATAGTTCTGTATCAATATTTATTAATAATCGACGTTTCGATAAACTCAACGTATGTCTTCATAAATTTTATGATCTAGTTACTTATTTTGTTACCTAGTAACTTATTGCTATGTTCTGTTTTTATTTACTGTAAATATCATTTGTATATTTTTTCCTGAGTTTATTATTTATTAATAAATATTAATACAAAATTATAACCTAAAACAATTTTATTTTAATAGAGTGAATTCTGAAAGATTTTTTACTGTGTTAAATAGCAATGTTTTTATTTCTATGAGGCTTAAAATATAGGTGAAGCAAACTATAGAAATTTGAACGTGAACTATATGAGAAGTTAGTGTTTCAATGTGGCCAGTTTGAGGGTTAAGCCCTAAACGGGGAAAATTGGAATTCCAGACATAGCAAAAGGTCTTTGAATGTGGCCATCTAAAAGTTTATGTTCAGTAGCCCTCATTTATCTGTAATTGTGAAATACACCGAATGAAAATGGCAGAAATAACAAGCCGAAATTGTTTTTTCTGCGTTGTCATCTTGCAATTTCGATATTATTTACACACAATATTTTTTTGCTCTATGACTCTACAGAGACATTATTCGTTTCTTTCATTTAACTTTCTTAACATAGTAAAAAATCTTTCAGAACTCATTATATTAAAATTAAACGAATTTAGGTTATAGTTCTGTATCAATATTTATTAATAATCGACGTTTCGAGAGAACTCAACATACGTTTACATCAGGAAAACTGATACAAATGACATTTATAGTAAATAAACAGAACATAGAAATAAGTTACAGTTAAGTTTAAGTTAAGTTATAGTTTTTCCCCGACGTCATAAATCACCCTGTATATCATTTGTACTTATCATTATTTCTGATGAATACGTCGAAGCATCAATTATTAATAAATATTACTATAGAACTACAACCTAAAGCCGTTTTATACTTTTAACTTCCTTAACTTAAATTTTTTAGTTTTTTAGAAGATTTAATAAATAAAAACGAAATGCGGTGGACTCCAGATTTATCAGATATTTATTATTTCAAACACGAATACATTTACTTGTAACTTAAAATATTACAAACACCGTACCGATCACTATACCACATTTGTCTTACATTCAAAGTGGTAAAATAATAAGATATATCAATATTTTTGTTCATTTTTTATTAAAAAAATTAGTTGTAAAAATTGAATTTTGTTGGTAAAAGTTTCATCGACTTAAATCGTTAATAAATAAACGGTAAAAGGTTCGTCTTTCTTCGGGAATTATTTACAGGAAAAGTTTGAAAGCTAACATTTATGTTTAAAGGCATCGGGGAAGGTTTAGTACACAATTTTCTTTATCAACTTGTCTACGATAGTAAGCGCATGCGCACGCGCAATTTTCTTCCGTAGCATATCGCAATACTTGATACAAATTCGTATCAGGAAATCTCGACGCCAAATATTTACATTATATGTACACACAGTTTCTCTCCAAAGTATTACCCTTCCTAGCGACGAATAAATTTCGCGAGTCAGTTTACAAACATTGTATATATAAGTTACCGAATATATTTTCATCGCTGTTCCATAGTTTTTTACAAATATAATCCGGCAGTTTTTCTAAATGAGTGTCACATATCGAAAGATCATATAATGTTAAACGTATGATTAAATACCAAAGAAGTATAACATACAATCATAATAATAATAATAATTATAATTGTGAGTTGAACGTATCTTCTAATAAATGATGTTGTAGAATAAATTTTCTCGGTATATAGGTTAATTAAAATAAAATTTGAGTTTTTTACATGCAACAAGTTTAGTTTTTTTTTTGTATCTTCAGGCTGAATTTACAATGTAACAAATGAAAGATTTTTTTATATAAAAAAATGTAGTGAATGTTGGGTTTGGTTGCAAAAGTATAAACGGAAAATGACTGTTGTGGAAATGAGACTTTTACGTGGGGTATGTGGTGTAGATAGGAGAGATCGGATACGAAATAGATTAGTGTATGATGAGTGTGAAATTGAAAGAAATGTTGTAGCAAAAGTTGCTGTGTTAGTCAGTTAAGATGGTTCGGACATGTTGAGCGAATGTCTAATGAACGTTTGGTTAAAAAGATATATTTGAATGATTTTGATGGTATACGTTTGCGTGGACGACCGATGAGTAGTTGGAGTGGTATGATTGAGAAGGTGGCTTGCGTGAGCGAAAGTTTCCAAGTAGTAGGAATCAAAGAGCATGTATGAGAGGAATTATGAATGTGGATGAAGCGAAAGTTGCTTGTTTGGATAGGAATGTTTGGAGGCGACTGATTTCGGGATGATGAAAAGAGTTTATGCCACACCTTTTTGGGTACATGGCGTGATTATGTATGTATGTATATTAAAACTTACATAAATAATTCCAAATAACCATAGAAATTATAACCATAGTGCATACATATACGTGTGTTATTGGTGAATAAAAATAATAATGGCAAATTCTTTAAACAATAAATAGTAAAAAATTAAAAACAATTTGCTTGAATACATTCACAACACAAACAATTTTTATTTTCTATATTTTTCTTTCTATAATAACACATAAACAATTGTCAAAATACCAACGAAAACTATCATAAATATGTATTTTATGAACTGTTTCTACTAGATTGACAGAATGTAAGAAGTCACTACATCTAAATCATCCAGATAAATCTGCTATAACTCAACATGCGTTAGAATACCTTCATAATGTAAAATTAAAAAATACAGTAATAATTGCAAGACCTAGCAATATTAACAGCCGATTGATAAAAGAAACAATAGAAATTTATAAAGAAAAAAATTAAAATCAATCAATGTGAAGGCATTGGTTAAATAAAATTTGGCTTCCATTAATTAAAAATTTATAAATTTTATGATCTAGTTAGTTTTATTATTATTTGTTTTGTTTATTTACTATATATGTCATTTGTATCTTTGTTCCTGATAAAAACGTACGTTGAGTTCGTCGAAACGTTCATTATTAATAAATATTAATACAGAACTATAACCTAAAACCGTTTTATTTTTGTTTCTACGATATTTTTTTGTTTTTTATATACTAAAATAGATGCAATAAAGCATCGAAACTTGTTGCATGTAAAAAACTAAAATTTTGTTTTAATTTGACCTATATACTTGAAAATTTATTCCATACATCATTATACAATTAGTTACGTTTTAAATTTCTAACTATAAATACAAATGCATGAATAGAACTTAATCAGGGTGTATAACGGGAAAAGCGGGAATTATACGGGAATTTTGTTACGCGGGAATTATGCTAAAAAAATTTTCGTTGTGCGTGAATTTTTAAAAAATTTATAATATTTCAAGATTTAGAACGAAGGAAGCGATCGATTCATACAATTTCAGAAAAAATAAAGAAAAAGAAGAAGGAATTATAATTTAATAATTACGATAGTTTATGTTCCATGCTGTAATTGTGATAAATAAATATAATATATGCAATAAATAACTTCGATTTAACACATCTTTAACTTTCTTTATCGTTAAACTTGTATATGTATTTATATACGGGAATTTTTTTAAATATACGGGAAAGAAGCGGGAATTATACGGGAAATTTATTTCAACTTTTCGTTATACACCCTGTTAATTTTAAAATATTTTATATTTTAATTATACTTCATATTTCATTAAAACCTAATACAGTTAATTAGGTCACAAAATCTAGAATATATGAAATTAGAATGCAAAAATGAATATAGTTTTTTTTATTAGAGGCATTCAATTGTAACCGCGAAATACAACGTACAGAAAATATGGTCTGTATTCCATATTAACAACAAAAGAAAACTGTACACACCGATCCGACGATAAAACTAAAACAAACGCCATCTGTACAACCATATACATAACCCAACAAATAGACAGATTTATTAAATTCATTAACACGAACCGCCGCCAAACAGAAAAATAAATCCACTCGAACGAAATGAAATTTTTGTTTTTCATTCGCATCTCGTCCGCGCGCGCACTCCCCCCCCCCCCACCCCCACCGTCCGGGGGTTGATTCGATAATGAACGCTCCACAGCGTCGAAAAGGCCTGGAACTGCAAACTGGATATAATAATAATAAAAAAAAATCCCTCACATTAAACACGGAACCAAACGTGCCGTAATAAAAATTTCTGTAAATTTCCTCTCGCCCCGTGTGAGTTAGTATGCGTGTGTTAGTGTGCTCATTATGTTGGCAACCCTGCGTATACACATACATTCCGGTTAGTATGTCAGTGATAAGCGCTCTCCGAAACTCTGAGTTCACTTACAAAGTAGATGTAGCCCCACCAGCTCTCAAAAACTGCTGTGTGGACAACTTTTGTGTGTCCTGACGAACGGACAGACTGTCATATGTTTGCTGCGGACGGGTTTTTTTTTATTTTATCTTTTTATCTTTTATTTACTCGCAGGGGCGGGCGTTTGAGAACATAAGTGAGGTTAGATTATGTTGTTAGCGCCGTTGTAAATGGCGTTGTTGGTGGCGCGGCGTCTGTAAAACGTGCGGTACTTAAAATGTTGTATGTTTTTGTTTGTATTCGAGCAAAGAATTATTACTGTCTTTCGAGAGTTGTTTGCTAGCTGAAATGTGTGTGGTGTTTATTTTTTTAAAATTTTCTAATTAAGTTTTTATTTTTCTGTTTTCAGTTTGAAATAATAATGTCTCATTTACACTTTCGCACTTATCTCAAAATTAATTTAATACAATTGGTTCTGAACTACACTATTTAGTAATTAGTAAGACATTAATAATTTCTATTTTTGTACTGTAATAACACCAACAACAACTGAACAAACTTTTAAAATAAAATCATTGTTCTTGTAAAACCAAGGAAATACGAAAAAAGAATATTCTTTACATAGAAACAGTGCAACTTTATATACATATAAGTAACAAGATCATAAAATTTATTAATATTTAATTAAAAGAAGCTAAATTTTATGATCTAGTTACTTATTTTATTACCAAGTAACTTGTGTCTATGTTCTATTTAATTACTGTAAATGTCATTTGTATCCGTTTTTCTAATGAAGACGTACGTTGAGTTCAGCGAAACGTCGATTATTAATAAATATTAATATAGAACTATAATCTATAGCCGTTTAATTTTAATATTACAAATGGCTATAATTATTTTACAATATAACGTTTTGAAAAATGATACAAATGACAATTACAGTACAATACAGTACAGTACAGTACAATAAAAAGAACAACAATATTAACAGTAGATAAGAAGGAATAGAAATTTATAAAGAAAATCACTGTGAAGGGGCACTGATTTAAATAAAATTTGGCTTTCTTTAATTAAAAATTTATAAATTTTATAAATCTAGTTACTTATTTTATTACCTAGTAACATGTTCCTTTGTTCTGTTGATTTACTGTAAAATGTTATTTGTATCTTTCTTCCTGATGAAGACGTAAATTGAGTACGTTGAGTAGGTTGATTATTAATAAATATTAATACAGAACTACAACCTAAAGCTATTTTAATATAATAAGTACTGAAAGATTTTTATTATATTATATGAAAATATTTTGTAACAATACATACCGCCTGATTCTCCAACAAAGTTGCTAAATTTTAGCAACGTTGCTAACAACTATAACCAATAGAAACAAATATAACTTCTGCCATTTTAATTTTTCATTTAGTCTCAGCTAATATTATTGGCTAATATTGTTAGCAACGTTGATAAAACTTAGCAACTTTGTTAGAGAATCAGCCCGATAGATAGTTTCATTAGCATTTCCGAAAGCTCATTCTGTACGCCACTGTCTTCATCACGCCTAACCACATGGCAACCCACCACATAGCGATGTTAATCTGGCTGCCGTTAACGTGAACTTTTATGTCAGCACATAAGTGAGTGTGTGTAGATTGCACATTGGTAACTGCAGTTTGCATATCATGACTTTCAAAGTATTACTATCATGTTTTCACTGAAATGGGACGCTTTTCAGTTGGCATCCATCGCTAAAACAATCGCCTATTGCTCCTACACCCACAATCATACCGCAACGTCTGGTTGCGTTACGAAATAATCTGTATTACCGAGTCACTTTCAAATGCCGCCTCCTCCCCCCATGCTATTAACGGTTGATATTGTGAGAGTATAGTCGAAGTAATGAAACACAATCCGGGTAGGAGTAATTTTATTTATAATATATTTGAGTGATTTGTAAAATTAATTATTTTATTTTTTATCCCATGAAATCATAAATTTGTCATATTATTATTTTACGAAATGTTACAGTAACTAATCAGCTGTTATATTCAAAACTATGGCCCGTATTCTCACCTCATTTTTTCGTGAAAAAGTGCTTTTATCATTAACTTCAAAATAACTTTTTGCTTCTGTTTTTCATCAATTGTAAATAGTTCTTCTATTTATAATCATTTTTATTATATTTGGTATTATAAAATTTATATAAACTATTATAAATTGCTTAATAAATAATTTTAAGTAAACGTCAAAAGTACTTTTGGAAAAAATCACTTTTATAAATGAGGTGAGAATACGGGCCTATGTTATTATTTAAAAAGAAACAAAAACCGCGTAATGAAAAATTTTAAAATTAATTATTTTATTCCTTCTACTCTATATTAAATGTAATAAATTTGTCATACTAGTGTCCTATGGAAAATTACTGAAACTAATTAGTTGCCATTTGCAAAAGTATGCAATTATTAAAAAAAATATATTTATTTTATTCAGTAAAAAATATTTCATAACTCATTATATTAAAATAAAACGGCTTTATGTTATAGTTCTGTATTAATAATCGACGTTTCGACGAACTCAATTTCCGTCTTCATCAGAAAAAAAAAAGATACAAATTATTTTTATAATAAATAAACAGAACATAGAAACAAGTTACTAGACTTAATAAAATACAAGTAACTAGATCATAAAATTTATAAATTTTTAATTAAAGAATTAATTACTAGTCACACTGATTGATGTTATCTTTTTCTTTATAAATTTCTATTGCTTGTCTTATCAATCTGCTGTTAATATTGATTGATCTTACAAATATTACTACGGTGTCGTGCCAGTTGCGTACAGTCATTAAATAGTGTCATTTGCGTACAAAAAAGTGTGAAGTGAAAAGGTAGTGAAGCTAGTTAGGCCGAGTGCCAGATGCGTACAGCGGTTTGGAAAGGGTCGAGTTGTGCTTATATGGTCAAAATATAATATTTATAATACGCTATAATATCATCGCACATAATTTTTACAAATAATTAAGTCAGTATTTAATTTTAAAATTGACCCAAGTTTATATTTATTGGTTTAAATTTGATTTGTGTAGATTAATATTTAATAAATTCATATCGTTTACCAACTTCGTTACTTTTTACTATATTATGATAAATTATATTATATGATAATTATGTGCGATGATATTTAATGACTGTCCACAATTGGCACGTACGCAACTGGCACTATTTCACATACTACTACCATATTTATTTTTGGCTGCAAAAAAACCAACAACAACTGATATAAAACTAAAGTCGTGCTTTTGCGCTGTTTTTTCATAATTAAATTAAATATCAAAGTAAATAATTTTTGAAATAATTAAAGATGTATGCAAACTACTTAACTGTATATCAAATTTCTATGAAAACTAAATTTCATTAAACTAATTTCACATGCTTGCTATAAGATGTAGGTAGTAATTAAAATTTTCTCTCATCGTAAGAACGCAAGAGATTTCGACTTATTTTCACCGAGTTATCAGACGCAACGACAAAAACTGAAAACTTGGTTATCAAATCAAAACGATTCCGCATGAAAAGTTTTATCATATTTTCTAAAACTTACACGACAGCCAGCCTTGCTTACAAGCTGTTTTTGCATTATCGCCAGATGTAAATTTTTGAAATACAAAAAACCGTAATTTATTTATGTTTTCTTATTTCTATCATCGCGAAATTGTCAAATAATAACATAAGTAGGTAATTGTAAAAGTTGTAATGAAAAAATGTATCGAATTTTACAATTTAATTTAATGCCTCTCGCAAATGCATAAGACAGATATTTTGCATAATTTCTGCTTGTATTATGTGAAAAGTTTTAACTGTAATGATTTGGTTTACGCGTTACGTCTAAAGTTTTATAATAAAAGACGATGGTGGCGGCCATTATTGTTACTTATTGTATAATGCGCATGCGTATTATATTGTCTTATCTTAACTTCAAAAACATAACGAAATAATGTTATGGTAATTGAATTTTTGTAGTCTGCTCTGGACCATTAAAATGTATTTTTTTCTATTCTTATTAAATAATATATATATATATATATATATATATACACACATATACAATCACGTCATGTACCCAAAAGGATGTGGCACAAACTCTTTCCACTATCCTAAAATCAGTTTCCTCCAAACATCCCTTTCCAGACAAACAACTTTAGTTTCATCCACATTCATACTGATACTCTGTCATATATGCTCTTCTATTCCTACTACTTGGAAATTTTTGCTCACGCAAAACACTCTTTCAATCATACCACTCCAGCGACACATCAGACACCCACACAAACGTATACCTTCAAAATTCTTCATATATATTTTTTTTAACCAAACATTCGTTAGACATTCGCACATGATGACCGAGCCATCTTAACTAACAACATTTTTTCAATTTCACACTCATCATAGTTACATCACATACCTCACGTAAAAATTGCATTTCCACAACAGTCACTTTTCTTCTATGCTTTTGCAGCCAAACCCAATATTACAATAATAATAATACTTTAATGATAGCTTGCGCTAATACATAACACTTTAGTAATGTAAATATAAAACAAAAATACACTGAATTATAAAAAATACAAAATATAAAGAATATTCAATACCATTCATCAACGTAAACACCAAAACAGCATTGTATATACTCAAACGGGCAGCTTTGGAAACATTTACATTCATAGCAAAAATACCCAAATAATAATATAAATAATAAATTATATATGCATTTTTTGATAAGTAACATTTTTTAATGGACTAAAAATTTTTAAGTTTATATATAATTATTTTGAAATATTAATCAATTCAGATCTAAAACTTCAAATTCTTATTGTAAATTTAAAAAAAAAGTATGATAAAAATGTTGAATAAGAATTCAAAAACTCACTGCCGAGTATAATTAATAACTTTAAAAAAAGTTAAATTTAAATTTGGAAAAAAAACTTTACTAATTATTTATGTAATCGAACTTGCCTAATATTTAAATTAAAAACATATGATAGAGATCAAGATTAATATGAAAGAGAATGTGAAGGATAATTTCACTAAAATTTATTCTTCTTTTCAGAGATTTGAAAGAAGGTCTCCGTTGCGTTCATAGCTATACTAGACGTTGTATGAGCCAACCTCAGCGTTCACATTTTAATAAACTTTTCCACGGAACCAACAGTATGGTGAAAGAACTGTGTTCAAACGGCACTTTTCAAGAAGGTTAGTTTTTTTTTCTGTTTTTATCTTTATAACATTTCGTATTTTAATATCTCTGACTTGCATTTTTATTGTATTTGATTAGAAAGATATTTTAAAGTTTGGTTTTAATCAATATAATATAGAAAAAAATAAAAAAAATTGAAACTATTAGTGTTTATTCGATTAAAAAAATTTGATGAACATATTAAAAAACAATTAGATTATTACGATTTTACTTATACACAAAAAAAAATAAGTAAAATTTCGTAATAGAACTTTAAAAAATTTTTTTATGTTGTCCAGTTACTACACAGCAGATATTATATTTAACGATAAGAGTTTAAATTCGAAAACTATTTTCTAGCAAAAATTGTGTGGTATAAGTAGTATAGTTCAAAAATAGTTAAGTTAAAAATTATTTATTTGTACACAGTTATTTTATTTATTATTTGTTGATTAACTAGTTTATGTAGTAAATAATAAAAAATTATTTGTTAATTCTCTCCGATAAATATTTGAAATTATATGATTGAAATAAGAGAAAAATAATGATCTTTAACTTACAAGTAGATCTTCGTGTAATTAATAAATATATATTTTTAATCAAAATTAAATTTTTGTTTATCTAAAAATCATTGTTAATTTCTTTCAAAAATAATGGCTCGTATTCTCACCTCACTTTTAAAAGTGATTTTTGTCAAAGTTACTTTTGATGTTTACTTAAAATTACTTATTAAGTAATTGTAATTAGTTTTATAATATTAGATATTAAAGAAATGTATCAAAAATAGAAATACTATTCATATTTGATAAGAGATAGAAGTAAAAATTTATTTTAAAGCAAAAACTAAAAGCACTTTTTCATAAACAAAATAGGTAAGAATACGGACCAAAATTTTTTTTAAGTCAAGTTTACCTAAATTTAATATTGTTCCACGGATATCTAGTTATTAATGATAAAAATTTCTAATTTCTTTTACAATAAACACTAATTGAAATCAACTTTAAGCCGGCAAAAAAAACGTCTATTTTAAATTCTACTAGCATAATAATTATTATTTTCAATAAATCGATGCTTTTTTGTCAATTTTTCAAACTTTTTATTGCAGAATTTTTTGTCATTATTATGAAACCAGCCATTGGACGCATAAATGGTTTGTAATATAAAAATACTCTTCCAAAATTTTGCATTCAAATTAGTTAAAAACAAATATTTCGTTTTATTACAATTAATATCCATTGTAATAAACCTTAGACAAATACAAGCAATACGAATATCGTTCTATCTTTTTAAACTAACGTTTTACTTCGTGCACTAAGTGATTCAAAATGTTGCCAACAAGATTACAGTAAAACTTCCTAAAGCTTATGAGCTGCATCACGCAAAGTGCATCTAGGAAAAATGAGATGTTTATGTTGGCATTTACATTTTTCTAGCAGCTAACTTCATGCCAGTGATTTAGCTTGTATATACCGTCGCTTAATCTAACCTCACTTGAGTGAATTTAAACGCGGAAAAAATCCTACAAAACAAAAACTAAAATGTCATAAAACTTACTTTGTATTTACATTTAATTAAATTGTTTACGAATAAAATTGCATTAAGTAAGTGAATAATAATTGTTGGTTAGCGGATTAAAACTGAGAGAAAACGCAAACAAATCCGATTTTTATTTGATACAATAATTATATTTGATGTTGAACAGAAATACGCCGGTATGTATTAAGTTTGATATATAAACCTTTCAGTTCAAATTAAAAACAATCCAGATGTTTCGAAAAATAAATATAAGTTACACGGAAAATATATATGTCTTGTATTATTTTACGTCTAGACGAATTGCGAAATGTAAGAAATTTCTAGGAAAAAAGCATTGAATGTAATTTCTTCTGAATGAGATATTTTTAGAATCTCATTCAGTAAAACTTTTCTATTATTAGTGATATAAAAAGCATTATTATATACTATATTTACTATTTTCTAATTTTTATTAATATATATTTTATGATAAACTAATTTTAATGATAAAATTTTTATTATATACAAGGTGTTTTACTTTAAACTTCGAACGCCGATAACTCGATATGTCGAAGAGATAAAATTTTGCAAAAAGCAGGCGATAGATGTTTTAGATGACTATATTTTAACTTAAACTAGATATATTATAGTAATAACATAGTAAAAAAAATTCAGAACTCATTATATTAAAATAAAACAGTTTTAGGTTATAGTTCTGTATTAATATTTATTAATAATCGACGTTTCGACGAACTCAACTTTCGTCTTCATCAGGAAAAAAATACAAATGACATTTAGAGTAAATAAACAGAACAATGGTAATAAGTTACTAAGTAACAAAATACAAGTAACTAGATTATAAAATTTATAAATTTTTAATGAACGGAAGCCAAATTTTATTTAAATCAATGCCTTTACAGTAATTTATGTTAACTTTTTCTTTATAAATTTCTATTGCTATTGGGTTTTGTAATTATTACAATATTTTTGAATTTTACATCATAAAGATATTCTAATGCATGTTGGATCGTTTAGATCCGTGATTCTCAAAGTGGTCAATTTAAGATCCGTGATAGGTAATAGGGGGCTATGAAAATTCCGGGGGCAAAATAAAAATAACGCGTAACGCACTAATATTATCTCTATATAGCAGGGGGAGGGGAAGCATTGGAGATTTGTTTTATTCATAATTGGGCAATAGCTCAAATAGGTTTAAGAAATTATGGTTTAGACAAATAAATCTGCTATTGCTCAACATGCGTTAGAATATCTTCATGGTATAAAATTCGAAGATACTGTAATAATTGCAAGACTAATCAATATTAACAACAGATTGATAAGGGAAGCAATAAAAATTTATAAAAAAAACTGATTTAAATAAAATTTGGCTTCCTTTCATTAAAAATTTATAAATCTTACGATCTAGTTACTTACGTATTAAGTAGTAGATTACTAGAGTTTAAAACAAATTAATCGTTTAATGTATAAACTAAAAGAATTATCTTGCTTATGAGACGACTTTTACTAAGGCGTTCTAAGGTTTATCGACACATTTTGGCACATCAGCGAAATGCATTTCATGCGTGGTGATAAGAGAAACAAATGCTGTAGAAACATGTTGCATGAAATAGAGCCTGTTCTATATTTTTGTTTCACGTTTCGCGTGCATGAAAATTAATAAATTTCTTGATATTTAAAGACGCGTAGCTTCTAAACCGAAAGTGCTATTAAAAATTGATGCAAATAAAAATTTGTGAGGAATTTTATTGTCTGTAATTTTATTTCTACATAATTTTTTGATAAAATGCATATTTAAGTCCAAATTGCACTAAATATAGAAACATTTAAGTTTAACATTTTTATTTCTGTGTATTAAAATTAATAAATTTCTTGATATTTAAAAACGCGTAGCTTCTAAACCGGAAGTTCTATTAAAAAGTGATGCAAATAAAAGTTGTAGGAAATTTTATTGTTTATAATTTTATTTCTATAGAATTTTTTGCTAAAATGCATATTTAAGCACAAATTGCACTAAATATAGAAACATTTAAGTTTAACATTTTTTTTTTAATCACTGTTATCCAAATTATCGTCGGTGTTCGAGTTTATTATCTGAATTGAAACCAATTTAATTTTTGTTTCTTCAATTTGTGTATCACTATACAAAAAGTTTCATATTTTCAGTTTCGTATTCCATATTTCATGTTTCACGTTTCTAGTTTCTCTGGTATGTAGCTTAGCTTTGAGGTGTACTATCATCCCCTAAAAGGATACAGAGAAAAGCGTAATTATTAAATTATATTGCTTAGACAAGACATACTAACAATAATCCATTTCAAAACAAAAACTTATTTCTTATGAGTTTTTTTTTTCTCTTTTCTGCTGATAGAATATCTGAAATACGCCCCATGTATGCGTAAAGTCGTACCTGAGAACGAACTGTGTTTCAAACGCTATCAAGCAACCATGGAACAACTAGCACAACCAACCACAACGATACCGCCTATGGTGCATGAAGACCAACCCCATCAACATCATAACCACCATCATCATCAGGTGCAGCAGGATCAGGCGCATCAGGAACACAGGCAAAACATCACCGAAGCTGAAACGCTTAATAACGGTGTTAGAGGTGTTTGCTGGTAAGTCGACAAAACACATTTTAAAACAGTTTTGTTCTGTTTCTAGTTTAAGGATGGATATTTTCAATTCTAGATAATATGTGAATTACATTGTAAATAAAATAATAGCGAAATTATAGAAAAATACTAGGTAGTAACATTTTACCATAAAAAAATCTGTAATTTTATTTTTCTATAAATATTCTGTATTTCTACCTCAAAATTTTATAATTATAATTCATAATAATCATATGAAGTAAGTAATAATTATATAAAATTGCTTACTTTCTGCAAACTGCATTACATACTTAACGTTAAGCATCACGTATCTAATTGCTATGTTCAGACACGTAGAAAAATACAAAATATGTTGAATTTCATATTGAATTTATTCGTTTAATATAACTCAATAATAAATTTAATATTATTAATTAATTTATATAAAATAAAAAATAGTATATTTTTTAACTGGCTCTAGTTTCTACAAAAACGATCATTATTGTACCGAAAAAATACCTGAGATATAATATCCTATGTAGAATAATATGATAATATATATTTTTTGAATTTTAATAATATTAAATTTATTATTGAATTATTAATTCAACATGCATTATGTAATTTTTAGAACAGTCAGTTACAATAAATAAGTTATATTAAACGAATAAATTCAATATGAAATTCAACATATTTTGTATTTTTCTACGTGTCTGAATATAGCAATTAGATACGTGGTGCCACACGTTAATGTAGAATTACATATTGTTGGTATAACTTCTTAAATTATGTAATATTACAGCTTGGCATATTAATATTCGTAATAATTCATCAAAATAATGAGACTTAGTACATATTTTATGTAATAATACTAATAAAATATTTTAAGTGTAATTCATTCATTTCAAAATACATCCTTTATGGTAAATTTATAAATGTATGTAATTATACTATCAATAATATTACAGAACTAAACAAATTTTAGCTATTTATGGAAAATTCCTGAAAGTTCTGAAAATTTACTAAAGAAACTGTAATATTACATATATATATATATACGTACTTTTCCATTCCGTTAATAATATATCATATTACATAATGTTTCTAATAGTTATGATATTATGTATTTTTAATCAATTATGTTAAAATTACAGCAGTTGAGTAATTTATTATACCTAGAAATACTGGGCATTATAGTGTCTTCATGGTTTATAGGTATAATTACATAATTAGTTTTTTTTGAGTGTAGCTCATTAACCTCACATAAATATTAGTAATCTAGAAATTTTAAAGATACAAAAATTTGGCCGCTAAAACAAACTAACTCTAATCGAAATTCTAAAAATACATCCTAAGTTTTTTCCTGCAAAATCTAATCGTTTGAAGCTAAGCTCCTGTTTAAATGTCATCGGCAAATTAGCGACCTTTTTTCATTATCCGCGTTACCGATTTGAATTCGTATCGCCGGAACGAAAAGGTGACGTGGCACTTTACCTCCCCCGGACTGTTCCGGATAAAACGTTACAAATTGAGTTCGAACTCGGTTTTAGGGGGTGGGGGGTGGGGGTGGTTTTGGCGGTTTCAGCGGGCAATTAACCGGTTTATGGGGCGTGTCGTGTCTGACAGCTGCTGCCCCCTACCCCCCCCCCTTTACTTCAGGCATGGCACGAAGAATGCATTATTCTAAAACGATGTCCCCCCGTTGAGTTGCTGTTGTTTTTTTTGTTGTTTTGTTTCATTCTATCTGGCTGGATTTTTTGTTTCGTTTATTTTTCTATTTTTAACGCCGGATATTTCATTTCAATGGTTTTAGTATAATTAATTGGAAATGTTTGGTGATAGGATTTATGGGAAATTAAAAAAGAAAAACCTATTTTAATAGAAACAAACTGAGGTGCGCTAAGTTTAATTGAAAAAAAATATTTTTTTCTATAGTAAAATTTATTATTTTATTTCGTCATTATTACCTAAAAATACTTTAATACGTATCTTTCCGAAATAAATTTGTTAAAAAATAACTACATACATACATACATACATACACAATCACGCCATGTACCCAAAAGGGTGTGGCACAAACTTTTTTCATCATCTCGAAATCAGTCGCCTCTAAACATTCCTATCCAAACAAGCAACTTTCGCTTCATCCACATTCATAATTCCTCTCATACATGCTCTTTTATTCCTACTACTTGGAAACTTTTGCTCACGCAAAACACTCTCAATCATACCACTCCAACTACTCATCGGACGTCCACGCAAACGTATACCATCTAAATCATTCAAATAAATCTTTTTAACCAAACGTTCATTAGACATTCTAACATAACTAATAAAAGTAACTAATGTTTGTATATAGTTCACTGAAATATTTTTTTCGAAATAAACATTTAAAAAAATGTAATTTAAAATAAACAAAATATTAGAAAAATATTTTTAAATTTATATAACAAAATTTTGTGAATTTAAAACAATAAAAAATTCGGTAATTTTATATAAAAACTTGGGGCAGCTAATTCACACCAACTTAAAATGAAATGTTCAATAAATATAAATAAATTCTAAGAAATAATTTCAACTAATTTATTAATTAAAGAGCCCGAAACTCATTTTTCTTTCACACTTATTTATAAATCCATTTAAGCGTTTAAAATTCGCATGTTCAAATTGTAAAAACTCGTACTTTGCATGTAGTATTAAAATAGTCAAGTTTATGACGCAAATATATATATATACAATATTTTCCATTCAATATTTTTAACTATCTCTCTTTGTCGCACTTATGAATATTTGCATACATTCAACAATAACGCTACTCCACATATTACCATATCAAAATGAAAGAGGAATAAAAAAAAAATTGCAAAACCAAACCGGGTGACATATTATAAGCAACGCGGTGACGTGCTTTTTAAAACCTGGTTATTAGGCGGTTATCGGTATGCGATCGAACTCGTGTTGCTAAAACCATTTTCAAACTATAATCACGCCACAATATATTTTCAGTGTTTGTGTGCGAAAATAACAACCTGTACGTGTATGCGAATATTTGAAACGTGAGCTATGTAGTGGTTTTTTTGTTTTTTAGTTCTTTTGTTTTTATATTAGGTTGATATTGAGAACATTTTCAATGGGCTGGTCGTTTCGAATTTTGCATAATTTTATTTTTCAATATCAACCGTTGCTTATTGTAAATTAGCGGTTGTTTCCCGAGTATTGCAATAACTTTCATAAATTTTAAATAAATATTTATTGTTTAATCTTGATGTTTCGCGAATATAATTAGAGATAAAATTTAATGAAATTTTCAAGGTATCCAAGTTGATTATGTGATTTTATTTTTGCGTAGAGATAGAGAAGATATATCTTTTTTTTTTAATTGTTTTGTTCTTACTTTTAAAAAATATTAAAAACCAAATATATATAATTTTTAATCGATTTATTTTATTTTATATTCATTATCTTGTTTCTATAATTATGTTCCGGAATACAGGACTTTTACAAAGCTTTGCAAAGGAACGCTAACTTTTTACTATTGTTTTTAGTTTATATTATGTTTATTCATTTTTTTTTATTTCTTCTTAAGTTGTTCTTCTTTAACTTATTCTTAGTCATTTTACGTCATCTTTGAAAATTTCTTTTCACTGCGGTTAGCGTACTGTTCATTTATTTCCACTGTTTTTTTTTTGCATAAGTTCTAGATATTCTTCTGTACAACCTTTATTTTATAAAAATTACAAAACCGTATATTTTAGTTTTAAACAATATCAATTTTATATTAATACATAAAGAATTAGTACAGATAAAAAAAAATCTTTGAGCAGAAAATTTGAATAAATCATAAATGATTTAAAAAAATCATTATAATGAATAAGCAGACTTTTTTAATTCAAGATTAACAAAAATTTTTCGTAAGTTTGCAATCTACCAAAGCATATAAATATTTGATTTATACTTTGTTTCTATAGCATTACATTTATTGTAAGTTTTAAAATTAGATCAACCATAAATATAGATATGTAATGCCGTATTTTAAGAATAATAATTAATAAACAATTTAATTTGACTAAAGTTTTAGCGTCCTCTCTCAAATTGTTTTGTGATCAATGCGCAGGCATTTCGTAAACTGTCGTAAATGGTGTCGTGTCACTTGCGTACGTGTCAGATGCGTACAAACATTATTTAGTATCACTTGCGTACAAATAAGGGTCGGCTCAAGCCCAGGTGTTGAAGGTACTTAGGCCGAGTGTTAGATGCGTACAGAGGTTTGGGAAATGTCGAGTTGTCATTTGCGTCAATAGTGGTATATTATTTGCGCCACGAAACCCTATCATCTCCGCCACTGTTGGCTTAGGGTAGGTTAGGTTAAGATTTAGTTATGTTATTATTCAATATAGGAGCGTATCTCATCGGCGCAAATGACAACTGGCGCAAATGATTGACTAGGTTAGGTTAGGTTACCTTTTAATCTTGGGAGACTATGCGCGAAAGACAACTCGGCTATTACCTTTTTTTGTCTCAGGTATAATTTCAAATTTTGGGAGACAACTCGGCCCTGCCCATTAATCTACACAAATTAAATTTAAACCACTAAATATAAACTTGGTCAATATTAAAATTGAATACTAACTTAATTATTTGTAAAAACGCTGTACGCATCTGACACTCGGCCTAAGTACCTTCACTACCTGGGCTTGAGCCGACCCTTATTTGTACGCAAGTGATACTAAATAATGTTTATACGCATCTGACACGTACGCAAGAGAGCCTATTTCGTCGTAAATAATCAACAGTTTCCATTCTTTTGAATCAAGTTAATATAATAAATTATTTACTTATTTCTAAATAACTACAAAACAATTTGGAACAACATTGCAAATAAATTAACAAAGATATACAACTGTAATTGTCAAACAAATCCAATTGTTTTTTTTTTTATTATCGAAAACAATTAAAGACCAGCTCGATAATTATTTATTATTTTAACTAACAAACCAATTAGGTGGACTCTAGAGTACCCAGCATCCAACGTGGCATATGCAATGATGTATTGAAATCGATTTAGCCCGACAGTTAACGAATGTCCAAAACTAGTACATTCATTGTGGTTACCACAAAGAGCTAATAATAAATCAAATTACACGTTTTGAAAGTCGAACCGATCAGAATCATTTCCCGCCACTCTTTACCACCACCTCATGGCTATATTCACACTAAACATATTCCCATGATGATACGAAATGCGCATGCATATACAGCCCGGTTTTATATTTTAGCGCGGCCCGAAAAGCAAATTTTACACGCGTTACAACAATGGATTGGATAATACGAAAATGTCGAAGCATTACAAAGTTCGAAATTAATACATGCACGATATAAACGATGCTTTATTGTTGATTCTTGACAATGATGATGGTAATTTCAATTTAGTATTCTTACAATTTTAGATGATGATGATTTTTTTTGATGTATGGTAGTGAATGTTGAATTTGGTTGCAAAAGAATAAACGGAAAATGACTGCTGTGGAAATGAGATTTTTACGTGGGGTATGTGGTGTAAATAGGAGAGATCGAGTACGAAATACGATTAGTGTATGATGAGTGTGAAATTCGAAAAAAATGTTGTAGCAAAAGTTTGTGTTAATCAGTTAAGATGGTTCGGACATGTTGAGCGAATGTCTAATGAACGTTTGGTTAAAAAGATTTATTTGAATGATTTTGATGGTATACGTTTGCGGGGACGTGCGATGAGTAGTTGGAATGGTATGATTGAGAGTGTTTTGCGTGAGCGAAAGTTTCCAAGTAGTAGATATAAAGGAGCATGTATGAGAGGAATTATGAATGTGGATGAAGCGAAAGTTGCTTGTTTGGATAGGAATGTTTGGAGGCGACTGATTTCGGGATGATGAAAAGAGTTTGTGCCACACCCTTTTGGGTAAATGGCGTTATTGTGTATGTATGTATGTATGTACAATTCTAGATTAGGTTAGGTTTTATACACAACTTGCAATTGGCATTTGTTTGGATTATAATTTATTGTTGGTTTTTTTTTGTTTCGATATTGGTAATAAAAGAAATAAGTATAATTTTAGAGGAATAGGTTATATGAAAATATTTTGTAATATTTGTTAAAATCGCTTTTTTGTAAAATTGTAACTAGCGTTATGTTTTAAATTCAAATGATAAATATTATATTGTTTTCTGACTAAAATCGCTATTAATCGCTATTAAAATCGCATTCAATGCTCAACCGAATTAAAACGTTAAAATGATTTTATTTCAAATATAGTGGGTGACAACGAACACTTTCACGAAAGATTTTTGTTTTCTGACAACAAACTTATGTTCGGTTAACAAACTTTTCTGAACCCCTTATAAAAAAATAAATTAAAATAAAAATATTTGAAAATCTAGCAATATTATGAGGATGATCGCTTAACGAACATTTCGGTTTACAAACATAGTCATGGAACAGATTATGTTCATAAACTGGACTTCCATTTTGGAAAATATTATTTATGGCTTGTCGATATCTCAAAATTTATGAAAATTTATAAAAGTAAAACATAACTGAAAAATAACTTATAACTATGAAATTACAAGTCAAACATTTCTAATTTCTATTAAAAGTACCCACTTAATTTCGTTTAATTTTAAAGTTAATAAAGCTGACATCACAACAAACTTTGTTAGGTACATCCGATATAATGTATCTAAACTATGATAAATTACCCCATATTTTAAAATAAAAGACTATCTACTTCATAAGCTTTTACTGTATAACAAACTTTTCATATTAGTTTTTCTTTTTAATTTTTAATTAATTTATATTTAGATTTAATTTTTATAAAATTATACTTCTAATATATGTAAAAGATATCAATACAAATGTTTTTTTAATTTTAATAAATAATATACAAAAAAATTCTGTAAATTTTACATTGAATATTAGATAATTTTATATGTATAAAGGATGATTAATTGTGAATGAGAAATCTCTTAACTGAAAATACTAGATAAAATATATGACGATTGAGCCCAATTGATTTGAGATACAGGGTGTTTAAAATTAGGATTTTATTTTGAAATTTCTTAATTTTTTATAAGTTTTCATAGTACCAACTTGAATATTAACATCAGCAACATTTATATAAGGTTGTTCATATTTTGATTTCTAATATTTCCAGTTTTAAGAATTCTCATTGAATCTCCCTCTATATTTTATATTTTCCATGTTAAAGGCATGTACTAATTTTATAAATGAAAACTCTGTATAAAACAAACTTTAATAAAACAAAAAAAAACAAAAATCTGTACTAGAATCAAACAAAATTTTTCTCTCTTTTGATATCTTTTACAATAGAGTAAAAATTAATTAATGAACTGTTCGTGAACGTATAGCTTCCGATCTAGGTTACCAATTAGAAAATTTTAAAAATATCAGTTACGCGTTTTAAGAACACAGCTCATTAAACAGAAGTGAATTCTTTACATTTTTTACCATCAAAAGCAGATGCATAATTTTTTTTCCTAAGACGTAAAAAGTTTTTAAAATAGATATGCATAAAGTATAAAAGAAAATATTTCTTTTCTCGCTACAATTAGAGTGTAAAAATTTGTAATGTACAAGAAAAATAAAATAAAACTGCTTGAAGATGATTATTAAAAATAATAACATATATTTTCAAATGTTTAAAATGTAACTACATTTAAAAAGAAACTTATATTTAATTTGGTATACTAAAAATGATAATATGAAAAATATAATATTATACATCCGAATTAATAAAATGCTAATAGGAATACAGTGGAACCTCGCATAACGAGTAATTTGCATAACGAGTAATTCGCATAACGAGTAATTCGCATAACGAGCAAAATAAATTGTAAAATAATGACTCGCTTAACGAGCGATGTTTCGCATAACGAGTGACGTAACTCGAATTGTGCGATGGAACTTGCCGTGCCATTGCTACATCAGCCTGTGTTTAGAACAAAATGTAGCAAAAACAAATGTCTCAAGACAGCTTTCTAGTAAAAAGAAATTAGGTATGTTACTAATTATTTTTTGTTTTCTGCAAATCGAATTCTCATTCCAGGTTGGTTTATTTCGCGATAGAAGAAAAAATGAAAATGAATCACGCTCCTTAACAATTTATATGTAATTTTCTTTGAATAAACGTTACATATGTTTTTTTGAGTAATTTTTTTTTTAATTTTATTTTTTGAGTATTTTTACGGCATGGAACGCATTAATTTACATGGTAAAAATTGTTGCGCTTAACGAGTGTTTCGCATTGCGAGTAAGACTCCGGAACGACACCGGTCAGTGGCGTAGCCAGGGGGGTGTTAGGGGGAGTTGAACTCCCCCCCCCCCATGAACCTGAACGACCAAAAGCATACGTATGTGAAATATAAAATATGTTATTTTACTTTCATTTTTATAAAAATAATTTTTATTGCTTTTTATTTTTTATACAAATTATAGTATTATCTTTATTGATTAATATTAGTAACCCCTCCCCATGACAAGTTTCTGGCTACGCCACTGTGCGAGGTTCCACTGTATATCATAATTTGACTTATTTTGCTATTACAATAAAAGCTGTTTTATCCAACACTATTTCAAAATGATTTAATTCAAATTACTATTATTAGTTATTACTAATAATTATTATCAATTTTAAAAAGTCGTATCAAACTACGCTTCTTATTTAACCGAAAATATGTTCGCTCTTTTATTTAATAGATATTTTACATTTGTAAAAAATTTCATTACTGTAATAAATTAAAAATATTCTGTATAAGCGGTTAGTTATTGACAATGATGCCAAGCTAAATATTTTCAACGATGAACAAATAATCGAATTTTGTCCGAACTAACAGAAAAATGTGTTTGTGCTATTTCAGCTCGTTTCAAGAGTACGTTGAATGTTCGACACATACGATGCGACGAGCTTGCGGTGAAGAAGCAGCCAGATTCAGTCGGGCTTTCATCGATAAAATGTCCTCATCTATGATTAAGGTAAATCGAATAAATCCCGTAAAGAAATCAACGTTCGTATTTCTGATCAGTTGCCTTAGAAAGTGCTATATAGTCACTTTTACGAAAATAGTTTACAACTTTTTTTAACTACGTATAGTTTATTTCTCAGAAAACTAAATCATTTTCTTTTAAAAATTTAAGATTTTTATTTTTAAACGTTATAACTTATCAATAAATAAAATAAATATTTGATAATGTCAGTGTCTGGAAGGAAAAGTATAGAATAAAATATAAGCTATATTTTATCTAAACCATGCATAATAAATAATGGAGAGGAAGTGTCAACTATGTACTTGTATGTTTTATGGCCAACGGTCATCTTTGTAGCTAGACAATTTTACCTTGTCTGCAATTTTGCACTCTTGCAGCCAACAAGGATGCAATATAGTATGCGCTAAAAGTATCTAGATTAACCTTTAAGCACTAACATTCCATTTTTACTAACCTTAGGTTTGTGAAACCCCCCACAGATTATACAAAAAAAGTATAGGTAATAATTTTCTTTATTCTTCCTTTCAGTACATTTGTTATTGAACAATTATATTACTACAAATTGAGAAAATTTTTATTAAATACAAATGTGTAGCTTAGATAATATAACAAGAAATAATTCTTATAAAAATCAACTTTTACATGAGGGTCTGGGAGACCATGTGTTAGTACTTAAGCACTTAAGGGTTAATCAAATTCTAAATAAGATTAAACATTAAAAACAAATTTTTAGAATTAATATATTTTTGTTAATAATATTGCAAAAACTGGAAAAAAACAATACAAATTTTACGATTAATATTTTTTCAAATAAAAATTACATATTTATGTATTTTGACTAGAAAGTTACCACTCTTAGTGGTAAAACTGTTGGCTACGCACAAGTATATATTAAATAAATATAGCAATGGAATAAGATTTGTTCAAACCTTCTTGAAATCAGCTCGAAAGTGTCCAAGGCATGCTCAATGTGAATTTAGCTTGTAATTTACTATACTACGCATGCTTCGTACAGTTCTGAACTAATTTAGAAACTAGTTAGAACATCAGATCAAACATTATTGTGATTTTGTATGCATAAACCGTCAATATATTTTAATAATAAATTATTTAAATAAAAATAAAATTAATATAACACGTTTTTAACGCGGACTTAAAAGTATAAAATAATTTTTCCTAGCCCCATACAGATTTATAACCCCATTGAGAAAAACGAGGCAGTGACAACTACTCCCTACACTCCTTACTATTCAATCTATTGCATGCACTCCGCGTTTTTCTGTATGGAATTATAAATAATTATTTTCTGCTTTTTAGTCTTGTTTAACTTCAAATTTAACCAAATTCATTAAATTAGGGAATTATAATTTAATTAAGTTAAATAATTAACTATAATTTAATATTTCTAATATTATTAATGAATTAATTAGTTAATATTGCATTGTCATCCCGTTCTGAGTTATGTTTAAAATTTTAAGTCTCTATCAGATCGGGAAAGGAAGTGAGTTAATAAAAACGTGTTAATGTTAAAATAATTATTCTTGATTTTCTATTTTTTTTAATTGGCTTATTTGTATTGATTCAAATCTTCTACACTCTATCTGCACTGAGAAAAATAGATATTTAACAAATTGGATAATAATAAGTAGATATTTATTTGAAATATACGAGTATGTTTACAGTATTCACAAATTTATACATTTTTAAAATCTACTCACATACATATTTTAATACTATATTAAGAATTAAGACTGTAATACTATATTAAGAATTAAGACTGTAATACTATATACAAATTGATGGTATTAAATTTTTGTTTTTATTATATTTATAGTTAATTTTTAAATATACTTATTTTGTTATTTTTAATATCTTGTGTTTGTGTCACCTTTTTAAATATAAATAGCATTACGGTAACTATCCATTTTTCTCAGTGTGAATTTCTAATAATAATTTCCTAGTAATGATTATTGATTGATTAAATTTTCTTATATTTGAAATGAATCAATGCATAGTTGTAAAAGTAGAAAACATTTAAGTTTTAGTATTTTTCTGTAATAAGAAGATTTGTCTCAAGTATTCTCGGGTTCAAACCAAAGACTTTTAGTTCTTTCATATCGCAACTTGTTCTCGTGTTTCCTTCGGTCCTTGTAATTTACTTTTCAACGGGAATCTACGTCTCCTGTGTGTTGCCTCGTTTGTTTCTATATTCCTGTTGATTTTGTTTCTGCGTGCTCCACACTCCTCTCCGGTTGTCATAGCAACAGTTTATGTTGTTTTAGTTTTGCTATCTTATACACCTAACATTTTACTACATACATACAATACAACTTTACAGCAACATACATACCTTCACACACATACTTGACAGTGTGCAAAACCCAAATTATTATTATTATGATGATGCTAAATTTTGCAACTGGTGAAATTGTACGATTGTTCTCATTAATCTACATTAAAGCTAGGAAATGTGCAACTCGCCCCCATTTTATTCTATTTTGTTCGTCGAATTGTGTTCTAGTTATGCGCAGTTGGCAATGCATGAAATAGTTTTTTTTGTTTTTGTTTTGTTTAATTATTTATAATTATAACTGATTTTATTATTATTTTCCATGTGTACATATAAAACAGTTACTAACATAAAATAATTTTATATATTATAATAATAGACATTAATTTGAAAATACTAACTTTATTCACACATATCATGTTTCTATTCGGTTTGCTTTTTTAGCGCATTTTTGTTTTCAAAAAGGAAACTCAATAATACCAGGGTGTATAACGGGCGTGCAAAACGGGAAAAGCGGAAATTATACGGGAATTTTGTTAAGCGGGAAAAAAAGCGGGAATTATGCTAGGAATTTTTTCGTTGAGCGTGAATTTTTGAAAAATTTGTAATATTTAAGGATTTAGAACGAAAGAAGCGATCGATAATGGAAGAGCTTCATATAATTTCAGAAGAAATAAAGAAAAAGAAGATGGAATTATAATTTGATGATTGCGATAGTTCATGTTCCATGCTCTAATTGTGATAAATATATATATATATATATATATATATATATATATATATATATATATATATAAAATATATATATACCGTGTGTTGACTTGGACCGTCGTACACAGGGATTTAGCATGTAAAATCAGACATGTGCGATTTCCTGCTTCCCAAATTATTTTACAAAAAAAAACTTTGGGATAAATATTTTAGGAAACACTTTTTTACATGTAAATCAATTAACAAAATTTTTGATTTGGAACCAACGTCAGGAATTAGCCCTAAAGTTGTCAAGAAAGACTGAAAATGGCATTAGCCGTGAAATTAAAACAAATACTAAATGCTATGTGCTATTTCACGGCTACTGCCATTTTCCAGTCAATTTCTTAACAACTTTAGACCTAATTCTTGACGTTAGGAAGGTTCCAAAAAAAAATTTAGTAATTGATTTACATGGAGAAAAGTATGCCCTAAAACATTTATCATAAGGTTTTTTTTTGTAAAATAATTTGGGAAGCAGAAAATCGCACATGTCTGATTTTACATGCTAAATCTCTATGTACGACGGTCCAAGTCAACACACGGTATATATATATATATATATATATATATATATATATATATATATATATATATATATATAGTATATGCAATAAATAACTTCTATTTAACACTTATTTAACTTTCTTTATCGTTAAACTTGCATATTTACATACGGGAATTTTTTTAAATATACAGGAAAAAAAGCGGGATTTATACGGGAAATTTATTTCAACTTTCCGTTATACACTCTGAATACGCTTTGTCCGTTCGGTCGGTCGGTCGGTCGGTCGTTCGTTCGGCTCCAGAAGAACTTTTAAACTAGACATCGTAGAGAGTTCAAGTTTTTTGCATTAGTTCGGTGCTGTCGAGTTATTGGCGCATCGAATAGTTTAAAAGCGCTCAGCCAATGCTAAATAAATTAATTAATGATATTTTAAATTTTGTAAACAAAACAGTGCAACCTATCGAAAACGACTGCCTCTATAATTTCACCAGTTGAATCTGTTCAAAATTTACCTCTATAATTTTTCTATAATTTTGAATTCTGAAAAACCGTTAAATTTGAGATTTAATGCAAATGACTTGATTATAAAAATACTGATCCGCCCGCCAAAAATACGCTAAAGTCCCTCGATTAAAAGCACGAGGACTTTTTTAATTTTTTCTAGTAGTTTTTGATTGTTTTTGATGTAGACAAGTAATATAATCTATGCCACGTGAAGCATATGTTTTCCTATGACATTTTCTGCTTTTTCTTAACACTCAGCTAACAAACATATATATGTCCCAGCTTTATTTGAGAAATATTTTGACAGTTCATTCATGGTACGTTTACAGTGCTTTATTTTTATTAATCATTGTGTTTATGTTTTAAAATCGTATTATTTTCTTCAAATATTGAGAAATAAATTTAATAATTAACATTAGAATTAAGTAAGACAATATTGTGTTAACATTACATAACATATATTATAAAAAAAATAATTTATAAATATCGTATTTATATTATTTCTACTGCATGCTTATGAAAATGACATTTTATTTAAAAACTATTTCAATTTTAAACAACTGTAATAATTTTAGTTCTTATTTTGTCTACCATCAGAATGAGGATGCGATGTTATAAAAAAAAAACTGTAAGATTTTCAAAAAATATTTATTTCAAAAACTATATAGTTTTTGGATATGAAACAAAAATAAATGTTATTCAATTTACGCAAGCTTTCATTTAAAAAATAGGATGAGGCTATTTATACATACGGTATGTATACGCAATTGGCTTTTTATACATACTAAAAAAAAAAAACCCTTAACCAACTTACTAACCTAACCTACCCTAAATAGCCAATTACGTAAAATACTGTATGTATAAATAGCCAATTGCGTATACATACCGTATGTATAAATAGCCACTTTCTAAAAAATATGCAGGTTCTTCATTATAACTGACAATGACAAAAAATAAGCGTGATAAGTTTGCACAGCTATATTTTTGTTTTATTTTTAAATGTCTTTATTGCTTGTAATATCAGTACATCTCTTATATTCCATCTAGTTAAAATTCGTCGATGGCACGAACACAAAAACTAGTAAAAACAACAAAAAAGTAAATAAACATAGTGTCAGTGGAAATAGTATTACATGCCAAGTTTCTAACAGACATAAAGTTGAAACCAATACTGAAATCATATGATTTATAATCGATAAAGAACGAAACTGTTTCAAATCGACAACGGAAAAGAAGTTTCAAAACTAGTGGTTTTTGTTAATGTATGTGCAAAAAACGCAAAACCTGGCTCCGACCAATTCGCGTTCCGATATAATATTAAACTCGTCTGTAGAATTATTAAAACCGCCCTCTCCCTTTATCAGAATTTCTGTTCGCATCCGATATAGCTCTTCTGTTTTCTATGTCTACTGTTGATGAATGTTAGAATCGTGACGGTTTGCACGCGCGAATCTTTCAACAACAAATATCGAAAATAAAAGAGAATAACTTTATGATTTTTAACATCAGTGCGTTTGTTTTCGCATTTGCCCGGGACTGCGAATAGTGTGTGGATTTTTTATAAAAACAAACCAGTTGAAGTTTTATTTGTAAAAGGAAGTTACTACATATTTTTGCATCATGAAAAAGATGGAAAGATTATACTTTTAATTGCATCTGACGTATTATTAATTAAATTATTTGAAAGAATACGTTATTGAAGAATAAGTTATATTTACATAGTTAAATTTATATAAAAAAAAACAATTTAAATTAATATAGAAAAATTATATTACATATTAAAATAAAATTGCTTTGGGTTTATAGTTCTTCATCAATATTTATTAATAATCAACGTTTCGACGAACAGAATAAACAGAACATAGAAACATAAGTTACTAGGTAATAAAATAAGTAACTAAATCATATATGTTCCCCAGCATTAAATCGAATGGTTGACTAAATTGTATAAATATTAGTTTTTGTAAATAATTTGAAAATCATATTTTAAATTTCTCTATTAATAAAAAATGCGCATGCTTATTCTTTTGATAAATGAAATAAGAACTAAAGGGGAAAAAAAAGATAATTTATTTACATATACAGTGTGTCCTGATAAGTGTTACAAATTTTATCATATTTAAAATTTTAAAATCTATAGACACTCTTTGTATATTTCTACCATGGATTTAAGTTTAAAAAAGAAAACTCTGCACATTATCAAATTAAGATACAAAATAAATAATTGAATTAGGCATTTGTTAAGGTAGATGATAGCGAATATTATGTTGTCGCACATTATTAACCGTTTGAGTGCCACGGATTTTTGCTATTTCCCCTTTCAAAAGTACCAAGAAGCGCTTTTGCGCTTGTCTTATTTCCAATTCTATATTATTTAGTTAATTATATTATTATAGTAATCATTGTTTATCAGAATAAAAAATTTAAATTTACAACTACAAAGTGTAATATTAGTCCAATTTTATTTTTACTTAAATCGGAACGGTAGCAGTAAAGTCGGATATCAATAGAAACCGAGCTTGCTAAAGCGCTGGCAAATTTCGAGCGTAACAGAAAAGCGCAAAATCGCTGCTTGGCACTCAAACGGTTAATCTTAATTTTAACATTTTTCAGAGACGACGAAAAAAAGTTCATTTTTTTCAAAGCTATCTACTTTTTCTTAATGCGATATTTTTACGCCATTATAGTATATAAATAACGTAACTTTACGTATTATTTCACGGAGATGCAGTGTACGAGGCAATTATATACAATGTGTCAAAGAAATTATATACAATATGTTTTAAAAAACTATTTTATACAATCTGTTTTTTAAGTATTAGTATAAGGATAACTATTATAACTATATTACTATAACTATTGTATCTATTAGCTTTAAAACGTACCATTATTTATTTTGTTTTCTATCCGGGAAATTAATTTTCTTCGCCTAGACCAATAATAACTTTTTCTTTCCCACTAGTAAACAATAAAAGCAATTGATATCTATTTTTTTGAAGCTATCTATTTATATTTTTATATGCGATATTTTTATGCATTTTTTTTATGAAAGGGGCTATTTATACGGTATACGGTATGTATACGCAATTGGCTATTTATACAGACAGTATTTTTACGTAATTGGCTATTTAGGGTAGGTTAGGTTAGTAGGTTGGTTTAGGTTTTTTTTTTTATTTTTAGTATGTATAAATAGCAAATTGCGTATACATACCGTATGTATAAATAGCCTCATCTTTTTTTTACCACGCTTATATTAGCTCTTTCTGTTGTCACGGTGTTGTCACGGTCAAATCTTGTAACCAATTTTTACACCACTTCTTATAATCTGATCTCACTGAAATTTTGCATGTAGTTTTATTCCAGGAGACAACACAATATTTTAACGAAAAACAAAAATGTGCCAAGACAACAAGACTAAAAAGCAGAAAATAAAATATATAAAAAAAAACTTTTTAAAATCCACGCTTAATATTTAAATGCACTAAAAAGAGGAAAATAATTTTTTTCCTGGTTATCCAAAAATTTTAGAAAGAAATAAAAGCGTGGAGCGCTTAATCATCATTGCGAAATATATAGTTTCCTGGCGCTCCACGCTTTCATTTCTTTCTAAAAAATTTGGATAACCTGGAAAAAATTTATTTTCTTCTTTTTAGTGCAATTAAATATAAGCGTGGTTTTAAAAAGGTTTTTTTTATATATTTTATATATAAGTAACGTAACGTATTATTTGACGGAGCAGCAGTGTACAAGGAATTATATACGATTTTCATTTTAATTTTGATTTTAATAACGAAATTTATTAATTATTCTTTTGCGTATTGTTTCAGATGCATTGTGTAGAATTTAAACATGGCTCAGCAAGATGTCCGCATTCATCAGCTAGCAACACATCATCATCATTATTTACGATTCTTTCACTGACTTTACTGAGTGTGTTCGCTGTGAATGTCCGGTGAAAAATTTCGAATCCCCCAAACTGTCCGCAACTATCAGTGCTACTCTTAACCTTATAATAACTATTTTAATAAATTTTTTTAAAAAAGTGCGAATGAATTAGAATAATTTACGCCTCGAATATTTTACAAGTAATCTCGGACCTTTTTTTTTATAAATATAAATTATAATGTAGATGTTTATTTTTGTTAGCAAGAGGCGTTTGTTGAAATAATCTCTTCATTTGTTTTTAAAAATTTTAAAGATTGTTACAAAAATTGAGTAAAAAATTATCTTTTATGAAATTATAAAATGGCTAATATTCGGATTTATGTTCTGGATATTATCTGTGATAGAAATGTATAAAATAGTGAGAAATATATAATTATTTTATTAACGAATTCTAATACCAAATTGTCAATATTTAAGAAAAGCTATGATTGTGAATTTTAAAAGTAAATGTTTTAGCAGTGAATATAAAATAAAGACTATTTGAATTTTAAAAAACGTTTATATAATTAAAAAAAAAATCAAAAAAAAGTGTCATATTTATGAAATAACGTCTATAACCAATGAATTCTTTATGAGACTGTCTTAGTAGAATTTTTAGAAGGCACAGTTTTCAAATACCATCGAAGATCCTAATTAAATTAAATAATTTTCTTTATAAGTGATTGATGGATAAGTAAAAATGGCCTTTATTGTTAAAATAAAATAGTGAAAAAAATAAGAAAAAAAAAAGAAATTTATAATGTACTTGTTGATATAAACAACTCTCTGGCAAATTGATAATCTGTCATATATATTTTAATTAAAATTTATATAATTACACAAAAAAAAGACGACCAAAAGTATGTATATGCTTAATAGATATTTCAACATCCTGTATAAAATACAGAGCGATCGAAAATTTGCACATGTTTTTAGGTGAAATTGGTGAAAAGTTTAAATTCAAATTATTGTTAATGAGCACGGTTTTTCGATCACTCTGTATTTATTATATTGTCCAATTTGTGTTTGTAATTAATATAAAATGAATTTTAAAAGTAATTAACGTTGTAATTCAAATTTCAAAAAATGTTAAATTTTATCTAGTTCATTATATTAAATCCCAATACAGAATACAAATTATAAATTTAATATCACGAACTAGGTTTTTAGTTATAAAAAATTGTAAGAGTTTTAAAGCGAACCATGTCATTATATTTTGTCATTTTAAGCAAGGAAAAAAATAAAAATAAAATGTCAAATTAAATGATATTCTATTGTATATATCTAGTCTTCTGAAAATTACGATACTAAATAATGATTAAGTGTATTTTATATAAGTCGCGATTCATTTTAAATACACTCTAAAAAAATTGTGTTAGTTATCAAAATTTAGTTACCGGAATGGATTTTTTAACTAAATTTTGGTAACTACAACAAATTTATTTTAGAGTGTAGAAACTAATAATAGCTCTCAAATTTTCGAATTTTTCGATTCGTCTGTTTTATTATTATTATTATTATTATTATTTATTTGTAATTTATTGCCATTAAACAGATTCCTATACGAAATAAATATTGTTATTTTCTTTTAAATATTTTAAAACGATATTTTGCGATAAAGATCTATACCACAAACATTCAAATGAATTTGATATATAATGACCGGTTGGAACAAAATATATTCTCATTTTTTTCAAAATCATTTTATATTACACCTATCCCTCGATTTACACTGAAGATAGGTTCCGCACAAAACCGTGTAAATTGAAATCATAAATTTTGCTAAGTAAAACCGTGTAAAACGAAAATAAAACCAAAATGTGTATTATTCAGTTATTTATTTACGCAAAACAAAAGTAAGACATCTTGAAAAACGTAAAATTATACTTTCTTCATAAAATAACCAATATATGTAGATAATATAAGTACATATTTAATTCATTTTACATTAGGAACAAAAAAGATCCTCAAAAAGTTAATTATAAGTTTAATTACTGTCATCACTTTTATGAACTATCAGTCTTTTCTTCCTGATGTCACTTTTATTACTTGAGCTTTCTTGATACGAATATACATTTTTACCACTTTTTTTGAAATTCATTAATTTATAAACCGTGTAAATGCAAAATCGTGTAAAACAAGTACCGTGTAAATCGAGGGATAAGTGTATTTCTATCGTGTAATTACAATGAATAACTGACAAATCAATGATCTACTGTAAACTCTATGTTAATTATTATAAATAGATAGAAAGTAATCGCAAGAAAATCGTCTTAGATATTTTTCAATTGTAACAAAACGAATCGAGAAATTTTTTTTATATTTTGTAGCTTTATGACAACTGAACGAATTAAAAAAAAATGTACATATATATCTCGAATATTTGAAGAGTAAATTAGCTAACAGGCTGTTAAACAAATAATTGCCCTTTTAGTAGAATAAGTTAGAATCATTCCTTTCCTAATTTTTATTTTGTTGAAACAGCCGTCCATATTAAAAAGAAAAACTATATTTTAAGTGATTTTTTTCGCATTGGAAATGTTGTTTTAAATTGCATTGTCATCGATGTGTAAAAGAAACACACATTGTTAGAAATATATTTAAATATTATTTTTGTTGTATTTAGTAATAAAATTGATTCATTATTAATATTGTTTAATAATTAATATCCTAACAATGTACCACACTAGGCTTCTCTTATTTTTTAAATCGTGTGTAAATAAATTTATTGCAGTTATATAAAATAAGTTAAAAGTTTGTTTTTTTTTCTTAGTATTTCACGTAAACTTGTATTTATTATTTAACTTTGTAAATACATAGAACAATTTGTATATAAATTTGTGAAATACATTAAATTTTTTATTTTATTTTACAAAACCTAAATTCCGTAATTTAAAATATCCTTAGTTCAATTGCAATTTAATTTAAAGTAATATTTAGCTTATAAATAATTAAATTGCTGTATAAATTAATACAGCTAGCGCCATCTATACATTTTATTGTTGAATTACAATTGATTTCGAGTTACTACTACAGATACTACAGAAGCCTATAGACAAAATACAATCATAATGATCATAATATAAATTCTATAATTTTCTACTATTTCATTTATCAATTACAGCTATGATCATGCTTGTACAAATCGTACAATCCTAAACAATTCATTCCAATCTGTTTTTAATATTTTAAACATTTTATTTAAAATATTACAATTGATATTTTCCTTTTTGTTTCTTAAATAAAATGTTTGAAAAAATAAATTAGAATTTCATAAAAATGTTCAAGAAATCATTTCATATTACGCAGTATTTATGTGATTAGTTCGTAACCATTTCGTAACCGATCCGTTAACGCCATCTATTGTATAATTCTTTATCTATGGTGCGCACTTCGGTTTGCATTTGAACCATAAAATAAAAACGTGTTTTCATTTTACAAATATATTTTGTATATAATAAATTTATAATTCGTTCGTAAATGACATATATATTTACGAAAATATATAAACCAATACGAAGAGTGAAATAAATAAGGTAAATTTAAGAAATATACATGTTTAGTTGTAATTGAGGTTATGTATAATTAATTATGTGTAATTAATATAATTTGTAATTAATATGTTTCAATTTTATTATCAGTATAATTCACATTATTAACATTATTTAATTGGGTATGAAATTTTATTTTAGTGTTGCTACAATGACAAGATTTGCACGTGCAAAAGGCTCAAAAGCTTCAAACGAACGCGTACCAGAAGAAGCAACCTCATGGAAAGATATGAAGCAAGAACTTGAAAAGACACAAAATGAAGCGAAAACAAAAGGTGAGAAAGATAAAATGGATGTAGAACGTCAAAAAAGTTATGACAATTTCATAAAAGAAAAAGAAAAGAATGTAAAAAGTGAATGGGCCGAATTTCCAAATAGTAAACCAGCAAATAAATCGAAAAATGTTAAGAAAACAAAAAATAATGAAATTGATGAAGATTTGATAAAAGATATAGGTTTAAAAGTTCAAAAAATACACAAGAAAATAAAAAAAATACAACAAAATGATGGTGATGATGCTGCGCCAGAAGAGAAAAGTGCGAAAATTCCAATTAAAAAAAATGCTATTAAAAAAGCAAAACAAAAAGTCCGGTCTTTGAAAATTAAACCAGCTGTTACAATGAATAAAAATACGCAAATTCCTCAAGATAATTCAGAAACAACGGAAAATTTGAATGAAAAAAGCCCACAAAATGCACAGAAAATGAATCAATTTTCTAAAAATGACAAAAGTAAGAAATTTCAAAAGAAACAAGGCAAATCATTTGGAAATAAACAACCGAATAAAAATGAAAAGAATAAATTGTCAAACGAAAACGAAGATGGTAAAGATGATAATAAATTTGGAAAAAAACAAGGCAAACCAAAAAATAATAAATTTGAAAAGAAGCAAGGCAAGTCATTTGGAAATAAAAACGAAGATGGTAAACCTAAAAAAAGTTTTATGCAAATAAAAAAAGAACAGAAAAACAAAGTACTTGCGAAACAAAACACTGCAAAAGTACGAGACAATAAGGAACATGAAAGACGAAAACCTTATCAAAAGAATCAAATAGTAAAAATCCACGGTGTAGAAAAAGAAATCGATATCATTGAAGGATTTCCAGTATTTAAAGAAGATGCAGAACGATTAAAAGCACTTCGTAAATCTCTTATCAGTAAAGGAATACCGCACAGTGAAATTGCGCGTACAATGAAATTAGAACGTCGTAAATCGGAAAAAGCATTAAATCGATTGAAAAAAACCCAGTGCTTCAACTGTCGCGAGGCCGGTCATTTATTATCGGAATGTCCCAAACTTGCTGAATCTGAGAAAGGATGTATTGTTGAATCGGGATTTGGTATTTGCTTCAAATGTGGCTCAACCGAACACAAACTATCCGAATGCCGTATGAGTAAATCGGAAGCGGTTGGTTTAAAGTTTGCGCAATGCTTCATCTGTCGCGAAAAAGGTCATATTGCGAGACAATGTCCCGACAATCCTAGAGGTATTTATCCAAACGGTGGCTCCTGTAAGGCATGCGGTGAAGTGACACATTTGATCAAAGATTGTCCGAAATTCAAAGCTGAACAACAGGACAAATTAATGTTTGTCAATACGATATCCGATGGTAATATTGAAAGTTTAGATAATTTCGATATTCCTGCTGCTAAACAAGACGAATCGAAGAAGGCTAAGAAAGTTGTTACATTTTAATTTTGTAGGGAAATGTATGAAATGTTTATAATAAAAATTAATTTCAAATATATATTTTTCTTGTTTAACATTCCTGAATCCTTTTTTTTTACTTTAATTACTTAGAATATTTATTATAAAATTGGCTATTATTTTTTTTAAAAGCAAAATATCACTGTTTCTGACAAATACAACACAAAACTGATATCGCATACTCCTATTAAATACGAAAACTGTAAATTAGTATTTATTTTTAAATCTATTAGTTTGTAGTAAAAGATATATTTTGCATATTTAAGGCTGGTTTATGCACGGTGTAAACTTATGCCTTAACCCTAACCCTAGCATTAGCATTATGCACTAGCATTAGCACTAATAGTCTGGTTTATGTATTTCTACGGCTTGCCAATGAGAACAAGCCGTTAAATTAGTTTTCTATAAAACAGACATATTAAGCTGCGTACTCATTTGAGCACGAATACGCATGAGGCAGGTCGAGGCCGTACGAGGCAGTTAGTGTGGACGTCGTTCCGAGGCGCGGCACATAGGCTCGAGTTGTTCGCCGCACAGCCTCGGAGCGAGCCATTTGTTGTCGGTCCATCAAAGGGATTCGTGGCTCAGTGTGGACGTGCTTTTGCATATACAGCCGCGTATTCATTTGAGCACGAATGCGCATTAAATTTTATCAAAAAATACTGCTTTTTTGGTGATTTCTTTTAAAATTTCAAAGAACATCATATATAAAAATGGAATGGAGCCAAGAGTTGTGTTTAGAAGTTATACATAAATATAAAAATATGGAAGTACTATGGAATCCTATGGAATTCATTGTGGCTACATTATTTATTCGATTTTGATCAAATTTTCGCTCAAAGTTTCTCCTAGTGCCCACATAAATTATAATATTATTAAAATACAGTGTTGCCAACTTTTCGAGAAATGTCAAAGTAGTCTATATATGGGTTTACCCATATACTTCTAATCTTGTTTAATAACATAAATAAGTATAAAACTAGCACAAGCCACAGATAGTTGTTCGTCCGACATTTTCACTGAATCTAGGCGAATAGATGGAACACTACCGCGGCAAGCCTCATGCGTCCTCATATGGGGAGACATTTTTTTCAACTCGAGGCATTCGGTGCGGCCTCGACTTGCCTCATGCGCATTCGTGCTCAAATGAGTACGCAGCTTTACTGACAGCGCTGCACGAAATATGTCGATGTCAACCGATCATACGAAGATCATACGCTGTCCTGATTGGTTGGCATTAAGCATTAGCACTAGAAATTGAAAAGTTCCCAACTCTTAAGTTTAAGGCATAATGCTAGGGATAAGTTTACAAGCGTATGCCAGCACTAGTACCGTAGCACGTGTTTCGCTATACTTCAACTTTCAAGGTTACGGCTTAATGCTAGGGTTAGGGTTAAGGCATAAGTTTACAGCGTGCATAAAGGCTGGTTTATGCACGGTGTAAACTTATGCCTTAACCCTAACCCTAGCATTAGCATTATGCACTAGCATTAGCACTAATAGTCTGGTTTATGTATTTCTACGGCTTGCCAATGAGAACAAGCCGTTAAATTAGTTTTCTATAAAACAGACATATTACTGACAGCGCTGCACGAAATATGTCGATGTCAACCGATCATACGAAGATCATACGCTGTCCTGATTGGTTGGCATTAAGCACTAGCACTAGAAATTGAAAAGTTCCCAACTCTTAAGTTTAAGGCATAATGCTAGGGATAAGTTTACAAGCGTATGCCAGCACTAGTACCGTAGCACGTGTTTCTCTATACTTTAACTTTCAAGGTTACGGCTTAATGCTAGGGTTAGGGTTAAGGCATAAGTTTACAGCGTGCATAAACCAGCCTTAAACCAGCCTTTAGTATTTACAAGTCAAGTCAATTTACATTTCTAGAATAAATTTTATTCTTAAATTAAACATGTATTTCCATTTTTTTTTTTTTATTCCCGGACTAAATAAATTATTAATTGAAAGCTCTCATACAATAAGAATCATATCAGATGATTTTAATAACAGAAATCCTATAATTTCTAGTATTAGAATAGATTATTTATGGAATCTAAACATTTGGAAATACAAATTTTAATTAATTTCAAAATTCATTCTATTGAAAATACCAGCCATTACGAAATAATAGATGCAATGTATTGAAATTGCACAGATAAGAGAAAGATTAAACATATTTGTATGTAAAATAAAGGAAAATAATTGTTTAAAAAATACATTTGTAATATTTCATAAACTGGTAATGAATTAATAATTGTTTTTTTTTATATAAGCTCTATTTGTATATTTGTTATAATAAATTCATATAAGTTCATTATATACATAATTATATTAAATTTGTAATAATGCTTAATAATAATAAAAAATACACACAGCTACATAAAATTATCTATCGGAGAAATAATAAACAATTCTAGTTATTATGATAAAATATTAAATAAAACTGAAATTCTTTTCAAGAATTACAAATATTTGACCAAACAAACACAAAAAAATGGTGAATCAGTGATTACAAATAGAAGTGATAGAAAAAAAATGTGTTTGTTTTTCTTAAAAATTGATAAAAATATAATAAAATGTAATTAACTAAATATTATATCATTATATCATCAATCACACACACACAAAAAAAATGCTTTCGCAAATTCTACTTTGAGAAGAACACACCCACAAATATACAAATTCCTGATATTTTTCATATAAAATTAGTCAACATAATAATTTTATTTAAACTATAAACAATGAAATCAATCTTCGATTTTCATAATTAATTATATAGAATTTACATCGATAAGACACACTGAGAAAATCACTTACTAATTTTCAGTAAGTTTTATACAATATCTATTTTATTTTCAAAATTTCGTAATAAAAATAAAAAATATTTTTTTTAATATTATTTATCATCAGTTCATGGTCTCAAGTCGAAATAATAAATTTCAAAATACATAAATTACATATATATATATATTATTACAAAAATCCAAATAACTTACTTTAATCATAATAATAATATTAATAATAATCGAAACGCGTAAGAGGCTAGGCTATGTATTACCGCCACTCGCGTTTGTCGAACACTCTATGATTTGATCCAAACATCTACCGAATTCTTCTAAGATTTGACGTTTCGCTAATTCTTCCATTAACATATTACGTTCAGCGTCGTCAGCTTGCGCTATTAGACACTGATTGGTTGCTTCTATTACCTCGTTGGTCATATAGGTTGACGGTAATCTGAAAATAGAAATTAAAAAATATTTTTTTTAAGTCAAGTAAATATTCTTCTGATTATTGCTGGAATATGTAAGTAATTATTGTTAAAAAATGAAAAAATATATATTGTTATTCAACAAAACTGTACTTAACATTTTCAACAATGAAATTCAGAAACAAAATACAATAAAAATATGAACAATAAACCACACATGTATTTTTTTTTAAACAAAAATAATATTCAAAAAAAATATTGACAAATATTGAATTAAATTTATTTTTATGCAAATTCCGTAATTATATAAGAATTGTTATCGGTAAATAATAATAGTTAATATTAATGTCAAAAGATAAACTTTTGTTCTTGGGTTATGATTAATTCTAATGTTATTAAATTCCCTATCAGGGTTCGTTATTGTTTTTAGCAATGACGCGTTTTGATTTTTCAGTCATATTTAGATTTTCCGAGTTTGGTCTGTGTTTGTAGTTCCAAGTGTACCACAAACACGGACCAAACTCAGAAAATCTGAAGATGATTGAAAAGTCGAAACGCGTCATTGCTAAAAACAATAACGAACCTGATAAGGAATTTAGAATTAAATAAGACATTAGAATTAATCATAATAGTTCATGGAAATTACCTTTTGACAGTAAAAAGTTGCTATCGAAAAGTTAACTAACACATAGGCCCGTATTTAGGCCCCTTTTTTGATTAAAGTGTGTATATTTGAAAGTATTTATTTAAGAAGAATTGTTTTTAGCATTATTTATATTTTAAAATGTTAAATATAATAAAAAGTATTTAATTTATAGAACTAGTTTATATTTGACACATAATAAAAGCAAAAATTAATTATAAAATCTTGACTGCTTTTAACTAGTGATCTAAAAGGGGGGGCCTATGAATACGCGCCATAGAATTTGGTTGCCGATATAAGCGAAAATAAAAACTACTTACTTTAACTGTATTCTTTTTATCAAAAATTGACTCATCTCACAATCAGTTGGAAAATAAATTCAGGTGAAACAAAGTGAAGTGAGTTGAGTTGCTTTATAAAAGAATAAAATATTCAAACTCTGGCAAAAGAACACGAATAAGTGACTTTAAATCAAGAAACACACATCTTTGATATAAATTTTACATTAGATTTAAAATTGGAAGGTCCAATATCATTCAATCTTTGAAAATTATTGAAATTTTTCGTCGCTAACTTTAAAAACAACAAAATTGACACAAACTTAACCTCTACTACTAAACTGAGTATCACTTCATTTTGAGGGAAAGGGGGGAAGGTATCCAGAATAAGAATTATCTGAGTTGGTCTGAAGTGAAGTGAGATCTCAGTAAATTATAGATAAAAAGAATACAGCTTTTGTTATAGTAGGTATATAATACTCCACGTGTAATTAAGAATATAAAAATATATGTACTTACTTTGTATTTGTACTTGCCAGTAACGGGCGAAAACTGGTGATGTCTTGCGCGGGTACAATATGTTTCGATTTAACATTCGGTACAACTTGCAATTGCGTATCGGGCAATGCGTTAAGTGGCCGTACATTTTTCTTTTCCATCGAATCTTCAATATTCCGACAACCGACACATTTACAATTACTCGAACACGCGATTTTCGCTTCGTAACATTCGCAATAGTTCTTCAAACAACCCGAACGCTTACAATTACAACCCTTAGTATGTTTCCGTATCGATGTTTCGCCCGCATCCCGTCCCTTACCGATTTTCGGTCGAAACGCATTCGGATTACGTTCGAGACAATTTCGTATCGCGCGCTGACGTTCCTCCTCTTTATCTAAATTATTATAACAGTTCATACAGTTGCACAGATGACAAAATTCGCCGTTCGCGAAACAATCACAATACAGTTTCAAACAGAGTGATTTTGTACAGTTACAGGGTTTACGCGGTCGTATGCCGTTTGGTTCTAAGGTCCGTGAGAAATTTGTACTTTCGGGTGGTGATACAGGAACCGTTTCCGATATTATCGATATATTATTCTCCTTCTTTATTTGAGTGGGTGATATTTTTAATGTTGTTTTCGGTGGAATTGATGATTTTGCGGTAACGGCTACTTTTGGTGTTGGTACTGGAGTTGTAGACGATTGAGTTTGATTCTGAATTTGTTGCACGTATTGAGCTGGCAACATTACTATTTGACTTACATTGTTACCGGACGGTATTATTGCCCCTGAAAATAACATTTAATATTAACTATAGTTTATTTTCGATTTTAATAAAATAAAATTAGTGACAGTAAATTATTCTTCTTTTGATAGTAACAGACTATCGTAAATTTTCGAAAAATATTGTTGCGGCAACTGTGTTGTATTGCTTGCGCCGGCCGAACGGACTTGTGTGTGTGTGTGTGTGTAGCGCGTACGTAAGCTTACGAACGACAGTGGCCGTTAAGAATAGGGCAAGACGGATCAGGGGTGTGGGCACGCGCGCTGGGCCCTTGTGTTATTAATGTATTTTGTTTTACTTATTTGTTTGCCATATTAATGGACTTTGTTTTAAATATTTATTCTTTTGCTTGTATTAATATAATTTAAACAATAAACCAGACATTGTAAAGATTTGTGATGCGTTTTATTTATTGAACCCGCATATACGCTCGTAACAATATTTTACCTTGTATTTGACTTAAAGCTGATGCAGGAATAGTAGCGATAGTTTGCGATGGTCGTGCTTGTGAATTTGTCGCTGGTATCAATAATCGTTGCGTGCTAGATATCGGCTTTGGTACTACAGGTCGTGTTTGGCCGGAACTTATCGGTACCACCTATATTGAAAATGTATCAAATTTCACCATTAAAGATTCAAAATTATAACAAAGTTATTACAAATTATTACAAGCCAGTTTTGACATTAAATTATCATGGCCAGTAATCCTGCCTACCTGTTCCAGTAAGTTCAGACACGTAGCGCGTTTTATACGTTACATTTTAGCTTGCATTTTTTTTAAATAATAATAACAATATTTATAAACGCTTAAGACTTTACAGAATAATGATTTATTTAGAGTTTAATTTATATAAATTTAACATAGATAAAAAAAATATGATTTAAAAGGCAGTCAAAATAAATATATGCCTAAAAAAAATTAACATATCACAAAGCAATTGTAGTTTTGGTAAATTTGGTAAAATAAATATGGCAACATATATATTTTTGAAAATCCCAAAAAATATGTAATTTTTATATATAGGTTTTATTAAAAAAACATAAGTTTGTAACTTAAAAAACTATAAGTGATATTATAAATTAAAATATGATTTTACTGTGGCGAAAAGTTAATAAAATAAAATAATTTTCCTTAAATCACAAACAATAATTTAAAAAAAAAGAAGCTATATACGTATTTTGAAAGGTAAGCTTTCATTATCAGTACAAAAGATAAAGCTAAAAGCCTAATTCGTAATCCTAAAGGTACACTAATACTCTACGTACTCAGTGGTCAAAAATCTTTGACCACTGGGTACGTAGAGTATTTGGTAACTGATAATGAAAGCTTAGCTTTTGAAATACGTATATAGCTTCTTTTTTAATATTATTGTTTGTGGTTTAAGGTTAGGGGAAATTATTTTATTTTATTATAAGTGATATAACAAAACTAATCTAAATATTTTTATTCTCTCTAGTTTTATTAATAATAAATAAAATTATAACACAAAATAAAAATTGGTCAATTTTCAATTTTTACGAATTACTCGAAAATGGCCATTAATAATGTCACTAATTTTAAAAAAAAGTTTTTTATAAGGAAAATGAATCACCCTATACATCATGAAGCTGCTATAATTGAACTGAACGGATAATATAAATCATAGAAGTGAAGTTAGCGCCCAAAAGTGATAGGAACTCAATTTTTATTAGAGTTCTGGATAGATTATCAAGAGTTCTGGCGATTTAAGCAGAAAAATCACATTTTTCCAGTTTTGCGGAAATATCATCACGCAGCGCCCAACTATAGTCAAAAATAAGTTCTGAGATTAGATACTTTCAGGAACTCTAGAACTCTTTGAAATCTATCTAGAACTCTAACAAAAATTGAGTTCTTATCACTTTTAGACGCTAATATTTAAAAATATAAATAATCAAAACAAAACAAAAATGATGTGAAAAATTTATATTAATCCTCGATAATATTTTAATTTGGAAGATTTCAAGGCAAAAATGTATCATTTAATAAAAAATATTTAAAGATTTGGTACATACCAATAGTTTTAAATAAACATTTTCAGACACGTTTGGTATGTACCAAATCTTTAAGTTAATTGTAGATTATTATATTTTTTATGTGATCCATTTATACTTGTATTATTTTGTATTTTCTTCTTTTATATATCATATAACTGAAGATGGAAATAAATTTTTGCCTTGAAATCTTCCCAATTAAAAAAAAAAAGAAAAAAGAATTACCTTAATAATATTCTGCGCCGTACTCGTATTCGCCACAACCGTATTAACTTTATTGATAGCACCGGATCGATTCACCGTTATTCCAGCAACAGGAACAACTTGAGCTTTCTGCGTCACCACCGTATTGTTCGTTACCGTTTTAATGCTCCCCGTCTGCGTCACACCACCACCACCAGCACTAGCTGTTACCACTGAATTAGCCGAAGCTGCTGTAACAGCCGCCGTACTGGTTGTCATAAACCGAATGTACTGGACACCTTTTCCCGGCACATTAATCTGATGAATTTGTCCGCCGGCCGTATTGGTGATACTCTGTCCGGCTGGAATACGAATAACTTGATTCACGCTCGTCGTTCCACCGGATGTGGTTGTTGCGCCGCCGCCCGCATTCGTCGTCGTCATTACAACAGTGCCCGCTTTTAGTTGACCACCCTGTTTGATGATTACACGTTGCATACCTGGTTTCGTTTGGAGTTTTTGCGTTTGGATCGGTGCTGGTAGAATTTTCGTTGGTGATTTTACCTTTAAATCAATTGGAAAATGTATATTAGGCTATTTTTGTTTAGTTTTTTTGCTTAAATCGCCATTAATTTATTTTGATAAACTTTTTTTTAAATAAAGGAAAAATGCAAGTAAAACATTTCTGCCGCGAAAGCAGAAGGTCCCGGATTGAAACCCTGGCAAAGTCAATGCATTTTTCTTCATTTAAAAAGCATATCCATATTTTAAACGGATTTCAAATCTATTGATTTCCGCAACTAATTAAATGGAAGGACTACTATATTTTATACTAAATGATATATCGATTTTTTTTTTAAAAATAATATTCTAATTATTGTTATGTAATTGAAATAATTAAAAAATACTTTTATCATGTAAACAAATTTTCAGTAATCGGGCAACTTTTTGTTTCTGCTGTATGAATCAATTAAATTTGAAAACAAAAATTACAGAAATATTTATTAAAGTGTCTTTTAAAAATCAAGTTATAATTCTCCCCGATTCATCTTTTTACCTGTGGTACGACTTTGATGGCTTTCGCTAAAATTTGTTTATTAGTAACGACCGTTTGTTTGGTGGGTGATTGTGGTAACAATTGTTGTACTTTTCCAGATGTAATTAAACCTAATTGTTGAGCCTGTGCGAGTGTTATTGTCTTGCCAGCTGTTGATACAACACCTGACGCTGTCGACGTTACCAATTTGATCTGTTGCGCTTGACCGCCGCTTTCATTCGCTTGCGATGTAAGAACCATCTGACCTTGTTGACCTTCAAAAATTCAATTTAGCAGAAATTAGTTTCCATCAAATATTCCTATCCAGATAAACAACTTTTGCTTCGTCTACATTTATGATACCATTTATACACGTTCTTTTTTCTTAACACTTAGAAACACGAAAAACACTTTCAATCATGTACTTATTGGACATCCATGGGCAGAGGTATCACTCACATATTTGTAACAAGGCAGTTCTGAGCCATGTGGTTATTGTAACCTGATACATATTTCTAAAGACTAAATAATAAAAATAGTATTATAAAAAATCCGAAAACCACACTTAAATTAAAATAAAGCTACATACGTATTTCGGAAGTTAAGCTTCCATCTTTAGTAGCTAAATAAAATTTACAAAAATTCTTACCTGTGATCCGAAGTACATAAACACTTAAGCATTTTCTGTAAATTTTATTTAGCTACTGAAGATGGAAGCTTAGCTTCCGAAATACGTATTTAGCTTTATTTTAATTTAACTGTGGTTTTGGTATTTTTTATAAGATTATTTTTATTTAAATTTCGCCACAGTAGATCATTTTCTAATCTTATATAAAGACTAAATAGTTTTGTATCTGTTAGATTTGCCCTAGTGACAGATTTATTTTATCAGAGTTCGCAACAAACCACTTGGCCAGTTCAATATATTTCTTGGAAATATATTTTGAGTGTTTTAGATTTTTAGTGTTTCTTTCGTAAAATGTTAACAATTTAGTTTTTGGAAAAAGTTGATTTTTGTCTCGTGTTGCATCGCCAGTTTACGCTTAAAATAAGTTCGCTTTTAAGATCGCTTAGAGTGTCAGAGACCTCTAGATTCGCTTATTTGTTTATTAGTTTAGTTCATAGATTTGTTTACAAGTTTATATTTCTTCATTGTGTTTTTGGTATATTTCTGAATTTGTGTTCGTATGTCGTTAGTATTTAAAAACATTAAATTAATAATTGTTGGTCACTACTTTTATGCACGCTCCCTAAAGTTTATAAATATGTACATATATGCTAACCGCTTTTCGTGTTACAATATTAACCATACATACATATACAATAACGCTATGGTACCCAAAATGATGTAGCACAAACTCTTTCTATTATCCCGAAATCAGTTTCCTCCAAACATCCCTATTCAGACAAGAAACTTTAGCTTCATCCACATTTATAATTCCTCTCTCATACATGCTCTTCGATTCCTACTACTTGGAAAGTACTTGCAAACGTATACCTTCAAAATCATTCACAGATATTCTTTTAACCAAACGTTCATTAGACACCTTCGCTCAAGATGACCGAACCATCTTAACTGACTAACACGGCAACTTTTGTTACAAAATTTTTTTCAATTTCACATTCATCATACACTAATCTATTTCGTACTCGATTTCTCCTATTTACTCCACATCCGGCACGTAAAAATCTCATTTACACAGCAGTCATTTTCCGCTTTTATGCTTTTGCAGCCAAATCCCAACATTCACTACCCGTACATCAACGTAGACACCAAAACAGCATCGTATATACTCAAACGGGGGGCTTCTTTGGAAACATTTACATTCCTAGCAAAAGTTCCCAAAACACCCAAAATTTACTCTAAACGGCCATCCTTAAGGCGGATCCACACATTCGGTATTCGCCGAGTCCCGAGTAACTACTCGCCGAATCCCGAATGGGTGGGGATAGTTACCGAATACTTGCCTAGTGGCGAGTACACTTATACATATATGTGAACTTTGCCGAACATCAATTTATTATGGGAAAGGCGAATATTTGCCATTGAACGCCATTGAAAATTTTAAAAAAAGTATCAAATTTGTTAAATACTACAATAAATATTATCGAAATTATTATTGAAAAAAAAAGAATTTATATAAGTAAATACTTTTAAACATAATTCACATAATTGCAAAATTTTTATTGAAGTAAATATGAAAAAAATTGATATATCATTAAGATATTAGTAAAAAATTATCATAAAAAACATTTTATTGTAAATTTAAATTAGAAAATAGTTTATTGTCTATTGATTTACATGAAAGAATAAAATTTGCGCCAATCGTACTAGTAGTACGTTAGAAAGTTTTTGCCAATTAATAATAAATTATAAAAATTACAATGCAATTCATAAATTTGAAAATTAAAACAAATTTAAAAATAAAATAGAAAACTTTAAGTAAAGGAAAAGAAAAATAAAAATTGTTTATCAAGTTGCTCACAAGTATCTATCAAGAACCCGAATGTCTGGATCTGACTAAAAACAACAGCGAGGCGAATGTTCGTTTACTTTGACTCGCGTCAAAAGACCGACACAGTACGGGAACACCGAGCACGCCGAATATGCGCTCGGCTTCTGACGAACAATTCATCCACATCATTCGAGGCTCGGCGAACAGCCGCTCGAGACTCGGCGAATGCCGAATGTGTGGATCCGCCTTTAGATAATAAACTACACCAACATTTTTTACCAATTTTACACTCTTTCTACACCAATTGATTTCGTATTCGATCCGTTCTAATAAATAATAATATCGCGATACATACCCATTATAACTTTCGTTAAAATATTTTTATTCTGCGGTACAATTTTTTTAATCGTACCCGATACATTTTTCAACTGTGCTTGAACGATCGAATCGGTCGATTGTGTAACAACCGAACTTTTATTAATCGTTCGCAATTGAACAACATTGCCCGCTTTATTCGTCAATTGGACATTTTGTAAATTTGGTATTGTTACGGGCTGACCCTGAGCGGATACCAATTTTATTGGTTGCCCGGCTAAATTTACCGTGCTGGTTCCACCACCTATTCAAAAAGTAAAATAATCATTTCGATTTGCGTCTGTAAATATTTTATACAGAAAAAAAAAACTTTTACCAAATAGAAAACTTTCTATATTTATTGATCTGACAATAATACAATAACGTAACGATATTTTAGTAACGTTAGACTAAAATAAAAATTATGTAATTTTATGAGACATTATGATGTCCAGTATTTCTAGGTATAATTACTCAACAACATAATTGTTTAAAAAAATAGATATGTAATATGATATATTACCAACGGAATGGAAAAGTACATTTATATATGTAATATTATATTTTTTTTTTTAGTAAAGTCTCTGTTAGCAAATTTAAAGAACTTCAGTAAATTTGCTGTAAGGAATTTTCCATATATAGCTAAAATTTGTTTACTTCTGTAATATTATTGTTGGCATAATTAAATACATTTTGAAATTTATATGAAGGATGTATTTTGAAATGAATAAATTACACTTAAAATACTTTATTAGTATTATTACACAAAATATGTACTAAGTCTCATTGTTTTAATGAATTATTACAGATTAATATGCAAGCTATAATTTTACATAATTCAAGAAGTTATATCAACAATACGTAATTTTACATGAAGTATTTGATGCAATTTGCATAAAATAAACAATTTTACATACTTATTTTATATGATTATTATGAATTATGTAAAAATTACAAAATTTTGACGTAAAAATACAGAATATTATTAACCATTATAACGTTATTAAAATATCGTTACGTTTCATAAAACGTTATTTGGTAACGTTATTCTGTAAGTTTTTTGGGAAAAAAATTTTTTTTTTTGTATTTCAAATATAAAACTTAAAACATAACATCTAAACGTAACTTGCATTATTTATTCCGAATTTTGCAACTTTGCAGATTCTAAATTAATTTCACGAGTTACAGATAATAAATAATATTACACAAATAACGTATTTTAACCTAAACATATATAATAATTTAATATGAAGAAAATTTATTAACAACATAATAAATTCCCTAAGCCACAAATTGTTTTAATAATAAACACAACAACAAATAATTTTGCTATTAGATATTTCAAAAATAAACAAAGAGCCATCGTTATGACAGTAGAATATAAAATCAATACTTATTTTTAAATACTTAAAAGTAAAGTCAATTTTAAACCGACCAAAAAGCATCTATTTTAAGTTTTTCTAGAATAATAATTAGTGTTGTAAATAAAACGATGCTTTTGTCAACTTTTCGCATTTCTAATGGTAAAATGAATTGTTGTTGTCAATAAAACAAAGAATGTTTGAAAGCTTAAAATCGACTTTAGTTAAAAGTGTTTATTACGAAACTGGCTGTTAGTTTTTTGTTTTTAATAAAAATTTGTGATTTAGAGAATTTATACCACATTTATTTGTATTTGATTATTTATTTTACTTGTTTTAAATGTAGTTATCTTTATTTAAGAAAATTAAAAATATTCAAGAAATAAAAAAAATGTTCTGAAATTTACAATATTTAAATATTTTTACAAATCTGTTACAAAAATAAATCGCGTAATATTGAAATGGTGAAAAAAACAAAAATAGATGCAAGACATTTGTCAGATCAAAAATATAGCTTTCTATTTAATAATATTGTTATATAATAGAAATTCTAATAACACAAAGGAAATCGTACCAACAGTGAAAATCATAAAACATCGGACATCCAGGAAATAGGTAATGATAGAAACGGGTTTCATCCTAGGATCAAGAAACAAATTTGAAAAAAAAAGGAATTCTAACGATTTAAGTCTAACTTACCTGGCGACTGAATTAAAACAATTTGTTGGCCTGATCCAGCACTGACAACGGCAGCTGTTTTCAATGCCATAGGTACTTTTGGTACGACCGGTTTCGGTGCAATTGTCAATGGTCTTAAAGGTGGTATATTGACGCTACCGTCATATTTTATTAATGCTTCCGATTGTTCTTTATAATCCGGTAAAATTTCATCGGGCGACAGAGCCTGCTCCAGTTCTTCGGTTTCGATTTCTACTTCTTGTTCACCTATTTCTGTTTCTACTATACTATCATCTAGCATCTGTTTCACTTCAATTTCTTCCACTGTTACAACAGAATTGAGATATTACATTCGTTTGAAGAAAGTATATAACCAAACCAAGTTTAAAATCAATCATCTTACCTCCACCTTCAATATCTGAAGCATTTATTCCATCTAATTCGGCTTGTAAATCAGCCAATTGCTCCAAATCACTACTTGATAATCCGGATAGGTTTGCATCGCTTAGTGTTGCTGCTTCAATTTGCAGAGTATTTACCAAAGCCTCCGCTTGCTCAGCACTTTCCACTGTAAAATTTTCAGTAAATTAGAAAAATTCCAAATGAACGCTATTATATGATGATAATGATTCGAAATATTAAAACAAAAAAATGATATACAATATGTGCAATATTATATAACACACGAAAATATTGATGAAAATCAAATATAGAACGCTCTTGCCAATAATGCTCTATAATTTGAAAATAACTCCCTTAACAAAGTGATTTTTTCATAAAATAATGACAGATTTAAAATTTCAAAATAGAAGAACGCCATAGAACAGTAACTTTAGATTTATTATTATGGTATGTAGGATATGACAATTCAATGAAAAACAATTTTCGATAATTACTTTTCACTATCTTAATATTGCATTATTTATTTACTACAATAAAATATATGATATTAATATTATATTTACTTATTTATACTTGCGCTTCAATTTAGTACATTAGTGTATAAACTACTTGAAATTCAAACATTCAAATGTAGCACAATATGGCCGCCAACTAAGCTAAACAATATTACCGCCACTTATCCAAAATTAAATGTGAATATTGCAATATCTAAACTACCTGGTTCCTGCATCATATTTTGTTCTTTATAATGTACCGAGGATTACAGCATACTTTATCTGGTATTCTGAAATCAGTTTTTGCTTGTTTTATAAAAATATCAGCTAGTTTAGATTATTAATATGAAATATGAAGTTAGACGTTTTAATAAAGCTGATTCATATACAGAAATGTACACGTTTAATAGAAAATATTATATACAATAATTTGTGCAGTACATTTATTTATAAAATAAAAAATATTTTCCAATTAAATTTCAGTATTATTTTAAAAAATAAATAAAATCAAAACAAAATGCAGTTAGTTGATAATTTCACGTTATACAAATTTCTCCCAAGTTGTAAAAGAGTAAAGTTTGTCACCACAGCCACCAACAGTGCAGGGAAATTTGAAACTGATGACTGATGAACAACACCATTTGAGTTATATACATAAACAATTATATTTCACATAAGATAATCAACATTTGTACAATTTAATGAAATATCTGATTTACACAGAATATGTAGAATAGAAATGCATTAGACTAAAAAGAATGGGTGTGTAACCAATAACCCTATAATAGCATAAGCATGACCTTAACCTTCATACCTAAAACTAGCAAAACTAATGCAAAGTTTAAAAAGTTGAAAAGCATATTAAATGAAGTCACAATGTAAATTATTAATAATATAGTACCTGATATGGGCATTATGATGTTAAATTCTTTTAAAATAAGGCGCCTACATCAAGAAAGCTCCATACTTGTGTTCAATCACAAACCATTTGGATAGGTTAATTTGCTAGATACTTAAGTACACTTCACAATATTCACAAAGTAACACTCAATTATTATTTAATTTATTTAACAGGATACCTGGTTTTTATTTGCAGTATTTACCAAACATTTAATGCAATTTTTCGCGGTCACTTTGCACCATACTTCAATCGCGGCTAGGAATTACCAACTTACTAACTTTTAAAAAATGGCTCATTTTATTGTTTGGGGTTAAGTTTACTCTGTCATATCTACTTTGAACAAGTGTTATTTATTATTAATTGTTGTGTGTATTATTATTAATAAATTGGAAGTCATACTATTTATTACAAATTAAAATGGTTTTAACTGTAAATACAGTACGTCAACAACTCTTAAATATTGCGAATTCCGGAGGATCACATAAAGATCAAGCCGAAAAGTATATTTACATGCTGTAAATTAAGCATGATTTTTAGTTTGATTATGTTTTTAGGTATCGTGCAATTTTGGAAAGTGTCCTAGCCGATTCTGGAAATGATATAACTGAAACTTTGCAAGTTTTTATTGAAGCAAGTAAGATTCTATTTTTTATAATCCATATCAGAGTTTTAATAATTTATTATTTTTAGTTGTAAATGAAAATGTCAGTTTAGTTATTTCACGACAAATCTTGACTGATGTTAGTTCTCAGCTTACTCAGTTACCTGATGGAATATCAAAAGTTGTATCTCATTACACGTTGGATAAAGTACAGCCAAGAGTTATATCTTTTGAAGAACAAGTTGCAAGTATTCGTCAACATTTAGCAGACATTTATGAAAGATATCAAAGTTGGAGAGAGGCTGCAAACGTATTAGTTGGAATTCCTTTAGAAACCGGCCAAAAGTAAGTTAATGAATAAAGTAAAGTTGTATGAAAATATGTATAATTTGTATTTTAGACAATACTCGGTAGATTATAAATTAGAAACGTACTTAAAAATTGCTCGATTATATTTGGAAGACGACGATCCAGTTCAGGCGGAAGCGTTTATAAATCGAGCGTCACTTTTACAAGCTGAATCAAAGAATGAACAACTTCAAATTTATTATAAAGTTTGTTACGCCCGCGTTTTGGATTATCGTAGGAAATTTATCGAAGCTGCCCAACGATACAATGAATTATCATACAGAGGCATTATACACGAAGACGAACGTATGACAGCACTACGAAATGCCCTTATATGCACAATTTTAGCTTCAGCCGGACAACAAAGATCTAGAATGCTGGCAACTTTATTTAAGGATGAAAGATGTCAACAGTTGCCCGCCTATTCGATTTTGGAGAAAATGTATTTGGATAGAATTATTCGTAGAAATGATCTACAGGAATTCGAAGCATTATTGCAGCCGCATCAAAAAGCAACTACCCTCGATGGTTCGACGATTTTAGACAGAGCCGTTGTTGAACATAATTTACTTTCAGCCAGCAAACTTTATAATAATATTACGTTTGAGGAGCTTGGAGCTCTTTTAGAAATTCCTCCATTAATAGCGGAAAAAATTGCCAGTCAAATGATTACTGAGGGACGAATGAACGGTTATATCGACCAAATTGATTCGATTGTTCATTTTGAAAGTAAGTTTCATTATTTATTCATTAACGATATTACATAAATCAATATACATATTTTAGTCATTTTAAAATGTTACACAAGAATTTTAAATTTTGCTATATTTAATATTTTTTCATCAAAAAGTTAAAATGTAAATAATCGGCCTGATTCTCTAACGAAGTTGCTAAATTTTAGCAACGTTGCTAACAACATTAGCCAATAATATTAGCTGACACTAAATAAAAAATTAAAATGAAAACTGTTATATTTGTTTCTATTGGTTATAGTTATTAGCAACGTTGCTAAAACTTAGCAACTTCGTTAGAGAATCAGGCCGAATATTTGTTTCAAAATGTTTCTTATAAAGTAAGGAACTGATATTACAATGTTTAAAGTGATTCTTATGAAACCAGCCGTCAGCGTTTTTGAAAATAACTTATCTATAAAATTCTTGAATACAATTGTAATTCGTTTCCAATCATTTTGATTACAGCCAGAGAAGTTTTACCGCAATGGGATAAGCAAATACAGTCATTATGTTACCAAGTGAATTCTATAATAGAAATGATAACGAACATTGAACCAGATTGGATCAGTAAAGCTGCAGATGAACAAATGGTTCATTAGGTTGTTTTTGTTTTTTTTTTAAGAATGATGTAATAATTTTTGTGATGGTTAAATTAGTTTAAATGCTGAAAATAATTCTACGCAAAACTTAATGTACGATTTTTATTTAACATATTAAATACACCATAATACTTGTACAATTGTTTTTCAATGATTCATTTTAAGCCATGCACCTTACAGTTTTTCAACAAATTTTCGTTCGAAAAGAAACAACCGAAAAATTTATATTGTATCCATTGTTTTGATCAAACTTTCCGTGGCAAATAATTGAAAAAGCCGCCTTTTCCACCCCGATTAATAAATTGAACCAGTCCCAAAACAATATAATTTCGATTGTTTCTTTTCGAACGCATTCCGCTATATCCTTTTATTAACATGGTGAATACAAGCAAAGATGAAAAAAAGAAGATAAAATAAAAACGAAACAAAAAAAGAAGGAATATACACGTACAGACAAAAAAGATTATTTATTTCTCATTCACTAAAAAAAAAAAATCTAGACGATTTCACAAGTTTCCTACATATATATAACACAGTTTTGTCTTTATTAAGAACAGTACATTGGTGGACGCCTATGCTTGCAGTGGCTTATCGATAGGAAATAAAATTGATTTTTTGTATTGTATGTTAATTTCAATAAGTAAAATTGTGTTTACTTAGGCTTCTAATTCTAAGGCGGCGCCAAATTTGTGGCCGCCACTGTTGAAATTCTTGCCATCGATAAGAACAGACATGGCCAATGTAATACCTATAAAAAAAACACACCAATTCATTGCATTATAAATAGAAATAAATTTAAAATTGTCGCATTTTTCTATATGTATTTATATTAAATAGACAAAATTGCACTAAAGATTTTTAATTAATTGGACGTCATAAAATAAACAAGTTTTGCTAATTGTAGATTTAAAAAGGCAAAAATCTTAAACTAATTTTTATTTGATGTCATAATTACGTAAATTTAATTACACGTCAATTATCTCATTTTAAAATTATTTAAGGAAGCATAATTTTAATAATATCAATAAATAACTTTGAACATTTTATATTTTTTATAAAATAAAACTGATTATTTCTTATCATTATTCAAACTGACTTTCATATTACTAATGTAACGTATGTCCATAATAATTACTTTCACATTAAAACAATAAATGTAAATATTAAAATTATCACTATTATTTGAAATTCTTGTATAATTTAACAACAAAAGTTCTGATAAATATATAAAATTCGAAGTATTGATAAAAAGTACATTTGGTTATTTCAAAAGATTTAAAACAAATTTAAGTATGAAAATTAACGAGAAATTTATGTAAAAATAATCAAGCAATACAGATTAAAATTTAAAATTAACGAGAAAGTTTTAGATGAAACGTATTACAAGAAAATGATTATCGACAAAAATTCCTCAATAATAATAAATAAAACAATAATTACCGTCTCTCAATCGCTGTTGATAGCCAAGACCAATTTGGCTAGCATTGTTAACTTTAGCGCGTACGGAAGCATCTTCGTCGAGTGCGTATTTAGCGCCAATAGCAAAACGTGTATTATTGCTGCCAGCAGACCATGATAATTGGATACCAGTTTCCAATTGAGGCGAAACTTTTTGAAAGATCGAACCGCCAAATTCTTGTCCGTCATCGCTATAGAGAACAAAAGAAATTTTTTCACAATATATAATACTAGTTCATTCACAAAGTTAACATTCGAATCGCTTGATTTATCAACAAAAAATATTTAATTAGTTAATAATATCAAACAATATTATATTCATCAAGATATCATACTGATTATTGTAAAATATGCTAGAATTATTTCAGGTTATATTTTAAAAAAACTTGCAAAATTAATTATTTGCAAATATTTAATTGCTGCCATTTTGTAAAAAAAAAAATGTCAAAATAATATGGTTCATCAACATAACATTCAACAAAAATAAAGCAAATTCGATTACAATAAATATATTAGATGTAAAATTAGTTTTCAAAACTAGTTATTTATAATATAAAATAAAAATAATATTAAAAGAAATAATATCGCATATAATTGATAAATATATAAACAAAATTCAAAATCATAGCTTTATTATAGCTTCCTATAGTATATTATTATTGTCATAATGTTGTCAATCAAAAAGATATATGCTTTAAAAACATAATTATAGAATACTCTGTAATTTTTTTTTTTACTTATGTTTTTCCCCATAATGATAACGTAATGATTGAGTAATTGTAAAAATAAATCGAAAATAAACTTACACGTTGGTGTGCAAGACGAAATCTCCTGTAGAGAAACCTAAGGCAAAGTTGTTACGAGTGATTTTCGATTTTTGTGAATCAAATGCGGTCTGGTAACCAGCTAACCAGCCCTGATGACCAACAACAGCTGATGCCGAAATAACTGGACCAGCCATAAACAGGTCCATGTCAGCGTTCAAGGCGACACGATCATTTTGGAAAGCTGTCTTGACGCGACCGCTTTTGCTTCTGCATAGCCGCAAATAAAAATAACCAAAATATTTTATTTTTATCGTTAGGTTGTTTAAAATTTTACACACATTTTGTTTACATGAAAGGCTGAAATAAATGATTATGAATCACAATTACGTTTGTTCCAAAAACAATTAGCTGAAGTTGACACCAAAATAAATGTTAAAAAAAATCGTTTATTTCATTCTTTCTTGTAAATTAAATAAGAAATTTGAAAATATACCTAAACTTAAAAAAAAAGACAATTGCGTAACAATTAAATAATGTTTATTTTATGAATATTATAAATAAGATGTGTTCTATGAACAGGATATATTGAACGTCTCATAAAATAAACATTATTAAAAATACAGAAATCTGATTAGTTGTTTTGAAATTCTTATATAGTACTCTCGATTATTCGGGTTGCAGATAGTAAAATAATTTTTCGAAATATTAAATATATAAAATATATTATTTTATCTACTATCACATAATATTAGATACATAGTCAATAAAATTGACAAAATTGTAGAATGTTTTGTATTTTTGCTTTCAGATTGCAGATTCATTTTTTTTTATCCGGATTTTTTTTCTTACTGTTCCGGATAATCGAGTCTACTATACATGTATCTAATCGAGAAATTTATTTTTACTTAAAAAAAATTGTTTAAATCAACTGACCCAAAATAATTTTCCATGGTTCTGATTTTTACTGATAAATTAAAATAAATAACATCTGACCAAATGATGTTAAATATTTAATAATTATTTTTGTTAAAATTATTTTCTAATGAATGTGATGCCAATTTTTTTAAAAAAGTGCAACATCTAAAAATAATCTAAATTAGATCAAACATTTGGCAATTTTAATTGTGTTTTTTACAGTAATGTTATTTTTGATAAGAACATGAAATTTCTCTAATCACGTGATAATCCTGTTAATATTAATTTTAACCCTAGATTACTAGCCTAAAGAAATGGAAAACATTTTTAAAATAAATTTTGTAAGAAGTTTATGATGTTTCTTTTTTATTATTTAAATTAAAAAAAAAAAATCTTACAAATAAAATATGTAAAACAATATAAAATTAAAATATGAATCACATTATAACAACCTATCATTTAAACTTTTATCTTTTTATTTACTCAAAATGTTCATATATATTTTTTCTGTTTATCATTATCTTATTTAATTTGTTAACAACTCTGTGCTAAATTTTATTAAATACAATTATTACTGCTTAAACAAAAGTTATGTAATTTTACAATTTACGTAAAATGAATTACAACATAAAATAAATATTATAGACCATTCTTGTCCATAATTCAATATTTAACCTTGTCAAGAACACTTAGGTCTAGTATATTATTAGAAAATGATGCAAGAGATGGACTCGCCAGTAATAGAAGCACAGGTGCCAATTTTCTATTATTTAAAATTTACTATAAATTTCAATAAATATCGTAACACGTCAATAAAAAAAATTACGCCGTATTATTGAACTGTAAGTACTTTCTGCATCTAAATTTATATTAAGGAAACCGAACGTCAGAGTAATTCCATCAATTGAAAGTGAAAGGTCAATATCCTATAAAGTCACATGACATATCAACAAAATATTTTTAACATAGATACAAACTTGTTATATTTTTATAATCAAATTGAACGCAAATATATTTCGACAAATTATAAAAATAAAAAGCGTAAAAAATAAACACGATACATAAAATAATAATAACAACTAAAGCCCCGTATTCTCACCTCATTTATAAAAGTGATTTTTATCAAAAATGCTTTTGACATTTACTTAAAATTATTTATAATAGTTTATTTATATTTTATAATATCAAATATAATAAAAATGATCAAAAATAGTAAAATTATTCATATTTGATCAAAAACAGAAGCAAAAACTTATTTTGAAATTAATGATAAAAGTAATTTTTCACGAAAAAGTGAGGTGAGAATACGGCCTTAATATATTTATAGCTTCTTTTTAAATAAAAGTGCGTATATTTTAAATTATTTATTTATAAAAATATCTTAAGAGTTGAGTTTAGCTCGGTTTACATTTTAAAATATTAATATATTAAAAGTATTTAATTTATAAAAATAATTTAACACATAAAAAGATTAAGAGACATTATTTTAATACATTTAAAATGATACTTTTTGTTGCAAAGATAGATTACATTTTATTCAAAATAAAATTGCAACATTACTGTCCGTGAATAAGATAAATTTTTAACTGCGTACGACTGTTTATTTTGTGGTTAATATTTAGTTATATAGCAAAATACGTCGTAGACTAAAATTTCCTTTGTAACTTTAATTGAAAAATATCATTTATTAGAATGCCTGTTACGATTTAACTGCCACTAAACTGAGTAAAAACTGTAAAAACCATGATGAGCAAAACTAAACTGCGTAAATTTCGTTATGATTTTACTAAGCTACATAGTTAAAATTGAGCGTCTATGGCCTGCCTAAGAAACGATAATCGGAATAAAATATGTGATTGAAAAGTAAGTAGTAAAAAAAAGAAGAATAAAATAATTCGTAATTACCCGGTTTGTGGGGCGAATGAGCAATCTGCAGATATTTTCAAACCGTTGGCGAGTTTGTCTTGAAGCGCTACTTCTGCAGCTAAAGTATTGTCCGTGTTCCATTTCTCGCTAAATGTGAGTCCGTGTTCCTTAATTTTGTATTTTGTTTCCAAGTTACCAAATACTTTGCCGGTATCCTGATTCGATACGCCGCCACTGTTAAATTCTACTCCGGAATTTGTTTTAGTTTTGACATCCAGTTTTAAGAGACCGAAATGGTAGCCTTTTCCAAATACATCACGAGCATGTTTGCCTAAGTCTGAATATGGTGGGGGAGACATTATCTACAAAAAAATAAAATTGAATAAATTATAAAAGTAAGTAAATCATATGATTGATAATAGATAGAATATTGCTTGTCATGCAAAAAAAATTTATACAATTATTATTAAAATGATTCTATTTCTTACATAAGTAATAATATAAAACCTTTAAAAATAATAAAAATACAAAACATGTTTAACTACTATATTACGTAGGAGTTATATAAAGCATTTTATATTAAAATATAGTATATTTTTATAAAAATATAATGAATTAAGCTCAATAAATCATAAAATCTTGTAAAATATACATATATTTACATATTTAAGTAAATTCTTTACGTTTGTAATTAACAAGATGTTACGTAACCTAGACAAGTAAAATAGAGCTATAAATTTAGAATATTTTCACGAGTAGGGCATGGCACGTTGTGAATCGATCTTAATATGAGACACCGTATTGACCAATTTTTACAATAAGGTCACACTAATTTTGTCTTAACGTATATTTTAAATAAATAGTATTACTTTAATTAATTAAAATTTTATATCTATTTCACAATAAAAAAGAAAATTGAAGTATGCAAAGAGCAGAATGGAGACAACCGGGTCGAAGACCGGTAGTATGACGTACACCATAAAAGCGCAAATTTGTTAAAGATTTTAATAAAACAGAACATATAAAATTACATTAATAACAATAAATAATAAGGAAATAATAATGAACTTACGATTAATTTAAAATTTACGTAGTAAAAATAAAAATTCGAGCAACACGGCTACCAGTCCACAGACCAACACTGAGACTGATTTTATTCGGTTTTCACGCTAGAGGTCTATACCGATGCAATGACGTATGAAAGTTATTTTACTATCTTTAACAATATTAATTCAAAATCAATATTCAAATATAATCTTTAATTGTTAAATGCAATAATCAAATAATAATGTGACCATACAACATTAATTCAAATTTATAAGCAAAATATTATGCACTTTATAATCTCGAACCCAAAATGAAGAAATTTAAATTTAAAACAAGCGTAGTTTCTCGAATTCAGTTTTATATTGAAAATATCACGATATTTAAAAATGTTAATACATATATCTTTACTATACTTACTATTCTTTCATTCTGATTTTGTTGAGCACTACATATCCGACAAGTTTTTGGATCTAATGGTTTCTTTTTACTTATTCCACAATCATCATTTGATCCATAACTTGTATGACGATGTAACGATGACATTTTCGCAGCTATTTAATTATATTACGTTACTGACATTCTCAACTAAAATTTTATTCAAAATATAAATAAAATTATCAGTAATGTCATTTTTTTTGACATATTGATAAACAATGGTTTCGTTGATTCGAAATTTTTTACAAAAATACAGTTATCGTTAGAATATATTTCACATATTTCATTTATAAAATCGTATAAAATATATAAACAAAATATGTTTCTTAGTTAATTTTGTCATGTGCATTTTGCTAATTACTGTACGAGAAAGTTCTAGAAATAGTAAAATTTAAAAGTGCAGAGAAGACCGGACATTGTTTACCACTGAGAAGAAAATAAACTTTGTATTCATATATAAATTGCACACTGTACCAATTCTAAAAATGTGCAACTCTTCATTTGACTTGGGCCAATGTTCGAGTAAACTTCTCTTGTCACTGTTGGTGCTTTACTTTAATTCTCTATTAATATTTTGATTATTATTTAATATAGTTTTAAAATGGAAGGAGAATTGGTAAATATATTTAGTAAAAAATGTGTTTGTGTTTCATTTACTAACTCGTTTCATTTCAATAACATTTTAATTATATTTGCATTTGTTTCTAGAAAAATTGGAATATTCTACAAAATGATAAAGTCGGTAGATATGTTGTAGCAGGTCGTAATTTAAAAGCAGGAGAAATTATTTTCTCTGAGGTACCCTTTGCTTATGGCCCCAAAGCCGGTATGTAAATTTTTAAATCGATATATAAGGTTAATTAAATTTTTATTTGTAATTCAAACAAATATTATTAATTAACAAGAAATACACATAATAAAAATATCATAGTTATTTTAAATTTTTGATATTTATATTTTGATAAACATGTTTCGAATTTTCTAGAATGTTTTAATTATCATATTCATTTATACGAGTTTTTTAATTTAGATTTTACTAATCTGTTAAATTAAAATTACTCTTTTTCTTTCCAGTTCTTAATTTTACAAAATTTTAAAATATGATCTAATTTAATACATAGGTATTATAATTATTTCGAAATTTTGATTTGAGTAAAATAAACTGAATAATTTATTTTTTATATACACGTATTTCTATGACTGTCAGTAATTTTTGTCTTTATTTGTTACTTATATTGAAAAACTTTTAATATAATTTTTCAGATACATCTCCGTTGTGCTTAGGGTGTTATACGCCTGCAGATGGTACAACACTGTGTTCAAAATGTGGTTGGCCCGTGTGTGGTTCCGAATGTGAAGAAATTCCAGCTCATAAAAACGTAGAATGTAAAATATTTTCAGCAGGTGGTGTAAAATTTCAACCGGTTGAAGATTATACAACTCCTTGTTCACAATACGAATGCATAACACATTTAAGGTAAATTTATTGCATAAAATATTAAAAAATTAATAAATAAAATGTAATAGTTTTAACCTGAAAATGTAGATTACTTTTAGCAAAAGACGCCAATCCAGAACGATGGGAAGCGGAAGTGAAAACAATGGAAGATCACAATAATCTAAGGAAAAATGAACCGAGTTGGAAGGTGAATCAAACGAATATAGTTGATTTTCTTCGTGGTCCATGTAAATTAAAAGATCTTTACAGCGAAGAACTAATTCATACGATTGGTGGTATTATTGAAATTAATGCATTTGAAGGAAGAAGCAGTAGCGGTTACGCGGTTAGAGTAATTTATCCAAAACTCGCGATGATGTCACATAATTGTGTTTCGAATACGACACATTGCATCGTTCCTGTTAATGAACATGGAGAAGAATTTCGGTAATAACTGTGTTTTAACAATACTAATATTTGTAATCTATATATTTGTAAATAAAATGTAAGCTTTACTAACTTGAATGTGCATTAAAAAAAAAACTATATTAACAAAAATAAAACACATTTCGTAATTACTTTACAAACAAACAAAACTTATTTTAATTAACGTTCATGCTAACACAAAATTAATTTTTCTTATCTAAGCAATAATGTTTTTTTATTTTTTAATTATATTATATTTTGAAACATATGAAACATAATATTTTTTTAAATATTAGAAATGAAAAAAATATTTGTCATTAAAGACGTTTAGTATATATTTGATTCAATAAATATTCTAAATTTAACACTAAGTATATAATTTTATAAATCATTTTATAGAAACTATGTAGGTAAAATTTTTGAATTATACGATTATATTTCTTCCGATGTTGGCGTATTCATATATAATGTCTGCGCTCCTGATACTTCAATATTGATATTTTCATACTGTTTCTCTAACTTCTATAAACATTCTTGATTTAAAAAAAATTGAATTAGTATACTATTTTTACTAAAAATAATTCTAAAATTATATTCTAGTACTAGGACTTATATAGTTATAGTATTATTTTATTCGAACAATAAATATTTGTTAAATAACTGAAAGATTATAAATTTATAGAATGTACATTCGTGCTGCTTTAGACATAAAGCAAGGTGAAGAATTATTTGCTAGCTACACACATTCATTATTACCAACAATGCTACGACGAGAACATCTAAGAGACGGCAAATATTTCGATTGTGATTGTGCACGATGTGCAGATCCAAAAGAACTTGGCACGCATATGAGCACATTAAAATGCACAAAATGTGATCCAGGAATAGTCACATCGACAAATCCACTAGGTATATAACATAGAAACATTATCTAATTAACTTATCTAATTACCTATGTATTAATTAGATCGCGACGCATCGTGGAAATGTTCACATTGCGAGTTCACTGCCCGAGGTGAAACAATTCGTAAAGTTCTTGTAACGATTCAAGCGGAATTGGATATGGTAGAGATGACAGAACAGGATAGTCACGGTATTGAAGAAAGAGAAAAGATTTTCAGAAAATACAGATCGGTACTGCATCCAAAACATGCGTTTATGACGATTTTAAGGCACTCGTTGAGTCAAATGTATGGAAGAATGGAGGGCTATATGCTGGAGGATCTTCCAGATATTTTATTGGAAAGAAAAGTTGAACTATGTAGACAGTTATTGGATGTTCTTAATGTTATTGAACCAGGGCATTCTAGAATAAGAGGTACCGAGAATTTATATTCAATTATCAAAATAATAATTTTAATAAAGGCCAATTAATTCATCAATTTAGTTATAAAAATATTTCTATATTTATACATATTTCACGTATAAAATTATGTTAAAGTTAATCAATATTAAATTTTATTTAAATAAAAAATATATAAAAAGTATAAATATTTTAGAATTTAGCCGTTGTCTTGAATGTTAAATTTTTAATATTTGTTATTCTTCTATAGGAATGACTTTATACGAATTGCACGCACCATTAATTTTATTAGCAAGAAATTTTCATCGGGCAGGAGTAATTAATAAAGAGACTTTAAAAACAAAACTAGAAGAAGCACTATCAACTTTAGAGGAAGCAGCCACAATATTGCATTTAGAACCACCGTCATCACCCGAAGGAATAATTGGTCAAGTTGCCGTTCAATCTTTGCAGCAACTCAAAGAAAATATTCATGTTCTTATTGAGCATGCATAATTTTTGTTTTGTCTACATTTATGTATATTCTGTATTTTATGTTATAGTATTTATAATAAAGTTATTTTAAAATTAATTTGTAAGTCTCTTGGTTTGGTTACAAAAATAATTATACTGTCTGGCATAAATGAACGAAAATATCGGATTACCTATACTTTAAACTAATGCTTGAATGTGTGTGTGTGTGACTGTGTGTGGTTTTGTGTGATAAAAATAGATCAAGAATGCTGTTAAAATAATTTTAAAATAGATTTAAACGGAAGATATGTATACATATTATTTAGTTGATGCACCATAAGTTAGACATAAAATGGCAAGGAAAAATAAGTCGAAAGAAAATAAAACTCCAGTACAAAAAAAGTGTGCATTTTGTAATTCACCGGCAAATTTAACTTGCGTTAATTGCAATGGAATTCATTATTGTTCCAAGGAACATCAAAAACAACATTTGGAGAAACACACTATTGATTGTAAACCATATATTGTTAAACAAAACAATGTTTTGGGAAGGTAAAAATAATAATACCTATTAATTATTTTGTGTGTGTGTATTTTAAATTTTAATTAACATTATAGATATATAGTTGCTGTAAGAGATATTAAGCAAGGTGAATTAATTTTAAGAGATGCCCCAACTGTAGTAGGACCTTCTATACAAACAGCCCCATTATGTTTAAACTGCTACAAACCGATTTCATCAATAAAGAAACCATTCGATTGCACTCAGTGTCATGTGGCCCCATTTTGTAGTCCCCTATGTAAAGGTGTCGAACATTCTAAAGCAGAATGTAATCATTTTAAAAATAATGATATGTTAACAACAGAAAATATAATGCAACATTATCAAATTGTTACTCCTCTACGTTGTCTACTTTTACGCGAAACTAATCCAGAAAAATGGAAGGAATTGATAAAAATGGAAGCGCATATTGATCAGAGAAGAGATACTCCAATATGGAGAAATTATAAAAATAATGTTGAAAACATTCTATCTTATTATGGAGTGGTGACAGAAAAAAATATGAAAGAAGAATTGATACAAAAGATCTGTGGAATATTGGATGTAAATACATTTGAACTTAGAATTCCTGGCTTTGAATTTGTGGCAAATAATACTAATATGAATTGCCTAAGAGGTGTATATTTAAATGCAGCATTAATGGCTCATGATTGCATCGGAAATACCCATTTATCAGTCGATGATAAATTTAATTTGATTATTCATGCCAGTGTTCCTATACCAAAGGATTCTCTAATTTATTTTAATTATACCAATGCAACACAAGTACATTATTAGATTTTTAACTTTTTCCAAAATCAAATAAACAAATTTTATTCTTGCAGGGAACATTTGAACGTCAAGAACATTTGAAAGAGGGAAAATACTTTAATTGTAAATGCAAAAGATGTTCCGATAATACAGAATGTGGCACTTACATGAGTTCAATAATTTGTGTAAAATGCCGCAATGGTTTAGTTATACCTAAATTAAATAACAAAAATATATATTCTCATGATACAATATGGAATTGTTTTTCAAAAAAATGTGATTATAAATGTCGAGGAAGCATGATAAATTCTGCTGTAAATTGTGCGAAAGATTTGATAGAATATACTGGTAATACACAATATTATTTTTCTATAAGTAATATATTTAACATAAATACTTTCTTAATTTACAGATAAAACTGATATTCGAAATATCGAATTTTTAATCAAAAAATTGTCCTACACTTTTGCACCATTTCATTCATTGATTTTAGATTTAAAACAAAATTTAGTCGGACTATATTCTCAATTTCTGCAACGAGAAGTAAATCCGAACAAAAAGTTTCTAACTCGAAAATTAGAAATATGTCAGGAATTGTTACCAATACTGGAAAAAGTTGAACCAGGGATTTCAAGATTAAAAGGTAAGCTATATTTTATAAAATATATTGAAATAATGTTGATTTTTTTTAAATGTTTATAATTTAGGAATTACTCTTTACGAAATGCATATTCCAATGGTAATAATTGCAAATCGCGATTATGATAACAAAGAAATATCTGCCGAAAGTTTATTGGAAAAATTATTAGAAGCTGAAACAGTTTTAAAGAAAGCAATATCTTGTTTATTGTATGAACCTAATATTAGTCCCGAAGGACGGCTAAATGCAAGGGCATTAAATGAATTAAAATTACTTAGAAATTCTATTTCTAGTGTTCAACAAATTGTTGCAAACAAAAAAGAAGCCGTTGATAAAAGACGTAAAAACAAAAAATAAATTGTATATTCACTGAAATAAACTGAGTTGTACACACTAAGATATTTATATTATTTTTAATTCCAATCGTTATAATAAATATATTTAATCAATATTCTTTTAAATAATTAATGTAATTATTTCACCGCATATATGCAACCATATTTACAGCACTGCATTGTACGATTTATTTGTTCCGTGACAGGCGCATTTTTCATTTGTTATAGTTGTCATAATAACATAATAATGCCGGTAAGAAATATTATTAATAATATATATTTATACTACTTAATTTCATTGAAAAGCTAAATTTATGTTTATAACATTTTTATTTTATGTAATATATAATGATTATAAGAAAATTATAAATTCTAACCTCATTTTATTGTTTCAGCTATCTCCTCTTGGAGAACACGGTTTAATTGTTGGAGTATTATTAAGTTTTATAACAATATTTAATTATTCTTTACATAGAATAGATGAAGGGCATGTGGGAGTTTATTATAGGGTAAGTAGAATATTTGTAAATGAATTCATAATCTGATAAAAAAAATTTCAGGGTGGAGCATTGCTACCCGTTACTAGTCAGCCGGGATTTCACATGATGATACCTTTTTTAACATCATTCCGAGCAGTTCAGGTGAATAATTGAAATATATAATTCAAAAATTTAATTATAATATTTATCCAATTAAACTTGATTTGAAGATTTAATAAGATAATTAAGCTGTAGCTGGGTTCCATAACAAAATCGTACTCTTGTTTGTAATCGAAACCAAATAGAAAAATACAGTGATCAGATAATGCCAATATGACTAGTTCCAATTAATAACGATACATTAGTAATGCAAACAGTAACATTTTGCTTGGTGTCAGTTGAAACATCTCGTCTATTTCCAAAATACGGAACCCTTTCGACAAATGCGGGTCAAATTCATTGTCTCTCGTCGGAACTATATTTTTTGACCTATTGAATTTTTCGAACGAACAAAGATTTTGAATTGGCTATAGAATTCAGGCACTTGAGTTTTCGGAATTTTTTTTTTTCTGTATCAAGACACTGTACTGTAAGTTAAAATAATTAGAAAAGTATAAATTTTCCAAATTTCGATCTACAAAATGAAATTCATTAGAAAATTTTCAACAGAAATATAGGCCCGTATTCTCACCTCATTTATAAAAGTGATTTTTGCCAAAAGTACTTCTGACGTTTACTTAATATTATTTATTAAGCAATTTATAATAGTTTATATAAATTTTATAATACCAAATATAATAAAAATGATCATAAATAGAAAAACTATTTACAATTGATGAAAAACAGAAGCAAAAAGTTATTTTGAATTTAATGATAAAAGCACTTTTTTCGAGGTGAGAATACGGGCCATAGTTTTTAATTTATGAGGGCTTCAATTTTAATTGTATGATTTTTCGTAAATAGGAACTCGATTTAATATAATTAATTTGAATTATCTAATTTATGAATTATAGGTAACTTTACAAACTGATGAAGTAAAAAATGTGCCCTGCGGAACAGGTGGCGGCGTAATGATATATTTCGATAGAATTGAAGTTGTTAATATTCTCAGTCCGTCAAGTGGTAAATAATAACTAAATTACGTATAAAATTGTTAAAAATATAATTATGAATTTGTTCTAGTTTCGGACATAGTACGAAATTACACTGCCGATTACGATAAAACATTAATATTTAATAAAGTACATCACGAATTAAATCAATTTTGTAGCGTGCATTCGTTGCACGAGGTTTATATTGATCTATTTGATCAAATCGATGAAAATTTAAAGCAGGCCTTACAGAGAGATTTAAATGAAATGGCTCCTGGTTTAACAATTCAAGCTGTTCGTGTTACGAAACCGAAGATACCTGAAGTTATTCGGAAGAATTATGAACTAATGGAAGGCGAAAAAACCAAGTTGTTAATATCTACTCAACACCAAAAGGTTATCAATAAAAAGAAAAATTGTAATTATTCTTGAAACTGATTTAAGATCATTTTAGGTGGTAGAAAAAGATGCAGAGACTGAAAGAAAGAAGGCGATAATTGAGGCAGAAAAAGAGGCTCAAGTTGCTAAAATACAATTCGAACAAAAAATAATGGAGAAAGAATCGTTGCAACGAATGGCCCAAATTGAAGATGAAATACATTTGGCACGACAAAGAAGTCGTTCCGATGCGGAATTCTACCAGTCGAGAAAACAGGCCGAAGCGAATGAAATCTTATTGACCGCCGAATACTTGGAACTGAAGAAATACGAATCGCTTGCGCAGAATAATAAAATATTTTATGGATCGAGTATACCCAATATGTTCATTCAAGGCGGTTGTAATTATGTCGATAAGAATCAAGAACAGACTGATGTCGTAGGCGAAAAATAAATGATTAAAATAACGGAAATATCTCGGATCTCAGGGATCTCACTATTGTATTCATTTGTTGCTGTTGTTGTTGTGTTTTAACACAATTCAATCAATTTAAACTACTAATGGGGTATTTGCAAAAAGTGATTTCTTTTATTTATAGGTTATAAAACTTTAACTAATTTAAAACATTTCTATGTAAAAAGAACTAATCTCATAATAATAAAAATACTTGATAATAGAGAACTAGCAAGTTGCCCAGATCAACTATTATTATTGATATCTGAACACATTTCACAAATGTTTTGATAATGGTAAATTTAAAGCGAGCGTTTTATGCAGATATTTTGTTTACACAGTTATAAAGCAATTTCTACAAATATAAATTTATTATTAATTATATTAGAATAATATATCTAATATTATAATATAATTTTCCATTATTTATTTTATATAATAATTATGTAAAGTATCTTCAGTTCTGAATGAGTGAGAGGGGGGGGGGGTTTAATTATTGGAAAATTGTATTAATAATAACAAATAATAATTTATTTCCGATGCTGTTATGAAATGTCACAAATATATAGATTTTTAAACAAAATTTTTGCATGATACACCTCCATTTCATTGTGACATTGTCAAAACATAATGCGATATTTGTTTAGATGTCAAAAAAGTCACATCTGGGTAAATTTGGCCTTGAAGAATGCTTGCAAGTTGTCTATTTAAAACATTTGCATACAAAAAAATAATCATAGTCTTATTTTATATTTAAAATATTTCAATAAATTAATCTTTATTTATTTCTATTGCATGATTAAATATTTAAATTTTATAAATTCCTTTTTTTTTATATATATAATTTATAAAATATTGTTACCCCATTTCACCGTTTGATATATGAGTAAAAAGACGTAATTAAATTGTACTTTATTATTAGTTTTCATGGAGAAATTTATTATAAATTGTATTTACAAGAATTTGACTACACAAATAAATATTTTAAAAAGTTGCCAAATTTATCCAAGAAAACTAAATTTATATATATATTTAACTCTTTCATTATTTCTATGTACAAAAATGACTTATTACATTAAAACATTTTGATAAAACAAATTATCACCTAATTATCTTTTTATCACATCATATTCATTACTGGAATTTGTAAAAAAAATGTATTTCATTCTTTTTTAATAACATTCTCATTGTAAAATTGTTACACAAATAAATTTATACACAATCGTCAAGATAAATCGGAGTAATTTATTTTATACGGTAATTATAATAAGCGGTACTTTAACAAAAAGCAATAGCCGGTCTTTTTTTAAGATACTTAAATTATATAAAACTATTTGTTAAGTATCACAACCCGTATTTTAGTAATACGAAGATACGCAATCGGTTAATAAAAAACTATATAAAACCAATACCTATTATTAAATTATAACAGCAATATAAAAGTTGTGACAATTCTGGAACATATTTTTATATAACTATATATCTATTTTCTTAATCATAAATGCTTTTATCTGTTTCAATAAAACAATATTACGTAAATAATAAATTAATACAAAATTGTAACTCGTCATTATTATAATCAATAATATTTATTAACGGAATATAAAACAGATGAAAGGCTTTTATGATACAAATACTAATTAGCTATCAGTAATAGCACCTTTTTGATATTTATACAAACAGTCTTCGTAAAATTGGAAATATAAACAATATAAAAATTATTGTTAAACATAAAATACGTATTACGTAAAATTGTAAGGTTATTTTTTTTGTAATTCAAGGTCTCAACAACCAGTAAATAATTATTTTTTTTACAATAATAACATAAGTGACAACAATTTTTCCTCAAATCAAATAAAAGATTTCATAAATAAAAACTATGATTGTGTACAACAATCAAAATATTTTGTTATGTTAAAATTGATGTAGATCTTTTTTAGTGATTTGTTTCGGATTTGATGCTATATTTATTTTTCGCTATCAGAATCGGCAAGATCAGGAACCGTTTTCGGTTGTGACTTTGCGTAATATTCTACGAGACAGAATGTTACTGTACCAGCTGTTGCAAGAACAATGAGAATGCCCAACTGGAAGTACAGGTTAATGACATTGGCGTAGAAGAAAGAGATGGCCGCTGCAACTGACTAACGAACAAAAAAAATCATTTAAAAATAAAATTAACGAGAACGGATTAAAAAGGATGAATTAAAAATGGAGAAAACGAATTAGCTGGTATTATAAGGAAAAATCGAATGCAGAATAAATTAGTGTAATATTGGAAAAAATGTTGTCAATTAAGATGGTGTATGGCCATCTTGAACGAATGTCTAATGATTGTTTGATGAAAAAAATATATGTGAGTGAAAGGTGTACGTCTATGTAGATATCCGTTAAGTAAATATACAGGGTGATTTATGACGTCGGGGAAAAACTACACCGGATGATTCCTAAGAGTAATCTAAATAAAAAACTTCAAATAAACATATGTCCGAAAATGCTTTCTAACGGAACTGTAGCCGTGAAAAGTTTATTACATGTAACATCAATCGCGTTAGCCTTATTTATTATATCAAGAAAAAAAAAAACAAGTCATAAACTTCTGAATAATTGTAAAATTACTGATTGATTTCCTAACGTTTTGTTTAAACACTATTAAACCAATTTACTAGTAATGACTTACTGCGTCCCGACAAAATTTGTCTTGGATTTTTAATTATTGTAAATTGTTTATTAAATATTTATTTATGTGTGTACAAAAATGTATAAACTAGTAAATTGGTTTACTAGTGTTTAAACAAAATGTTAGAAAATCAATCAGTAATTTTACAATTATTCAGAAGTTTATGACTTGTTTTTTTTCTTTTTCTTGATATAATAAATAAGGCTAACGCGATTGATGTTACATGTAACAAACTTCTAACGGCTACAGTTCCGTTAGAAAGCATTTTCGGACATATGTTTATTTGAAGTTTCTTATTTAGATTATTCATAGGAATCATCCGGTATAGTTTTTCTCATGAATATTGAAACAAATTTAGGTAAGTAATAAGGTTTGTTCCAATCTACCATTAAATCAATTTGGAATTAATTTAAAACTGTTTGAGGCATGCGCAATGTGTAATATACCGTAATGTGCATGCCTCATAATTCCCAAATTAGTTCAAAATGTAGTTGGAACAAACCTATGGACTTTCTTTAGATTAAAATCTACTTTACAATCTGTTATAAATCTCAACAGAATATTTGTAAAAATCGTCTTGAATCAGGATTGAAATACTATAAATATGATAATTTTTTTTGAATAAAAAAAAAGTCTTACCTGTGTAAATTTAAATATGGCAAAAGCAGACGCACTATCATTGGCAAACACTCCGCCAAGTGTCGAATAAATCTGCGTATTATAACAACTATCAGCAAAACCCAATAAGAACGAACAGAATACGGCAAGTACTCCATTTGACGAAAGATAAGCTTCTTCTTCCGTTTCTCCAAAGATCGAATCTTTCGGTAAATTTAAGAAGATCAAAAAGAAGGCGATAATATGAACAACAAATCCAGCCACTACAATTGGTGATCGGCCCCAACGAATTGTTTTCGAACCAAGAATACCGAAAAGTGCGCCACCTATAGATAGAAAAATTAAATATTACGTTACTTTATATGGAGATATTTAATATGAAATATTTTAGTACCAATGACTTCTCCTAAACCGATTAAGATTCCAGATAGGCCGATCAATTCTTTGGAATTTTTAATTTGTTCGGTGAATCCAATTGCGTTACTGTATACACCACTATAAAATGATAATTCGATACCTGAAAATAATATTCATAATTTTAATTGTTAATATTAAGTATATAATGAAATAACGTTTCCAATTGTTACGTTATAGTGTTACGATATTTGTAACTTAATTAGTATCACTAAAAAAAAGTTCAAAATTCTTACAATTATTTGATAGAAATTTGTTAAAATATTCCAAAAACGATTCAAGTTATTATTTTTAATTTGGAAGGTTTGAAGGCAATAATGGATCATTTAATAAATATATAATTAATTATTTATTTATTATATCATTAATATATTATTAATGCAATTTAATTGTATTATTTTATATTTTTCTTTTACATATTATGTAGTTGATGTGGCCATGATATAATGACCGAATCATTCAAAAAAATAAATAAATTAATTAATCATATATTCATTAAATGATCCATTATTGCCGCCAAACCTTTCAAATTAAAATTATAATCGAGGATCAATATTAATTTTTCACTTCAAGTTATTACTGAAAGTTTGAGAAAGCTTTGTTTTGAGAAAAGGTGCGTTAAAATTTTTTAATAACAAATTTTCACATCCTACTAAACAAAAGGTATAAAAAACTATCTAGCATTGTAAAAAATAAAGTTTTAGTTATACAGATATTGTGTAGATAGCATGCATTTAATGCAATAATCTAAAAATGTGAAATCTTGATCCAAATCACTTTACTAATTATTGGCATTCCTGAAAATTTTGCTTTATAAAGGTAAGGATAAGGACCCTATTCCTGTGTTAGGGGGGGGGGTTTAAGTTTATTAAAATGATTTATTAAGCAAACTTAAAAATAGTATATTATAAATTTTATAATAGTAATGTTGGTGCAACTGTAACTAAAATTGATATTTAATTTAAGTGCTAATATTTTTTATATTTATATTATTTATGTAGCCTATAATAAATAAAATATAAATTTATGAATTAAACTTTTATGTTTCATATTTACAAAACAATTTTACCAAAACAAATGAATATATATATTTTACATAACAAATAACACAATTAAAATAAAATATTTATTAACCACAAAACATAGTTTTTTACAAATATCAATTATAACTGTCACATATATTATTAAAGTTTGTAAAATAGCTTAGTAAAAAGAAACAACCAAAGCAGTAAATCTAGTTTAATGAATAGAAAGAAAAATGTAACATGTTTGTCAAACGAATCATATTAATTAGAAAACTTAATTATACATATGGCGTACCAAAAGGAAAGTGTTATAGTTACCTGTATAGAAGAAAGTAACGCTCAACAATAACATATCTCTTGTGATGAATAAACTGCCGGCATTTTTTAACGCATCTAATGGACTCAAGGTCTCCGGTATTTCGTTATCAGCGTTATTTTCGGGTGGTCGTCTTAATATCAATAAAAATACGATGCCAACAATTGAAACGGCCGATAATACCCAAAATACAACAACTCGTGTGTCTTCGTCGATTTTTTTCAAGTTTTGAAATTTAAAGTAGACGAAAAGGTTGCCGAAGAACATACTAAAATAATTATAATTTTTCTATTAGCTTGTTTCATTTAGATTATATTAATAGGTTAAAATGGATTATATTTTTAATGTTTGTAATTCCTTAGTAGACCAGGTGGCTATACTGTTTAATATTTTGAATTATATAGTTTTAATAACAGTTTTATTTGCTTTATATTTTTACTACTGACACGTGTAGTTTATTAATCAGTAATGTGAAATTTAATATAGATTTTGAACGACTCAGATACATTTAAAGTTCTTTATATTGTCAAAAAATAGTAATAAAAATATCAAAAAATTAAAACTAATGTTAAATTCGAAATATTTTTTTCAATTTAACATACAAGTGTGTTGACTTGGACCGTCGTACATAGGGATTTAGCATGTAAAATCAGACATGTGCGATTTCCTGCTTCCCAAATTATTTTACAAAAAAAACATTGTGATAAATGTTTTAGGGCATACTTTTCTGCATGTAAATCAATTACTAAAATTTTTTTTGAAACCTTCCTAACGTCAAGAATTAGGTCTAAAGTTGTTAAGAAATTGACTGGAAAATGGCAGTAGCCGTGAAATTTGAACAAAAAATCAAACAAATGCTAATGCACGGCCGACTAATGCCATTTTCAGTCAATTTCTTGACAACTTTAGGGCTAATTCCTGACGTTAGGATGGTTCCAAAAAAAAAATTTGTTGATAGATTTACATGTAAAAAAGTGTTTCCTAAAACATTTATCCCAAAGTTTGTTTTGTAAAATAATTTGGGAAGCAGGAAATCGCACATGTCTGATTTTACATGCTAAATCCCTATGTACAACGGTCCAAGTCAACACACGGTATACAAATTAGTATAAAAACAGTTTTAGAATAAAATTCTGTTAATTATTTATATAAAAACGACGTTTCGACGAAAGCTAAACGCTCGTCTTATTATTATCAGACATAAGTAAATAACAAGTACATAGCAACAAGTTACTAGGTAACATACAAGTAACTAGAGCACAGAAATTATAGTTTTTTAATTAATGGAAGCCAAATTTCATTCAATTCAGGGCCTTCACAGTGATTTATGTTATTCTTTTCTTTATAAATCTCTATTGCTTCTCTTATTAATCTGTTGCTAATATTGATTTGTCTAGCAATTATTATCGTATCTTCAAATTTTACATCATAAAGCATGTTCAGCAATAGCAGATTTATCTGGGTGATAAAAATAAATTAAATAAATTATTAAATACGATAATATTATTTTGAAAACATATTTCAATTATATTCTAATTCTAAAAACTATGTTACATATAACTTGGATGGACACGGCTGTAGGCACTTGTTGAAACATTTTTAAAATTTTGTATCAAAAAACCAAGAGTAGTGTGTACTTTTTATTTTTATGTCACATATGCAGGGCTGGACTGGAAACACATTTAGGCCCGGAAAATATCGGTAACGTAGGCCCACAATATTAAATTAAAAAAAAAAGTACATTAGTAATTTATAAACATATTTATTAAAATAATAAAAAGGATTTTTTTTTTGGATAATTGCAACAAAATTAAGTACATAGTGAAGTAATTGAAAACAATTAAATAAATATTATTAATTAAACAACTTTTTTTAAATATTTGACTTTTTTCTTTCATTATATCAATAACTCGATTATTGTCAATATTATTGTAAATTTTTTATTTCATTTCATTAAAAAAAACACTTAAATATATTGTGGGCCCATCGGGATATTCCCGGTATCCCGGTGGGTCAGTCCAGCACTGCACATATGCTATATCCCGGCGTATGCCCATTGGGCATGCAAACTGGGCACAGATTCCAGGTAGCCAGTATAAATACTTACTTAAATACGAGAATCGAAATAATACAGCATAATTTTTCTAATAAAAATTAAAATACAGTTCAATATGCTAAATGACATGTTAATACTGGAAGTGGAAAAAAAAATGCAAAAGCAAATATTATATTTATTATCAAAAAATATAATTGCAATAAAAATTTAATTACAATTATAATTTACTTGTTGATGCATATTTATAACATATCAACTTAACAAAATTTATTCTACTTATCATGTTGTCTTCACGTTTTTTTATCATTTCTAAAATATAATGGGGAAGTTTAGCGTGATTGAAGTTGCGTGTAAAATATTTTTTTCTCAAATATGTATACAAAATAACAACAGAAACTGTCATTAAAATTTTTAATAATTGTTTCATTTATTTGTTATTAACAATTTTTGTAAGGACATTACTGACGTCACAAGGCCACTGTGCGCAAGCGCAGAAGAGTTGGTGAGATATAATTTTAAAAACGTATGTCGTAGCAAATGTTGCTTTTGTTGATTTTGTTACGCCCAGCCAATAGCTTGTATCGGTAACCATAGCAATACATGTGCGTCTGATTCAGAAATCGACAAAAGTTTTGCGAAGACATTACTGACGTCATCACGACATGTTTTTGCATTTTTTAGGAAATCTGGGCATCTTTGAGAAAAATGATAAATTAAACATCATTTTTTAAGCCATTTCCAACCAAATAAAGAAATAAAAAAGATACGCTAAACTTCCCCAAATAAAATACAATTTCTCTGATCTTAACGTCAAAAGAATCAGATCAATAGTAATGAATATTTATTTCAAAGCAAAATATATACACCCTTCGTGTAGGTACAAAAGGATTAGTACCTGTGCACTGAAGGGGATTATAGGGGTTAGTTGTGCCCAATTTGTATGTGCAGACTAAGGCTACCTGAAATCTGTGCCCTGTTTACTTGCGCCGGTTTCAGCAGCCAAAGTGCGAAACAGGTACCAGAATCGGGCTGTATATATTTTGCTTTGAAATAAATATCCATTACTATTGATTTGATTCTTTTGACGTGAACATCAGAGAAATTGTATTATTATTTAATGATGGAGGTGAAGTGTATGTTAAGCGAAAGAGATCAAGAATTACTAATCGTAAATAAGTTCAAATTTTGTGTGGGAAGAAAAACTAAAAATTGTGTGCAGTGGCGATGTGCAAATAAAAAATCTAAGTGTTCTGCTAAAATTCGTACATCTCTTAGTGACTATACTGTGATATTAAGTAGTGATGTGGAGCACAATCATGCTGAAGAGATGAATATTCAGAGGCAAGTGTTAAATAATAATTTAAAAAGGAAGGCTGTTTGTAATTTAACAGAAAAACCAGCGAAATTAATTCGTTCAGAGTTGCATACAAACTTTGCTGATAAATTAACGTCTAAGGACTTAGGTTTAGTACGTAGAAATATGTGGAATTATAGACGAAAATTATTACCTCCATTATCGCAGTCGCAAGGGTAAGTTTAGTTTTGGAAATTCCATAGTAAGTATTTATACTGTATATATACCTGCGCACTGAAGGGGATTATAGCAGTTAGTTGTGCCCATTGGGCTTGCGCCGCTATATCCTATGTCCAATGAAATAGTGCCAGATGCGTACAAATAAGGGTCGGGTCAAACCCAGGTAGTGAAGCTAGTTAAGCCGAGTGCCAGATGCGTACAGCGTTTATATAATATTTATAATACACTAATGAACGTTTGGTTAAAAAGATTTATTTGAATGATTTTGATGGTTTACGTTTGCGTGGACGTCCAATGAGTAGTTGGAGTGATATGATTGAGAGTGTTTTGCGTGAGCGAAAGTTTCCAAGTAGTAGGAATAGAAGAGCATGTATGAGAGGAATTATGAATGTGGATGAAGCGAAAGTTGCTTGTTTGGATAGGAGTGTTTGGAGGCGACTGATTTCGGGATAATGAAAAGAGTTTGTGCCACACCCTTTTGGGTATATGGCGTGATTGTGTATGTATGTATGTATGTATGTATAATACGCTATAATATCATAGCACATAATTTTTACAAATAATCAAGTCAGCGTTTAATTTTAAAATTGGCCAAGTTTATATTTATTGGTTTAAATTTGATTTGTGTAGATTAATATTTAATAAATTCATATCGTTTACCAACTTCGTTACTTTTTACTAGGAATATTATAATAAATTATGCTTAAATTAGTGATGTTAAATTTGTAATAATAATTACAGAAACTACCCTACCCTTTTGTTAATTTTGCTTGTTGTATTTAGATATATAAGAACAAATTTTGTTAAACCTTTTGTAGTATTACCTTCTGATAATGGCTTAATAGCCGAAATTGGCCAATAAAGGATTTTTTATTGTTATTGTGAAAATTTAACCGAGTGTTTTAATTTTTAATTTACATATTTCCAAAATGATTACGGAAAAGTGTGAGGAAAAGTTTATGTAATTATTATTACAAATTTAACATCACGAATTTAAGCATAATTTATCATAATATAGTAAAAAGTAACAAAGTTGGTAAACGATATGAATTTATTAAATATTAATCTACACAAATCAAATTTAAACCAATAAATATATAAACTTGGTCAATTTTAAAATTAAATACTGACTTGATTATTTGTAAAAATTATGTGCTATAATATTATAGCGTATTATAAATATTATATTTTGACCATAAGCACAACTCGACCCTTCCCAAACCGCTGTACGCATCTGGCACTCGGCCTAACTAGCTTCACTACCTGGGTTTGACCCGACCCTTATTTGTTCGCAAGTGGCACTAAATAATGTTTGTACGCAAGTGGCACGACACCGTGTTTACAATAGACTTTCTAGATCCTATATCTATCTAGGTAGATTTCAATTAGAAATTCATTATGTTAATTATTTTTAACAGTTGGTCAAAGCACATCAAACAATACAATATAATATATTTTAAAATAATTGTTTCTTTACAATTCTTTAATACAAAGAAAACTAAAATAATAAAACAGATTGCAATGAATAAACCAATTAAATTAGCTTTTTTTTTAATATTTAATAATTTATAGTAATCACTATTTCATCGTTGGTAAAATTTCATAAAAGATATGAAACAGATTGAGAGTATTCAAAATACAAAATAAATTTCTGATTTTTTGTAGTTTTTAATATAGAAAGTGGCTATTTATACATACGGTATGTATACGCAATTGGCTATTTATTCATACAGTATTTTTACGTAATTGGCTATTTAGGGTAGGTTAGGTTAGTAGGTTGTTTTAGGTTTATTTTTATTTTTTTAGTATGTATAAATAGCCAATTGCGTATACATACCGTATGTATAAATAGCCTCATCCTTTAATATATGCATAACTTAATGATGAAATATCATGATTTATGTTTTGTAAATATAATTATGTCTAGTTCAAAAATAAAATCAATCATTTTAAGATATTAGTTGTACATTTATTTTTTGATATAAAGCCGGGTTTAGACGCACACAACGTTTTGTATGTAAAGTCTAGAACTGTAGTAAAAATCTGTGCGTCTGGGTCCAATTTTATTAAAAATTTTGTCACCGATTTTGAAAAATTAGTACTAAATATAAAATGAGTAAAAGAAAACATCATATACAAAATAATTTAAAAAATTATATTATGATTAATCAAATATTTAGAAATTTAGAAATTATACAAAAAAAATTATACATTTTAATCATTCCACAATTACTGTAAAATATTCCATATATACATACATACACAATCACGCCATGTACCCAAAAGGGTGTGGCACAAACTATTTTCATCATTCCGAAATCAGTCGCCTCCAAACATTCCTATCCAAACAAGCAACTTTCGCTTCATCCACATTCATAATTCCTCTCATACATGCTCTTTTATTCCATAAGACGTATAAATTGGCTTATACACTAAAATCTAATTGTACTGACTCTAAAAAAAATAAGAAATTAAAATTTCACGTACCTGCATTGCAACATGGCCCAAAAAATACCCGAATTTCTCGATATATTCGACGTATTGGAATTAAGTGTTAGATAATTTCCTTGTCCAGTCCAAATAATAGCGGCACCCATTCCAATAACAGCACTTGCTACATAGAGAAGCCATGTTTTTGGTATTAAAAATGACATAATAAACAACCTAGAGAAATACGATTAAAATATTATTTATTTATTATTTTATATTGTCGAATAATTCGGATAATATTTACATATATGTAATTGCTCCTATAATCATCGCAATGCGAGGACCTGTAACTGAAATAATTGACGGTGCTGCCCAATTCGTAATTGCAAAAACAGCGTAAACAATCGCCAAACTTGTGTAACCATCGCCATTAAAACTATTATCGTCTATGTGTATACTATCAAGAATAGTTTTCTGTAACAAAGAAATACTGGCATGAAATATAGTTTTCAATTTAAGTTCTGTACAAAACATATTTTAAATTAATAATACGTCTTGAGATAAGTGCAAAGTTTTAGTTTTTGAGATGAGTGACTTGATGACTGAATGTAATGTATATATTGATGGTGCACGTTTAGAGCAGGTAGATGAATTTGTGTATTTGGGTAGTTTGCTGTCTAGAGATGGCTGTTTTGATGGTGAAATTGAAAGGAGAGTAAATGTTGGTTGTAAGGTGCTTTGGGTTGCTTTGGTAGGAATGTAAATGTTTCCAAAGAAGCCCGTTTGAGTATATACAATGCAGTTTTGGTGCCTATGTTGATGTATGGTAGTGAATGTTGGGTTTGGTTGCAAAAGCATAAACGGAAAATGACTGCTGTGCGAAATGAGATTTTTATGTGGTGTAAATAGGAGAGATCGGGTACGAAATAGATTAGTGGTATGATGAGTGTGAAATTGAAAAAAATGTTGTAGCAAAAGTTGCAGTGTTAGTCAGTTAAGATGGTTCGGACATGTTGAGCGAATGTCTAATGAACGTTTGGTTAAAAAGATTTATTTGAATGATTTTGATGTTATACGTTTGCGTGGACGTCCGATGAGTAGTTGGAGTGGTATGATTGAGAGTGTTTTGCGTGAGCGAAAGTTTCCAAGTAGTAGGAATAAAAGAGCATGTATGAAAGGAATTATAAATGTGGATGAAGTAAAAGTTGCTTGTTTGGTTAAGAATGTTTGGAGGCGACTGATTTCGGGATGATGAAAAGAGTTTGTGCCACACCCTTTTGGGTACATGGCATGATTGTGCATGTATGTATGTATGAGATTATAGTTCTGTAGTAATATTTATTAATAATCGACGTTTCGACAAACTCAACGTACGTCTTCAACAGGAAAACTGATTCAAATAACATTTATAGTAAAATCACCCTTTTCAAAAACAAATACTTTGCACCATGTTAAAAATAATGGCTTGTTGAAGTTCTAAATTTCTATGCAAGAAAAATATTTTGATATGTATGATAAGATTTCTTGTCCAATCTCAGAATTTTAATTCTAACAAATTCATTCAAAACAAGGAAAAATTGTAATAAAATTAGGTACTTTACTATCTAATAAATTAAAAATAATTTAATCAATCCGATGATAATACGAATAATAATACATATTTCAGTTTATAAAATTCAGAGATTATTTATTTTAAAATAATTTTGTACTTTCAAATAGATTGTTATCCGATTTTATCAAATAAGCATTCATTATATCAGAGAAAGTTGTATAATTTTTAAAAGTTTTATTTATTCAAATTTAGAATATTTTTACACAAAATATAAATTACTGAAACAGGTTAATGGCAAAATTGAAAATAGAAATATATTTTAAGGAAAATAAAACGGCTTTAAGTTGTAGTTCTGCATTAATATTTATTAATAATCGACGTTTCGACGAACTCAACGTCCGTCTCAACTGAGACAGATTAATGGGCAAGATTGAAAATAGAAATAAATTTTAAGAAAAATAAAACGGCTTTAGGTTGTAGTTCTGTATTAATATTTATTAATAATAAACATAAACGAAAAATGATTGCTGTGGAAATGAGATTTTTGCGTGGGGTATGTGGTGTAAATAGGAGAGATCGGGTGCGAAATAGATTAGTGTATGATGAGTGTTAAATTGAAAAAAATGTAGAAAAGTTGGTGTTAGTCAGTTAAAATGGTTCGGACATGTTGAGCAAATGTCTAATGAACATTTGGTTAAAAAGATTTATTTGAATGATTTTGATGGTAAGTATACGTTTGCGTGGACGTCCGATGAGTAGTTGGAGTGGTATAATTGAGAATGTTTTGGGTGAGCATGTATGAAAGGAATTATGAATGTGGATGAAGCGAAATTTGCTTGTTCGGATAGGAATGTTTGAAGGAAACTGATTTCAGGATGATGAAAAGAGTTTGTGCCATACCCTTTTAGATACATGGCGTGATTGTGTATGTATGTATGTAATAATCGACGTTTCGACGTACTCAACGTACTTCTTCATCTTTCCTGATAAAGATTGTGATAATGATTATTAATAAATAATTAAATATTAATACAGAACCGCAATCTAAAGCCGTTTTATTTTAATATAATGAGTTCTTTAAGATTTTTTTTTTTTACTATGTTATAAATTTAGAGTTATAAGAATTCATTTTGTATTTATATTAATATAAAACATACATTAAGTTTACAAATATTTTGAAATATAAAAGTTTTAAGAAATAGTTAACTTATATTTATAATTTTATCGCGATTTTTGAACTGGTAATATTAGGTAAAAACGAAGGCAACATTAGGCAGTGGCGTAGCCAGAAACTTGTCATGGGGGGGGGGGTTACTAATATTAATCAATAAAGATAATACTATAATTTGTATAAAAAATAAAGAGCAATAAAAATTATTTTTATAAAAATGAAAGTAAAATAATATATTTCATATTTCACATACGTATATTTTTGGTCGTTCAGGTTCTTGGGGGGGGGGGGAGTCAACTCCCCCTAACACCCCCCTGGCTACGCCACTGACATTAGGTAACAAACAAAAAAAAAATATTACCCGTAAATTACCCGTTATTACCTATCGCGGCTAACATCACTATATATTACAATTAGAAACAATTACAAAATAAATTTATCTCTTTTGTTCGATGACGTAGATAATCCAAAATAATTAATTTTAATAAAAAATTATAACGAGCGCATTAAACAAAACCAATTTTGTAATATTTTATATATATATATTTATATAAATATAGCATAAAACACTTGATAAATTTTCTGCATTATCATTTTCATTTGATGTTTGGTACGTTAACATAATACCTAATCATAAAAAAACATAAATAATACTCCTAATTAATAAAATCGTATATGGCCACACCTCTGAAAATATCAATTATACTCGCATGTATATCTAATCGTAACAATACTAATCATAACTATTAATTTTAGATAATAAAAATTTCATTTTATTGCAATTGTACAAATTGTTAGAATGATAATTTTTATTAAATATTATTATTGATTATAGATCGGTTAATCCATTTTCCTACAATCTATGTTATATTTAAATCTAATAATTCAAATTGCAAAATTTTAACTATTTTTTTGTTGTCCGAATTATTATAAACAATAGAAATAGTTTTAAAATTGTTATAGAAAAAAAATTAAATTAATCTTCAAATATTGACATTTTGTCATAGTAAAAATCTTTCAGAACTCATTTTATTAAACGTGAAATATTTAGTTTTATTTTTCCTTCTTGAATGAGTTTTTGTTGTTGTTCACTTGTAAGGCTGATGATGGCATTAGCCGAAACGCGTAAAGTATTGAGTAATAATACAAAAACTCACTAGTGGGAGTAAGAAATAACATTAACTATCAAGGAACGCATAGATAATAGGAACAAGAAAATATTGGTAATATTTTCGAAAAACATTTCAAATTTTTCAATTAATATATAAAAAAAGATTTAGTATCAAATATTATAGATATATTACTTTCCACATTATTCATATTAAAATTAATTTAATCAATTTTCCCCAATTAATTTTGTACCATTTTATTCTGATATACTTTCAACAAATTAGCAATTTGTTAATTTCTAATAAATTAATGAGTGAGTGAAATATTTAATTAATTTAATAAAAATACAATTTTTGATTATATTTTATTATTATTATTTTTTGTATTATTCAAACATTATATTTAATTCTCTTTGAAACTTATAATAAAATATTAAAAATAAATATTGTAAAATATAAAGATTCAACTTAAAAAGACAATAGATTTATTCTAATGTTATTAAATTCCCTATCAGGTTCGTTATTGTTTTTAGCAATAACGCGTTTCGATTTTTCACTCATCTTCAGATTTTCTGAGTTTGATCCTTGTTTGTGGTTCAGAAAATCTGAAGATGAGTGAAAAGTTAAAACGCGTCATTGCTAAAAACAATAACGAACCTGATAGGGAATTTAATAACATTATAATTAATCATAACGCAGGTTCAGGGCCCAAGAACAAAAGTTTATCTTTTGGCATTAATATTAATGACAATAGTTTTCTTGAAATATAAATACGAAAACCAAGCTTTGATTGAAAAGAAATGCTTATAATTACATCAGATTTGAAAGCGTTAAAAAATGAACATATTGTGTTATAAATATTTTATTAACAATAATTATAATCGTACGATATTGTTAATCCTATTGATATGGTTTCCAACAGTTTATCTGATAGATATGTCTACAAGTTTTGACATTATCATTTTCTACATGAACACACACAAATAGACTAAAACAAATTAGAGTTATGATATTCATAGATTTAAAATCTACGTAGTTTTTTTTCTGATGCGTAAATATTCTACGTATTTATTATCAGTGTGTGCGTCAGAAATAGTTTTATATATATATATATATATATATATATATATATATATATATATATTTTTGAAGAGATTGGATTATATTTATATGTAAATTTGCAGTTAAATTATTAAAATAATTTGTTTCTGTTTAACTTATTATATAGAAATGTTAAGCTGTAGCTGTAGCTAGTCACAATTGGACACAAAACTATTAGACACGTTTGACTAATTGGTGTGTTTTACTGCAAGAAAAATATACTAAATTACAAACATTATGTAATATGATATTACCAACGGGATGGAAAAGTACATATGTATGAAATATTACAATTTTTTTAGTAAAGTTTCTTTTAGTATATATACAGAACTTCAGTAAATTTGCTGTCAGGAATTTTCCATAAATAGGTAAAATTTGTTTAGTTCTGTAATATTATTGTCGGTATAATTATATACATTTCTAAATTTACATAAAAGATGTATTTTGAAATGAATAAATTACACTGAAAGTATTTTATTAGTATTATTACACAAAATATGTACTAAGTCTCATTATTTTGATGAATTATTACAGATATTAATATGCAAACTGTAATTTTACATAATTAAAGAAGTTATACCCAACAATACGTAATTCTACATTATGTATGTGATGCAATTTGCAGAAAATAAGCAATTTTACATACATATTAGGTCATTTTTACTTACTTTATATGATTTTTATGAATTATGTAAAAATTACAGAATTTTGAGGTAGAAATATAGAATATTTATGGTAAAATAAAATTACAGATTTATTTATTTTTAAAGTGTAAATGATTCTTAATGTAGATAACTGATGGTAGAAGATTCAAAATGAATCACTTTCAATAAAAATACAATCAACATTTGTTGATTGTAATTCTGTAACAAATAAAAATAACAAAAAATTTTAATAATTTCTTTTCGAAATACATATTTGAATTATGTTTATGATTTATCGAAAGTTGCTTGTTTGGATAGGAATGTTTGGAGGCGACTGATTTCGGGATGATGAAAAGAGTTTGTTCCACACCCTTTTTGGTACATGGCGTGATTGTGTATGTATGTATGTATTTATCAATAGCTCATGATTGTTTATTTTTTTATACGTAAAATAACTTTATGTAGAATTTGTCAATGCATCTGACAATAATAAAACTGGAATGAATTAAAATTAATCTTTTTTTATCAGCAAAAGTTGTTTTTTTTTTGTTGTTCGAAATCGCGAAATAAATATTTATTGCAATGTTTATCGCGATATTAACATAAGGAATGGCAAATTGACCGCTTTCTCTGTGATGAAGGAAAAAAATAAAATTTTCGAAATTTTGGGACCAACCACCGCCTACTGAGATATGTGCGGGACCACTTGCAATAAATTACTTTGAGCTAAATGCAATTTTTGCTACAATCGAAAATAAAATGGAGAAACTTTTTTTTCGCAATGTTGAAATTATTGCATTGCTTTTTTATTTATTTATTATTTAAATTATATTTAATTTCCAAATGCCATTATATGTATAATTTAAAAGTAGATTTAGAGAATGGCCGATTTGACAATTTCATATATTTGAAAAAAATAAATAAAATTGTATATTATTCAACGAACAAAAACTAACGAACAAAATTTATAACATCTGAATGAATAATAATTATAAATTTATAAAATTTTATGATCTAGTTAGTTTTGTTACCTATAGTTAACTTGTATCTATGTTTTATTTATTTACTGTATATTACGTCATTTGTATCATTTTTCCTGAACAAGATGTACGTTGAGTTCGTCGAAACATCAATTATTAATAAATATTAATATAGAACTTCAATCTAAAGCCGTTTTATTTGAATAGTAATTATTACATGTGAGTAGAATACCTATACTTATTTCTACAAATATACATACATACACAATTATGTAATGTACCCAAAAGGGTGCAACACAAATTTTTTCCACTATCCAGAAATCAATTTCCTCCAAACATCCCTATCCAGATAAGCAACTTTAGCTTCATCCACGTTTATACTAATACTCTCTCCTCATACATGCTATTCTATTCCTACTACTTGGAAACTTTCGCTCACGCAAGCAACACTCTAAATCATACCACTCCAACCACTCATTGGACGTCCACTTGCAAACGTATACCTTCAAAATCATTCATATAAATACTTTTAAACCAAACGTTTATTAGACGTAATATTTCAAAATACAGTAAAAATTTGATTAAAAGAATATAGTTCAGTGATATTGTATAGGAATGTTTGGAGGCGACTGATTTCGGGATGATGAAAAGAGTTTGTGCCACACCCTTTTGGGTACATGGCGTGATTGTGTATGTATGTATGTATATTGTAGATACACATCCTCATGGACGTCCGATGAGTAGATGGAGAGGTATGATTGAGAGTGTTTTACATGAGTAAATGTTTACAAGTGTTAGAAATAGAAAAGCATATTCAAGTTATTTATTTGTCTGGTTAGAAATGTTTGGCGGAAATTCTGCATAGTGGAAAGGGTTTGTACCACACCCTTACGAATATACAGGGTGTTTCATTAATAATTGGAAATATTTTAACTGGAGAATCCTGGGCTCAGAATATAAAGATTTAACCCAAATCACTTAGATAAAATGTGGCTCCTTACTGAGCTACAGGGAGTTTTATTTAAAAATTTAAAAACGATTTCCAATTATTAATGAAACACCCTATATAGCGGATAGTTTTTTTTCAATTTGATATTTTTATTACGTACAATATTTATAAAGTAAATCAAAGCTAAATAAAGCAGTTAGAAAATAATAATAAATAATTTAAAATATATTTCAAAACTGCTTTAACTTAAAAAAGCGTCTAGAAAAAGAACTTTTTTTGTGATAAATTATACATACATACATACACAATCACGCCATGTACCCAAAAGGGTGTAGCACAAACTCTTTTCATCATTCCGAAATCAGTCGCCTCTAAACATTCCTACCCAAACAAGCAACTTTCGCTTCATCCACATTCATAATTCCTCTCATACATGCTCTTCTATTCCTACTACTTGGAAACTTTCGCTCACGCAAGCCACTCTCAATCATACTACTCCAATTACTCATCGGACGTCCACGCAAACGTATACCATCAAAATCATTCAAATAAATCTTTTTAACCAAACGTTCATTAGACATTCGCTCAACATGACCGAACCATCTTAACTGACTAACACCAACTTTTGCTACAACATTTTTTTCAATTTCACACTCATAAATCGATAAATCGATTGATGCAAATCCAATTGACAATCAATTGTTTCTTAGTAATTGAGTTTATAAGCATATTTATAATTACTAATTGTATTCAAATAATATTTAACTTTTTTCCAATAATAACTAGGTTAAGTTTCGACTTATCTAAAGTGCAAAAATAAACAAGATTAGAAGTATGAGGGTAAACCCATATATAGACTACTTTGACATTTCTCGGAAAGTTGGTAACACTGTATTTTAATAATATTATAATTTATGTGGGCACTAGGAGATACTTTTCTGAAAATTTGATCAAAATCGAATAAATAATGTAGCCACAATAAATTTTTAAAAAAATTTGTGATTTTTTTCTCAATAAGTTGGCAACACTGTATTTTGTTCAAATTGCATAATTTATTTATTCACTAGGAAAAACTTTTATGAAAATTTGATTAAAATCGGTTAAATAAAATGGTCATAATAAATTTTTAAAAATTTTACTAATTTTTTTCTCGGAAAGTTGGCAACACTATATTTTGTTAAAATTACATAAATTATATGAATACTAGGAGAATGTTTTGTGAAAATTTGAGTAAAATCGGTTGAATAACATTTTTATAATAAAATTTTAAAAACTTTATTAATTTTTTTCTCGGAAAGTTGGCAACACTGAATATTAATAAAATTATGTAATTAATGGGAGCATTAGGGAAATCTTTTCTAAAAATTTGATCAAAATCGGATAAATAACGTAGCCAATATGAATTTTTAAAAACTTTAGTAATTTTTTTCTCGGAAAGTTGGCATTACTGGAAAAAAACAAAACCACATGACCATCTTGAACACTAGACAAATTTATCCTGAAAATTTCATTAAAATCGGTTGAACCGTCTAGGAGGAGTTGCGGCCACAAAATTTTGACTTACGACCGAGCGAGCGAGCGAGTGAGCGAGCGAGCTGACGACGCACATCCATACACCCACATAAACTAAGTTCAGATTCGTCATCTACAGGCTATATGAAGGATTTCTATACATTTTTTTTTTTTTTTTTAATGTTACAGACACCGTACCAAACGCTATACTACTTTTCCTTGCAGTCAAAGTAGTAAAAATATTACAAATATTTAAAGCAGTGACCTTCTCGTTTAAGTATGTATTTGATTTGAACATTAAAATGAAAATACTATACAGTGATTCGTGTTAATATTATCACTTCGCAAAACCTGATCTAGGTTAATCGACTCATCATATTGATTATTGATATAGATTTATTTTATTTATCTTGCTTTGCGTTTCGCCAATTATAAAACTGTACGACCGGTTTGAAAAGAAAAATGATATTTATTCAACTTGAAAAATAAATATAGCGTTAATTGACAGTTGATTAATTTTTCTACATAAAATGATATCTATTCAACTTAAAAAATAAATATAGCGTTAATTGACAGTTGGTTAATTTTTCTACATAAAATTACCAGTTTTTTTTAATGTTGGTAAAATTACAAATATTTAAAAAAAAAATGAAGACCTGACATGGTAAAAAATATAAGAAACCAGAACGATCACATTTTTATTTTCAATGGAAATACATTATTTTTTTGAATTTATGAAAAGTCTGTGATATTTTTATAAAATAAATATTGTTTTGCATATACCGGGTGTATACTTGGTTTATGCAATATAGGAAAAACAATGTTATTTTTTTAACATCGTAATTCCTGCCTCCCCGTTAGTTTTAGAGAAAAATTATAAGAGACAAAAATTATTTAGAATTAAAAACTACATTATTTACGCTTAAATTAATTGTTATATTACGTCTCAGTAATTAATTAATAATTAAATAAATATTATCAGTTTTCAGCAATATCAGACAGCCATGGACAAAACGCGAATGCATTTTGTTCACAAATGTCAGTGTATTGACAGTTGTAAACAAAATACATTCGCGTTTCGTCCATGGCTGTCTGATATTGCCGAAAACTGTTAATATTTATTTAATTAATAATTAATTACTGAGACGCAATATCGCAATTATTTTAAGCGTAAATAATGTAGTTTTTAATTGTAAACAATTTTTGTTTCTTATATTTTTTCTCTATAACTAACGGGGAAGCAGGAATTGCGATGTTAAAAAAATAACATTGTTTTTCCTATATTGCATAAACCAAGTATACACCCGGTATATTAGAGATAAAAAGAATAATGTATTTGATAAGTGTGATAAATTATATAAATAAAAATAGCTAATGAGCACAATTTTGATAATAATATATACAGTTTGTTGTATATTTACTGTAGTGCTGGGAACCAAATCCGGATAATTTTAGATCCATACATACACAATCACGCTATGTACGTAAAAGGGTGTGGCACAAACTCTTTTCATCATCCCGAAATCAGTCGCCTCCATACATTCCTATCCAAACAAGCAACTTTCGCTTCATCCACATTCATAATTCCTCTCATACATGCTCTTCTATTCCTACTACTTCGAAACTTTTGCTCATGCAAAACACTCTCAATCATACCACTCCAACTACTCATCGGACGTCCACGCAAACGTATACCATCAAAATCATTCAAATAAATCTTTTTAACCAAACATTCATTAGACATGCGCTCACTGACTAACACCAACTTTTGCTACAATATTTTTTTCAATTGCACACTCATCATACACTAATCTATTTCGTACCCGATCTTTCCTATTTACACCACGTAAAAATCTCATTTCTACAGCAGTCATTTTCCGTTTACGCTTTTGCAACCTAACCCAACACTCACTACCCTATACATCAACGTAGGCACCAAAACTGCATTGTAAATACTCAAACGAGCTTTTTTGGAAACATTTACATTCCTAGCAAAAGTTCCTAAAGCACCCAAAACTTTACAACCAACATTTACTCTCCTTTCAATTTCCAGATCCAAAATTATCCGAATATCCGGATAATTGGGTTTTTGAATATCCAGATCTCGGATCCTGATCTCAAATTCAGATATCCGGATTTCGTTTGTATATTTTTATATAAATTTTTCACGTATTATACAAAAAATATGTATACATATTTTTTTAAATATATCTATATAAGTAAGCTGTATTATTAAAATAAGTGTACGGAGAAGATCTACATATTTTCTATTTAAAATATGATGCGTTTAAAGAAATAATACATTTTTAAAATGTTTGTTAAATGGAATGAATATTGAAAAGACATTTTACAAGCTGTATTATTTCATCGAAATGCGAAATAAGTGTGCGATGTGTAAAAAAAGAATAATATATTCAATGTGCCTCAAAGTTATACATACAATATGTCTCAAAAATCATATATACAATTTAAAATCAGCATATTGGATCCGAATCTTGGATATCGGATCCGGACACCGGAGCCTTATAGTTTTGAATCCGTATATCCGATATCCAATTTTTTCAAATATTGACAGCACTAATTTATTGTCATTATTTGATTAAATCGTTCAATTCAACGACGTTTCGACGAAAAAAAAGATACAAATGATATTTATAGTAATTAAACAGGACATGAAAACAAGTTACTAGATAAAACAGTTTTATTTTAATTTGGATAAAATTAAAAATATTTGACCTATGAAAAAAACATATAATCTACCTGTGAATATAGTACCTATGAAAATAATAGTTTACCTATGTATTAAATAGGTTAGGGTAGGTTAGGTTTAGGTTGGTTAGGTTATAGGTAAAAATATAAAATTTCATAGGTAATATTTGAATTATTCATAGATCATAAAATTAGTATCCTTTTAATTTAATGAGTTCTGAAAGAATTTTTACTATATTAAAATTTAACATGTCAAAATATTATATTCCTACATATTAAATAGGTAGTTAACAATCGTAAAATATATTACATATTATAACATCAATGATGGAAATAATTTTAAAGATAAGTCAACACAGAAACAAAAAAAAAAACGTGTTCCGCAAAATGTTTTATTATAATTTTGCGTTGCTCATTGTTTTTATCTCCAATCAGTACAAAAGTCAAATGATTTTTTTAAAAACATTACTATTAAATTTTAATGTGACAATCTTAAACAATATGTACACAAATCTATAATATTTTTAACAATATCAATCTATATAATTGTTTTGTTTTTTACACACTTTGACACATTATCAAATTTACTATTACTATGGTTACTACGATATTTCTTATATATACATATCTAAAAATAGGAGTACTATTATTTTTGATAAAAATCGAATTTAAACAAAGACACATTTTTCATTTGACAAGAATATTAATTTGTTCATAAAACACAAACATTTGATGAGTTTTTACCATGTTTTAATTCATTTAATTCATTGTAAGTATGGCAAATTTTATTGCGTAAAACTGGGTCCAGACGCACAGTTTTTCACAACGTTTTATGTGCACAGTTTAATCGTTGTGTACAAAAAGTTATGTGTATATGATAAAACTATGTTTTTAATAAAACTGAACGAAGACAGTGAACGGACGCGCAAGACTGTACGAAGAAATAGATACTTGTTCAATTTAATCGGTTGATAAGTGTACCCAGCAGTTTTGTATCAGTTTTCCTGCTGAAGACGAGCGTTGAGTTTCGTCGAAATGTTGATTATAAATAAATTTTAATACAGAACACGAATCTAAAGCAGTTTTATTTTACAAATAAAATATCAGTATCAGTTTTCAGGATGAAGACAAGCGTTGAGTTTCGTCGAAACGTTGATTATAAATAAATTTTAATACAGAACTTAAACCTAAAGCAGTTTTATTTTATATAATGAGTTCGGAATTTTTTTTTACTAAGTATGTTATTTAAAAGAGCTTTGTAATGCCCGTTTTACATTCTGTGGGATTTTCTTACGCAACAAAATTGTACAAGAAAGTTGCGCAATAAAATTGCAAAAAAAATATGTATGTTTTACACGATGCAAGAAAATTGCACTGCGATTTTGGTTATTTCATTCCAATATGCCAACTAATTAAAAAAATAACTAAACGTCAAAGTATATCATAATTGTATAACCTTCAAAATAAACACATGAAATATATAAAATAAATAAATAATTTTTATTGTAAATTATTTTTTTAATGTGACACACCTCATAGGAAAATCAAATATAAATAAAAAAAATACTGGTATTGTGCCTTTCATAATAAAAGTTGGTAAGACTGAAAGTTACTAAAAAGTAACTAGAAATTGCAAGGCCATGCAATTAAATTACGGCGTGTTCTAATCCGTGCAACTTGTCGCCGCGACAAAATTGCGTGTGCAATTTCTGTATTACACGAGCAATTTTCTTGTGCAATTTTGTTGCGCAAGAAAATCCCACAGAAAGTTGCGTCGTGTAAAACGGGCATAAGTAGTTTCAAATAAACGTCAAAAGCACTTTTGTCAAAAATCAATTTTAAAAGTGAGGTGAAAATACGGACAATTGATGTTAAAATCTAAAATAATAGAACTAGACAAATGATAGAAAAAAATATTTATCTAATAGCAAAATATAAGATATTAAATAAATAACTAATAAATATCTTGACCTAAAATAGAAAACAAACATATACATTGATTTATTTCGATACAAAATTTATTAAAAATAATATCAATATATATTTTGAAATATTTCAAATAAATACTAACAAGGAAAATAATAAACAACAAATACAGGGTGTTTACGCACTTCTCTGTATCCTTTTAAAAAACGATAGTACACCTCAAAAAGTAGTCCATAAACCTTAAAATACCTTATAAACGAGATAATAATTCTTTTAATTTTTACATTAAACCATTAATTAGTTTAAATCTCTAGTAATCTACTATTTAATCAGCATATTAGAGTTTAAAACAAATTAATTGTTTAATGAAAAGTAAAAGAATTATTATTTCGCTAAACGTTATAAGATTTATCGAAACACCCTGTATTATATCAAATAATTAATGTCATTGAAATGTTAATACTTTTTTTTAAATTGTGAGTGCAAAAAATACTTAGCTATCTAATTTTGCAGTATCTAAATATAACACAATAATATTGTGTTAAATTTTACGGTATAATTTTCATATTAGATTATAAAAAAAAACACATACCACTTGTAATGTGTTTATAAATTATTTATGGATATATATCTATATTATATATACTTTTTCAATTTACTTTATATAAATATATTTTGTTGTCTAAATATGCTTTAGAATCTAACTAATATTACAAGCTTGATTTGTGAGTGTTCTTGTTCATAAAATATGCCAAAAACTGTTTTTAACATTGTAAATATTTTATTTTAAATGTCGTAGAAGAACCTGCAACAAAATCGCGGATGAGCTACGTAGAATATTAAGTAGAATTGATATTTTCTGGCATTTTTCCTTGAAAGGTCAATGTGATTGAGAAAAAAACATCAAAACTCGTAAAAATAAAATAATAATAACATTATTTATAAAAGCAGTTACTTGTTTTACTGAAAGAAAATAAAATATTTTAAATTACGATTTTGACTTCAAGATGTTGGTACCAGTTTTGCACGTAGCTTTTATTTTATTGATAAGTAAAACTGTTAAAATTTCACTTAATAATAATAAAACATTTGTGAAGTTAACAGCCAGATGTCATATCTTAGTAACATTTTAGTTAATTTATTTTAAAAGATAAAAATACAATATTTTTTACAGCAATGATACCAACTTTATAAATGAATAAAAATCGATGCGTGTTTGTTATTTCGTAGTATTGCTATTATTTAAAAAATATATAACCAAAACAACCGAAAATCGTATATGAGATCCGGATCCAAATATCCAAAGTTGAGATTGCACTGCTTTTTTGTAATCAAACTGAGTTGATGAAATCAATTGTTTTTCCTTTAAAGTAATTATCTTTTTTGCAGGAAAAAATTTATTACAATATTTTATTGATAATTTAACGAAAAGATATCATTAATAACAAAAATATTTAAAGAATTTATTGTACAACATAATTGCAAGTAGATAAGCCAATCATTAATAGGTAATATATAAAAAAACAATTGTTTTTATATAAAAATATTTGAATTTAATATACGCTTTGTAAGCAGACATGTTATTTTTATAACAAATGTTTTGTTATAAATATAGACAGATAAGTTAAATACAGTTATTATTAAATTTTTGTTTACAAAAGAAAATATTAAAATATTGATTTAAATGTTAGGTTTTAATTACAACTTTGATTAAATATTAATATTTGAAATTTAAACAATGCTTACATGAGTTTTCAATACTTTCACTTCTAGCTAAATATAGCTAATGGCAATTTTTATTTGAAAGGTTAAAAATGTGCCAGTTATTAATTTTATTTGAAAAAAAAAAAATATTAAGAATATTATAATACTTTCGCAGCAACACAGATAGTAATACATTTTTACTCGTATAATAGCCATTACTGTTAAGATAGTAAAATTGCAATAACTCCCACAATAACTCTCACAGAAATATATTATAAACAATTTGCAATAATCAAGAATAAGTGACAGGCTTTGTGGGGGCTGCAATAAGCTATATACTTATAAAATACGAACATTCCGAAAGCGAATGCGTTTAAACATATTTTCGTAAATCAACCAACGAATTTTGCAAGTAATTTATACGATTATGGCTCATTGCTACCCCCACAAAGTTTGTAGTTATTTTTTGGTTATTAAAATTTGTTTATAATGTATTTGTTTATGTGTGTACCAAAATTCAGGAAGCGATAACTTGGTTTACTATTGTTTGAACATATTTTAGTCAATAAATGAAGTATTTACAAGTTTATGGCTTATTGCCGTCCCCACAAAGTCTGCCTCTTATTTTTGATTATTGCAAATTGTTTAAATGCTAAGAAAATTAATTTCTTGCAAAGACTTAGAAGTTTTGTTTCAATTTGGACGCTAACCCTAATATATAATACAATAATTCTACCCCATTTCACTTCACATACTGTGCAACAATATTATATATTGGTAATGGGGGTAGTAAACATAATCTGCAGTTACTTCAAAATAGAGTGATGAGAATAATACTGCGTTGTAATAGATATGAATCCATTAGCAATATGTTGATAACACTAAATTGGGTAGATGTTAAATCTTTTTTAGAAATGTCGGCAATGATTTTTATATTTAAAATGCAACGTGTTTTACTTCCAAAATATTTGATTGACAATTTACAGATTAATAGTAGCATACATAATTATAATATCAGAGATGCTAATAATTTTTATATTTCCAAGAAAACTATAGTTAGTGCGACGAATAATTTATTTCATAAAGGTTTAATACATTATAACAACTTGCCCACATACATTAAAGCAACTAACAATTTAAAAACATTTAAATTGGAAATTAAAAAATTTTACTCTGAAAAGGTAAAAGCAAATTATTAATTGTGTTAATATGTTGATTAATATCTTTAAGTTAATATTTCTTTGTATTGTATTTACTAGCGTAAGCTATTTAATAAACTATTATTATTATTATTAAATATATTTCTATGTGTGTATATAAAAAATTGGGAATCTACAAGTAAATTTGTAGGAGTTATTGTAATTTTACTGCTATTTTTATTTATACTGCTAATTTTATAAGAAAGTATTACTATTTCAGTGTTGCTATTTTTACGCCGGTAAAAAGTGTAATGACAAAAGTAGACAAATTTTATGAAAGAATCAATTAAGCCACATGATTAAAAATAAACAAAATCAAGTTTGTGAGTATTTATCACAAATAATAAGTTTGATTGGCATTTATTATCAAATTGTGTCTTTAAAGAACAGATAAATGATATGTACCGAGTGTTTTATTTAACAAAATAGTTGACTTTTCAGTCTTCTAATCATATTAATTGAAACATCTAATTTAAGAGTAGATAATTATGGTTAGTTAGTATATATTCATCTAATGTAATTTAGATATTTTTCAATTTTGTCGTATATGTATATATTCTAGTTTGTTGATATACCTAAAGTTTTAGATTATTTATGTAAACTTTATTTGAAATAACAATTCAATATCACAACAATTCAATTACCAGAACACACGTTCCTCATAAGCCCTTTCCATAAATAAATACATACAAGGAACAAAAAAGAAGATTAATTCAATATCATCTAATTTGTGTATAGATGAAATTAATATAATCGGAAATATCATTTAATTACGTAAAAAAATCATCTACTTCCAATTTCCAAGTGGTAAGAATAAAAGAGCATATCTGAGAGATATCATGAATGTGGTTGGAGCGAAAGTAACTTGCCTGGATAAAAATGTTTGGTGGAAACTAATTTCTGTTTAAATGGAAGGAGATTTTGTTACACTTTTATGTATGTATATATGTATGTGTGTTTTAAAGTGATATCTTTCATAATTTTTGAGATCCTGAAAGATTGCAGCATTAAAAGAAATACCCGTTACATTATACCAGAATCAAATTGTAATATAAGAAAAATAATAATAAATATCTTCTCAAAGGTCAAAAAACTTTTGTAACTTATCTGAAATAATTCTTTAATTATAATAAATTTTATATCAGAACGATAAAATATAAAAACTTAAGATAGATGATAAAATTGTTTGTATAATTTTTCTTAATACATATATGTTTATTTTTTACGAAAATAATTTTATTTTATAATAGTACATTATGATTTATTAAAATTATAAACAAAACATTGAATAAATTTTCATGTCAAAAAATAAATAATAAACATTTAACGATAAATAAAATATTTACAAAAATTTAAATTCAATACTTATTTATATAATAATATATTCATTATATATGCGTTTCTTGATAAGTAATATTATTCATTATTCATTTCCGTAAGTTTTTTAATTTCAACTTATAATTACTTTGAAATGTCAGACTAAAAAGTGTAATTTTTTGTTGTATAATCGTAGAAAAAGGACAGTATTCTACTAGTACGCAATGATTATTAGATCATTATCATACAGATGCTGAAAACTTATAACCTCATGAATAATAACCATTATTACATGCTTGTTGAATAATTTAATGATATTTGAATAAATTTATTTCAAATTACAGTTGAAGTAAATCACAATTAAATAAGTTTGAATTTTACAGTTTTCTTTTTCATACTTTTTTGTGTTAAAATAGCATGAAATTAATATTATAAAACAAAATTATAAAAATTTATATTCGGAGCCAGAGATGGCTATTAATAACTTAATTACATTAATATTTTTCTTGAACTTGCAACAAGTTTAAGACCTTGACATACAGATGCAAGATCTGAACAAGTTTTTAAGAAAAAATTGACAGTCGGCATTGTTATACAACAATAGCAGGACAACACGTATTGAAAATAACAACGAAATCATATTACAACTTTTTTATTGTTTATGATAATTTTACAAGGTCGAGGACAACTATTAGAAAATAATAAATCAAATCATGTCCGGAATGGCACGTAAAGAATTTATTGTTGCAACTGTAGATTTAAAAACATACGAAACGTCATTAGAAAACTCACCTGTATATTGCCCATAGTTTGAAATGCCGTAAACACAAACATAAACCCGAAACCGAGTAAAATTACGTTTACAAACGCTTTATTAAATGCCATAATTATGCGTTTATTAAAATTAAAAACAGTTAAAATAATATATCTCCGATTTTACAATGCAGCGAATGGCAAGTTATTATCTTATATAATAAAAGTCAAATAATGGCAAATTAACTAAACTTTAATTTAAAAAAAACAAAACAATAATTTAATTAAACGATTCATTTCACTGTACACATAACACTACACATGCTACATATGTTGTGGTTAGTAATTTCATCTGTCATTACATTTTATAAACGTGTTTAGTAATGCGCATGCGTGTATTTTGCCTTTCCCATTTGACTTGAGTCGGTTAGAGATAGTTGAAAATTGATAAATCGAATAAATTAATTTAAAAAGCTAATCTTTTTTTATACGTTTATCTTGAGATTGTATATCATATTTTGCATGTAATAAATAATTCAAAATTAAATTTTCAGTGCAATGACACTTTCAAATTGTTTCAAATAAAATGATCATTATTTACTTTATACAAAATTATCCTGTTGTGAAGATTGTTAGATCTAATAAAAATGTAATTAGGAAATTAGGTTCCCCTTTGATATTTAATGTCATTTTAATTAAAATAGTTCGAATACAAAATTGTATTCTAAATATATTTGTTTTCATATTGCTGTTATTTAATCAAATTTATTATTATTAGATATTACCGCAATACAAAGATGTAAAACGGGTAGTATATATTTAGGCGTATTTCAGCAAAAGAATATTTAAAAAAAATTAAATTGTAATAATTTTAATAATTACATTTTATTTATTTAAGTAGCACAAATTATACATCAACAAATAATTTCATTAAAATTGTAATTTTGACAAATATTAATACTAGTGAAAAAAACTTAAATATGTTTCCAAAATATATTAATTCATGAAATATATCTTAACAGTTACCCTATCTAATATAAAAATTAAATATTTTATATTATTTTATGAGCGAATGACTTATTTATTATTCCAAATGACGTAGGTTTCTTTGTTGATTTACACTAGTCTAAATATATTTTACACATAACAACAGAATTTTATTTAGTTGATAAAGCTGTAAATTATTTCAAATCGGAATATCTTTATATTTTATTATTATAATATTAATTATTTAAATATATTTTGTATTATATTAATTATAAAATGTAGTTTTAACGAATTACTAAAATATTTATTTTGTAAACTTGTCGTATTTGACAGGTACGTTCTGACAATGGAAGATTCCTTACTTATCGACACAATTGTCATGAGTAGTTGTAAAGAGAAGAATTATTATCTTATGTACATTACTTTATATTAATTCATTCATTTTATATCAAGTATTTAGTCTTAATAATACCGTATTGTATTGTCCATTTTATGTGCAGTGTTCAACAGTGACTAAAAGCAAGGTTATGTTAGTGATGATGTAATTAATCAGGAATTAATTATGGATTTGTAGAAATCAACTATACACATTAACGTTAGAAAGTGATGATAGTGTTTGTGGACATTTCTAAAAACGTGTTTGTTTTATTGATAACGAAATGGGTGATATTTTAATAAACTTCACGCGTTATTTTTATATTTCGTGACATCTCTCTATTGGCGAAATTTCTAAAAATATCTTTGTGATTGAAGGCGACTGGAAGTTTCAAACCATAACAGTGATCTCATCATTTTGTCATAATATTTATTTTACTTATCTAAACAGTTTTTCTTTAATTTATCCAAAATGGTGGCTAAAACAATATTAATGTGATACTTTGATATACTGATTATTCTATTTCAAGTGTAGTATAAAACGCCGGTTACGCCCAATAACCACAAATCACCTATTGTCAAAAATAAGTTTTTAAATGCGTGTAAAAGATGAAAAAGCAATTTTTTCGTGTTAAACAACTTGCCGATCAAACATTTTTAAGGTAAAAACTATTGCACTTATTAATTTAATGCAAGGAAACATATAGAGTTACATAAATTACAATTATTTCTTTGAGAATGCATAATGTTTTATATAAGTTAAATATAATAATATAAATTAACAATAATACATTATTGTTAAAGAAATTTAGAATTATTTAATTAATTATACATATTAATTATTACATTTTTTTGAAATATTTATAGACTGTGCACAAAATTTACACTTTCTATAGAAAATTATGCTTTCTAAACAGATTATTATTTGAATTAGTATTGTATGAAACAAATATGTTTCAGTTCGTAAAAATGATACCATTTGTATGTTTTGTTAGAAAAATTAATATTAATCCTTCGTTAAAATTCCAGTAAATGTTATTTTATAATTAAAGTATTATTTATTGAATTAGTAAGGTTATATTGTGATTTGTAGGGCTGAGAAGAGTAAACAGCTTAGTAATGAATTGCAAGATGCAGATCATAAAGTTGAATATTTACGAACTGCACTTGCTGCCGTTGCAAAACGTCTTCCGGTCTGCACAACAATCTCGCAAGACAAGGATAAAGATAAAGACAAAGATAAAGATAAGGAAAAAGACATAATTCTCGATAAACGATTGGTAAGTAAATTGATAAAGACTTTTGGAATCAATATTATATCATGCCACAATAGTTGATTTATATAGAATATTTATTGCTATTAATCATATTTCTTATTACTTTTTAAATAATTCGCTATTAAATATTATTACAATTACAAAACCGAATTAATCTAATCGAAATGAGTAATATAATCAAATATTATTCATATATTTAGTTTTCAAAATAAATATTGACACAAAATAATATTTTCGAATCTAGCCAATAAATAACTTTACAATTTCAATATTTTCGAGAACAAGTTATTGTTGAAATGTGAAAATAGAATTATATTAAATATTTATAAATATAAATAATAATATATCTTACGCGATTATGTCATTGTCGAACTTGGATTTGTTAATTCTTGTAATACATCATTGTGTTACGAGTATATCTACTTTCTAAAATATTATTTGATAATCATCTTTAATATACGATTAAAATTAAACGAAAAAAATTGACATTCATTATATTATAGAAATGTATATTTACTTGTAAGACTTTATTTTTTGATTATTTATTTGAAATTCTCAATTTAAATATTAATATAGGTTATTTCTCAAGTTGGTTTAATCATTAATCACGTCATTTTACAAATGTATTAAATTATTTTATCAGAATGTTGAAAAATTTGTGGATCAAATAGTTTTGGATATTATTTTAATCAAATTAATAAAAAAATCATATAAGTAAATGAGGTAGACTGGGAAAACCATTCATTTTTCATGTTACAAATATAAAACTTGAAGTAAACGATATGATAAAGTTGTTTAAATGTAAATTTAGTAATATTTAAGTAGTATGAATTCATTATGAAAATAGCAATTATATTTTCGGGTCAAAATTAACCCGAGCGTAGTAATCGTGTGTTAAAGAAATAGGATAAGTTTTTTTTTTATAACAGTTCATGTTATTATAGTAATTATAAATAAGTAAACCATACTGGTAAATATTTAAAGTTTATATTTTTGCAATCATAATCAATTTGTAACAAAGCGAAAACATACATAGTTGGCAATGTCAATGTTACAATACTGACAATAGAGATATAATTAAACAAATATAAGTATGTATCCTTTAAAAGTAATTACTATTATTTTTAAAGTTAAGCAGTTATTTAAATTTTAAAACGTAGAGATTTTTTCTATGTAGTAAAACAAAAAAGCAAGAAAATATTAAAAAAAATTGACTTTTTAATAAATTTGAAAATATTAGTCAATGTCCACTATAATAGAATTTCTTTATTTCATTTGTTTACCTAAATTAAAAATATATTTCAATATATTTATTATTACAATAAATTTTTAAAAAATCTTACAAAAAAAATCATACGTTTTAAATCTCGAAATACCTCAGACGTTATTTTTTATTATCTTTAACCGAAGCAAGTGTACGTTACACGTAAGAGCACGAAATATACCGAATTATTTTCGCTAAATTAGCAATTTCTTTATAATTTATTTCGCGCTTATTCACAGTAAATTATTATTAATAATAAATATATGAACTTTATTTAGTTTTTGACTAATGTACATTGTAATACATATTTAGAAAATTATATAATTACAAAAAAAAAATAATATATGCATTAACTTTTTGCAATAGATTCTAAATTGCTAATAAAAATAATAGCGGACAGACCCATTGTGTGAGGGAAAAATGAACTTAATCCTTGAATTTTTATTAAAATTTATTTAAATCATCTATAGCATAAAAACTTTGAAAGTTTACACCGATAATATAACACAATTTTTCGTTTTATAAAATTGAAATTGTTACAAGTAAAATTATAAATTTTTTTTGATAATTTCAACAGAAAAAATCGACCGAATATCAACTGGGTTTGGTAATGAAAGAACATGGCGATAAATTAGAAGAAAATTTGGAAAACGATGAGGGATTATTAAAGCCGATTTTAGGTAAATGTGGACAAGTACAAATCGAATTAGCGAAAGAACAAGCCAAACATGAAATCGAAGTGGAGCGTTTAGTTAGTAGTCCCGTTCAAAAAGTGATAGACACTGAAATTCCCACTATTTTAAAAACGAAACGTACGCTATCGAAACTTGTTCTCGATAAAGATTCCGCCCATAATCGATTTCAGGTAAGTTTTTTTTTTCCAATTCAATAATTCTTATATACAGTGACAAAAACAAGGTTATTTATTTTATTTTGCAAGTTTTCAATGCGATTATTTGGTTATCTTATCTGTGTTAAAAATAATATTTTATTATCGTTGCGATTAAACGAAAGAAGTAAATAAGTTAAATGTCATTCACGATAAAATGATGAATCGAGTGTAGAAATTATTGTTATTAAATTGTTTATAAATACAATAATGTGTGTTTATTTTTTAAACTATTGAAATTCTGGTTTATATTTCAAGATATTTTGAAAACTTTTTTATGAATGATTTTCATTCATTTTATTTTTCAATAAAGAAAGTATAATTTAATTTCACTTATTATATCTTTAAAAGTAATTAAATTAATTAAAATATGAATGCTGAAATACGATAAATGCAGAAAAACCGCATTAAAATTATTTTAAAATAATAATAAATAATTGAATAATGTACATACTTTAATATTTCCAATTTAGGAGGAAAATAAATTATAAAATTTTACTTTACAAACGTATTTTTTATGCTGTATTAACAAATAGAATTGTCAAAATTAATTTAATTAATAAATACATGTATCATGTAATATTTAAATACATATATAATGAAAAGTTTAAATAATTCTCTAATATTTAATAAAATATCAAAGTAAATTTTTTTTTTATTTTTATATAAAAAAAGAATTAATGTGTTACATATAATTTTGAAAATGTCATACCCATTTTATAGTAAAAATAGCCATTCAATGAAATTACGTCATCAATTATTCGTAAAATAAAAATGCGTGCACAGTCCAGTTATATTGTATAATAAAAAGAGATGGCATATAACTTTGCTATCGTAAATTGAATCAGAAATTCATGAATGGCTATTTTTACCATAACTATTATTTTTTTATAAAATTTATTTTTGTACAACTATAAAATCCGAAGGTCGATTTTAAGTTCAATTTTAATTTCTTAGTTAAAACAATGGAACTGTAACATGACCAGGAACTAAACAATAGAATTAGAACACCCAAATTTGTACTCAATAATATCAGCAACTGGGTTTTGTCGTAATAGAATTTCATAAACAAAACAAAAACAAAAAAAAAACTAATATAGTTTGAAAATGTTTTATTAAATTCTAGAGAATATATTGTACGAAATAAGTTCGTATTTTTGAATTTACAGACGGCCTTAAAGCACGGCACTAAGAACGAAGCGATCCGAGATGAAATGGAGGAAGCCGAATTGAAAGTGGAACAATGTCGTGATAGTCTGGCAATTGAGATGTTTACATTGTTAAGTCGTGAATCGGAATTAGCGCAATGTATGCTGCAATTGATTAAATTGCAACGAAGCTATCACGAGAGTGCCTTGCACACATTAGAGCAGCTTATACCCGAATTAGAAAAAGAAATAGGTAACAAACAACATCAAACAAAAACTATGGCCCGTATTCTCACCTCATTTATAAAAGTGATTTTTGCCAAAAGTACTTTTGACGTTTACTTAAAATTATTTATTAAGCACTTTATAATAGTTTATTTAAATTTTCTAATACCAAATATAATAAAAATAATCAAAAATAGAAAAACTATTTATATTTGATCAAAAAGAGAAGCAAAAACTTATTTCGAAATTAATGATAAAAGCACTTTTTCACGAAACAGTGACTTGAGAATACGGGCCTATCTTTCTTCGTTTTTAGTTTTTTTTTTTAATAATGGAGCTGTTCCATTATAATCATATTTCTTTATTAAAATAAAAAAGTTTTAGATTGTAAATTCTGTATAATTTTTAATTAAAATTCGACGTTTCGATATACTGCACGTATATCATATCATCAGGAAAAATATATACAAATGACATTAATAAAAATATTATAAATTTCTAATTATGTAACATAGTCAATTACTATTATTATATTTAGTTATTAAATAAATTAATTATTAAAATTTGCAATTTCATGTTAGTACATAAGTATTTTTATGAAAAAAAATTTTGAAATTTCAAGGTAAAATATCTAAATAATTATATGTTCATTATTTAATAATAAATTTGAAAAAAATGTTTATAAATGTAACGGCTACAGTTCCGTTTGAAAGCATTTTCGGACATATGTTTATTTGAAGTTTTTTATTTAGATTACTCATAGGAATCATCCGGTGTAGTTTTTCCCCGACGTCATAAATCACCCTGTATAGCAATAAAAGGGAACTGAACTTTGTTTTTACAAGAGGTTCGAATCTCTGGAGAGAACAAACACATAATTTTAATGCTGTCATAATATATATTTTTTATTTTCATAATTTGTAATTTATGAAAAATATTCAATATTTGTTCGATTTTATCGTTTTAGGTGATAGTCCGATCAAGGCTGTATATGGTTGTAATCTAGAGGAACATTTGCGTTTGAGTAAAAGGCAAATAGCTCTCCCCTTAGAATTGTGCGTGTGCGCCTTGTGGGAACTAGGAATGGAGGAGGAAGGTTTATTCCGTGTCGCAGGAGGTAATTTCACATTCGTTCTCAATCTTAATTCCATTAACCATTCCATTTGCAGCTAATGGTAAATGAAAATGATATTCTTAGGTACATCTCGTGTACGACGTATGAAACTCTCCCTTGATTCGGGCTGCTTTCAACCGCCACTACAACTTGAATATCGTGACGTGCACGTAGTAGCTAGTGCACTCAAATCGTATTTACGTGAATTACCTGAACCACTTTTAACCTATCACCTGTACGATGACTGGATCAAGGCGGCTAAATGTCCAACAGAAGAACAACGCATTGAAGGAATTAGCAATGTTTTAATGCGTCTGCCGCAACCAAACTACGATAATCTTCGTTATTTAATGAAATTCCTCGCAGAATTATCGAAAAATCCTCGAAACAAAATGACATCGTCTAATATTGCTATTGTTATCGCTCCAAATCTTCTATGGAGCCGGCAAGAGAAACTGACCGGTATCGATATGTCTAGTGCGACAATTGTTAATAGTATCGTTGAGGTATTAGTCAGTCATGAACATAGATTCTTCCTCGGTGATTTGCTAGTCTATCAAACGTTCAAGCGCGAAGATTTATTTCAGGATTTAACCGAATTTGAACGGCCTGTTATTCATCATTTACGTTCGAGTAGCAACGATACAGCTTTAATACAATTCGATTCGGATATCGAGAAAGGTTTAGCGAATAATATGTCGGAACGATCTAGTCCACCTCATGGTAGTCCCAAACCATTTATGCGTCGAAAAAATAAACCCGCACCTAATCCACCACTAGCGACATCTAATAAAGATGCGGAGAAACCACCAAAACCTGCTCCTACTTATATCTCGGGCAGTTCGACAATCAATCGCACCACATACAAGCAAGCAAAATCATCAATGCACGAGAATGATGTGATTAACGGTAAAAATAAAATGTCGGTGAGTGTTGGAACAGAAGATTTTGTTGTGCGAAGGAAAAGTTTAGATTTCGATCAGCCGGCAGCTAAAAGTAATTGTGTTGTTCCGTTGAAGAAACCCGATGTTCATATAAATAAAAGTGATATATCATCGCCGATCAGTACAGAAACAACATTAAATATCGATTCGTTAAAGAGTGCTGATGTTTCATTTACATCGCTACCTCTGACAAATGTTCATACAATTCAATCGACAAATATTCATCAGATTCAGGCACAGAATGCTACCGTAGGAAAAATTAAAGTAACTTCTGATAACTTACAACAAAAAGCAAATATTTCATTGTCTACTGCGAACAATGGTCAACAGCATCAGCAACAGAAACCTCAAATACCAGTTGCTGCACCGCGCATCTCATTAATGGAGACACAAAAACAAATTGTTATTAAACCCGTCGTGCAACCAGCACAAACTCAACTAAACAGTCAAATGAGTAAATCGCTGAATGAAATGGACATGGGCGATGGCGAGATTGTCCAATTGCGTCGGGCTTCAAGAGAAGATTTTCTAAATCGTCCCAACAAGCCCGTTGTTCCGGAACGACCAGCAACTTTACGACCGTCTAGCTTTCGAGTTTCCCGGCAAAATAATTCGGAAAGTTCCGATGCTGGACTAACTATGTTAGAACGAACGCATATGTACAGCGTTCCCGATAAACAGCAAGTGTCTATAGTTCAAGTTGCGGGCGCTAGAGAATGCTCTACATCTGCAGCAGTTAATGAGAAATATAAAGCGGCAGGACACGATACACAAATGGCGGAGAAAGAGAAATTTCTAATGTCTAACTATCCTGATAACAACGCGCAAAGAGTACCAATGCCTCGATTATCGTTAGAGAATAATAAACTAACCAGCGATGTTAATTCAAATTGCACGGATGAGATTTTCGTTCGGACACAGTCGGTTGGTTCGCGACCCAATCGGCCCCCGAAACCCGAAATGATGAAATCTTTGGAACGGATTGATATGGCAAGCGTGGAAACTGCAAATGGCAATACTGCACATCAGCATACCCGCACTCATTCGGACGGCGATACAATTGATACGGAATCGCCGTTAAGTCCGCGAAGCCCTACAGGGCCACCAGCGTCTCCTAGAGGTGGATGTGCAAGACCTCCAAGGCCCCAGCCCCCACCACCACCGCCTCCAGTCCGGCCAAAATCGGACGGCGAAAGCACGGACTTGTAATAAGAGAAATACTTAGGTTATGTTTTTATTTTTTAATTCAGAGTAACGCACTCGCAATTTTTCATCAATTCAGTGTTGAAACTATTAAAGCTTAGTTTGCTAAAGACTTATTGAGATAATCGTTATTTTTATATGTGCTTTTTATTTTTTTTGATTATTGTATGTATATCTACAGTTTTTAATGAAAAAATGATTTGTGCAATCGTATGCATTTAATACATATATATTTTATTGTTTTCATTTGGTGCTCGCAAATGTACTTTTGGTATATTATTGTCACCTTCAACGTTACTAGCTTTTTCTACGAAAATATACAACAGGCATATCATAAAAAATACACAGATGTGATAGTAAAAATTGATGTTTTTTATTTTTAAATTTATATTTGTAGATACGCTAAAGATCAAAATATATTACGCAGTTATTCAGTTTATAAATCTAATGTTATAATTAAAATTGTTGAATCAAAAACGTGATTATTTACTGTCACATCTTAAACATTTTTAGAAGAAAACTAATGATTATTTTTTAAATTAATGACAATGAAAATATATGTGAATTTTATTTCAAAATAATATTATATATATTTTTTAATACACATATATGTTTTTAGAGTGTGTCTGTTCGTTAACCTATAAATATTTTTTTTTAAATGATGATATATATTAAAATATCATGATGATGCAAGTTGTATTATTTTCAAAAGTTACAAATCTAATGTCCCAAAATAAAGTACAAGATGTTAAAAATATTTTGTCAATTAGTAAAAATGGTGCGAGTGCAGAAATTATAATTCGATCAATTTTGTTTTTGTTTTTTTAATTACCAATGAACTGTGATGAAACCATTATTATTGTTTACTTTGTGATTATATTATCATAATGTTCAGTGTGGTATTATAATAATTTTTGAATGCGCGATAGAAGAATTCTGGTCAATTTTATGTTTAAAATCAAACTGAAATGTCATAAAGTTTATTTTTTTGCACTATAGAGTAGAATTTCAGAAGACTTTAGATGTTGCAGATGACTAGTTTTATTAAGATGCAAGGTCTAGATTAATTTGACTATCATTAAAGTTTTTCCGCACGTCATTAGATTGAAAATAATTAATAGGCAAATTGAGTTTATATTGATTTCTAGTAGTATTTATTTTAGATACCATACAGTGCCCTGTCGCCAACAAAATTCTTCAACTTTTGAGAGCGCAAGTAAGCATGACTCATTCAGGAGAAATTCTAACCTCGTTAACAGATTTTTGTAAACTGACGTATCAGTCAGTATTCCTTACAATAATGTTAATAGTTAAGATATAATATTTTACTAATATTGATAATAAAACATATTCTCTTCCTCTACGCGACTGCAAATTAGCTAAATTTTCTAGAAGACTTTTCTATATAAAATGCTGAAATTACGAACTGATTTTATTAACATAACTAACCGAATTCATGCATTAGATTTCATTTAGGTTTCTTCTATATAAAATTTTATTTAAGACAGTATTATATAATTGGAATTTGCATTTATTTTTTTTTACACTGCAATATTTATTAATACCTTGAAAAATATTAAACTTCTTTTTTGCAATATCGAAATATTTTGTATAGATGATAAATAAATGAATTCTAATGTTTTACAAATATAATTAAAATTATATAACATTATAATACAATAGAGCACAAATTGCGATCGCACAATGCTATTATACTTCTATATGAATTTTCTTATTCAATTTTTTTTGTAAATATAAGATGAAAAATTACAATCTAAACAATAAGATTTTTTATATGATAAAAAACAGAACAAATAGTCAAGATATTTGTAGGATTTTGCAAAATGTTTTACTTTGTATCAAATATTATAATACTTCTGACCCTGAAAGGGCAATTTTTGATCTAGTTTGAGAAAAAAAAATAGGTCTGTCCAATTGCACATTTTTAAAAAAAATTCACCATTTTAAAATTGGACAGTAAAGTATGTAATACGCATTTAGGAAAAAACATATAATATTATCATTTTATTCTTGCTAAGTATTAAAAATATAAACAAATAATGTAATTGGAAAAATTTATTATATTATTCTTCGGACAAAACTTGCCGTTTTGCAAAGAACTTGTGATTTTATTATAAAATTATTTATGTTATAATACAATCTTATGATAAATACATTAATATAATGAACAATAATTTATTTTTATTTATTTATTTATTTCCTTTCAATATTTCTGTTCCTTTATTACGACATTATTTTAGTTACAACTCTTTGTTAATGGTTACAATTCTTTGAAATTAATGATGTAGAATAAAATAGTTTTAACAATTATTAAATTGCATCATCTAATAATCGTCATAAAACTTAATTAACATGTTATTTTCAATTTATTTATATCATTATCAGTTCTTGTGAATTGTTTTTTAGATTTGTGTAAAAGTTTGCATGAATACTCAACTAATTAAAATCTATCTTATATTAGTTTCAAATTTCTTTTGGTCTCGAAAATACATTCAGAAGAAGGCAAGTATTAGTACGAAAAGTTAAACAAATCCAACTAATTTATATTGTGATTTTGAATAATTTTCTTTTATAATACTTTGAACTGGAATCACAAACAATGAAATAGTTTTTCGAATTTTTAAATAGATAAAGATTAAACAAAAATTTATATTGTTTTTGTTTTATTTTGTAAAGATAATGAACATTATTTATTACATTGCTCGTTTTTTAATTTTTGAAGGATATTTTATTATTTTATTCTTGAAATTTATTTATCTACTTTGTTATTGATGTGCAATTTTTTTAAATCAAATGATCCTGCAAATTATTTTTGTGTTATAAACCAAAACTATTTTGCCAGAAATTTGAATATTAATATGTTCATTAAAAAATATTGTTAATTTACATGAAATTTTTTTTAAAAAATAATATATTTTTATTATAAAATTTAAAATGTTTTCCAAGGTAAGATTACTTATTAGATAATCTGCACTAGGAATCTGAAACTTTTAACGACTTAAAATTTATAATAAATTACTATCAACAAACAGATAAATCTGCTATTGCATAATATGTGTTAGAAAATCTTTATGATGTAAAATTTGAAGATACTGTAATAATTGCAAGACCAATCAATATTAAGAAAAGCAATAGAAATTTATAAAGAAAAAACTAACATCAATTAGTGTGACTAGTAACTGATTTAAATAAAATTTGGCTTCCTTTAATTAAAAATTTATAAATTTTATGATCTAGTAACTTGTTTCCATGTTTTGTTTAATTATTGTAAATGTCATTTGTATCTTTTTTCTTGATGGAGATGTACTTTGCGTATGTCGATTATTAATAAATATTAATACAGAATTAAAACCTAAAGCCGTTTTATTCTAATATAATGAGTTCTGAAAGATTTTTTACTGCGTTAAATACATAATATTTTGATGGATTTTTAAAAAAATTATGTTTGTAGTTGAGTTAATGCTACTTATAGAATAATTTTAAACTTTTCAAGATTTTATTTTGTAAAATAATATTATTTTTATTTACTACAATTTTAAAGTTTGTGGAGCCCAAGTACATAGTTTTGTCTAGTTTCCAAAATTATTGCAATTGCAAACATTTGTTAAGCAATTTTCTAATACAAACCTATTACGTTATTATTGTTTCTTTTTCTAAAAATAATTTGTACCGTACAATTTGTAATATAATATTCACATTTTTAATATATAGAAGAGGAAATCTGATTGATAAATAGCCTTTTTAATTGCCCTGTGTCCCTCAGCAAATTCATGGTCATGTATTTATAATACCCGCTATTATAATATAAAGTATTGTTACAAATCCATTCAATACGCTTCGATTATTATCGTAAAAATAATAATATTAAAAAAAAAATACCGGAAATATATGTTCTGTGATTCTGCGAAAAATATTTGCAATATGAATGTTTTCGAACAAAACTAATATCAACATTAAAAATAATTTTTCTACTCGTATTTGTCTATGAACAGGACCCTATTAATTGGTTAGAATAATCGCCTCAGGACTTCATAAAACTATCTGTTGAATAATAGTAAAACAATAAAATAAAATGTAAAGGATTTGGGAGTTGTTGTTGATCCTAAATTAAGATTAAAATGCATATAAAATATTGGGATTTATTACTATATAGAAACACGCGCATCAGGGACGGCGCCAGGATTGAATTAGTGGGTAGGCACGAATTGGCCGCATAAGTTGTTTGGTAGGCCCCTAGATGTAAGCGAATGTGGACATGGCCTGCATTAAAAATGCAATATGTACTTAAAATGTTTTTTATTCTCTATACATTCGATATAAGTAGTATCTGGATGTCCTAACATGGGATAAAATAAATAAACTGAAAATTGAAATCATAAATTTATTTAAAATTAGTAATATAAAAAACTGTACATAAATATATAAAACAATATTAAGTACCTAAAAATATACTTAGAACTTAGAACATTGCTTCACAAAATTAAAATTAAAATATAAGTTACTAAATGAGCTTTTCAATATTGTAATATAATTATTTAATATATTAATAATAATAATAATAATAGTTTATTAAATAGCTTACGCTAGTAAATACAATACAATACAAAGAAATATTACACTTAAAGATATTAATCAATATATTAACACAATTAATAATTTGCTTTTACCTTTTCATGGTAAAATTTTTTAATTTTCAATTTAAATGTTTTTAAATAATTGTTAGTTTCTTTAATGTATGTGGGCAAGTTGTTATTAACCTTTTATGAAATAAATTATTCGTGGCACTAACTTTAGTCTTCTTGGAAATATAAAAATTATTAGCATCTCTGATTTTATAATTATGTATGCTACTATTAATCTGTACATTGTCAATCAAATATTTTGGAAGTGAACCACGTTGCATTTTAAATATAAAAAACATTGCCGACATTTCTAAAAAGATTTAACATCTAACCAATTTAGTGTTATCAACATATTGCTAATGGATTCATATCTATTACAACGCAGTATTATTCTCATCACTATATTTATTACACTAATTGCATTCTTCTATTTGGTTTGCGTTTGATAAACTCGTTCACTACTGTTTCCATGCTTATTGATCTTGCTGTATATTTTTCAATATTTATAATTGCCAGACTTGCCAGCCTGTCGTTAGTCAATTTATTTCTTAAATATGTTTTCAGTCTTCTAAGACATGAAAAGAATCTCTCACATGCAATACTTGAAACCGTAATTGTTATGCATATTATTAAAAGTTTGTGTATCACCGAAAATGCAATTTTATATTGATTTACCATATCAACAAATTGTAGCATGTTTGAAATTTCTATATTATATTCTTTTTCGTAATTTGAAATTGTGTTTGGTAAAATATTTAATTCTGATCTTCGTAAATTTAAATCACATGAATAATATTTTGCAAGTGGAATTAAAGTTCATAATTTAAATTTTTTTCTGGTGTTTCAGTACTCAAACTACAAATACTCATTAAAATATTTTTATTAGCAAAAAATCTGTTTTCTAGTAAATTGGCTTACTAGTGTTTAAACAAAATGTTAGAAAATCAATCAGTAATTTTACAATTATTCAGAAGTTTATGACTTGTTTTTTTTTTCTGATATAATAAATAAGGCAAACGCGATTGATGTTACATGTAATAAACTTCCAACGGCTACAGTTCCGTTAGAAAGCATTTTCGGGCATATGTTTATTTGAAGTTTTTTATTTAGGTAACTCATAGGAATCATCCGGTGTAGTTTTTCCCCGACGTCATAAATCACCCTGTATATCGATTATTCGAATAAGAAATAAACTAATTCTAATTGTAATATCGTAAAACAATATCAATTATAACAGAAGATTCTCAAGTAATAAATTGACGTCAGCATAACCTGTATTGGTTTCCATTATCTAAAATTGATGATAAAATATTGGATTTAAGTACCTATATAGTATCATATCGGCCATTATCAATAATGCAAATATTTCAGGCACAAAGCCTGTGTTTCAAAAGCAACAGATAACTCTAATCGATATATGTCTTCTTGTTTGATTACATATTCTGTTTTATATATTTGTCATATTACTATTTACGCATTTTTCGTTAGTGAATAATAAATTCTAAAATTCTATGTATCTAGTTTGCCATGAACTGGAAAATTTGAATGTATGCAAAGTAGAACTCGGCGATGATAAATTTATTTGATAATTACAGATGGTTCGGTAAAATATTATTACCTACATGGAAAAATATGTCGTTTATTTATTTTTTTCTAGATACGACAATTGAAACACAAGAATATATAAAATATGTAGAGTGTTTGGAAGGTCGATGCCTTAAGGGGTTATACCTACCTGCAAACTTTCAAAAAATCGATTTTTTTTTATTGCATAAATCGAAAGTATACATATTCAAGAGTATTTTCTCAAAAGCGCAAGTTAATCCGATTAAAATTGACAAAGTTATGGGCGGTACAAGAGTACCGGGTCGAGACCCATTGGGAACGCTCTTCGTCATTCCTGTGCGCGTGGACATGCGCAAGAGCGTGTTTACGTTGAATGCCATAACCTCAAACGAACGTGCACAATACGAGGCTGCATGTCAATGTAAAAAGTGATGATTTGATGATTCTATGTAAGTTCCCAAAAATATTCACTTACAGAGGACTGAACACAACTTGAAACTTTAAACGCAATTATCTCGAAACCATGTTTTCAAAATCGGTGCCAAAAATTTCTCGAAAACTATTCGTTCGATTCAGATGGCTGTGTGCGCATTTTGTTAAGAACTATTTTTTCTAGTACTTAATCGTTCGGATTTTGTCTCTGATTAAATTTCGATTTTTTATAGCCGATCAGAGACAAATTTTTATGGGTCAAAATCGATACTTCAACTTTACAAGGCCGCCATTTTGTCAAAAATGATTTTTTTTGAAAATCCATCGATTAAGTACTAGTTTTACTCATGCTTAACAAAACCCGCTTGGTTTTATTGATTTCAAATAATTCTAGCGCGAATGGGACTTGGCACCGCAAAAGGGTTTCCCAAAAACATCATCCACGGGGAACAGCCATGCGGGGCACCAGGACAGATTTTTGTAATTTAAAAAATCGCATTTTGTAGAGGAAGATATGCCGAATAAAGTGGAGAAAGTCGTTTTGAAAAATGTTGTGTAGTTTTTGTTTAAAAAAATCCCAAACTTTCGTGTATTTTTCGGCCTTGCAGGTAGGTATAACCCCTTAATATAACAAGATTAGAAGTATATGGGTAAACCCATATATAGACCACTTTGACATTATCACATAAATGATAAGATATAGGAATAAAAAAAATTTTCACCGAAAGTTTGCAACATTGTATTTTGATAATATATAATATTATAGGCGCTAAGAGTATCTTCTGTAAAAATTTGATTAAAATCGGATAAATAATGCGAGCATAACAAATTTTTAGAAAATTATGAATTTTTTTCCCGGAAAGTATTTTAATAAAATTTAAAGTATTTTAATAAAATTATAATTTATGTGAGCACTAGGAAAAACTTTTCTGAAAATTTGATCAAAATCGGATAAATAATGCAGCCACAATGAATTTTTTTAAATTTTAGTAATTTTTTCTCGATAACTTGGCAACACTGTGTTTCGTTAAAATTGCATAATTTCTGCGGGCACCAGGAGAATCTTTAGTAAAAATTTGATTAAAGTCGGTTAATTAACGTGGTCATAATAATTTTTTAAAAATTTTAGTAATTTTTTTTTCAGAAAGTTGGCAGTACTGTATTTTATTAAAATTACGAAATGTATGTGGGCACTAGTGGAATCTTTCCTGGAAATTTGATCAAAATCGGATAAATAATGTAGCCACAATGAATTTTTAAAAAATTTAGTAATTTTTTTCTCGGAAAGTTGGCAACACTGTATTATATTAAAATTACCAAATTTATGTGGGCACTAGAAAAATCTTTCCTGAAAATTTGATCAAAATCGGATAAATAATGTAGCCACAATAAATTTTTAAAAACTTTAGTAATTTTTTTCTCGAAAAGTTGGTATCACTGGAAAAAACCAAAACCACATGACCATCTTGGGCACTAGACAAATTTATCCTGAAAATTTCATTAAAATCGGTTGAACCGTGTATGAGGAGTAGCGATCACAAAATTTTGTCTGAGGACCGAGCGAGCGAGCTGACGACGCACATCCATACACAACCATGAAGGATTTCTACATACAATTTTTGTTTTTTGAAAATGTTACAGACACCGTACCAAACGATATACCATTTTTTCCTTGCAGTCAAATTGGTAAAAAGGTGATCAGATCATATTTAATCAAACATAGGCATAGGACCGCTTCGATAAAACGTTGTTAAATACATTGTAAGATTTTGTTCAATTGACAATATTTTATGTAACAAATTTTAGTGTAAGTGTTACGATTTTTGATATAATATTTTTACTTTCTATTATTTCTTGAAATTAACAAATTGACCTATCAAACACTCTATATTCAGCCTCCTCCAAACATTTCTATCACAAACAAGCAACTTTAGCTTCATCCACATTCATAATTCCTCTCATACATGCTCTTCTATTCTTACTACTTGGAAACTTTCGCTTACGCAAAACATAAGTTGTACATATATTTAAACCACTAACTAATTAATTAAATAATCTACAAACTACGTTTTTCATTAGAATATTTTGTACTTTATCGCTAGTCAATAAATTTCCAAGTAATTATTATTATTTTTTTTTTGTAAATATTTGATAAGTGTGTACTCAAAAACATTCACATTTTCAAATAAACAGTAAACCACGTGTCCACGAGTCTATTCCAAAGTAAACTATATTATTTAAAATTGAACATTTCAATTGAATCAGATAAGAATGAAAAATGTAATTTAATCTACTAATGAACAAACTACTGTATAATGAAAACTATAATATTTGTGTGTTTGTTATGATTTTTGTTTATGCTATTGCTCTCTTCAAAGGAAACAATTATATTTTCGGGTTAAAAAAAATCAAGCACCTAACAACTAGTTTAGTTTAGGTGAATAACCTAATTCAAATAAAATAGGAGAGATCGGGTACGAAATAGATTAGTGTATGATAAGTGTGAAATTGAAAAAAATGTTGTAGCAAAAGTTGCCGTGATTCGGACATGTTGAGCGAATGTCTAATGAACGTCTGGTTAAAAAGATTTATTTGAATGATTTTGATGGTATACGTTTGCGTGGACGTCCAATGAATAGTTGGAGTGGTATGATTGAGAGTGTTTTGCGTGAGCGAAAGTTTCCAAGTAGTAGGAATAAAAGAGCATGTATGAGAGGAATTATGAATGTGGATGAAGCGAAATTTGCTTGTTTGGATAGGAATGTTTGGAGGCGACTGATTTCGGAATGATGAAAAGAGTTTGTGCCACACCCTTTTGGGTACATGGCGTGATTGTGTATGTAGAACCAATAATCATATTACATATGCGAGTAGAATACGAATACTATATTTTTTCTTCAAGCATATCAAATTATTAATATTATATTACTATATTACCTATGTAGAAATTGGTCATTTTGTTACTTGTATAATAATGCGAACATTATTATACAGTAGTTACTTATTAATATACACCATTAGTGGCAGCATCAAATATGATTACACTGCAGTGTTTATTTTTGATTAAATTTAAATTTAATTATTGAAAATGTGTAAAGAAGTGCAAGAAATACAACTGTATACTGCCCAAGTTAGTCAGAAATTGCATATTCGACCAGAGAAACATATTCTCACAAATCACGTGACAAATATTATGTTCTACAACTGTTAGTACGATTAAGGTTACTTCGTATATATAAAAAAAACCACATGACCATCTTGAGCACTAGATAAACCAATCCTGAAAATTTCATTCAAATCGGTTGAACCGTCTAGGAGGAATTGCGGACACAAAATTTTGACTGACGTCCGAGCGAGCTAACGACGCACACACATACACCCACATACACTAAGTTCAGATTCGTCATCTACAGGCTATATGAAGGATTTATATATATATATATATATATATATATATATATATATATATATATATATATATATATATTTGAAAATGTTACAGACACCAAACCGATCACTATACCACATTTTCCTTGCAATCAAAAATATACAAACAATTAGTTAAATTCTATTTATACTTATTAATGGCCCGTTTCATAATAAACATTTTAATTAAAGTAAACTTTAACTCAATAAAAAAGTATTGTTTAATTGATAACAGCAAATAATTTTGCCGTTAGAAATTTTAAAAGTTGACAAAAAAGCATCACTTTATTGATATCAATAATAATTTTGTCAGTCAAATTTAAAATCAGTGCTTTTTTGTCGACTTTAGTTAAACTGTCAATTACGAAACTGACCGTAAAAACTACAAATTTTCCACTTTAGTTTTTTTAATATTTTCATACATTTGAAAATGACAGCTAATTAGTTTCAGCAACTTCCCTATGTATTAATTTTTTAGTGCATTTTCTTAAAAAGTAAATAATTATCTTGTTATTAATGATAGTCAAAATTTAATGTATTATAGATTTGTAAATAATATTCAATATATTTATTCAATATAATGATTAATTTATATATGTATACGTCATTAGATAATACACAAAACTTAGAATTTTATCACTATTACACAAAAATAAATATTTATCTATGTATTACTCATATTTCATAAATTTTACTTATAGTAAATATTATATAATAAGTAAATATTAACTTAATATATTTGATAACTCATATATAATATTTATTATTACCGAAAAACTGCAAAACAAATAATAAATACTACTATTATTTATGTGATTAAAAAAAATTTAATTAATAGATTAGTTCTTTTTTAATGCTTTTTATAATATATAGTTTCTTTTGTTTTAATAATATAGATGATTAAATACGAAATAATATTTCAATATTATTTCGTATTCTTTCGAATATCTGCATAATCTTACTATAATAAATAATATTGTTCAATATTATTATAAATTTCGTGTTTTGACATATGTTTACTATCTATGTGTTCTACTAAACACATTTTAAATTTTCCTGAAAATTATTGTATTTCTACCACATGGTTTATGGAATGTAACAAAAAGTCTATTAGTTTTTGGCCTTTGAAGAAGATTTAAAATAAATCGAAAGCTTGCTTATTAAACTTAAATGAGTTTGATTTAACATCCTTTTCCAAATTGACTGCTACACCCGTTATTTACTTACACAAATATTTCTACTAGTCACTAGCTATTTCATTTATATATATATACATATGTATATATTTCAAAAAACGCGTGTTAATTCATACGCGATATAAACGATATATACGTTCGTCAAATTCGTATGGGCGTTTAACATGCAATTTGGATAATTTGCGATATACTTCTTTCTCGAGTTAAATTCGGAGAAATACTTGGAATACTTTTTGATAGGCAATAAAAAGTTCTATAATTTGGTTTTAGTTTTAATTTGCTAGCATGTGCCGTTTGGGCGGTAGAATTTTTTTATAATTTTTTGGTTTTTTTTTTCTTGAAAACTATGAGGTCTAGGAAAATAAGCATGATATGAAAAAATGCGGAAAAATGAGTACGATAATTGAGTGAAGAAACCATTATTCTACGATGCATCGTTTAGTAGAAAAAAATTAAAAACTAAATTTTTGAAAATTTGACAAGGTAACTTAATATTTTTTCAAAATAAGACTTTTTTCAAAATTTGCTCAAAAAAATCTGAAAAAATTTAGTAAAATAAAGAAAAAAATTAACTACATAATAGCTAAGTAAGTTTTTTCTCTACCTCATTCTGGTTTGGCAGGAAAAATTATTGAAAATTCTAAAATGTTTTTTAGAATTTGCAATAATTAGAATTAATAATTAGAATTAATTCTAAAACTGGCGTAGTTATCTGTGGTCTAACGAAGCAATGCGTTTAATCGGAGATCGAGAGAAATTGTAGGTTTGATTTTTACCAGACGCCTGAATTTTTTCATTTAATATTTTGACTTTAAAATATTAAATATAAACTTGTAAAAATAGTCTACTGTTAATATTTAATAACTAATTATTAATTGACGAAATTCAGTCTTTTTATGTTGGTTTAGTAGATAATAAAAACAAAAAAAGTACGAATTCCGTCTATTAATAATTATTTATTTTATAAACTTGTGATATTCTTGCAATATGTATTAAAGTAGTAAATATTTTTCGAGAAAATAAACCAAGATATAAAACTAATCTTTAAATTAAAACGAACTTCACGCCCAATATTTAAAACACATTCACCGTGAAAATTTCCTGTAACAAGGACAAAGGCGGAGCCTGAATTCGATTTTCATTTGTTTTGACACTGACCTCCAAACGGTCGTAGAAAGGCCATGAAAGCTCGGATAGGAAACTTGGCCGACCGTGTTCCACTAGTTCTACGTTAGCTCACGTCACGACAGTCAGCTGTTTCCGAAAATCGTTTCAGCTGATTTTCAGCATTCAGCATCACCGGCCCAGTTTCCGTAAATGTGACAGCTGACTGAGACAATTCATCTAACGATCAATTTGCAAAAGAAGTTTGTGTGTGATGGATAGCATCTACAACGAATTTTATGCTGAAATTATGTAATTTTTGTTGATGTGAATGAATCAGGTAATGTAATATTGTAAAAGATTCATTCGCTTATTGCATGTTTGTTGTAGATTGTCTTTTTTGATAATTGTTATTGTGTTTTGTTATTGTTCTAGTTATATTTATTTACAAAGTACGAAATTTGTTCTAATTTAATTTGCGTAATTGATTATTCTGGCCTTCGGTTATTTATCTAATTTTTGATGATAAGTATTATATTTGGCGTGCAATTATGATTAAATATGCCGATTTGAAAATGATGTAACAATGTTAATTTGTAAATATAGGGTGTTCTTTAATACTGAATTATTTAAATAATTTTTTAAATATTGGTTAGATATTTTTTTTAATTATTTTCAATCTTCTACAGAATAATTTTAACTTAATATTTGAATTTAAAAGTAAATACTTTTTTCATTTTATAAACGTTTGGTTAAAAGAATTTATGTTATGATTTTGATGGTATACGTTTGCGTGTACGTCCGACTAGACAGAATGATATGATGTTGTTTCCAAGTAGTAGGAATAAAAGAGCATATATGAGGGATATTATTAATGTGGATAAAGCAAACGATACTTGTTTGGAGGAAACTAATTTCAGAATAGTGGAAAAAGATTGTGCCACACCCTTTTGGGTACATGGCGTGATTGTGTACGTATATATGTAAAATATAATATTTGCTAAATTGGTTCTTTCATTGCTTGAAAATCTTTATTATTTATATTTATTTAAATATTGTAGAAACTCTTAACGAATATTTAGAACATTTTTAAGCAAGACAAAATTAAATAGAATATTTTGTAAAATAAAACTGCTTAAAGTTTAACTTCTGTATTAAAATTTATTTAAAATAAACGTTTCGACGACTGATAACTGATTTGTATCAATTTTCCTGATGAAACGTTGATTTTAAATTTTTAATACAGAACTTGAACCTAAAACAGTTTTATTTTATATAATGAGTTCTGAAAGATTTTTTACTAGGTTAGAATATTTTGTTTTTTATCCTTTGAATATTATTTTCAGTCTTAAATTTTCGCAGCAAATAAAAGAAAGAATTTCCTTAACCTCTGATGCCAATACTTTTTCTACGGCTAGACAATCAAATTTAGTGTAACGTGAATGACTTTTTAAAATAATTATAATTTATTTAATTGTTGCACGATATTCTATCAGTAGCACTATATCAATAATAATGGCGCTAATTTACGTGTGTTGTCTATTTTACAAGGGTGTAGTTAAATTTTTGAAGAGTTTAATTAGTCAGAAGCTGTTGGTTATAACTTCATAATTCAAGGTTTTGAGTTATAGAAGAATTTTTTTTAAAAAAAAGTATATATTTTACTTCCAAATTTTATATTCATTTTTTAATTAATAATAATTAGATTACGAATGTGCTGTAAAAAATATTAATTTCTAACCAAATTCTAATTTCTACAATAACTTCTAAATAATTATTCACTGTAAAAAAAGTTGCCATTTTACATAAAAACTATAATAAAAAATTACATATTATTTTATTTATAAATAATATAAATTTATAATTTTAAATAAAATAATTAATTTACCGTATTATATGTCCTTTTTACCGAAAAAGTAAGTAAACTTACAAAAAATATACGTATTTTATATTCATATTATTTAGAAATTTTCTGTGATGTCTGTATATGTACATGTTAAACTGGTACAAATCAGTTGGCCCAAGTTTTTATGTAAAATTACCAATTTTTTTTACAGTGTACTTGGATACTTTCGTTTCTTGAATTATAAGAAATAAATAAATACATTAAAACTAAATTATTATTAAAACTGCTATAGAATTTTTAAAGGTTAATGACCTTTGCCAATATATGCAACCATCAATACGTATTGCAAGTAGTCTATCTTGCAAGTAGTAATATGTATTAGTAAATATAAAAAATAAATAAATTCAATAAAACTGAAGAGTTATTAAAATTAACACAACTTTCATACATGTTCTTCTATTCCTACTACACTGTAAAAAAAACTTGCGATTTAAGATAAAAACCATAGTAAAAAATTACATATTATTTCAGCAAAACAATAAATTTTCTATAAAAATAATATAATTTTATGATTTTAAGTGAAATTTGTAATTAATTTGCCATATAATATATATGTTTTTTACCGAAAAAGTAAGTAAACTTACATAAAATATACGTATTTTATATTCATATTATGTAAAAAATTTACAGATCAAAAGTATATTAACTTTTGAATTAATAGTAAAAATTGGTTCTATAGTAATATTTTTTTCACTGTGTTAACTTTTAAATATAGAAATACATAAAAGTTGACTCATATGACAGTTTGAATGAACTATATGTCGTGTGCCAAAAACCATAAAACAAATTTCATTTATTAAATGTCTTACTTAATGTACATTATATATATATATATATATATATATATATATATATATATATATATATATATATATATATATATATATATATATTGATAATAATATTAGGATTATTTCATTAATGATGTACATATTTAATATTAACTGAAATTTCCAGTGACAAACGGTTATTATTTGTAAAGCATTTCAAAACTTTTAAGCAGTTTTATATGTAAAAATTATTTCAAAATTTCATTCATACAAATGACATTACAGTAAATAACATACATACATACATACATACACAATCACGCCATGTACCCAAAAGGGTGTGGCACAAACTCTTTTCATCATCCCGAAATCAGTCGCCTCCAAACATTCCTATCCAAACAAGCAACTTTCACTTCATCCACATTCATAATTCCTCTCATACATGCTCTTTTATTCCTACTACTTGGAAACTTTCGCTCACGCAAAACAATTTTAATCATACCACTCCACTACTCATCGGACGTCCACGCAAACGTATACCATTAAAATCATTCAAATAAATCTTTTAACCAAACGTTCATTAAACATTCGCTCAACATGTCCGAACCATCTTAACTGACTAACACAGCAACTTTTGCTACAACATTTTTTTCAATTTCACACTCATCATACACTAATCTATTTCGTACCTGATCTCTCCTATTTACACCACATACCCCACGTAAAAATCTCATTTCCACAGCAGTCAGTTTCCGTTTATGCTTTTGCAACCAAACCCAACATTCACTACATCAACGTAGGCACCAAAACTGCATTATATATATACTCAAACGGGCTTCTTTGGAAACATTTACAGTAAATAACAGAATGTAAATAACTGTAGTGTCATTTGTATCAGTTTTTTCCTGATGAAGACAAGCGTTGAGTTTCGTCGAAACGTTGATTATAAATAAATTTTGATACAGAACTTAAACCTAAAGCAGTTTTATTTTATATAATGAGTTATGAAAGATTAATTACTATGTCAAAATTATCAAGTATTTTCTTGAAATGACTTGTTATCAATTTTAACAGATAATAAAATTCTGCTATATTCCAAAAAAATTTTTTTTTTCTTAAATTACACTATTAAAAAATTTCCCCGAAAAAATATTTAAGTGTTTTTCATTTTTCAAAATTTTTACATTAATTTTTAAAACAATTTTTATTAAGTACATATTCTGCTAATAAAAGCAATTACTTTCTATCTAATATTGTAAAAGTTACAAAAAAATATTAACATTATAGATAACATAATAGATAAATATGTATCTACTTATTATAAATATAATAATTACAATATTCGTAATATAATATTCTATATCAGTGGTTTTCAAACTGTGTTCTGTCGAACAGTAGCATTCCACGGGACCATTTCAGGAATTTCGCGAAACAAAATGACAATTTCTACAATATTACATAATAATTTATTGTTTTATGTAACATAATACAGTAAGCAATAATAAAAAGTTTTATAGAAAATTTAATTTTTGTAATGGCGCGGTTGTAGAAGGTCGTTAACGTTGAAAGACCACTGTTCTATGTCATATTCTGTATTTCATTATTTTTATTAATAACATAAAATATACGTCAATGTCCAACATCTATAAATATTATTACTATACTTTATTAAAAATTTATTTTAATTTAAAATTGTAATACATACACTAACTTAGGTGATTTTATTTTTCTAATATTTGTTATTTGTAATTACTCTTTATTGTAAAAAAGTTGTGAAATATGAGTAATTCAAATATATATATATATATATATATATATATATATATATATATATATATATATATATATATATATATATACTAGCTGGCCCGGCAAACGTTGTCTTGCCTTTATTTTAATGTGTATATTAAATTTTTTATGAATTTTTTTTGTATTACAAAAAAAAATCAATTACATTTCTCATATTATAATTATTTCCAATTTATTTAAAATCAATTTCTTTCACACTTTTCTATATTTTTTCTGCCCCCCTCCCCCCCCGGGGCCGTAGAATCCTTTGCGGGAGTGTATTCAACAACTTCCCAAAGTTACAAATTTATTTATTTATTTATTTATTTATTTATTTTTATTTTATTGAGTTTGGCTAAACGGAACCTCATTGATCAGCTATTGACCGGGGTTAAAAAATATAAAATGCTATTAAAAAGTAGGGGTTGGTGGTAGGAGGGTAAAAATTTAGGACTAAATGTATTTTTTAATGGCACACTATAAAAAAATAACCAAAACAAAATTTGTACAAAAAATGAAAAAAAATTTTTCAGGGTGAGCCACCCTTAACACTTAGGGGTATAAAAATTAGTTATAAACCTATTCTCATACCTACTGAATATACATATAAAATTTCATCAAAATCGGTCAAGCCGTTTCGGAGGAGTATAAACACTAAAACTGTGACACAAGAATTTTATATATTAGATATATTATATATATATATATATATATATATATATATATATATATATATATATATATATATATATATATATAAGTGTAGATAACAATATTTTTTACAATTCTTCTTTAAATATATTCCTAAATATAATAATTTGTAGTGAAATTTTTTAGTGGGAAATTTTAAATTTTAGTGGGAAATTTTTGGGATATATTATCATTATTTATTACAATATAAAAAAAACTTTTAGTCTAGATAGTCCAGAACTTACGCCACTGTTACTGCTTCTATAAATTTAAAATATTTCGAAATATTGAACTACAGTTCGGTTCGTTTTTTTTTTTGTTTCTATTGATTTTAATGCTAAAGTCTCGTTCACATTTCACTACTTATCTCGAAATTAGTTTTAGGTTTTAGTGATTGATTTTAAACTGAACTGTCTACTAGCTTGTGAAAATAATGTAAAATTTGTTAAAAGGCGTTAATAATCTCAATTTTTCGCTGTAATAAAATCAACAACAACTCTGATAAAACTAAAATTGTAAATTTGCATAGTTTTTTTCGTAAGTTAGTAAATAGTTTGGTTTAGAACCACCAGCTCTGATAGTAGTCTGAGTAGGCCTTAAATTTGCATATTTTTTATTCATGAAAAAACAGTAAAATTTAATAAAAATTTCCTTTTTAAAAGAAACTAAGCAACTATTTTAGCAAAAAAAAATTAATTATATTTCTATTTTTTAATTACAATATTAATGAAAATAATTTTGTAAGTTTAGCAAACAAAAAATTAATTATATTTCTATTTTTTAATTACAATATTAATGAAAATAATTTTGTAAGTTAAGTAAGTTAAGTAAGTTAAGAAAATTAATTTTTCTTTTATTTGTAGGTTTCATTTTTAACATAATAATTTACGCTAATTTCCGTAACAAAAACATTTTTATTATTTATAAGCTAATTTCGTTAATTAACAAATAATAAATAAAATAACTATTAATATAAAAGAATAACAATTTTTACTTTAAAATACATTTTTAATTAATTTTGCTAAGAAATAGTTTATTATGAAAATTGATTTTCGCTTTGTTGTATTATAATTTAACACAATTTTATATTTTTATGGAAATTCTATAGCAACAATTTTAGTTACTTATTTTTTCTTATATATCCATCATACATTTTCTATGTTTATTTTGTTTTTGAATTATCATGATATTAATCAGTATGTGATATTGTTGGTTATGCCAAAAACCAACTTTTACAACAACATTTTTTTCCAATTTTACACTCATCATAATACTAATCTATTTCGTACCCAATGTTACGTTACGTAAAATTTCAATTCCACAGCAGTCATTTTCTTATTAATAAGATATAAATCAAAATTTTCCAATACACTAATTAGTGCAACTTAAAAAAAAAACGCAATCAATATTGACATTACTTTTTAATCAATGTAAAACTTTGATCAGAAGTAATTGAACTATATTTCGTGAGAAAAAAAAATAATACAAAGAAGAAGATCGATATTATTCAATAGTCCTACATATAATTTTACTTATTATTTTAATTATCATATAAATTTTATCAATTTTTTCTTACGTATTTGTATATCTATGAAGTTAACATAACTAATATTCAATATGAAAAATTCAATCAACTACTTCAAACCAAAATTATATAGCCACGCAAACGTAATCATAAAATATGTATATATAATAAAAAAAATATTATAAAAGCATGCATTATGTGAATAAATATGTTGCTTTAAAAAATATTTATTAGTGTTTTTATGGTACTTATTTGTCTTACATATATTTTGTATAGGGTAGGATTTTATGCACGCTGAAAAAAGGTGAATTAACGCCAGAATAGGATAATGTAACAACCTTTAATAGAAATTCACAGCCGTTATTTGATATACACATTAAAACATCAATTTATAAATTGAAACAACCTAACAAATGAAACCTAATCTTAACCTACTGACGCGTATTTATTACATCTGGCGTTAATTTCCATAACATGACGTGCAAAAAGCCTAAATTGCAATTTCTATTATCTGGCATTTATTGACATATTTAAAAGTATATTTATGTATACCTTTTCGAGAAAAATATAAGGAAAGTGTCTGCTATGAAAATGAGATTTTTGCGTGGAGTATATATGGTTTCTTTCATATTTATTGGCAGATCTCTTTACGAGTTCAATTGTATTTATTGGGGACGTTCACATATACGAATTAAATTATATTGTGATGTTTGTACTGCAAGTTTGGTCAAATATTCCTGGAGAAACTTAAAAAAATAAGAACCCGTATTCTCACCTCATTTGTTTATGAAAAAGTGCTTTTATTTTTTTGATTTAAAATAAATGTTTACTTTTACCACTTAGCAAATATGAATTGTATTTCTATTTTTGATATATTTTTTAATATCTAATATTATAAAATTCAATAAAACTAATAAAAATAAGTAATTTTAAGTAAACGTCAAAAGTAATTTTGACAAAATGACTTTCAATAGTGAGGTGAGAATACGGGCCAAGATGTTTTTCACACTGATGCATTATGCAATCTTTACAGTTTTGCAAAATCCGAAAAAATCATAAAGAATCGCGAGTATTCGCAACTAGATACTCAGCATTTAATACATTTTCGTTAAATATAATAGTTCGTCAAAATGAAAATTCTTGGATTCCGTAAGAAATCTTTCTATATATATTGCAACGAAATTTCGTACGGAATACAAGAATTTTCATTTTAACGAAGCATTATTTTTAATGAAAGTGTTTATGCATACGGGCATTACAGTATTAAACAATTATTTCACAAATGAAAATAATGACGATCTGTTATCTTATACATTGGTTACGTTTAACGAAATGACGTATCCATGCATAAATAATTCAGTTTCATATAAAAATAAAACAATAACAATTGTTATTTCAATTTCATTTTGAAGAAAAAACAAATTACTGTATCTACAATTATTTAACAATTTTTGTGTAGGTTTTTTTTCAGATTATTTTTTCTTATATTTATATATTTCTCTATTATTATTTATTACAGAAACTTCAATATAGTTGTTAGATGAAATAGAAACAAACATATTGTATTTATAAATTTGTAATTAACTTTATATGCCCCATAATATTTATATTATAAGTTACAAAGAAAAGTTTACGATAACTATACAAAGGCAGTTATTGAAATCTGAATTTTTTACTTGTCGCAAATTTAATTTAATTTGTATATTTCTTTAGTAGATTACACTTTTGAATTGCAAAATTAAAATGTTACGCATTGATGTTTATTTAAAGTTCTATTTTAAAATATAATTAAAATATGTATTAACGGTAATTTAATTCCGATTAAAATGAACTGTAATTTATTATATACGTATGTAAATTTATTTTTAGTAACATTACATACTTTCAGTGGCAAAGAAATTGAATTTTCTATCGACTAATGTCAGTAGCTTTTAATATAATAAATTATAATGTATTTTAATTAACAAGATTAGAAGCATATGGACAAAACCCATATATAAACCACTTTAACACTATCACATAAATACTAAGAAATAGAAATAAAAATTTTATATTTTTTTCTCCAAAAGTTGGCAAAATACTGTTCAAAAATAAAATTTCATAATTTTTGTAGGCACTACGACTAGAATTTTTTCTACAATTTTTATTAATCTTGAATAAACAATGAAACCGAAATAAAATTCTAAAAATTTTTATATTTTTTTCTTAAAAAATAGACAACAATAAGACACTAAAATTATATAATTTATGTGGGCAGTAATAGAATCTTTTTAAAAAATTTGATTAGTCGCGGAGTTAATTGTAAATTTCAGTAATTTGTTTATATTAGTAATATTATATAATTTAGGATGAGGGTATTTATACATACGGTATGTATATGCAATTGGCTAAAAAAAAACCTATGCCAACCTGCTAACCTAACCTACCCTAAATAGCCAATTACGTAAAAATACTGTATGTATAAATAGCCAATTGCTTATACATACCGTATGTATAAATAGCCGCTTTCTATAATTTATGTGAGCACTAGAAGAATCTTTTGTGAAAATTTGATTAAAATCGGATAAATAATGTAGTCATAAGGAATTTTTAAAAACTTTAGTAACTTTTTTCTCGGAATAAAATAAAAAAACATGACCATTTTGAGAACTACATAAATAAACCTATTTTGAAAATTTCATCAAAATCGATCTAGGAGGAATTTATATAATTTTCTGAGCTGGCATGCTGTGATAGATTTATTCGCGTCGCAGACGCTTCGCCATACATCGTAGATGACAAAACATCTGCGACGACGATAAATCAACCACGGCATAGCCTAAAGATTACATCTAGGAGGAGTTGTAATAACTAAATTTTGACTGACAAGCATGAGAGCGAGCGAGCTGACGACGCATACACATACACCCTCGTAAACTAAGTTCAGATTCGTGATCTAAAGGTTATATGAAGGATTTCCATATATAAATAACCCTCCTATAACACGGTAGATAGGTTCCAAGAAAACGGCGTGTTATGTGAAACCGCGTTATATGAGACCCAAAGCCAATAGAAAAAGTTAGGTTCCAAAAATTAAAATACATTTGTACATATATATTTTTAAGATACATAAGAAATAACTTCAATTTTATTAAAAATATACCTGAGAGGCAAACAGTTATTTTTGTCATTTTTATAGCAGACGCGAAAAACGAAAAATTACATACTTAGTTTTATTGATTTTTATGTCGGCATAAGTTAACTAACATTACTATAAAGAGCTATTTTTAAGAAAATAATCGTACAGATTAAAATTGAGACAGTTATAGACACATTACGTTAGCACATGCAGGTGATTATGAACTTACTACTGTTTACCTCTTATGTAAAGACAGGTAAAAGTAAAACCAAAAGTCGTAGTTGACAAAAACTTCTTTAATAACAAACTTTTTTTTTAAATAGCTGGTGCGCTTATTAAATGTATATATGTACATACACGTTACTACAAGTACAAACCTGAAAACTGCGTTGTCAGCAGAAACGTGTTAGAATAAAACCGTGTTATAAGAGGGCTAGTGCATTTAAGCGAAACGTGTTAGAACGAAACCGTGTTGTCAGAGACCGTGTTGTAGGGGAGTTACCTGTATTTTGTTTTAATTTTGGACAATGTTACAGACACCGTTCCGAACAATATACCCCTTTTCCTTTCAGTCAAATTGGTAAAAATTGTATTCAATAGAATTATTATTCCAATATACAGTGTACTTTTAATTATCTAGAATTGAATTAATCGGGGCTGTAAGAATTATAATATCGACAGGTATAAATAAATCGCCCACCAAATCTATTTTAAGGACTTTTTCAATTTTTATTCTATTAATGAATCATGTAAGCCTTAACTAAAATTTGCGTCTCAAGCTTAAAAATTTATCAAAATAATGTTATCTTTATATTTATAATTATATAATACTAATACTTGTTTGATATGGGAACTAATAAAGATATGCAATTATTCTTTTTAATTTTAACATATATTAGAACTAATAAAGATATGCAATTATCCGTTGTAATATTAACATGTTTATGAAATATTCAAGTAATCTATTTTTTTTTACTTTTGACGTTTTTTTATTGATTATTTGTCAAAAATTACATAATACAAAGATATTATTATATATTTTTTAGTGGAATTGGTATATCAGAAGCAAATTTAGATTATTGCTGCAATGTATCTTAGCAATTCACAAAGTGCAATTATATAATTAATTACAAACTGTTGAGTAATAAACAAACAAAAGATGTTGGATAATAATTGAAAACCTCATTCAAATAAGCAATAAATAACCAATAACATTGTTAGAAGCAGAAAAAATAAATTTATAATACAAAATGCTGTCATTTGCATATACAATTCACAAAGTGCAATTTTATAATTAATTACAAACTGTTGAGTAATAAACAAACAAAAGATGTTGGATAATAATTGAAAAACTCAACCAAATAAGCAATAAATAACCAATAACATTGATAGAAGCAGAAAAAATAAATTAATAATACAAAATGCTGCCATTTGCATATACAATTCACAAAGTGCAATTTTATAATTAATTACAAACTGTTGAATAATAAACAAACAAAAGATGTTGGATAATAATTGAAAAACTCATTCAAATAAGCAATAAATAACCAATAACATTGATAGAAGCAGAAAAAATAAATTAATAATACAAAATGCTGTCATTTGCATATACAAAAATTACAAAAATTCAATTGAATAATTTATTCGGAAAAACGCGTGCAAATCTACAGTTGCATTATCCATAATAAATGACAATCGATACTATAGTTCATTTTTAAGTTTGTTTCATACTACATAAAATATAACATTATATTTAGCATAGTAAAAAATTTTTCAGAACTCATTATATTAAACTAAAACGGCTTTAGGTTGTAGTACTGTATTTCTATTTATTAATAATTGACATACACAATATACAAACATACGTTTTCATCAGAAAAAATAATACAAATAACATACATATATACATACATATATACACAATCACGCCATGTACCCAACAGGGTGGCACAAAATCTTTTCATCATCCTAAAATCAGTCTCCTTTAAACATTCCTAACCGAACAAGCAACTTTCGCTTCATCCACATTCAAAATTCCTCTCATACATATTCTTTTATTCCTACTACTTGGAAACTTTCGCTTAAGCAAAACACTCTCAATCATACCACTCCAACTACTCATCGGACGTCCACGCAAACGTATACCATCAAAATCATTCAAATAAATCTTTTTAACCAAACGTTCATTAGACGCATTCGCTCAACATGTCCGAACCATCTTAACTGACTAACACGGTAACTTTTGCTACAACATTTTTTTCAATTTCACACTCATCATACACTAATCGTATTTCGTACCCGATCTCTCCTATTTACACCACATACCCCACGTAAAAATCTCATTTCCACAGCAGTCATTTTCCGTTTATGCTTTTGCAACCAAACCCAACATTCACTACCATACATTTACAGTATAGAAACAGATACTGTAATAATTGTAATAATTTTATAACCATCAGTATTAACAGTAAATTAATAAAAGAAGGAATATAAATTTATAAAGAAAAAGATAATATCAATCACTGTAATTTATAAATTTTATGTTCTAGTTACTTATTTCATTACCTAATAACTTGTTTTTATGTTCTGTACGTCAATTATTAATAAATATTAATACAGAACTACAACCTAAAGCCGTTTTATTTTATTATATTTATCTCTGTATGTATCTCAATTTGCAATTAAAATTATTTCTATTTCGTAATAATATGACATCTTTTAAAACCTTGATTTGAATAACAGGATATCCAAAAATGGTACTTGAATATTTCGCACATGTATAAACAAGTGATTCTTAAACGTTATTCCACGGAATAAATTTGCAACAAGTATTTAACAACTACTAAAGAAAATAGAATTTTTTTCGGTGCTTACCGAACCAACATTCTTCGTTAAAGAAAAGAAATTAATATACAGGGTAATTTAGAACCAAACTTTAACAATTTGTTACGGAGGATATGTCAAGTGAAAAATGTCATAAGAACTTAGGTCCTATTCTATCTAGTTGCGAAAGAAATGAAAGTTTTAATAATGGCATTGTAAATTTTCGAGTTTAATAGCAAAAGTTACCGTAGATAAACAAAATAAAATAGTCGAGAGGCAAGTAAAATTATTGGATGAGGCTATTTATACATACGGTATGTATACGTAATTGGCTATTTATACATACCAAAGAAAAACCTAAACCAACCTACTAACCTAACCTACCCTAAATAGCCAATTGCGTAAAAATATTGTATGTATAAATAGCCAATTGCGTATACATACCGTATGTATAAATAGCCACTTTCAAAATTATTAGCTCCTTGAAAACAATGAGTTGAAAATAAATGTTTAATAACATAATAAAAAATATTTTAGAACTCATTCTATTAAAATAAAACTGCTTTTGGTTAAAGTTCTGTATTCATGTTTAATTATAATCAACGTTTCGACGAACTCAACGTACGTCTTCATCAGGATAAATGATACAAATGACATTTATAGTAAATAACAGAAGATAGGAACCAGTTACTAGATAACAAATAATTTTAATAATGTTATAGATTTTTAATTAATGGAAGACAAATTTTACAGAAACAAGTTATTAGGTAACAAATAAGTAACTAGATCATAAAATTTTATAGATTTTTTAATTAATGGAAGAACAAATTGTATTTAACTCAGTGCCTTCACAGTGATTGATGTTATCTTTTTCTTTATATATTTCTATTGCTTTTCTTCTCAATCTGCTGTTAATATGATCTAGTTTTCTAGTTACTTATTTGTTACCTAGTAACTTGTTTTTATATTCTGTTTATTTACTATAATTTGCATCACTTTTCCTGATGAAGAAAAACGGTGAGTTCATCGAAACGTCGATTATAAATAAATATTAATACAAAACTTTAACCTATAGCAGTTTTATTTTAAGTGTTTAATAATTTATATAGTACTTATTGTTAATTTTTTACATATGAGGCGTATAGATGCAAAACTCACTATTCGACAAAAAGTGAAAAATGAGATTTTGCGCGATTTGGACTTAGGAATTTTACAAGGAATACGATATTTAGGTTAGTTAGAAAAAAACTCAGTATTTAATATGAGAAACACTCTTTAAAGTTTAGTGTTGGATGCAAAACTCACTACTTGCGTTGATAGTTTAGATACAAAAGTAACGGTTTGCTTTCCACCAATAAAAATTTTATTGGTGGAAAGCAAACAGTTACTTTGTATGAATTAATGATGTATAAAACCAATGATTCACGATTTTAAATAAGTATTGTCATCCTAGTAACAAGATTTTATCATCAAAATACAATTACACTTAGCTATAACAGTTTTTTGCAAATATCTCAGAACTTAAAATTTGCAAATAGTGAGTTTTGCATCTATACGACTCATATATAATGTTTCTTGACTCAGAAAAGATTAAAAACCACTGATATATATATATATATATATATATATATATATATATATATATATATATATATATACGTTCCTGCAACTTTTAATAAAACACACCTAACCAGACACACCGTATTATTATCTTAAAATACTACTCACGTTTGAGAACAAACACATCTGGACATTCTAATGTCAAATATTGAAACGTTACCACTACGTCTATCTAACCTATTGATTTTGAATACATTAGACTATGCTTTTAAATATTGTATTATAAAAAGTAGCCATCAATGTAAAAATAATACAAAAATTAATTAATCTGTTCGTGGAAAATAATAAGACACTTTTTCAAAATAAAACTTCCATTTTGTTTGAATTAAATTCTAGTAACTTTTCATTTATTAAAACATCGAATTAATAATTAAAAAATTTTTTGGAATAAGTTTCGCTGAATGTTAAAGATCTACAATCTATAGTCTATACTACCTTACTTATCATGAAATTAGTGTTATATTTTAGTGTAGAACTAATGATTCTTAACAAATCTAATTGTGAAAAAATAACAATGTAAATATAGGACTTTAGTTTCATCAGTTGTTATTGGTTTTAGCAAAAAATTGAGATTATTAATGCCTTTTAACAAATTTTTATTGTGTTTCACAAGTTTAGAATCAAAATAGCATTACGACTAAAACATAAAACTAATTTCGAGATAAGTAAGAACGTGTGAATAAGATTTAAATTGTAAATTAACTAATTGCATATTTTAACAATACTTCAGATTTATTCTTGATATTATATCGAAATTCATAATTTATTAATTTCCAAGTAAATGAGACTTTTATTCTGAATTTATCAAAATGATAAGAAGGTGGTGATAGAAAAATATATTATACACTACTGTAATTTACCGGGACAGATAAATCAGTTACAGATTATAAATTTTAAGAATGAGTCAAAATATAAGAATTTATCTACGAGTATTATACAAAATAACAATTTGATTTTAGATATTGATAATGCTTGTAATGTGTTATCAAGATAATAATATTCAAATTTAATTTAATTTAATTTAAAAAAAACTAAACTTCGATGATATTTTTAATTATAATTTTCGCAATCAATAGATTGAGATAAGTTAATTGATCAAAATTAATGGAGATCGCGTTAAATTCGAATTTATACGGTATATAAGTGTATTATATTCTTCTCAAATTAATATTGAATTTGATGTTAATGATCCATTAAAATAAAAAAAAAAAATTCGACTTAATCTACTCTGTGACGTTATAACTAAGTTTACTTGCGTTATTGTCGTCATTCTGACTTTTTATTAAAATAAAAGTTAATACAAAAGAAATATTTTTTATGTTACACATTGTTTCACAATACCATTAAGATTAAGTAATATTTTGTATTATCTGATAAATTATTTATCGAAATTAAATAGTTTGACATAATAAGGTGTGTACAATATAAATATTTGGCACATCAAATAATTCATTTTAGTTGAAATATGTTACAAAAAAATTACGAGAATTCTAACTACGTCAATTTAAGGATAAAACTTTTTTTTTGTTATATACCTATATATATATATATAATTGCACGTTATAATAAGGCCTAATATAGTTTTATAGAAAATGCCAGAAGATACGTGTGTAAAATATCACTTTTCATTCATAATCTAGATTCTAGAAGTTTCCTTTCTTTAAACAGTTATATGTATACTTAATAAATTTTAAAATGAAATTACATATGTGTGCAAAAGAGCATTACTTGTTGAAAAACTTTCATTTTACAAGTCGAATCAGTGACCACAAAATATAGAACTGTTGTTCTAGCAAATTCTTTTTCTCAAAGAATTTTTCTTCACTATAAAGAAAGTAATTAAGTAGTATAATTAAAAAATAAATTTAAGAAATGAAAATTCTTCTTATAAATATTGGAAGAGATTGAAAAAATTCTAACAGAATATGTCATCTATAAAAAATATTGTAAATAATAAATTTATATATACTTTTATATATATATATATATATATATATATATATATATATATATATATATATTGAACTTTTTATCAAGGTCAAAATACAACCATAATATACTTGTTTTCATGACATATGCTCATTTCCTTTCAAATCAAACTTTATAAAATATAATATAAAATAAATTATTAAAGTTTAAATTGATAAAATTATTTTTCTATTTCTGTTAAATAATAATATATTCATTGTAAATGCATTTTATTAAAAGGTAAGTTATTTATTACCTACACCAGTGAGTTTTAGTATAATTATTCAATACTTTTTAAAATTTAGTTAATTCATTACAGTAATACCTCGTTTAACGTTAGGGATGCGTTCCTCAAACTAAATTAAAAAAAATACATTATTTCATTTTTTATTTTTTAATTAAGAAAGTGGCTATTTATACATACGGTATGTATACGCAATTGGCTATTTATACATATAGTATTATTATATAGTAGTATTATATAGTATTATTATATAGTTACTAGGGGTTGGTTTAGGTTTTTTTTTTTTTAGTATACATAAATAGCCAATTGCGTATACATACCGTATGTATAAATAGCCTCATCCTTTAATTAATAGATAGGAACAACTGAAAACAGCTTTTCTTGACAAAATTTAAAATTCAAAATTAGTATGAATGTGTATGTGTTACAAAATTAACGGTTATATGTAAATAAACTGACAAGTTGAGACGTTTTTATTGTTTTTTGACAAGAACGAATCAAGGGTCGATTGCGTTGCTTTTTACAGCACAACTTTGCGCAAAATCTGGATCATTTTCGGACAAAATATTTATGGAATCAGACATCTGATTCAGGCAATCGGACAATATTTTTGTTGTTGAAACTATTTATGTAACTTGCGTATATCGACTGCTGTGAAGGTTATAGTAAAAACAAATATGTATGCATAGAACATTATGGAACATAGTGCATAAAATATACAGGGTGATTTATTAGTAATTGGAAATATTTTAACTGGAGTATCCTGGGCTCAGAATATGAAGATTTAATGCAAATCGCTTAGATAAAATGTGGCTCCTTACTGAGCTACAGGTGTTTTATTTAAAAATTTAAAAACGATTTTTGCCCAGTACTTAAAAATTATTTGACGTATCATTATCATACTGGCAGGAAGTGTAGGTACCGTACACCATACTAAATTATGTTAAATAAAAGTTTCTGGCTACTGCCAGTGGCGTACAACAGGGGCAAGTGAGAGGTTGATCCTTCCTAAATTCTACGCCACTGGCGGAATTGTCATTTTAGCACAATTTTTCGATTCTGCAATACTTTCTGTGTTAAAAACACACTCTTTCTTTGTAACGATAAAGTCACTATTTTTCGAGATATTTAAAGTTAAACATAAGCTGCACCCTTGGCATTTTTTCAAAATTTGCTCAAAAAAATCTGAAAAAAATTAGCTAAATAATAACTAAGTAACTTTTTTCTCTAACTCATTCTGGTTTGGCAGGAAAAATTATTGAAAATTAATATTTTTTGCATTTTAATTTTTTATTTACTCTCAATATTGCATTTGAAATATCTGGCGAGTTAAAATAGTAAAAAAATCTTTCAGAACTTGTTCTATTGAAATAAATAGGCTTAAAATTCAATGTTTCAATATACTAAACGCATATCATCAGTATAATTTTTAGATTATAAATATTTTGAAATGTCCTTTATGTCAAACCAAAAGACAAAGATAAGATTTACGACACAAGGCGAAGACAGTTGTTGTAAATTTATTGCATGAGTTACGACCAGAACTATACTTTTTCTACTATATAATAGAAATTAAAAATTATTTTTCGATATGATGAATTAAAATAATTTTAATTCAACAAGACGGAATCTTAGCAACAGCGCTAATTTAGTTAAAGCATTTTAAAGTTCTAATGAGTTGTAATTAGTCAAAAACCGTGATTTATTACTTCATAGATCATGATTGTGAATTATGGACAGTGTAATTTAACAATATATATTATAAATGTTTTACTTAACAGAAGTATAAATAGTATATTATGTTACGAGGAGCAGAAAGTGATCTTTATTATATTGAGCCCAAATACTTACGAGTGGTGGCCAAGCAATCTGAATAAAACACAAAAAGACCTTTCTATTCCAAGTGACATATACTATCTTTCTTCAAGCGTACCAAACGAAATTAAACTTAAAATATATATATCAAGTAACTTTAACCTTACTAACAGTTGTAGAACATTGTACTTGTTACGTGTTTTGTTAGAATTAATGTTTTTTTAACCGAATATGCAATTTCTGACCACCCTGGGCGATATACATTGCCTTTCTTGCACTTCTTCACACATTTTTAGTAATCAAATTCAAATTCAAGCGAAAATAAACAACGCAATTGTCAACTAACTGAATTAGACTTCATAATTTTTAATACAGCCGTCGGAGATGTCAAATTAATTACACTTGACAGTGTTTCTTTGGTCGAATATGCAGTTTCTGACCAATCTGGACGATGCACTTTGCATTTCTTGCACTTCTTCACACATTTTCAAGAATCAAATTAAAATTTAAGCAAAAATAAACACTGCAAGTGTCAACAGTTCGAGAATGATAATGTTTGTCGAAACTGCAGTCACAACATTTGTATAATAAAATGTAAAATTTTCAAAGTTATTTTATTTTACTGCAAGTGTCACTATATAATTTTAAATATGGCTGCTAGAAATACACAGTCATGTTTGTTACTGCCATCAGTGGTGTATATAGTAAATGACTATTGTATAATAATATTTACATTATTGAACTAGTAGCATAATGACCTACATAAGCAATGTGATATTTTGATATGCTTGAAGCAAAATGTAAAAAAAATAATAATATAATATTCTATTTGTATACACATACACTGAGAAAAATAGATATTTAAAAAATTGGATAATAATAAGTAGATATTTATTTGAAATATACGAGTATGTTTACTGTATTCACAAATTTATACATTTTTAAAATCTACTCACATATATATTTTAATACTATATTAAGAATTAAGACTGTAATACTATATACAAATTGATGGTATTAAATTTTTGTTTTTATTATATTTATAGTTAATTTTTAAATATACTTATTTTGTTATTTTTAATACCTTGTGTTTGTGTCACCTTTTTAAATATAAATAGCGTTACGGTAACTATCCATTTTTCTCAGTGTACTAGTTAAATAATACTGTTTTACAACAAAACCTAAATAACACTATTTTCAAATGAGTCATTTGTTAAAATATAATTCAATTATCAAATATTTAATAAATTAAAATAATTTCTATACTATTTTTTCTCAGATTAACCTAATTCTACAAACTGATTCATCAATAACTAACTTTATTTTCTTAATAAATTGCGTCTTTTCAAATAATTTAATTCTCCGAATATATCACAGTACAATCTAATTGAAACACAAGATAGCACAATATTAATTATCAAAAAAAATTATCTTATCAATATCCTTTTCGATTATCAGCAACAAATTATGCGAAAAAATATCGATTTATCACGATGAATTTAGGAATTATATCAATATACAACACCGTAATATATATATATATATATATATATATATATATATATATATATATATATATATATCAGGTAAAAATGTAACTGTCAGTTTGCGTATTGTAAAATTCATGCGCGTGCTGTTCTATATAGTTTGAAAACACAGTACAAATTCTGTCATTATTGTGGCTAAAGTCGTTCACGGACATACGTCCAGTTATTCATTTAAAATTCAAACATTACTTGCGAGTTTTTTTTTCGTCTTAATTCTTTTAAGTGACAATATAATTTACGTGTTGTTTTAACAAATTCGGCCACAGTGAGTTTTAAATTTTATTAAAAATATTTATTTAAAGTGTATTTTGTTTAATCTTCCGCTTATAAGCTTACAGTGTTACATTATAATTTTTGTTGTAATATGTTTTATGGTATTTGTTTTTCAAAATGCCTACTGAAAATAAAATATTAGTTTGACAAACGTCAAATTATTATACAATTTGTGTGTTGTTGTTTTTTAAGTGTGTTGTGACAAAAATAAGTTCTACTGTTATACAAAGCCTGCTATATGAGTAAATTATTAATATAAAAAAAAATATTCAGCTATATGGTTTGTTAAACAATTTTTTTGTGCAATTATAAGTGTAAACATAACTATTTCGTGTGTTAAGTATAATGTTAAAATAATGTTTATTTGCCAAAATACAAAACTTATACATAAATTAATAATAATATTATTAAAAAATTTATAGAATTGATTACAAATTGCAATTAGTCAAAACGTGGTTCTAATAATTGAACTGATAAAATTATTTTAAATTATTTTACAACCAGTTCAGATTCAGTTTTTCAAATAATACAGAGTTGAACAAAAGTTCAGAACTGATTTATATACATCATATCTCAAAAACTATGTAGTCTATTGGTATGAAATTTTGGAGGTACACTGTGAAAAAAAATTCGGTAATTTTACATAAAAACCTGGAGTAACTGATTTGCACCATAATATGTAAATTTGTAGACATCACAAAATTTTTTACATAATATAAATATAAAATTCATATATTTTATGTAAGTTTACTTACTTTTTCAGTAAAAAAAAAACATATATAATATGAGGCGTATAGATGTAAAACTCACTATTCGACAAAAAGTGAAAAATGAGATTTTGCGCGATTTGGACGTAGAATTTTACAAGGAATACGATATTTAGGTTAGTTAGAAAAAAAACTCAGTATTTAATATGAGAAACACTCTTTAAAGTTTAGTTTTGGATGCAAAACTCACTACTTGCGTTGATAGTTTAGATGCAAAAGTAACTGTTTGCTTTCCACCAATAAAAATTTTATTGGTGGAAAGCAAACAGTTACTTTGTATGAATTAATGATGTATAAAACCAATGATTCACGATTTTAAATAAGTATTGCCATCTAGTAACAAGATTTTATCATCAAAATACAATTACACTACGCTATAACAGTTTTTTGCAAATATCTCAGAACTTAAAATTTGCAAATATCTCAGAACTTAAAATTTGCAAATAGTGAGTTTTGCATCTATACGACTCATATGGTATGGTAATTATTTTACTTAAAATTACAAAATTATAATATTTTTACAGAAATAATATGTAATTTTTTTACTATGGTTTTTATGTAAAATGATAACTTTTTTAAAGTGTAAATAAAATTGTACTAATTGATAATATTTTTATAGATAAAAACATTAAGTATATATTTTCATTAATTTCTAAAAATGATATTCAACAATTATTGAGTCCCCAAAAGCTCGAGAGCCTCAAGCTATAAGTTATTTAACTTATATGTAAATCCGGCTCTGAAACTAAATGATATGTATAATAAATTGTAAAAAATATAACTTAAATTTATGTATACATAGCTTTTAACAGGAAAATAGTAACATTTTATAATTTTACTGTAATAATTTATGTAATGTTTTATGATAAAATTTTGCATTCATAGAACATTTAAAATTACATAAATTTTTTACATATAACACATAACATTTACTCTAAAAACTGTTTATTTATATCACTTGTCTACTCTGGTTAAATAATTCGCTATATATTATATAAATATTTAAATAATTCATTATAATAATAATTCCTTATAGTACTGTTCATTACTCACATCAGTGAGTTTTTGAATTACTACTCACCATCTTTTAGCCAATGAAATTTTATAAATTCGTTACTCCACCATTTGTGACTAATCAGAAAATTATAATAATTTAATAATAATAATAATTCGTTATAGTACTATTCATTACTCACATCAGTGAGTTTTTGAATTACTACTCACCATCTTTTAGCCAATGAAATTTTATAAATTCGTTACTCCACCATTTGTGACTAATCAGAAAATTAACATAAAATTTGTGTTTCATTTTCCAATTATATAGCCATATTAACAAATCAAGATATTAATTTCCTTTAAATCGTTTACAAAAATATTATATTGCATAATTTGATTGTTTAAACCAAACCGAATTGGAATAACATAAAAGAAAATTGGAGACAATTTTCTTTTGTATTACACCGGAACGAAAAAACTAAATCGACGAAAAGTATTAAAATCGTGAATGAAATTTTAACATTTCACAGTTTTTTTTTGTCTCGTAGTTATTAAATTTTAACAATATAATGTTTACAAAACATTTTAAAAATATTATTATTATTTTAAATTAAAAAACACAATGTTACCGAAAATCATATTTTTAATTCACAATTATTTGAATTCACAAAGAGATGTGATAAATTCGAGAATAGTTTATTTGAATGTTTTCGAAAAAACCCGTTTAAGTATATATATATATATATATATATATATAAGTTTAAGTATATATATATATATATATATATATATATATATATAAGTTTAAGTATATATATATATATATATATATATATATATATATATATACAACCCAACATACACTACTATATATGAACGTAGGCACCAAAACAGCATTGTATACAATGCTGTTTTGGTGCCTACGTTCATATATAGTAGTGTATGTTGGGTTTGGTTGCAAAAGCATAAACGGAAAATGACTGCTGTGGAAATGAGAATTAGAAGGAATCGAATACAAAATAGATTAGTGTATGATGAATGTAACATTGAAAAAAAAAATGTTGTTGCAAAAGTTGCCGTGTTAGTCAGTTAAGAAGATGGTTCTGTCATTATTGTATACGTTTGTGTGGGTGTCCGATGTGTAGCTGGAGTGGTACGATTGAATGAGGGACTTGCGTGAACAAAAGTTTCCAAGTAGTATGTATAAGATAGAGTATCAGTATGAATTTGGATAAAGCTAAAGTTGCTTGTCTGGATAGGGATGTTTGGAGATAGTTTTGGGATGTTCGGGATAGTGAAAAGAGTTTGTGCCATATCTTTTTGGGTACATGGCGTGATTGTGTATGTATTTTTATTTGAAAAAATTGATTTCAAAAATTAAATAAGTGTAAAGCCCATCGTATACATGAATTTTAATGTTGGTATTATTCATCATAATATTTCTAGTTCATACTTTCTGTGATCTGTTTTAATACCTGTGTTCATTCTAGAATTCTAGACAAATGAATTCTAGAAACTCAATGGAAATGTCTTTTGTTTATACATTTTTCTAGTCGAGAAAATAAGAAAATTTACGAAAGGCAAACTTTTTGCTCTAAATTGTAGTCAGCAATTTCCTAATAACATGAAACTCAAATACGTTGTAATCAAATTAATATAACTAACACTTAAGCTGCAACTAAACTAGATGGAGTGATATAATTGAGAGACTGGCTTGCGTGAGCGGAAGTTTCCAAGTAGTACGAATAGAAGAGCATGTATCAGAGGTATTATGAATGTGGATGAAGCTGGAGTTGCTTGTCTGGATAGGAATGTTTGGAGAAAACTGATTTCGGGATAATGAAAATAGTTTGTGCCACACCCTTTTGGGTACATGGCGTTGTTATGTAAGCATGTAATTAAAATCGACTTTAATCCAAAAAAAAGCATCAATTTTAAATTCTTTTAGCATTATTATCGCTGTCAATAAAGTAATGATTTTCGTCAACTTTTCAAACTAATAGTAAAATTATTTATTGTTGTCAATTAAACAATGTTTTTTTGGTCGGCTTAAAATTGATTTTAATTAAAGTGTTTGAGTTGGCAATTAGTGTAATTGTAAAAAAAATCAATATAAATTATCATTAATCAAGATAGTAATCTTACATACATATACAATCACACCATGTACCCAAAAGATTCGAGTACAAACTTTTTTCACTAACCCGAAATTGGTTTTCTCCAAACATTCCTATCCAGACAAACAACTCTGGCTTCATTCATACATGCTCTTCTGTTCCACAACTTGGAAACAATCGCTTACTATATTTTTATTGTAACTTTACAAGTTTTTGATAAATTTACAATAATTTATAAAAATTACAATAAATATTATAGTAAAATTACCATAATTATCAATGTAAATTCACATAGATTTTATTTTCAATGCACTTGAAGTATCATACATACATACATACATACACAATCACGCCATGTACCCAAAAGGGTGTGGCACAAACTCTTTTCATCATCCCGAAATCAGTCGCCTCCAAACATTCATATCCAAACAAGCAACTTTTGCTTCATCCACATTTATAATTCCTCTCATACATGCTCTTTTATTCCTACTACTTGGAAACTTTCGCTCACGCAAAACACTCTTAATCATACCACTCCAACTACTCATCGGACGTCAACGCAAACGTATACCATCAAAATCATTCAAATAAATCTTTTTAACCAAACGTTCATTAGACATTCGCTCAACATGTCCGAATCATCTTAACTGACTAACAAGGCAACTTTTGCTACAACATTTTTTTCAATTTCACACTCATCATACACTAATCGTATTTCGTACCCGATCTCTCCTATTTACACCACATACCCCACGTAAAAATTTCATTTCCACAGCAGTCATTTTCCGTTTTTGAAGTATCATATAAGTCCAAAATGGATTTACACCGTATAGGAACATTTTGGCTTCACGCAACTATTCCATTTTTTGTTATTTATACTCACAATCAGTATAATTAAATTTCTGCTATTATGAATTACTTAAAATATAAAAATATATATATATAAAAATTACATAAAAACCCGGGGCAATTGATTTACACCAGTTTAATATTTAAAGGACCTCGCACAATCCTTATGGAAAATGTGTTTCAGCGAAATTATTTATAATTATGAAAAACATGTTCTTTGAGATCTTTACAGCAAAAGTCATAATGGGTCCGACTTATAATAATCATTATTTATCTACAATAACGAATTTTATTTTTTATACATACGAAAAATAATGAAATAAACTGGATAATAAATAATATAAAAAACAGAACACAACCTAATATACCGTGTGTTGACTTGGACCGTCGTACATAGGGATTTAGCATGTAAAATCAGACATGTGCGATTTTCTACTTCCCAAATTATTTTACAAAAAAAACTAAGAAATAAATGTTTTAGGAAACACTTTTTTACATGTAAATCAATCAACAAATTTTTTTTTGGAACCATCCCAACGTCAGGAATTAGCCCTAAAGTGTCAAGAAATTGACTGAAAATGGCATTAGCCGTGAAATTGGAACAAAAATAAAACAAATGCTAAATGCTATATGCTATTTCACGGCTACTGCCATTTTCCAGTCAATTTCTTAACAACTTCAGACCAAATTCTTGACGTTAGGAAGGTTCCAAAAAAAATTTTAGTAATTGATTTACATGCAGAAAAGTATGCTCTAAAACATTTATCATAAGTTTTTTTTTGTAAAATAATTTGGGAAACAGGAAATCGCACATGTCTAATTTTACATGCTAAATCCCTATGTACGACGGTCCAAGTCAACACACGGTATAACAAAAACACGAAAATAGAAAGTCGAAGTTTTCGTATGTATAAAAAATAAAATTCGTTATTGTGGAAAAAAAGTTATTATTATAAGTATTATGACTTTGGATCTAATATCTCAAAGAACATATTTTTCATAATACGAATATAAAATAAATGTTTTAGATATGTAAGTTTACTTACTTTTTCGGTAAAGAGCAAACATATATAATATGGTAAATTCATTACTTTTCTTAAAATTACAAAATTATATAATTTTTACAGAAAATGTATCGTTTTGCTGAAATAATATGTAAATTTTTACTATAGTTTTTATGTAAAATGGCAACTTTTTTTTATAGTGTAGTAACTTGTTTCTATGTTCTGTTTATTTACTGAATATGTCATTTGTATAATTTTTCCTGATGATGTACGTCGAATATGTCGAAACGTCAATTTTATTAAAATATAAACGGAAAATGACTGCTGTGGAAATGAGATTTTTACGTGGGGTATGTGGTGTAAATAGGAGAGATCGGGTACGAAATAGATTAGTGTATGATGAGTGTGAAATTGAAAGAAATGTTGTAGCAAAAGTTGGTGTTAGTCAGTTAAGATGGTTCGGACATGTTGAGCGAATGTCTAATGAACGTTTGGTTAAAAAGATTTATTTGAATGATTTTGATGGTATACGTTTGCGTGGACGTCCGATGAGTAGTTGGAGTGATATGATTAAGAGTGTTTTGTGTGAGTGAAAGTTTCCAAGTAGTAGGAATAGAAGAGCATGTATGAGAGGAATTATGAATGTGGATGAAGCGAAAGTTGCTTATTTGGATAGGAGTGTTTGGAGGCGACAGATTTCGGAATAATGAAGAGTTTGTGCCACACCCTTTTGGGTACATGGCGTGATTGTGTATGTATGTATGTATGTATGTATAAATAGAACTTAATCTTAAAGACTTTTTTATTGTAATATAATAAGTTCCGAAAGATCTTTTTACTATATTAGATCTATAAAGTTATGGAGAAATTGCATAGAATCCACGTTCATATCTGTTTTAAATAATTAATTAAAACTTATATTTATTTCTAGGTAATGAACCTGTACTTATAAATAAGTAAACAATTACCAGACATTAAATAATGAATCATTTATGAAATAACGACTGATTTTCTTATGAGGTAAGTTTTTGTGTTTATAAGGTTATTATATTTATCAAAAGTTTTGACGTAAATTATTAATTATGGACATTTTGCAATTATCTATTTACTACACTATTAGAAAAAATTTAAAACTACTTAAACTAATATGTAAGTTATTGTTGTTTTCGATTTTTATTTAACTTAAAACCTACGTTTTAATCATTTCTAATTTGAATTCGTCGAAACGTCGATTATTAATAAATATTAATACAGAACTTAAATCTAAAGCCGTTTTATTTTTAATATTATTGTAAATTATAATATCTTGTAGTCCACAAATTTTTTCTGTGCATAAATTTAAAAATGTCTTAGTGTTATATTAGGGTTTTTGAAAAATGACCTGTTTATTATCTTTATTAATGATTTGTTTTAATATTGTTGCAGACACGAACACAGCACGAAAATGACGAATAACTTTCAAAAATTCTACTTGTTGATGTGGAAAAATTGGCTACTACAATGGCGCCATCCAATGCAAACCGTTATAGAAATTCTAGCACCTGTACTATTTTCGGCCCTACTAGTTTTAATACGAAGTTTAGTTGAACCAACCGATAATCCAGATGGGCACACCTTCGAACCATTTAATATTACGACAAATACGACGCCATTGTAAGTTATTATTTAATTTAAATAATATATTAATACTATATTACAATACTTCACTGTTCGAAAAAAAATACCCTTATTAGTTCCTATATAAGTCCGTTCCCTAAAAAGGGTAAATATGATTACCTTAAATAGGTAAATTCAAAAGAGTACTTTATTATCCCAGAAAAGGGTAAAAAGGCAGTTATTTACCCTTATTTTTCGTATTTTTTGCCCTTCCACCAAGGTAACAAGTCAAATATTTTAAAATACACAAAAGCAGGGCAATTTTTTTGCACTAATAAGGCTACAAATTCAATTACCCTCGAAAATTTTTACTTTTTTACCCTACTATTTTGAACAGTGTAGGTTGGTAAGTGCACTATAACAGAACTGCAGAGAAGTTATTAGCATTTAACAACCATGTAACTGTAAAGAAATTCGATAATTTTACATAAAAACCCGGGCCAACTGATTTACACCAGTTTATTATGTAAATTTGCAGATATCACAGGAAAATTTTTACATAATATGATTTTATGTAAGTTTACTTACTTTTTTTCGGTAAAAAATCATATATAATATGGTAAATTAATTATTTTAATTAAAATTACAAAATTATATTGTTCCGTATTCTCACCTCACTTTTTTGTAAAAAAGTGCTTTTAGTTATTAACTTGAAAATAATTTTTTGCTTCTGTCTTTCATTAAACTTTTATTATATTTGATGTTATAAAATATCAATAAAGTATTTTAAAATGCTTAATAAGTATTTTTAAGTAAACGTCAGAAGTACTTTTTGGCAAAAATCACTTTGATGAATGAGGTGAGAATACGAGCCATTATTTTTAGGATGAGACTATTTATACATACGGTATGTATACGCAATTGGCTATTTATATATACTAAAAAAAAAAAAACCTAAACCAACCTACTAACCTAACCTACCCTAAATAGCCAATTACGTAAAAATACTGTATGTATAAATAACCAATTGCGTATACATACCGTATGTATAAATAGCCACTTTCTTATTTTTACAGAAAATTTATGTCAACCATCGGTTTTACTGAATTAATATGAATTTTTTTACCGTAGTTTTTACGTAAAATGGCAACTTTTTTTTACAGTGCGTATATTGTTTATAATTTTTACAAAAATTCATTAATTTTATCGTATAAAAATATTTATGTTTTTGATGTTTTTGATCTTATCAATAAGTATATGTACTTTTATGTACTGATATAATAATTTTAATTAAAAATTATCTTTTATCGAATATTATGCAGATAATGATAACACATGTTAAGTTCACGTGTGTGTCTGTTAACTGTCGAATGAAATATAGGTATATATCTATTGATGAAAAATTTTTATGTAAAATTTATTATTACTGAAACATAAAATAATCATATAATTTTTGCAATATAGATTAAAAAAAATAATTAAATGTATTCATAGTTGTATTGTCACTATTTGTGACATGTTGTTAAAACGTAGTTACTAAATTTAATTTCAACACTTTTTAAATTGTGATTGTTAATTAAAATACTTAATACAAGACATAAAATAAACGGAAATGACTCTTAAAAATATATTAATAATAATAATATTAATGTTAAAAAGAACTTACCGACGCTGCCCTAATCTAGATATGCCAAATTATTCATAGCGTTGTTTCTCTGTATAGCTACAGAGACGTTCTATAAACAGAAAAAAAAAATGAATAAAGATCTAGAATAGCTATAAAAAAAAATTGAATATCGTGTTATAGGTTTTGTAATCTCATATTATTTTGTTTTTGCTCAAATTTGTTATTATTATTAATTTTAATATTGATAATATAATTTAATATATGGATCTATTCGGTGCATTTATAAGATTTGTAACGTTACAGAATATTTTGGCCCGTATTCTCACCTCATTTATAAAAGTACTTTTAACGTTTGCTTAAAATTATTTATTAAGCTCTTTATAATAGTTTATTTAAATTTTATAATACCAAATATAATAAAAATGATCGAAAATAGTAAAATTATTTATATTTGATGAAAAACATAAGCAAAAACTTATTTTGAAATAAATGATAAAAGCACTTTTTCACGAAAAAGTGAGGTGAGAATACGGGCCTTTGTTTTTTTGTAGTAAAGGGAATGGAGTCCTTTCAAATTTCGCTTCTATTTCTTTAATTAAAAGTATACTTTAATATAATTATGTAAATATGTGTTTGAAAGCAAAATTATTTATAATAAATAAGAAAATAGATTTTTAACCGTTTGAGTGCCAAGCAGCGATTTTGCGCTCTTCTGTTACACTCGAAATTTGCTAGTGCTCAAGCAAGCTCGGTTTCTGTCGATGTCCAACTTTACGGCTACCTTTACTGAAATTGAAAATAAAACTAGGGATCACTTTAAGGATGGTGTATTTTTTGATAATAATCTTTAAATAGTTTAAATAAAAAAACATATGTTATCTAATTATTATATAATTAAAATAATAAATAATAATAATAATATAATAAATTATATTATTATCATATACCGGGTGTCCAAAAAGAATGGAAACTATTAAATATCTCGAGAACGACACATCGGATTACAAAGTTACAAAACACGTTTTTTTTTATTTTTGAAAATCTATTCAGACATGATATGCAAAAACCACCCGCCCCACCCTCCAGGGGAGGTGTGGGTGGTTTTTGCATATCATGCCTGAATAGATTTTCAAAAATGAAGTAACACGTGTTTTGTAACTTTGTAATCCGATGTGTCGTTCTCGAGATATTTAATAGTTTCCATTTTTTTTGTACACCCGGTATATTATATACGTCTAATTATTATACCATTAATTATAATTAATAATTATTATTATTTATATTATATTAATGGATCAATTTATCTAGTATGCTTATTATAAAAGTAGGAATACAATATTCTAAATTATGGTAGAAAATAAGTTTTTAATGCAAATAAAAACATAGAAAAAATTTAAAAATTAATAACTCGGAACTGAACCGAAAACCGGAAAAAACCGTTATTTTTGCCGGAACGAAAACCGGAACCGAACCGATATATATTTTTTAATTGAACCGGAGCGAAAAATGTAATGGTTCGATTGAAATAACCATCCTAATCCTTTTGCTTTGTTTCGCATTTACGATAAATTATTTGTTTTTTTTTCTTTTTTAGTTACCAAGTATTATATTCACCTCAATCTGACTTAACTGACTCAATAATGAATGACGTAGAAAGTTCACTGATTACTAGAGATCGTAGATTAAGAGCTAGATCGTTTCCCAATGCCAAAGAAATGGAGAAATATATGCGACTAAACAATACTGTAATGTTCTTTACACTTTGTGGTGTACAATTTAGTGACGATTTGAAAGGCCTAAAAGAATTACCCTCCAACATCAACATTAGTTTAAGGTAAGAGAAATAGATTATTTATTTTGTTTAATATTGGAAGTATTTTATTCGATTAGGTTATCCACTGTAAATAATACAAAATACCAAATATTATATTCTAAAATTATATATTTATTGGGATAAATCTAGCACCATAAGACGATTCTACATTTACAATACTATTCTGGTCATTAAATCTAGCTTAAATCTTTAAATTTAAAGAACTTTTAGTAAATTTCAATTTACTAATTTAATTGTGAAATTAATTAAGTGTGAAATCTTTAGATTAAATTACTTTAAATGTAAATGGCATGCATCTTCAGAATTGCTCTATTAAAATTTATGTAAGGGGGAAAATATATGTAAACGCCAATAAAAGAAAGTGATTTTCAACAATTTTTTATATCTTAATAAAATTGTACAAAATGAAACTGTTTGTTGCATGTAATTATATGTATATATATATACCGTGTGTTGACTTGGACCGTCGTACATAGGGATTTAGCATGTAAAATCAGACATGTGCGATTTCCTGCTTCCCAAATTATTTTACAAAAAAAACCTTATGATAAATGTTTTAGGGCATATACTTTTCTGCATGTAAATCAATTACTAAAATTTTATTTGGAACCTTCCTAACGTCAAAAATTAGGTCTAAAGTTGTTAAGAAATTGACTGGAAAACGGCAGTAGCCGTGAAATAGCATATAGCATTTAGCATTTGTTCTATTTTTGTTCCAATTTCACGGCTTAAAAACCATTTTCAGTCAATTTCTTGTCAACTTTAGGGCTAATTCCTGACGTTGGGATGGTTCCAAATCAAAAATTTTGTTGATTGATTTACATGTAAAAAAAACATTTATCCCAAAGTTTTTTTTGTAAAATAATTTGGGAAGCAGGAAATCGCACATGTCTGATTTTACATGCTAAATCCCTATGTACGACGGTCCAAGTCAACACACGGTATATATATATATATATATATATATATATATATATATCTTAGAGTGTCCGTAAAAAAAAATTTCCAGTCGTGGCTAAAATCGATAATTTTACATCGAGAAAACATCCGAAATAATATTTTTTGCTTGTTTTTACGAAAGTAACAGGTTCCTCTACACAATTGAAATTTTCGAAAAACGCGTCTTAATACATATATCGTTTATATCGCGTATGTTGTAAAATCTCTTTGTAACATTGGCTACTTTTTTGTTAATATCTCGGTTGGCCTTGAAAAAAGCTATTTTCGTAATCGTAATAAAATGTTCTATGCTCAAAATTGTTAAAAACATTCAACGCAAATACATAATTTACTGTAATATCTACCTACCAAATTTCATTTCGATATCTCTAAAAACTCCAGAGATATTTCCTTGGTTCCACACATTTGCCCATCACTATAATTACATGGAACAAATAGATTTATTTTGTACGATTTCATTAAGCTATAAAAAATTGTTGAAAATCGCTTTTTTTTAGCGTTTACATGTATCCCCCCCCCCTTTAAATTGCCAAAAAGTCTCATTTAAGCTAAAGATCTTTAAATTAAAATGTGACAACCAAAATAGCAGTACTACTCTCTCATAAATCTCTTTTTCTATCTTATGTATCATCTGTTGTTTGATTGAAGCAAGCTTACTTCTCACATAAGAATATAAGATATGCCGCCAAATTAGCAATATAAATTTGAAAATTGATTATATGAGTCGTATAGATGCAAAACTCACTATTTGCAAATTTTAAGTTCTGAGATATTTGCAAAAAACTGTTATAGCTAAGCGTAATTGTATTTTGATGATAAAATCTTGTTACTAAATGACAATACTTATTTAAAATCGTGAATCATTGGTTTTATACATCATTAATTCATACAAAGTAACTGTTTGCATCTAAACTATCAACGCAAGTAGTGAGTTTTGCATCCAACACTAAACTTTAAAGAGTGTTTCTCATATTAAATACTGAGTTTTTTTTCTAACTAACCTAAATATCGTATTCCTTGTAAAATTCTACGTCCAAATCGCGCAAAATCTCATTTTTCACTTTTTGTCGAATAGTGAGTTTTGCATCTATACGCCTCATATGTATTAAATTTACTTTTTATATTAGATTCTAAATTGCTTATAAAAAAATTAGTGGACAGATCCATTGAAACAAAATATCTATTTGTAATGAGGAGAATTGTCGTGAAAAGTTTGGTGATTAAGTGTTGTTCCGTGCCGTCAAATGGAATAGGGCCTTTAATATTTGTCCAATTATTAATCGTTAATTTTTGTACAATGCCAAGGATTTGGGGAGGGGATATGTCAATGTCATTATTTATATTTATTGATGCTGAATACATTATTATTAAAGAGGAAATAAGATTAAAAATTTAGATAAACGCATGTTATGCGGAATTGTTGAAATATGATTTAAAGATATGTTTTTCAAAACATATAACAGGGGGGGACCTGCAATAGGTAACATATTAACTTAAATCTGAAACATATAATAATAATAATAATAATAATAAAAATACTTTATTAATTAGCTTTTACGCTAGTGTAAACACTACATATACATTTTACAATAGAAAAAAAGTTATGATACATGAATATTCTAAAGAATAAGTTTTTATAAATATGACAAAAAAGTATTGACAAAAAATGTTTGTAAACATCTACTACTTTATATTTTAATTCCTTGCAAGTAAAACTTGAAAAAAATATTATTTACATTTCACGGTGAATATTAGATGTATCAAAAAATTCAACATTTTCAAAAAAATGTATTTTCAAAACTCTAGCCTTTTTGAACATAAAACAAAAACTAATCTTTCATACAAAAGGCTGTCAAATTTAGCATAATGAGGTTGAAACCCCCTACTTTCATCACAAAATATAATTATAATTTATATCAATATCAATATATATATATATACAGGGTGATTTATTAGTAATTGGAAATATTTTAACTGGAGTATCCTGGGCTCAAAATATGACGATTTAACGCAAATCACTTAGATAAAATGTGGCTCCTTACTGAGCTACAGGGTGTTTTATTTAAAAAATTAAAAATGATTTTTGCCCAGTACTTTAAAACTATTTGACGTATCCTTATCATACTTGGCAGGAAGTGTAGGTACCGTACACCATACTAAATTATGTTAAATAAAAGTTTCTGGTTACTGTCAGTGGCGTACAACAGGGGCAAGCGAGAGATTGACCCCTCCTAAATTTTACGCCACTGGCGGAATTGTCATTTTAGCACAATTTTTTGATTCTCCCATACTTTCTGTGTAAAAAACATACTCTTCTTTTGTAACGATAAAGTCACTATTTTTCGAGATATTTAAAGTTAAACATAAGCTGCACCCTTGGGATTTTTTCAAAATTTGCTAAAAAAAATCTGAAAAAATTCAGTAAATTAGCTACATAATAACTAAGTAACTTTTTTCTCTAACTCATTCTGGTTTGGCTGGAAAAATTATTGAAAATTAATATTTTTTGCATTTTAATTTTTTATTTTCAATAATTTTTCCAGCCAAATCAAAATGAGTTAGAGAAAAAAGTTACTTAGTTATTATGTAGCTAATTTTTTTCTCTATTTTACTGAATTTTTTCAGATTGTTTGAGCAAATTTTGAAAAAATCCCAAGGGGGCAGCTTATGTTTAACTTTAAATATCTCGAAAAATAGTGACTTTATCGTTACAAAGGAAGAGTATGTTTTTTACACAGAAAGTATTGGAGAATCGAAAAATTGTGCTAAAATGACAATTCCGCCAGTGGCGTAAAATTTAGGAGGGGTCAACCTCTCGCTTGCCCCTGTTGTACACCACTGGTTGTAGCCAGAAACTTTTATTTAACATAATTTAGTATGGTTTACGGTACCTACACTTCCTGCCAAGTATAATAAAGATACGAAAAATAGTTTTAAAGTACTGGGCAAAAATCGTTTTTAAATTTTTAAATAAAACATCCTGTAGCTCAGTAAGGAGCCACATTTTATCTAAGTGATTTGCGTTAAATCTTCATGTTCTGAGCCCAGGATACTCCAGTTAAAATATTTCCAATTACTAATAAATCATCCTGTATATATATATATATATATATATATATATATATATATATATATATATATATAAATTATAAATTAATTATTTTACTTAAAATTACAAAATTATTTTATTTTTACAGAAAATTTATCGTTTTGCTGAAATAATATTGTAACTTACTCAAAGTACGTCTTGATCAGGAACAAAATTACAAATAACATTTATAGTAAATAACAGAACATAAAAACAAGTTACTAGGTAACAAATAAGTATAATTTTATAAATTTTTAATTTAATTGATATAAAAAAAAAATTGGTTTTTATTAATTAAAAATTTATAAAAACAAAATTATGATCTAGTTACTTATTTGTTATCTAGTAACTTGTTTCTATGTTCTGTTATTTACTGTAAATGTCATTTGTATCAGTTTTCCTAATGAAGAAGGACGTTGAGTTTGTCGAAACGTCGATTATCAATAAATATTCATACAGTACTTAAACCTAAAGCCGTTTTATTTTATATAATGAGTTCTGAAAGATTTTTTTACTCTGTTAAAACAATTTTCTTTCTGTAGTACTTTAAATTACTTGAATTTGGAAATGTGCAAAAAATACTTATTTTTTTACAAATACCCAATTAGATTAATAATGTTGTATTCTATTAATCAGAGATCAGAAATTATTAAATATAATTTTCTGTTTTATGAAAAATATAAAACAAAAATTATTGAAATAATCTTGACATGACAGAGAGAGAGGAAATAGAAATTCTATTCAATATATTGTTCATGGTTAATTTGTATGTATATTGCATTAGTTGACGAATGACGTAAACATTGTAAAGAGTCTGAATAAAATATGATGCGTGTATTGAATTATATTAATAGATTCCATTTGCATCACATAGACATTATTCTTTTAATAGTTTCAGAATTTCAGTTCATGTTTCCTAATATGTTAGGGTACTTTGAGACAATATACTATCCTATTAAAAGGAGAGTAAATGCTGGTTGTAAGGTTTTGGGTGCTTTGGGAACTTTTGCTAGGAATGTAAATGTTTCCAAAGAAGCCACCCCGTTTGAGTATATACAATGCAGTTTTGGTGCCTACGTTGATGTATAGGGTAGTGAATGTTGGGTTTGGTTGCAAAAGCATAAACGGAAAATGACTGCTGTGGAAATGAGATTTTTACGTGGGGTAAATAAGAGAGATCGGGTACGAAATAGATTAGTGTATGATGAGTGTGAAATTAAAAAAAATGTTGTAGCGAAAGTTGATGTTAGTTAGTTAAGACGGTTCCGACATGTTGAGCGAATGTCTAATAAACATTTGGTTAAAAAGATTTATTTGAATGATTTTGATGGTATACGTTTGCGTGGACGTCCGATGAGTAGTTGGAGTGGTATGATTGAGAGTGTTTTGCGTGAGCGAAAGTTTCCAAGTAGTAGGAATAAAAGAGCATGTATGAGAGGAAATATGAATGTAGATGAAGCGAAAGTTGCTTGTTTGGATAGGAATGTTTGGAGGCGACTGATTTCGGAATGATGAAAAGAGTTTGTGCCACACCCTTTTGGGTACATGGCGTGATTGTGTATGTATGTATGTATTAAAGCAGAAAGTCATATCTAGAGCCAACTTAACAGAATTATGGGGCCCTGAGCAACCAGTTTGCTGGGGCCTTTATAATTCTGTTAAGTTGGCTAATTCTACTATTTTTATTTGTGTTTAACTATAGTTTGACGTTTTCTAGAGTAAAATGATGACGTCAAACCACTGATTATAGTTAGCTGAATCACCTAAACTTGTTAGAAAGTAAATTTAAAAACAATTGAACGGCTTTAGGTTCTAGTTCTGTAATAATTTATTAATAAATCAACGTTTCGACGAACTGAATCAGAAAAACAGATAGAAATGACATTTATAGAAAATAGACAGAACATGGAAACAAATTACAATCTGGCGTTGTACAATGCATTTCTTGCACACTGTGAAGGCACTGACTAAATAAAATTTGACTTCCATTAATTAAAAATCTATAATATTTTATGATCTAGTTACTTATTTGTTACCTAGTAACTTGTTTCTATGTTCTGTTATTTACTGTATATCATTTGTATCAGTTTTCCTGATGAAGACAGACGTTGAGTTCGTCGAAACGTCGATTATTAATACAGAACTTTAATCTAAAGCAGTTTTATTTTAATTAAATTCAAATTCAAAAAAAATAACACTGTAATCATGTTGTAGTATTACCATTGATGTATAATGTATATAGTAAGTAACTATACTGTATAATAATAATGTTCATATTATTGTACTAGTAACATCATAATCTCTTTCTACATGACAATATAGTAATGTGATATCAATATTTTGATACGCTTGAAGAAAAACATAATTTAGATTTTATAAAAGCATTATTTTTCGGTCTGCCGATCATGTATTGCATTAATTGTTTTGTTATTCTAATTACTTTTAATTAATAATAATAAATATTGACATTATTTAATCAAGAAAAATCCTTGGTTACGGAACAATTTAGAAAATAATACTTTTTTCAAATAATAATTACAATCTTAAAACGAATTAATATAAATCAAAACACACAGTTTACTCTAAAATTTTGACTACTCAATGACTGCAATTTCGACAAACTTTGTCATTATATAGAGTCACAAAATAGTTAGAAGTCATAAAATAAAGTAGATTTTACAAAGTAAATTGTGTTTTAATGTCTATCATAAAATTTCAGAAAGTAACGAGTAATAGTGTTTATTTTTTTCGATTTTATATTTTATAGATTTCCAAGTGAATCTCGGTTAGAAAATCCATTTGCCGCGTATACTTGGAAAACGAATTTTTTGTTTTCTCAATACCAAGTTCCTGGACCTAGAAATTCAGAAGAAGACGATGGCGGATATCCTCCAGGTAAGAAAAATTAGTAATCAACCTAGTCACCCTAATCCATAACATATTTTTTTGACATTTAAACGAACTTCAAATTTTTTTTTTAATGCAATTAAACTAAAATAGGTGTTGTCATGCAGAAAATATGTTTACTTTAAATAATCATGTTTTATAGCAATTTCAACAAATCAGTACGTTATGGTGCTAAATGTTTTATGTCATTTTTTAATTTATATGTGATAGAAAAAGCTTCTTTCCTGTTGAGTTAGTAATTTATTGGAAAAAAAAGTCATACAATTTATTTTTCCGAAGTTGACATGAATATTATAAACCTACAGATCTTGAATAAACGATAGATAGAATAGATCAATTGCGGTATATCAGCCCAGAAAATTCTATAAATTCAATGGATACCGGCCGTGAAAGCCTAAAGATTACTATTATACAGAAATTTTACAGAAATTAACAATATTAACAGTATTCTGTTTAGAAGGACTGTGACAGAAACAGTTTAATAAAAACAAATATCTTCCTCTTGGTAGCTTATTTGTTTGTTTTAATTTTTATAATAAAATTGTTTTTTATATATAATAGACGTTTCGGCTCCTTAATCGGCAGCCATCTTCAGTATCTTCGTGGTTTGGTTAGATTCATTACATTGCAAGAATGTGCGTCAGTTAAATAAAATGTCAAGTTTGGAAAATTTGTTTTTGTGTTTGTTATTATATAATTAAAATTACGGATTAACGTAATTCTTAGTTTTTCAATTTTGATGTGAAGGTAACAGAATGAAATGTAAAAAAATTTGGAAGACACAGAAAGCGAAGACACATGTCAATTTTGAGGAACAGTAAGAAATATGTTTAGTTTTTACAATATTGTTTTCTTTCTTCTTTGACCTGCAATTTTCGGACGAACAAACTTAGAAACATACGCTTTTCATAGTTCAATTTGTAATTTAATAGAAAATCTAAAACTACAAAAATATACAGGTGTACCATTTAAAAAGTTAATTTTAATACCCTCCTTACAAATGAATCACTATGTTCAAAAGCATTTCAAATTTGTAGCCTAAAACTTTTATTTGAAATTTTTTCTTATAATCTTATCAGAAGACGAGATATACCAGTGGTTGATCCACGGGGGGGGGGCATGGCCCTCCTTGGGCCTAAGAACAAAATACAAAATACATACAAATATATATTCCACACAACAATTATTATTAATCCACCTTGCATACAGCTATGCATATAAGGTGGGATAATATTTTTTTTGTAGGCTTAAAACTTCTTAATAATTATTTACCTTTATCCTAAAAATAAGGGCAAAATGGCCCCCCCTTGACAGTTTTCTAGATCCGCTCCTGAGATATACACTGTATATCTACACCATAAAATTTTAATAAACTACCTATTTTAAGTGTTAATAAATAATTTTAAATGAATGTCAAAAGTATTTTTGACAGTGATCACTTTTAAATAAATATTTAAATAATAAAAAATATATATATACCACGTTTTTAAAACGGACTAAAAAGTATAAAAAACATTCTCCTAGCCCCCTACAGATTTATAACCCCATACAGATTGCTGACCCCATACAGATTGTCCTAAATATTTGTGATTGTGAATTTTTAATAGCTATGACAATACTTGTAAAATTTAAAACGAAAAACGTGAGGCGCATGCAATAGATAATAATGAGTGTAGGGAGTAACTGTCGTTGCGCCCCACATTTTTCGGGGTTATAAATCTGTATGGGACTAGGAGAAAATTTAAAGTTTCAAGTCTCTAGCTCATTGGCAAGTTAGTTTAAAATCGATTGCAAAATTTGTACCGAACAGACAGACAAGAAAGCGACTTAATAAAAAAACGTGTTAAAATATTTCTGATGTTTGTTTTTAGGTTACCATCCTGAACGATTCATAACAATTCAACATCAATTGGCGTATTCGATAATAAAACACCTAAATAAAAATGCCATTCTACCCAGAGTTGAATTACAACGATTTCCTTATCCACCTTATATTGACGATCCATTATTAATAGCATTGTCTAATTTTATAAGTATTATTATAATGCTTAGTTTTGTCTATACATGTATAAATACTGTGAAAGTTATCACGAATGAAAAGGAGAAACAAGTTAAGGTAAAGAACATGTAATAAGTATAAGAGCCAATTGCATAGAATGTCGTTAACTACGTAATTTGATTGTCAATTGTCTCATTATTAACAACATTAACTTCTTTAATATTTATTTAACATACAATCGGTCTTAAGTTTGCTAAGAATTTTAGCAAATATTTTATAGATTTTAAAAAGTAAAACTCGTTTGTTTTTGTTTTTTTACATAAAAAGGTATTAATTTATTAAAACTCGTATATAATATTCAGATCCAAACTATTGTGTGAAATAAATAATTGTTATAACATTTTAATAAAATTAAAGTTTCATATTTTTATAATTAACAAAATGTTGTATTTGTCAAGTTTAAAACGTAGAAAAAAAAAGTTTTTAATATATATATATATAATTCAAGATAATCGATTTGCACTCTTTTAATATTATTTAATGACATTACTGTTATTACTTAGAAAGCATTAATAAATATTAATCATATGTTTAATTATAATTCATTTATCTATTAATTTTTAGAAATAATATGTTTATCTATAATTATTTTTATAACAAATATATCATAATGAGAAATATATACAGAGTATTCCGAAACTGTATTTAACTAATGAATAATTCTAATGGTTGCATTTAACGTCATTTCAGGAAGTAATGAAAATAATGGGCCTACCGAATTGGTTGCATTGGCTAGCATGGTTTATCAAAACATTTACATTCGTTCTGATCTCCGTAATTCTAATTGTAATTTTACTCAAAGTTCACTGGCTACCAGACACCGATGTTAGTGTCTTCACCAACTCAGATGCAACCGTCATATTTGTATTCTTATGCCTGTACATGGTTACAACAATCTTCTTTTGTTTCATGATCAGCGCCTTCTTCTCGAGAGGTAAATATGCGTACATTTCTTTTTCTTTCACTACTAAGCTTTAAAATATACCATTATTTTGTTAATTAACTTTCTTCAACTAGGGCAGGTCTGGGCAGATTTTTCAACTCATTAATATTTTTAATGTTCATTAAAAAATTTACATTTATTGTGATAGTTTTATAAACTCCTCCACATTTGTTTAATACTAAACTAAATGTTATAGAATCTATCAATATTAATATAGTTTTATTTCAAATTATATAGCAAATACAGCGGCAACAATAGCTGGTTTAGTCTGGTTCGTTTCCTATACGCCATATTTGTTTTTACAACCAAAATATGATCAGTTATCTCTGGTGGAAAAGCTTGTTTCCTGTATTGGATCCAACACTGCAATGGCATTCGGATTCCAGTTTATGCTTATGTTCGAAGGCACCAGCGAAGGTAATATATTCTACATTCAAATTTCATTCATATAAAATTATATTTAGATCAAAGATTAGATGTCAATATGACAGATAAAGATTTATATAAAGTATGATAATTAAATGTAATGACAATGAAAATTTTCGCATAATTATTCAAGCTTATCTCGAAATATATCTTTTAATTTTCATTCTTCAATATTATTAAAAAGTTATTTTGAATGTAATCATGATATATTTTTTAAAAATAGTTGGTATTTTTATTAATTTCAAAATAAAATTAAGGATTGCGTGTTGATAAGGATGGTGATGTAACAAATAAAAATATTTCGTATTTAATTTGTCAAATTCTAAGAACACTATGTAGCTATTGGTAATTGGAAATCATCTATTTATTAAAATTTTCTATACACTCTAAGCATATCAATCTACTGCATTTTCTACAAATATATATATACGTACCAATTTTTTACTATCCAACTATTTTAATATTTGCGAAACAGAAAGCAAAAAATACATAGCTAAATAAACTATGATATTCAAAAATATATAAAAAACGCTTTTATTTATCTTATAACAATTTATTAAATTGCAATATGATCCACTGTGGTAAAAATTTTTACAAAAAGAATTTTAAAAATTCACAAAACCATAAAAGTAATAAAATTTCCGAAATACGTATTTAGCTTTACTTTTAATTAATTTTGAGGTTTTACAGAAACTTTCTAAATTCTTTTTATTTATGACAATTTGTTTTTATTTTCTGGTTAGAAAATTTAGTAAAAATTGACCATTTATCTTTGTAACGGTTTCGCAAGTGGAAATACCCTCTTTATAAAATTTAAACTAATCAACATATTTCCTTAAATAAACTAGTACCTTTTGACGCAATTTTGAAAAATATTTCTATTATCAAAATATGTATTCAAACAAGTATGAGAACTGATTTAATTTGAAACAGGTTTACAATGGAGTACAATCTGGGAACCTGTAACACCAGACGACACATTTGTGCTCGGTCACGTAATAATAATGTTGATTGTGGATGCTCTCGTATATTTTGCAATCACATTATACGTGGAAGCCGTATTTCCAGGCGAATATGGATTGCCATTACCATGGTACTTTCCATTCACCGCATCTTATTGGTGTGGAGTCAAACGATATGCTGGTAAGAAAATTAATATTATGATAAAAATTTCATTGTGTTACCAATTTGAAAATAATCTTACAGGTGTGGAAGATTTGCAAAATGGAACAATAGAAAATCGCGATATGTTCGAGAAAGAACCGAACTTACATGCTGGTATACAAATCAAGCATCTTAGAAAGGTTTTTAAAAATAAAAAAGTTGCTGTTAGAGATTTATGTCTAAATATGTATGAAGATCAAATTACTGCTTTGTTGGGACATAATGGAGCTGGAAAAACGACTACTATGTCCATGTTAACCGGTTAGTTTCTTTTTTTATCCAATGGAAATATTAACTTCACAAGTTAATGAATCTATTTGATTCACATCTGTGAGACCTTGTAGTGTTACAGAATGCTTCTCTTTTTTTTTAATAAATTGAATTCTTCTATTGATAGAAAAAAAATATCCTGTAACGTTACATGTCTTATAGATGTAAAATGAATAAGCCCCAAAATGTTGAGTTAATCCAAATAGGATTTTTTACTGTAAAAGAAGATGAGAATAAATTCTAGTAACTCGAAAACAGTAGATAAAAAAAGGAATACTGTTGATAATTTTACATAAGAAAGTGCTTTAATAAAGTGTAACTTAAAATCATGTATCAATTCTTATAAATTCCTACACAAAAATCTCATTTCCGCGGTAGTCACTTTTCTTATCCAAACACAACATTCACAGTTCCTTCTTTAAAAATTTAATTTAAGAAAATTATATCTTCTTGATCTTAATTTTTCATTATGTTCAAATTTCTTACAATTAATCTTATTTCCTTATTAGGAATATATCCACCAACAAGTGGAACAGCAATAATAGCTGGCCGTGACATTTGGCACGATATGGTAAAAGTACGTGCAAGTCTTGGCTTATGTCCTCAACATAATGTTCTTTTCGATGATCTAACCGTGAGCGAACATCTTTACTTTTTCGGAAAATTGAAAGGCCTAAAAAATGACGACATTAAGAGGGACATCGATAAATATATTAAATTATTGGATTTGGTTCCTAAGGTAAGTAACTTTTAATAAAGTTTCTTTTGCACGTTTATTAGAAATTTGGTATGTGTGTATAGACAAATGCAAGAGCATCAACCTTATCAGGTGGTATGAAAAGGAAGTTGTCTGTTGGTGTAGCACTATGTGGTAACTCAAAGATTGTTATGTTGGATGAACCTACAGCCGGTATGGATCCAGCAGCGAGAAGAGCTTTATGGGATTTATTGCAATTGGAGAAAAAAGGTTTGAAAAATTATTGATTTAGTGATTTAAAATCTTATAAAACTCAGTTACATAACTTGCTGATATCACATTGTTTTTATTCTGTTTTTTTTTAATTGTAAATTATAATATGAATCTATCATTTATTATATTTTCTGTATTTTTACTTTTATGTATTTACATAATTGTACATGTTTGACTGTTTCTATGTTCTATTACAAGAATCAACAGAAATAAAGATTATTATAATTATTATTTCTCAATAATTTGTAACTAATCAGAAAATTACAGTTTTACGGATATTTGAATATATTAATATTTAAGTTGAGTGATTCTAAAAATTCTATAGAATTATAAATTTTGCATCGAGCTAAAGATTTTCATAATCTTTATAGGTCGTACCGTTTTGCTAACAACTCATTTCATGGACGAAGCAGATTTATTAGGAGATCGTATTGCAATCATGGCCGGTGGTACTTTGCAATGTGCCGGCTCCAGTTTCTTCCTAAAGAAACGTTATGGCGCTGGTTACCAGCTGACATTAGAAAAATCGCAGCAATGTGACGTTATGAAAATTACCGAACTACTTCGAAAACATATTCCAAACATACAAGTTGATACTAACGTCGGTTCAGAATTAACATATCGTATGTCTGAAGATCATTTATCGGTGTTTGAAGATATGCTTGGCGAATTAGAAGGGAAAGCAAGTAATTTGGGTATATTGAATTACGGTATTTCGTTGACAACATTGGAAGAAGTTTTTATGAAGTAAGTATTGAAAATATTGTGTCCTTCACAGAAAAAAAAAATTCCTATTTCGTATAATTCGAATTAGATGACAAAATTCTAAATTCAATTAATGATATTTCTATAATAACATTAATTGTTTTATCTGCATACAAATTAGTTGAAACAAAATTGTTGTTTCAAATAAAATTTAAATAATATACAGGGTGATTTGTAATTAATTGGAAATATTTTAACTGGAGTATCCTGGGCTCAGAATATGAAGATTTGACCCAAAACACTTAGATAAAATGTGGCTCCTTACTGAGCTACAGGGTGTTTTATTTAAAAATTTAAAAACGATTTTTGCCCGGTACTTAAAAACTATTTGACGTATCCTTATCATACTTGGCAGAAAGTGTAGGTACCGTACACCATACTAAATTATGTTAAACAAAAGTTTCTGGCTAGTGCCAGTGGCGTACAACAGGGGCAAGTGAGAGGTTGATCCTTCCTAAATTCTACGCCACTGGCGGAATTGTCATTTTAGCACAATTTTTCGATTCTCCAGTACTTTCTGTGTAAAAAACATACTCTTCCTTCGTAACGATAAAGTCACTATTTTTTGAGATATTTAAAGTTAAACATAAGACGCACCCTTGGGATTTTTTCAAAATTTGCTCAAAAAAAATCTGAAAAAATTCAGTAAAATAGAGAAAAAAATTAGCTACATAATAACTAAGTAACTTTTTTCTCTAACTTATTCTGGTTTGGCAGGAAAAATTATTGAAAATAAAAAATTGAAATGTAAAAAATATTAATTTTCAATAATTTTTCCTGCCAAACCAAAATGAGTTAGAGAACAAAGTTACTTAGTTATTATGTAGCTAATTTTTTCCTTTATTTTACTGAATTTTTTCAGATTTTTTTGAGCAAATTTTGAAAAAATCCCAAGGATGCAGCTTATGTTTAACTTTAAATATCTCGAAAAATAGTGACTTTATCGTTACGAAGAAAGAATATGTTTTTTACACAGAAAGTATTGGAGAATCGAAAAATTGTGCTAAAATGACAATTCCGCCAGTGGCGTAGAATTTAGGAAGGATCAACCTCTCACTTGCCCCTGTTGTACGCCACTGGCACTAGCCAGAAACTTTTGTTTAACATAATTTAGTATGGTGTACGGTACCTACACTTTCTGCCAAATATGATAAGGATACGTCAAATAGTTTTTAAGTACTGGGCAAAAATCGTTTTTAAATTTTTAAATAAAACACCCTGTAGCTCAGTAAGGAGCCACATTTTATCTAAGTGTTTTGGGTCAAATCTTCATATTCTGAGCCCAGGATACTCCAGTTAAAATATTTCCAATTAATTACAAATCACCCTGTATAACTTTGGGTAAATCAACTAACAAGAATAAACTAAAATATGAAATAGATGTTTTATGTAATAAAACATTAGAGAAATTATTTAAAGATTTTTTCTGTGTAATTGTGTTTTAAAAAGTGCCAATGCCAAGATAAAGTTTTACAATATTTTTTTTTTGTTTACGACAGAGTTGGAGCAGATCATGGTCAAGAGGAAGAAAATAACGCGAATGAATTAAATGGAAAACATAAGCAAATTAATGATATAAATGATGCCCATATTGAATACGAGTTCAACCGTCATTCGTCCGAATCTAGATGTAAGTTGATACAAAAAATAAACTTATACCAATTACCATTTCGTTTTAAGAAATTAATTAATATTTATTTTAATAATAATTATAATAATACGAAATATTATATAAATTCTAGTGGATTTGGGAGACAATCTATTAACTGGATCTGCCCTTTACCGGAACCAATTCAAAGCAATGTTGATGAAGAAAATGTATTCATCTTTACGATCCTGGGTTCTAAGCGTAATTCAGTTGCTTCTTCCTTTAATTTTTTTAGTTCTGGCTATAATTGTTGTACGTTCAATGAAAATAAACAATGAATTACCACCTTTGGAAATGACTCTTAACAGTTACGATAAACCAATTACCGTAGTAGATGGCACAGCCAAATACGCCAATTCTTATGTAAATTACGTAGAAGATACATTAAAACATACTGTTATTAATTTAGCTAAAACGAGAAATATAACTAGTTATATTTTGGAAAAGGTACGTTCGACAAATTTTTTGTTTAATGCTGAAAACAAACCTAGAACGTTACAGAATGTTTTGTCCTTTTCTGTCGAATGAAAATGTTCATTTACTAGAAAAAGACAAAACATTCTATAACAATACAAAATTGTTCAAAATTCTATCAATTCGCTTTATTGGAAATGTATTTGTTTGCAGTCGGTAGAAAATTTACCAGCTGTACGAATGAGATATATTGTTGGTGCAACTTTCAATGACGAAAACGTGATTCATGGCTGGTTTAATAATGAACCATACCATTCTTTACCGCTGGCAATGAATTTAATTCACAATGCCATTTTAAAAGAAGTTGATGGAAAACATACAATCCATATTACCAATGAACCACTGCCCTACACACTCGATACAAAGGTAATGAAGTCTGTAATTTCACCTAATGCAAAAGTTATCAAATTTCTTCTACTAAATAATTTAACATAAACAAAAACCGGATTTATTTTCTTTAATTCACATTCTATAAATTAATCAATTATAAAATTAATTTACTGAATTTCAGATGACACAAATGCAACAAGGAAACAATATTGGATTCCAAATCGCATTCAATATGGGCTTCAGTATGACATTCGTTTCATCATTTTATATTTTGTTCTGCGTAAGAGAACGTGTCTCCAAAGCTAAACATTTGCAATTTGTGTCTGGTGCAAACGTATTTATTTTCTGGATAACAGCATATCTATTCGATTTCCTTCATTTCACCATCACTTCTATATTTTTAATCATAACTTTAGCTATATTCCAAGAGGATGGATTTAGTTCGCCGGATGAACTTGGTATGTTTTTCAAAAATAAATTGTAAATATAATTTGTAATTTTATTTTTTTGTCTATTTGTAGGAAGAGTATTTTCAGTTCTGATAATGTTTGGCTATTCAATGTTACCAATGATATATCTGGCATCATTTAAATTCCAAATTCCATCATCTGGCTACACAAAAATGACATTTATTAGCATATTTACTGGTAAATAGACAGAAAATAATTATTGATTTATTATAGATAATGAATTATAAAAATGTTGAACAGGTGTAGCAGGATTTTTGGTTGTCGAAATTTTGAAGACGCCAGCATTAGATTTAGAACATATTGGTAACGGCTTGGAGTGGGCATTTTTATTAGTACCACACTATGGCGTTAGTTCCTCCATTCATCATCTGCATAATATTTATGCAATGAATTCTATGTGTGAAATGTTTGCCAAAGAAACTGGGGGAGCAGTAGCTTTGGAAATGTTGTGTACAACAATGAACAGATGCTGTGGTAAGAAACTTTATCGAACATATTATGCTTCCTCTTTTACCTTTTTAATACTTTGACTAAAAGAAGTATTTGGTACGTACGGTGTCTGTAACATTGTCAAATATATATATATATATATATATATATATATATATATATATATATATATATATATATATATATAAGGTATATTATAAGGTGTATGTGTGTTCGTTTTAAAATATACAAAGTTGGGCAAAAGTTCGAAATTAATTTAATTTTTAAAAATTATTTACTGCTATAAATTTATTACTACTGGTTTCCAAAATACACAACATAGTAGACTTTCTTTTTAATTTAAATTAAAACCTTATTTTTTTACTTATTAATTTAGTACGTAGAATTCTCATTGATATTTAATTTATTAATATATTTTTCTTTTTTTTTCAACAGTTAAAGAAAATACGGATTATTACGCGTGGAAAGAACCAGGAATTGGTCGCAATATGGTCTTTTTTGCACTCGTAGGTTTCTCATTATTCATGTTATTAATAGGAATTGAATATCGAGTGCTCGAAAAAATAATGTACTACTTAAAAAGCAGTCAAATTCGTGCACCGCCAAATGTATCCGAAGAAGATGATGACGTTACAAACGAACGAGAGAAAATAAAAAATATGTCACAGACTGAAATAGCCAGCAATAGTTTATTACTAAAAGATTTCTCTAAATATTACAATAGATTCTTGGCCGTTAATAAACTATCAGTTGCCGTTAAAAGAGCAGAATGTTTCGGACTTTTGGGTGTCAATGGCGCTGGTAAAACATCAACGTTTAAAATGTTAACTGGCGATGAAAAAATCTCGTATGGTGATGCATATGTAAATGGATTAAGTTTGAAAACAGATATGAAACGAGTGCATAGAGTGATTGGATATTGTCCCCAATTCGATGCTTTACTTGATAATTTAACAGGAAGAGAAACGTTGACGTTGTTTTGTCAATTACGTGGTGTTACTTACAAGGAAAGTCAATTCTTAGGGGATAAATTAGCAACTGAATTTAATTTCCGTAGACATCTTGATAAAAAAGTAAAAGAATACAGTGGAGGAAATAAAAGAAAACTAAGTACAGCTGTGTCATTAATTGGAGAACCTTCTGTTATCTATCTTGATGAACCAAGCACAGGTAGGATTAATAATATTTTTAAGAAAATATATATTTACTGTTTCATTTGTTGCAACAAAACCAAAATTTAAAATAATAAATTCCACTTTATATAATATATTATAACCTTGGTTATAGCACAAATAATCAAATATACAGAATTACAAATTTTAAAGATAATATTTTTACACTTACCTTTTAATTTTCAAGTTTTCTTTTGAAATATTTCTTCATTATTATCTTCAAACGCACTAACATAAAGTTATACTACTTGGAGTGACGATAAATTAAACAATATATAATTCAGTGATATAATCTCTTTCGTAATTTATTGTTAAATATAACTAATAAAAAATATTTATTATAAACCGATTAATTGTTATTGTATAATATGCTTTCATTTTAATTGAATGCACATAAATTTGCGTAAACAATTCCACACATTTCTATTTGTCGATAAATAATTACATTCCTTCAAAAATTTTTAAAATAAGACTAATAAACGATGAAAATATAAAACTTAACTACACAAAATATCTTTAATTAAAACGTATTTTTAATCAAGAAAAATTAATTTTCTTCAGGTATGGATCCAGCAGCAAAACGTCACTTATGGAACGCGTTATGTAAAGTTCGCGATAGCGGAAAATGTATAGTACTCACGTCGCACAGTATGGAAGAATGTGAAGCTCTATGTACACGTCTAGCAATTATGGTAAATGGCAATTTTAAATGTCTGGGCTCGACGCAACATCTAAAGAGTAAATTTTCGGAAGGTTATACGTTAACCGTAAAAGTTCGTAAACTAGACAATAGCCATGAAATTGCTCAATCGGAAATCGAACCGATTGATAGTTATGTGCGACAGAATTTCCCCAGTGCAGTTATGAGAGAAAAATATCAAGAACTAATTACTTATTACATTTCCGATAAAACAATATTGTGGTCGAAGATGTTCGGACTTATGGAAAAGGGGAAGAAATTTTTGAATATCGAAGATTATTCTTTAGGACAAAGTAGTTTAGAACAGGTTAGTTTTGTTTTTCTTTCAATATACTCAAAAGTCAGGAACACCGAGCTTTGCTCGTTCAAGAAGGTCTATATTCCTTAAATAGTTAATAATTATAGAAAGAATTTCAAAATCCATGTCACTTTTGTTTACTGTTTTCTCACATATTCATTCGATTTGGTCTCAAATTTAAACCAATTTAAATAACTCTCTTATTGTTCAAATTAAAAAAAAATACCGCATGACTTGTTTTACAAATGACACTGTAAATGTCATATTGCCATGAAAATAAGTTTAGTATGTAATGTTTCCATGGTGTCTACACAATAGCAATTGTGTTAAAGTATTCATTGTTATCATTAACGAATTCCGAAATAAGTTTTTTTATTTTAAATTAGTTATCCCAAAGTCGAGACCTAGTTAAATTGTTTTTCCGCACCCGAAAACATGTATTCATTACATTTCATCAAAATCGTTAAAGCAGTTTTCAAGATAAAATTTACAAACAAATAAATAAATATACAAAAATTGCTCGTTTAATAGTATATGAAAACTAGTTTCGTAACATGGAAATCAAAACCAATATGTACTAAACAAATAATATTTTCCTTTTGTTTCAGGTATTTTTAAGCTTTACTAAACATCAGAGAGAAGAATAACAAATTGTAATTTTATAATGAAATAATTAAACTGATCTATGGACATATGTACCTTTAACTGAGTAGTTGTTCTACCCAGCAGAGTTTATAGTCAATTTTAGGTACTTATTGTTAGTTAACAACGTACCTCATCCTTACTAAATAACAAAAGTGTTGTGATATGGTGATTGCCTTAAAGTAGCACATAATTTAAAAGTAATTTATTATTATTATTATTTGATTTTAATCATACTATATATTTTTAAGAAATCTACAAAAGTATTTTTATATGTTGACAATAAAAAAATTACTATTTTGTAAATCAGTTGAAATATTTTACTCTAGTTTATATTTATAAGAAAAAAGATGAGCATGTTTTGTGTATATAAAATTCTATTCACTAATATTTGATAATATTATCACTTGTTTTGAGTTTTTTTTTCTGTTTGAAGGGAAAACTAAGTTATAATACTGACTTTATCTAATTAAAAAATAATCAAATGAACGTATTAATTAAATGCCCCAGTTCCTTTATCAGTATTTGTAAACAGTTTTAAATTGTAATGTATGTTATAAATGAGTCTAGTATATAATTGTTTTAATTTTAAACGTAACACAACTTTAACAAAAATATTTCTGTGATCCATTGTAAAAATGAACTAGGAAGAGACACCCGAAGTGTGATGTAACAAATTATTTAAAAAAAATAAAACATTCCATAAGTAACTAAATTAAAATACATAATATACTCGTTTTTTGTTTTTTTTAATCTTTTATGTTTTGTTTTACTCGCTATATAAAATTAACTTTTATTTTCACTCTACGATTTATTATAAACAAACAAAATATTATTGGTTTCTTATTAAAGTCAGGATGGCCAAAATCTGGAAAACCGGGAAGTCAGGGATTTTGTTGATCCTGGAAAAGTCAAGGAATTTCATTTGTAGTAGGGAAAAAATTTGTTTGGCGAATTCACAAAATTACAAACACAAATTTGCAGTACAAAATTTGTATTTGTATTATTATAATATCTCGGCAAAATTTATGAATTTCACTTTTAGTACATTTATTAAAATTATTCTTATCCCAATTTTTTTGACACCTATACTTAGAAATCTTTAGTTTAATGAATATTTTGTGATTCACATTACTTAGGAATTTACATTTACATATTTATTAGTAAAAGGGAAAAAGAAAAAAAAAAATCTGGAAAACCGAGAAAAGTCAGTGTCACAAAGTTTTGGCAACCCTGTAAATTTATGTGACATGAAAATGTATAGAAATAAAAGAATATACATTTTGTAAGATTAGTATTTATTTGCTATATGATAAAAGTAGTTAAATATAACAATAAATTTATCGTAATAATTCTAAAATATTTGAATCGCTAGCTAAATCAACTGGTTTGATACCATCCGAATCTTCGATATTTCTATTCGCTCCGGCATTAATTAAGTATTTTACGCATTCTAAATGGCCACAACTTGCTGCGTAATGTAATGCAGTTTGCCCGTCATTATCAATCATATTTACATCAATTTTCATATCAATTAAATATTTAATAATATCCGAGTTACCTCTATCAGCGGCCCAATGTAATAAACCAAGCCCATCCTCATCTTTAATGTCGGTAATACTTAAATTGTTATTCACTAGATTTCGTAATTTCATCAAATTGCCCTCTTTCGCATAATCGAAAACAGTTTTATCCGATTCATTTAAAACTTCGTCAGTATTTACTAATGACGAAACTGTAATCCAACTTTCTGTTTTATCTAATTTTACATCGGCAGATGGATTAAATTCGGCGTCTAGTTCCGATATTAGAGTAATGTATTTCTTTTTGGCATCTTCGGAGAACATACTGCCTAAACTATTCCATGCATCCCATTTTGCCTTCGCTTGCATTTCGTACCAACGTGGTCTTGGTATATTGCAGACACCTTCTGTTGCTTGCTTATAGTACGAGTAGATTTCTAGTAGTTTCGGTTGATCCAAATTTGACACAAGTTTTTTAACATGTTCAGCTGCTTTATTAAACGATTCTGTTAAACTATCTACATCTGTATCTTCGATATCTGAATAAGAATCTAACGATACAGCCATCTTTAAATAACGATTCAATGTAAGACTACTGAAAAATTGTTTTCAAATTATTCTTCTTTGGAGGTGTGTGAAGCAGGCTGCAGTTTTAATAAGTTGCCTTCGAGTTTATGTGGCTGAATGTTTGTGGCGGAATCGTAACCGTTTTGATTGCTAAATGTTACGAAACCGTAACTTCTCGATAAGCCTGTGTTTTTGTCAAAAACAACTACGGCGCTATTAATGTGACCAAATTTACTGAAATATAGTTTCAGTTCTTGTGTCCCAACTGTCCAAGGTAAATTACCGACAAATAGTTTATATAATGAGCGTGCGCCACTACTAGCCATATTATTTTGAAAAAATTGTGGTTGTTGTTATATGTGAGTTATTTCTAACAAGTGAATTGTATGGTCACCTGAAAAAAATATGTGAAATTAAATAAAGAATAACTTGAAATATTAAACAGTGCAACAATATTACAATAAACCATATTTGCAAAACTATAAAATTCAAAATTGCTTAGTAATCAAGTCACGATTGATAACCTAATTATAAATATGGAACTAACTATTATTTATTCCGCCCACATTACGTGATTTACGTGTACAAGGTAAACCATAAAATTTTTACTATACGCATTTGGAAAATTTGTAGATAACTTCAAGTTTAACAACAACAAAAATTTGTTATATACATTTTTTTAAATTTCCTTTCAAATGAAAAAATATTGAAAATTAATTATTGACCATTTTTAAATAACAGATGTAACAAAAAATACATCAAAAATAAAAGAACTATTTATATTTAATAAAAGATAGAAGCAAAAAATTAATTTTAAAATAAACAATAAAATCACCTTGGAAAAAAAAAAGGTGAAAATGTTTCTGTTCATTTTGAAAAACTAATCTTATAATTCAATATTTAACATTTCTTATTTGGAAGATTATTTTTGGTTCTTAAAGTAAAAATTCTAAAAAATACTATTATTTAAATATAATTATTTTTAAATAATAATAATAATAATTAAAATTATTCAAAATTAATTAATAAAATTATTGTAATTTTCTTCATAATCTTTAGAACTTAACAAGAAATTCAAATAATTGTTATAAACTGTTATAACATATATTACATAATAATGTAATATGATTTAAGATCAATAAAAAATAAATATATATATATATATATATATATATATATATATATATATATATATATATATAGTAAAAACCTTTCGGAACTCATTATATTAAAATAAAACTCTTTAGGATAAAGTTCCATTATATTATATTCATAAATTTGACATTTCGGCACATATAAAAAATTCAATTTATTTATATCAAAATACTATTATCGTTGTGAAAATTAAAGTCGCTTGGTAGATTAAATTAAATATAGTAAAACAAAATATTATTGAATAATTTATTTTCTTTCAATATATTTTGTAAAGAAACATCCTTTTTAGGTGACTCTAATATTGATAATACTTTAAAGAAAGATAAATAATTCTACATTTAGTAAATATGATCACCTGTTAATTCGTGAACATCCAAGCCGGCTTCAGCACCCAAGTTGCTTATGTTGATCACGGAACAAGTCAAATCCCACTTTGTCAACAAATGTTCGATAGACCAATCGGCACTTCGTTCCTGATAAGTGCACAGAAACTTAGCACCCAAATTATTCTCCAAGAGATACGAAACGATTGCTAAAATATCTTCAAATACGGCTGGTTCGTAAAAACAGTCCGAACCTAGTATCAAATCTAGCGGTCCCAAATTAAAAACGTTGTTTAAAAATAATCCCCACGTTAAACCGATAACTTTAATATGTCTGTCAACGATAAGATTATTTAACTGACAGCAACGTTCGATATGTGCCAACGATTTCGGTAATGTCGATGAATCGGAGAGAATCACTTGAGCACCACACTTAGCTGCTAAGATGCCCGGTAAAGCTGTACCGGAGCCCAATTCTAAAACACGTTGATGAGGAAGTTCGTTACGATGTTCCCAAAGATACCAGGCCAAAATTGGAGCTGAGGGCCACGTGTAAAATGAGTAACTTGCTTGAAGAAGCTATAACAAAATAATATAACTTAAATCATTCAACTTCTTTGCAATTACGTTTAGGTTATAATGTAATATCATGAATACTTATAATACATAAATGTAATTCTTACTTCTGGTATAAGAATTTCTAGGTTATCTCCTTGTGTATCACCGTTGGCACGATTTTTTGCAGTAAATAAAAACTTTTTTATCTGTTCAGAAATTCGCCCATCAGACATGGGAAAGCTAAATTTAGAATTTAGAAAGAAAATGAAGTTAGCCATGAAGTTAGTGGCGACAGTGGCGAAACAAAATAGCATCATTCATCATTGATGCCAACATAAAATTAAATACGTATCTGTAAATATTTTTATGTAATAAAAAAACAACGTAAATTATTGATAAAAATTTTCAACATATGTGAATTTTTAATATGTGAAATAATGATATTAAATATTTTCTGTACTTTTTGTCAAGTTACTGTAATTACTTCAATTACTTATGAACGTCATTCAACTCATTCAAATGTACATTTATATGCTAATTAAAATGTTTTTGCTCATTAAAGAGTAGAAATTTACAAATTAAAATAGTTTTCCCGTTATTAGAAGCCAGAATTATGTTTGTAAAGTGAAATATATTTTATTATTTTTTGTCAAAATGAAATGAATAGATTAGATTGACAGTTGTTGGATTTTGAGTGACATTTGTTTATGACCAAGAAAATGGAGACCAAAACAGAAGATAAAAGCAGTATAACTAGGAGAAAATCTACTCAGTATGTAAAATTTTGTGCAAAGGATGAAAGAAATGCATCTTTTAAGAAGGTACCTAGTATATTATTGAAAAGCTTACATTAATTTCATTTTAATTTTCTTAAGTAAAATTGTGCTAAAACAATTTGCTTTATATTATTATTTAAGTTTTATTACTTATTTAAATATGATAATTATATATTTTTCAATAAACGTAGCATTTAGTCCATTTAATGAATTTGTGTCTAGGTGTCGTTAATTTTACAAAAAGCTGAAAATGAAAGAACTGTGGAAGACGAACAGGTGTTATGTCAGTATTCAGAAATTGTTACCGATTTAAAATCACGTTGGGAAAAACGAGATAGGGCTAAACAGCGTTTAGAAGAAGTGGAAGAACCTATGAGTGTTTTGGAAGAAAAATGTAAACTATTAGCACAAGCAATAGCAAATGCAGAACATCTTGTTATTTATACGGGAGCTGGTATTAGTACGGCAGCTAGAATACCAGATTATCGTGGTACGAACGGAATATGGACTCGATTACAACAAGGAAAGGACATCGGGTAAGGACTAAAAAAAATATTTCCATTTCACATTGACACATTTACTCATTATAACATATTAATTTTGTATAAAGTCGTAGGTGCCTACATATTTTTATTTATATTGTAGATTACTGATACGTGTGAACACATTTAATAAATAAATTTTGAATGATTATTTTAATTTAAGGTTATGATTTTGAAATTTTGAATTACCGTATTTTACGGACTATAAGACGCACTTTTTTCTTCGAAAAATTGCTTCCAAAATTCATGTGCATCTTATACTCCTTGAATATTATACTTGGTAAAAATGTTATTTTTTAAAAAAAATGCTTGTAAAATACGGTAAACTAAATTGTTTTAAACTTGTATTTCCAGTAAAAATATCAGAAAAATGAAATTATGTCATTAATTAGACGCATTTAATAAATAATATTTTAGTAATTTTATCAATTGTTGTAACCTGTCGCAGGAAAAGGGATTTTATAGTTATCCAAATTAATATTTAAAATTAGATATCATTTTAAAGAGCACAAAATTCCCAATAATTTAATAACAAAGTGTGATAATAGATTTTTTTCCTTGTGGCAGATCATAATTATAATATTTACAATAAAAATACATAAGTTAATCTTATTATGTATATAATAATAAAAAGTAAATTTTTGTTATTCAGAAATCACGATTTAAGTTTGGCTGAGCCAACATTTACACATATGGCGCTGTCCGAACTCTATCATCGCAAGATTTTAAAATACGTTGTATCGCAGAATTGCGATGGTTTACATCTACGTTCTGGCCTATCACGTTCTGCACTATCTGAACTACACGGCAACATGTACATTGAGGTGTGTAAAAATTGTAAACCAGCCCGCGAATATTGGCGCTTATTTGATGTAACCGAAAATACAGCACGTTTTTCCCATAAAACAATGCGACGTTGCTATATTTGTAGTCACGAATTGGTCGATACAATTGTGCATTTCGGCGAACGAGGTACTTTACAATGGCCGCTAAATTGGAGCGGTGCCTGTAAGAATGCCGATGCTGCAGACACGATTTTATGTCTCGGATCGAGTCTAAAAGTTCTCAAACGCTATCCATGGCTGTGGCAGATGAATAAACCGGCTAAAAAACGACCGAATTTATATATTGTTAATCTGCAATGGACGCCGAAAGATGATTGTGCTGTTATGAAGATTCATGGCAAGTGCGATGTTATTATGAAACAGGTTATTAAATTACTAGGGATTGATGTACCAGGTTATAATCGAGAAAAAGATCCAATTTTTGCTCATGCAACACTTTTGACTGATTTAGAAATGCACACAACTTCACAACCTCTTTTGAAAACAATAGAGGCTGATTTTCAGCACAAAAAAGACTCTAATATCAAAACAGAAATGGAAGAAAACATTGGGGAAAGCAAAACAGAAACAGAAGAAAACAATGTGGAAACGGAAGAAAAAAGTAATTTACAGTCTGAGGTAAAAGAAAATAAAGAAATAAAAGTTAAGACAGAATTAAAAGATGAAGAAGAATGTGAAAGTAAAATAAAAAAAGAAATTAGTAGCGATAGAGAAAAATCGTCGGATATTATTGAAAAGGAAAATAATGTTAAGAAAGAAGCAGATTGTCCCAATTCTAATAAAAATAACGATAAAGAAGAAGTGAATGATAGTGAAAATGACATAGATAGTAGTATTTATCTTTTAAAAGGTGAACAAGACCATGCGTATGATTTGACAGTACATAGAAAGAGTGATTCGACGGATGAAAATAAAAAATCGTTGCTTTTAGGTATTACAACTAACTGTGATAATACGCAAAATACTCATTCTAATATTAAAACCGCTCGACTATCACAACTAAACGGTTCAAGTTCCATAAATTGTACGCTAAGCGAACAAACAAATAGTTCCGATCTCCCCCCCAAACGTAAATCACCGCATTATTTTAATACATTAACAAATTCAACCTTTTCCATCGATAGTATTTTAAATAAATCGAACGAAGTGAAAATAATTAAACCGAATACCACCGGTCAAAATATTCAAACGATAATGGCTTATTACGAATTCGCGAATTCCCTATTACAAAATCAAATGCTAAGTTATTTGAGCTCAGGTTTTTATCCGTATCAGACTAGTTTTCTCTATCCCGGCTTGCACAGCATTATCAATCCGGTTCCGTATTTTAATTACGATTTTAATTGTAGTACTGCCGATAAACCAAATAATAATCAATCACGAATCGATTGCAATAAAACAATTACAGTAGTTAAAGAGGAAGTTATCGCAAAACCAAGTGTTCCTTCCTGCACATTTTGCTATGAAACATTTAACGCGTACATTTGTTTATATTATGCAAGGACCGAATCAGTTTTCATCAAACAATTGCATCGTTTTAGTAAATCGAAAAACTGTAATAAACCGTTAATATGTGTGTGCTGTGATTATAGTACGGAGGAAGATAGTGACAGTGATGATGATAACAATGAGAATAAAATCGATCCGAAGAAAAAAATTAAACGTAGCAACAGTAAATGTGATGAGGAAGATGAGGAGAAATTAGATAGCGAATGCACTCGTGAAAATATCGACGAAACAAATATCTGTGAAGATCAGGCGACGATAAAACATGAGAAAACAGATGGAAAAACGGCAAAAATACAGGCCGGTTGGTTTGGAAAAGGTTATAGAAAAAACAGAAAATTAAAACGAAAACAGTATTCCAATTCGCGTTAGTATTATAAAAAATTTTCATTTATATTTTCAGTATTTTATTTTGTAAATTATTTATTTTCAACCGTTTTGTATTTATTTTAAATATTTACACTGTTATTTTTTTTAATAAAATGCTAAATATTTTTTTACATTTTTTCAATAGACAGAGTTTTCATGCAACAATATATTTTTTTTAAATGAACTAATGAATGGATCTTATTTCGTTTTTTTGCTCAAATTGAAGACTCTGATTTATACAGAGTGATTTATGACGGGGAAAAACTACACCGGATGATTCCTATGAGTAATCTAAATAAAAAAATTCTTCAAATAAACATATGTCCGAAAATGCTTTCTAACGGAACTGTAGCCGTTAGAAGTTTATCATATGTAACATCAATCGCGTTAGTCCTATTTATTATATCAGCGAAAAAAAAAAACAAGTCATAAACTTCTGAATAATTGTAAAATTACTGATTGATTTTCTAACATTTTGTTTAAACACTAGTAAACCAATTTACTAGTTATGACTTACTGCGTCCCGACAAAATTTGTCTTCGATTTTTAATTATTCAAAATTGTTTATTATACATTTATTTATGTGTGTACAAAAATTTATAAACTAGTAAATTGGTTTACTAGTGTCTAAACAAAATGTTAGAAAATCAATCAGTAGTTTTACAATTATTCAGAAGTTTATGATTTGTTTTTTTTTCCTGATATAATAAATAAGGCTAACGCGATTGACGTTACATGTAATAAACTTCTAACGGCTACAGTTCCATTAGAAAGCATTTTCGGGCATATGTTTATTTGAAGTTTTTTATTTAGATTACTCATAGGAATCATCCGGTGTAGTTTTTCTCCGACGTCATAAATCACCCTGTATTAGTACACTTATATAGTGCCTGTACGTTAAAAACGGATAGTTCATATTTATGCAGCAGACAATAAACTGCAATATTAAATAAACTTTGAGAAAAATAGTATATTACGATATAAGGTTGGTAAGTGCCATTTTAACCGAAAAAAGCGAAATGAAATAGAGTTAAGGCAATTTTAGAGATTCTATTAATAGCACTTAATAACCATGTGTCGTATATTGTTTTTCGCACAATCGATTTAGAAATCTAATTGAATAAGTTTGTTATGGAAATGTAATTTTTCGGTTCGATCAATTAGAAAAAAATTCGTAACGTGCAGACATTATAAAAGTATTTCTTTCATTTCTGCATTTTAGATGATAATATAATCGTAAAAATTAAAATACATTTTTAATTGTCAAATCGATTTGAAAAAAGTTGAAAGTTAAAAAATATTTTAAATTTTATTATCAATTAAAAACTTATATAATTCGTAATTTGAAAATGCGACTGCCTCATTAAATATTGATTATATTCGCATTAAAAGACTGTTATTTTATAACTTGTGCAATTATTTTCTAGTTCAAAATAATTTATTGCTGATTTTACGATTTTAAAGAAAAACGCATTTCTTTAAAACGATAAAGTTAGACGTAAAAGTTCATTAATATAAAAGTTATATCGATGTAAATGTAAGAATATTTCTTCCTTGTCCAACGCAACGTTAGAATTTCACAAAATAACTTTTGTTTTGAATAATAGGTGAACATTTATAGCCGTTTTACTGTTTAATAAGTGTGATTTTACTTGCTAGCAACTAATTTATGTTTAAAATAAAATATGTTTCGTGTAAAACCATTTTTTTTTATTATTAATTTTTTTTATATATAAATTATGTACACTACGTGATTTATGTTAAATAAAATCTATTTACTTCTGGAAAGGATAATATTCTAATTCAGAGTTATATTTAAATTTAGGTTTGTCTAATTTTCTCGCTTTTGCTATTAATGCTTGAACATCCTTTCTATACGGGGCAGGTTGTAATTCATCATGCAACGTACATTCAACTTGTAATTCATTTTTGTTTTTAAAAATTTGTTGTCTTATTATATCTATATCTCTGGCATATTCTTCCGATATATCTTCCAAAGTGTTTGGTGGGGCATTAAATTGCATTAAGAAATAACTGTTGGCAAAACAAAGCATATTTCGATTGATTTAAATTATTTGAAAAAAAAAAAAAAAAAAAATACCTTGCTTGTCTGTATACAACACCATGAACGCTTGTTTTGTATGGCATATCTCTAGTACCTAAATTTTCTATAGTTCTAATAATTCCTCCTCGACTTAAAATTGAAGTTGCTGTCCGTTTCAGTGTGGACATTAATTCCGGCTAACAAATATATATTATGCAAATATAATTAAATTTCAGATAAATTAATTATTTACCTTAGCCATGACTCTTAAAAGCACGCATAATTCATAAGTAGACATTTTTGAAAATATATATTCTATCAGTGAAATGAAAGCCTGGCTTATATTTCACTGTATTCTATATTCTATGAAAACTTTTAAAATAACCTCAAAATACAAATGTGTCAAACACTACAATGTGGATAAATCAGATAAAATTGTGCTCATAAAAATCTATTCATCCAATATATTATTGCTTATGATTAATTTTATTATTTATTTATATTTCTATACTCTATTTTTTTTAAGAAGGTAGTTGTAGGCGGTACCAGCGCGGTCCGTTTTACACTGTTCCAAATTAAATTATATATATGAAAATTAAAATATGTTATTTTTAAAATAAAAAAATTATTTTTAATATAACACAAATGGAATAACACAATAACACAAATATAAAATCGTTATATCACTGTAACACAAAATATTAAGATGGTCCCGTTGAAACATGTTCTGAACGTAACATTGCACATGCGCGATATTTCTGTTGTGTTCGCTTCCAGAGGCGTACGAACATTAATTCATTTTAAAATTACTTAATTTTTAAACATTTCTCTTAATATATACTTTCAAAATTATTTTTAAATATATTTATTCACTAACTTTTATATTTTAACATTATTTAAACTTCTGTTTCCGTGTTAATAATCAAAAAATACGCTAGCAATATATCCACTATAAACTTTCGTTTCTACGCATATGCTTATAAATTTGGATTCAAACAACAGAGACAAATAGAAAAAGTTGAAATAGAAATTTATTCTTCTACAGAGTAAACTTGCCCACAATTTTAACCAATTACAAGCAAGGAAAAATAGCTCCTATCTTCTGCCTGTCTGTCTTCTTAAAATAAATAGAGTATAGTTTTAATTGTGTTTTAAAATATTGAAAATATAAATTGATATAAATATATTTTAGGAAATATGTTGGACGAGCGGTGTTTATTTTAAAATAAATCAATAATTTTTATATATCTCTATTTGATTATATAAAAAAAAACTTTAAGATGATAATTTTTATCAAATTAATTTATAACATATAAGAACATGCAATCATTTTAGATAATTTGAGGAACGCATCTGTTTATATCGTGTCTACATTTTTAAAGTTGACCATTGACCTGAATGCAAATAAGCTAAAATCAATTTAACCTGTCATTGTAATGAATTAAATTTATCATCTAAGTTAAATATTTGAGAAAAAAATGGATTGGGATGATATAATTTATATAACTTTATTATTTTTTTCGATTGGTTGTGGATATTTTTATCGAAATATACAAGATCCTTCCCAAAAACAACTTGTTGGTACAATTATTGGATTGGGCATTATTTTCCTAGTATCTGGATCACATATTTTACATATATTAATACTTACATTAGTTAATATTGTAATTATAAAACTAATCAATCCGAGGTATATATTATATCTACATATATTAATAATATCTAACAAATATTTTATTTACAGAACATGTCATCTAGTCAGTTTTGTAGTGTCATTTTCGTATCTATTATTCTTCCGAACAACAATATATTTTGGAATTCCATATCCTCCCCCGCACACCAATTTAGTAATTATGATATTAACCCTAAAATTAGTGGGTTTAGCATTTGAAATTAACACTTCTTATACTCGAAAAAAATCCGAAACGAAAGATTTAACTGAGGAAACAAAAGCTGAACATGAATTTACTGATATAAATCCGAGTGCTATTGATATAGTTCAATATGCATTTAATTATATTGGTGTATTGACAGGTTTGATAAATCAATTGTTTTTATTGTAAAAAGGGAGTTTAAAGTAGAATGTTTATAGGTCCTTATTATTCCTATCGTACTTATTGGGATTCATTGCATTTACCATACAGCAAACATGCTTCTTGGCAGAATGCTACGATTGAAAACTTTAAGTTAATTCCTGTGTTTGCAGTTCTCTTTTTGTTAATGACTTATATCTGGCCATTATCGGTAAGAACAATTGCAACCACTGATATAATAATAATAATAATAGAAAACTTTATTTAGCAAAAAAGTGCATAGTAAACTACATAAAGTGTATTTCTAGATAATTTTTCTTTTTAATCCTAAATTTATACTACATAATTTTACTTATTTTAGACTATTATTTCTTAAGAACTATACAATATTTAAAACAATGCATTTAGTACATGTAAAATACATAAAATTTAATTAAACTACATTTTCTAAGTAATATTTCTTAATTTTAAACTTAAAACTATGTAAATTTGCATTTTTTATTTCATCAGATAACTTATTATAAACTGTTACTGCTTTAAAAAATATATCATTTTGCGCAGCTTTGGTATTTTTATTTTCTAAGATACTAACAAATTATATATAATAATTACACAATTATTCTATGATTATATTGTAGTATGCACTAAGTGACGAATTTTACGAGGAAAGATCTTGGCTATATCGGTTATGGTACGTTGTCCCGACATTTTGGATTTTCCGGGTTCGAATCTATATTGGTATTTTATTATCGGTTTGTGTGTGTACAATGGCTGGATTTGGGGCATATCCGACAATTACTAGTCCCAAACCTGGTCAAGGAGCTTCCACAAATTTCGTAAAACTAAAAGAAATGTAAGCGTTAAACATAGAAACTATATGCAATTAACAGGAAAAACAACTATTCGTGTCTCAGCAAATTGTTTTTATTCATATTAATGTCAAAAGATAAACTTTTGTTCTTGGGTTCTGAACCTGCGTTATGATTCATTCTAATGTTATTATCAGGTTCGTTATTGTTTTTAGCAATGACGCGTTTCGACTTTTCACTCATCTTCAGATTTTCTGAGTTTGGTTCGAGTGAACGTTTTTATTCAGTGTCCATCATTAGGAACAATATTTACAATTTACAACTCATGTCCTTTTGTGTTCTAAATTTTTACTGTATTTAAGATAAATAATAAAAACTGTTAACTGAGGCCTGGGTAGCTGTTTTTCCTGTTAATTTAAAAATTGAACAAATAGATAAATAATAATCGAAAAAAATTACTTGTGTATGTAGAACGAATAATGAAAAATCTTTACAAAATCAAGAATACGATTTCGGTTCTGTTCAAAATATCAATATTCCCGGTGTTGAGATGTGCACAACTTTCCGCGAAAGTATGAAACATTGGAACATTACCATACAATATTGGATGGCAGTTAATGTATACAAACGTTTCCCCAATAAAAAATTTCGAACGCTTGTAACATTACTCGTATCATCGTTTTGGCATGGAGTGTATATTGGACACTATTTCTGTATTGGTGGCGCTCCTATTTATCTGCCAGTAGAAGATCTATATTATAAATTATTTATCAAGAATAATACGGGAAAAGTACGAAACTCTATAATCATCTTTGTGTTTGAATAATTATTTATATTCTATTTTTTTTTTCAGTCGTTGAAAATTTGGGAATGGATAGTTTATTTCTCTAAATGGGTAGCATTTTCCTATTTAGGAATGGCATTCCAATTATTGACTGTTCCGAAAGTATTGAAATTTTACAATTCTATTTATCATGTAGGTTTTATAGCGTGCGTTGCTCTATATCTTCTTGGTATGTTTGTTCTAAAACCTCGATTCAAGAATAAAACTAATTAATTTCCATATCCAACAAATTTCCATTCTTAACCTCAAGTAAAAAGTGTTCATTTTTAATATTTCCTATTAATTTTATTAAAAGTTTTGACTTTGTTAATGTTTATACGTATAATGTATTTTTTTATTACATTATAATTATGTAACTGTGCCAATTATAGAAATAAATATATTTAATCTGTTGTAATCTCGAATGTTTTAATTTAAAAATGGCGCTTAATTTTTGTGTACTTCTGTAATACTAGTTTGATTAGTTGTGTATAGATGGCAGCAGTTGTATTAAAAATGCTGTTATGTTTGACGTCAGAGAGCGATAAATGGGAACAACTCCAAATAAATATCCTATTATTGAGTTATCGAAAAGGTTTTGAACGTATGCAGGTTTAATTTACGAAAACGGGCGCTTCAGCCGTAATATCGGAATGAAATACAGACTGGAAGCCCATCGTATATGCATTTATCGTCATAATAAATTAGAAAATAACTCTTGTTCATAGAATAAGTAAACGTTTCTATGACCTTCAAGGTTTAAAAACAAGTTAAAAATGTTGATTTAAGAATCATATATTGCGCATTTTTCTTAGAAGCGTTGCTTCGTACACATTTTGCATGTGAAATATTTACGGGGATGAAGACATTACGTTAATTAATAGGAAACGACTATATAGATTTTTTTGCTTATAAAGATGTCAGTTTTGTAGTAAATCAATGCTTGGTCGGGTGGTTGCGTTTGAAATAAGATTATTTAATATATATATATATATAAAAAGTTGCGTAAACGCGCATCCAAGTCTCCGAATAATCGGGACTGGTGCGCAAATTAAATATCGGACTATGAATAGAAAAATAAATGTTGCTGATAATCGTAATCTCTAATATAGCGAAGTCTTAAAACCTAATCGTTCGATGTTGGCGAATGGAAATTTCCAGATAGTTTTTGGGGGGAAAAACAAACAGTCGCATTTTACAAATCTACGACAAAATAACCTATTTTTCATCAACATTTTTCATATATGGATTAACTATAACTTAAACGTTTGCGCTAATTAACTACGTCAGACTGAATATAGTTTAACTGTAGTTAGCGAAACCATTTCATCATTCTCTGAATGTAATTTTACAAAGTAAAAAATTGTTTTGATTTGATGTTAAAAAATAAAATTACACTGTTTTTTTCTGTAAACCAATTTTGTGTATACAACTTTACAATAGTGTCAAAATATATAAATGTAGTGTTTTGTTCTAATGTAATTTTTAACACAAATGGAACATTAATAATTACTGTCAAATATTTTTTACTGTGTAGAGATGTTAATTCCTATTTTAAATTTATATAGATTTATCATTGATTAATTAATAATAACAAAATAACAATTTTCTTAAATTTTTAGATAATTTTAATTGGTTTGTAGATTCAATTTTATAAATTAAACAAAAATTATTAATTTTGTTGAAATAACTTTGTACCAAACTCGACTAATCTATGATAAATATTTATCGTTAAAAACCCCCTGAAGACAGTTTTGCAATGTGCAAATTTTGCGACAATAACGACATTATAATTGAAAAAAAAAAAAAACTATTTTACAATATGCGAAATATTATACAATGTCGAGTCAGCTTGTAGCTGGCTTATAATGTAATGAATAATTTTTTTTGCCATTTAATGGTTTGCGTCCTGGATGTGCTCCGACATGAGTTCACATTTTACGCAACGTTTTTCCGAACAATGTCTCGGTGTGTTTGTCATATGTATTATAGTTGACTCATGTTAACCAATAGGGACGTAGCCCAACATAAATGTCGAGTGGTGAAGTGACAGCTTGTGTTCGGAGGTCGCTGCGACCGACAGACCAAACTCACTAAAGACACGAAAGCCGCGTTCGCATTTTTATATATAGTATACTAAATTTACATCTAAACATTACTCACTTATTTACATGGGAAACAAACCAAATATTTATCGCGGAAAATAATCAACTAGATTTCGTATTATTTACTTTTATTCATTCGAATAATTTTGTGTATTAGAAATTAGTTATTGTTGTGGTAATAATTATTCAAAAATAGTTAAAAACTATTTTACATTATCGGAACTTAATTCGTTACAAATGAGACTTTAATTTGTAACTAATAAAACATAATTAAATATTTATAAACTATTTTTAAGTTTTTTGTTTATTTTTAAACTATTCTGTCTAATAATGATTTTTTTTTCACTACTAGTTTTAAAATGTTAATTTTGTTTACTAGGGCAATAATATTTTTTTCTCGTACTAGCAAAAAAATTACTTCAATTTTCTCAAAAAAAGTCAATTATTTTTCATTTAAATCTATTTTCCGTGGATACTTAAAATCAAGTGTTTTACTTTATTATTAATACACAAATAGTTAAATAATAGAAATAAATGTACTAGTAATGAAAAAAATAATATATAAACCACGGTTGAGAAGAGTATTATAGTCTCATTTATATAATTAAATTCAAAAGTCATTAAATTTATAAAATAGTAATTAATAGTAAAAAATGTAAAAAACGAAATATTTTACAATCTAAATTCTTTTTACATTAGCAAATTAAAAACTCAAGTACAGTATTATCAAATATTGGAATAATTTTAAAATTAGCCAATAAAATATTGTTATTTATTATGAGAATACATTTTTAGCCAATCACAAATGATTTATTTTACTTATCTTAAGAATAAATAAAATTAAAAATACTGGAGCTCTTATTTAATTTATTTACTGTCAAGTAGTAATAACGTAAAAAAAAACAAATATTTTATAAAAAACTTTTGATGACTGACAAATAACAACCACGAACCAATCAGAAATTCTATAAATATAAACTTTTTTTCCAGTTTTTAATTGAGCTATTACAATCTACATTTGCTTTTATATTAGCTAATTAAAAACTTATGTACAGCAAAGGCCCAGTATTTTCGAATATTGGAATAATTTTAAAATTAGCCAATTTAGGCTCGGTTTCACAAAAGCTATAGTTAAATTTACTTTAGAAGTAAATTTAACTATATTTAACTATTAGATGGAATAAATTTAATTTAGTGGTATTAAAAAATAGCTAATCTGGTAGAAAATTGGTGAAATAACATTTGTTTTCATGGTAGGGGAATAAAATTTACTTGTCAAGTAAATTCATTTATTGTTTATGAGACCGAGACAATCATAAATGATTTTTTACTTATCTCAAGAATAAATAAAATTGCAAATATTCGGACTCAAGTATAGTAATATAATAGTCGCGCTTTGATCAAGTAAAATCAATCATATTATAAAATTTTATAAAAAAATAGAAGAAAAAAAACAACTAAATTGTTATAATGAATAATTAGAAAACGGCAACAGAGGCGAGCGCGCTTGGTTATAAGCCCAGTGTAGCACAACGCGTTCGTTTGACGTTGTGGCCCCCGTTCGGCTCTGGCTAAGTTGCTATTGCACAGGGCCGTGAACGTTGTGTTATATAGAGATACTATAAGTAGAGTTCGGCCAATACGCGGCCATTAATCTGTGGCGCCAAATTTAAATTAAAATTTGTTCCATCAAATGAACACGAAATATTTGTTCTTGTTTTCTGCATACAAAAAAAAACATATAAAACATAAAAATGCAATGTATAATATTGTAATGACGTTTATTATGATAATAAATATACTAATATTAAAAAAATGTTAAAAATGTCAAAATGTCACAATAAACATATAAATCGAAGTGACGCATGAATATTTTTTTGTTGAAATATTGAAAACTGTCAAATCAAATATGAAAATGATAAAAATACCTCTTGTACAGCAATCCCGCAGTAATAGTATATTATTTAACGAGCAAATAATGGCACCTATAATATACGAGGATGTTGTTTAGTCCACGAGCGTAGCGAGGGGAATAAAACATCCTCGTAGGCATTGTAGGCATTATTTGCAAGTCAAATACTATACTTTATCTACAACTGCTTATATATTTTTAATATTGTACTTACTTATTCAAATCTATGATGTTAACAACAACTAACTAACTAACTAACTAACTACAACTGTCATTTTATTACTTTGACTGATAACTGCTGCCATCTGGCGTAGAGATATTTAGTTTGTTGATTTTGCCTAGCAACGAAGCGTGCGTACGGAAATCAAGTTAATAAAGATCGTTTCTTTATTTCCCTTGGTTAATAATGACTAATATTTTATTAACCTCGGTTAATAAAGACTAGTATTTCATTTCCCTTGGGCTATAAAGACTAATATTATTTATCTGATTTTATATATATAATGACCATATAACAAAGCAGTTGTAGATAAAATATATTTATTTAGCAGTTAAAGTGTACGTTTAGCTACAGTTTAATATGCGATAATATAATATTTCAAAAAAAAAAATGTAAATGTATTGAGTCGACCTAGAGCGCGAATTCAAAATCATTTGTTTTTATAGAAAAATGGCGGCACCAATCAGAAGCTGAACACAATTTCAGGCTATCGGCCGAACTCTAGTATATTATCTCTAGTGTTATACCCCGCGCTACGTTTCACGCGTCCCGTTACCGACCGGGCCAGCACAGGCCGCCGAGCCGAGTGTGTGCCGGTGCTTCGTTTTCGACGTTAATACGGGTTGTGGGTTTAGTTCGTTCGGCTGTACTTGGCACCTGGTATATATATATATGTATAGCGTGCCGTGGCCCTAAACACAACCGTCGATAAATTTGATACTTTGCTGTTGCCTGGCACTGGCTTTTATTACCCAACGCTTTCAAAGTGCGCGCGTGCGTTTGCGTTTGTCTTTAAACCGAAAATACTTAACTGGAAATTCGACGCACGCGAAATTATAACCTAAATGATGAAATTATGACAGTCAAATCGTAAACTTCATCAGTGTATTGCATTGGCAATAGACTTTATATGCGGATAAAGAATATTTAAGTTGGTAAAAATGACAAGTTTATGTATCTTTTGCAGGAATAATAGGTTTTAGTTTTAAATCACTAGTATTTTTTTGATTATTTTGGCTGGACCGGTAGGTTAGGAAATAATTATTTAAATAAATACAAAAAATTAATGTACTACAATTTTTAACATGGACTAAAAAGTATAAAATAATATTTTCTAACCCCATACAGAAAAACGGGCAACGACAACTACTCCATATACTCCTTACTATTATCTATTACATGCTAATTTTTTTTTTTATATTATTTAAATAATTATTTTCTGCTTTTTGAGTCTGGTTTAACTTTGACTTTAACCTAATTAATTAATTTAATTATTTATAATTTAAAAGCATAAACGGAAAATGACTGCTGTGGAAATGAGCTTTTTACGTGGGGTATGTGGTGTAAATAGGAGAGATCGAGTACGAAATAGATTAGTGTATGACGAGTGTGAAATTGAAAAAAATGTTGTAGCAAAAGTTGCCGTGTTAGTCAGTTAAGATGGTTCGGACATGTTGAGCGAATGCGTCTAATGAACGTTTGGTTAAAAAGATTTATTTGAATGATTTTGACGGTATACGTTTGCGTGGACGTCCGATGAGTAGTTGGAGTGGTATGATTGAGAGAGTGACTTGCGTGAGCGAAAATTTCCAAGTAGTAGAAATAAAAGAGCATGTATGAGAGGAATTATGAATGTGGATGAAGCGAAAGTTGCTTGTTTGGAGAGGAATGTTTGGAGGGGTCTGATATCGTGATGATGAGTATGTGCTTTGAGTATGTATGTATGTATACATATATGTATGTATAATTAATCAAGTTAATTAATTAACTTTAATTTAATATTTCAAATATTATTAATTAATTAGTTCATATTGCATTGTCATAATCAGTTCTGAGCTATATGTTTAAAGTTTCAAGTCAGTTTCAAGTGAGTTAATAAAAACGTGTTAAAAAAAAGAATTTTATTTAAAAATACTAGTAATTTTATTAAAATACGTATTAGTTAATATTCCTGCGACATATGCATTGTCAATAGAGTACGCTACTGCATTTAGTCAAGTGAGGGGTGCTCCGCTTTTGTTAGAAACTTCAGACCTTTAAAATAATCTCCTCTGTTAGAGATTTTGTTAATGCTGTTTTATACCTGGGGTAAGGCTACATTTGTTGGTAAAGTTAGACAAACCAGCCAACGCAACGGTTCTTTCAATTTGATATTCTAGGTATATGAACAGGGACGGATCTACATATGGGCTAATAGGGCTATAGCCCTGGGCCCCAGATCCGCAAGGGGCCCCCAACCTCTCGGACATATATCTATTATATTCTATACCAAGCACGGCTTATAATTGAATGAAAATGCAATAAATAATTGTGATTGTACTTTAATATCCTTGTGTGTACTTTTTAATACATATACGAGTATTTAATAAAAATGTAATAAATAATAATTATAACCTTTAATACTGTCTTTTATTTTTTTAAATTTTTTTATAGTTAATGGCGAAGGCGTGAGTCAAAGCCAATAAAGAAAAAGAAAACAATTTTTCTTTTGAAACGTGTAGGGCCCCTTGGTATTTTTAAGCCCTGGGCCCCCAAAAAGCTAGATCCGTCCCTGTATATGAATGTCTAAAGGTGCACTTGAAACGTTACTTAGTATTTCTCTGATTACGTTTCTATAACTAGAAATGATGAAATGACTTACTCATATTTATATACGATATTATAATATTTTCAGTATTTCGATTAGTGTATTTTTCATGTTTATGGAACGTAATCGTAATATTTTCTAATAATTAAACCATAAAACTTAATTCCTTGATTAGATAACTTTTAGATGTGTGAAAAATTTAATGAATTTATCCATGCACAGTATTCTATAATATAATTTATATAGTTTGTATCAATTTATTTTGAAATAGAGTTGACTGTAATGTATTTTTAAGAAAGTGGCTATTTATACATACGGTATGTATACGCAATTGGCTATTTATACATACAGTATTTTTACGTAATTGGCTTTTTAGGGTAGGTTAGGTTAGTAGGTTGGTTTAGGTTTTTTTTTTTAGTATGTATAAATAGCCAATTGCCTATACATACCGTATGTATAAATAGCCTCATCCTATTTTTAATGGTTTGTTTAGATGTACAATAATACTTCGACTAACGAATTTAATTCGTTTCACAAAATGATTTTTAGTATGAATTAGTCGAATTACAATTTTTTAGTTAAAAAAATTGACACTTTTTAATAACTTATCTGAAAAATTTGATTTATTAGCTAAATTCTAGTTAGTTATTCGTGGCGAAAAAAATCTGTAATTTAACAAAATGGCTTTGCTGCTTTATTATGAAATTAGTGTTATGTTTTAGCGATCCACATTGGCGCACATTAAACTGTAGCTCAGCGTACTCTCTTTCCTATAACCGCTGGATAAATAAATTTTACTCTACTGAGAGGTATTTTCATTATTTTTCATATAAATTTGACATTTTTCACAAGACAAAATCCAATATTTTAGCGAAAAAAAACTTTTTATTTTCAAAACTATCTACTATTTATATTTTTTAATTTTTATGCATTTTATATACAAGTAACGCAATGACGTAGCCAGGAGGGAGTTAGGGGGGTTTAAACCCCCCCCCCCCCCAAGAACCAGAACAACCAAAAACATACGTATGTGAAATATGAAATATGTTATTTTACTTTCATTTTTATAAAAATAATTTTTATTGCTCTTTATTTTTTATACAAATTATACTATTATCTTAATTGATTAATATTATATCATTTCTTTAGTAACCCCCCCCCCCCATGACAAGTTTCTGGATACGCCACTGAAGTAACGTATTTTTACGCATTATTTACGATTTATTTAATTATATACGATGTGTCGAAGAAAATTATGTACAATTGTGTTTTTAAATCTATTGTATGCAATGTGTTTTTTTAAGAATTATATATGCAATGTATCTGAAGAATTTTATATATAATGTGTTTTTTATTATTTAATTATTAATTATTAATAATAATAATTATCAATTTAATTTACAATAATAACCTTGAACCAATAAATGTTCACATTGTCATTGTAAAATTTAATATAATAATACTAATATTCAAAATATGTATTAATTTTGGAAAAAAATATAATCTCAAAATTTTTTAGTATTATTATTTAATTTACAGTATGAACAATATAAATGGACATTGGTGACACTATCAATTTCCCCTCCATCCCCTCATCCTCCAGATTAGGTAAATTATATAAACTACGTTATGGCGCAACCTGTCGTGGTATTAATTCATCTTGCGTTGCTTATTTTTTGTCAATTTGGCTGTGACAAACTTTCCGAATATATATTTCACTTGTAACTTTTTGTGTGCTCACGTTAAAAAAAAAACCTAATTAATGAACGGAAGCAGGTGCTTAATTCAGACTCGTGTTGCGCGCACATCAAAATTTTTAGTTTTAATAAAAATTTCCATTTTTTTGTAAAAATAAAATTTTCAATTTTTATAAATACTTAAAAATTAAATTAATTTCCCTAATATCTTCAATATCATACTCTAATCATAAGCTATTTAAGTTCTTAAATAAATATTAATATAAATACTACAATTAATCATAAAACAACTAAAATTAAATAAATTTTTATATTATTATTTTGTAAAAATTGAATAAAAACAGAATTATTTTTTATTAAACTCTTTAACTACGGGCAACTTTTTGCGTTTCTTATCGCACCAGGGCTACAAATTTGAGAAATATATACATACATACATACATACACAATCACGCCATGTACCCAAAAGGGTGTGGCACAAACTCTTTTCATCATCCCGAAATCAGTCGCCTCCAAACATTCCTATTCAAACAAGCAACTTTCGCTTCATCCACATTCATAATTCCTCTCTCATACATGCTCTTTTATTCTTACTACTTAGAAAATAAAATCGTATATGTTTACGATAGCGGTTGTTAAAAAGTTAAAGTACAAATTTAATAATTATTAAAATTGTTTTGCTTTTTACATACATACATACATACAGAATTACGCCATGTACCAAAAAAACTCTTTCTACTATCCCAAAATCAATTTCCCCCAAACATTCCTATCCCAGACAAGCAAGTTTAGTTCCATCCACATACATAATATCTCTCATATATGAGGAGCAGACTTTCAAAATGCGTTTTGTCCAAATTCCATAATTTTCAGAAAGAGGCAAAACGTTTTTGACTAAATCTGAAAGTACATTACGTGCCCATTGGACAAAACGCGTTTTGAATATCCAAGTAACTTTCAATATTTATTTCAGACGGGACAATATGCGTTTTAAATGTCGAATTTGTCTTAAAAGATGCGTGTTTGCGCATAGAACGTAATACCATCACTAACTAAAAAATTTACATTTTGGACAAAATGCATTTTGAAAGTCTGCTCCTCATATGTACTTCTATTCCCACTACTTGGAAACTTTCGCTCACGCAAGCCACTTTATCAAACATACCACTTCAATCTACTCATCGGATGTCTACGCAAACGTATACCTACAAAATCATTAGTATAAATTGTTTTAACCAAACGTTCATTAGACATTCGCTCAAGATGACTGAACTATATCTTAACTGACTAACACGGCAACTTTTGCAATAATGTTTTTTTTTTTTCAATTTTACACTCATCATACACTAATCTTTTTCGTATCCCCGATTCCTCCTAGTTACACCACATACCCCCACGTAAAAATAGCATTTCCACAGCAGACATTTTCCGTTTTATGCTTTTTCAGCCAAACCCAACATTCACTACTATACATCAACTATTCAAATACATATTACAAAATGTATAAATTTTTAATCTCTCTAATTGGCAAATGTTTATATGTATGTATATATATATATATATATATATATATATATATATATATATATATATATATGTTTCTCCAGCATCTCCTTCTAAACCCGTGAACCGATTTTGATTGGAGTGGTGTCATTTTAATTAGTTTATTCCCTATTTGAGAATAGGCAAGTTTCATCTTTCTACGATTTCATCTTGCTTCTCAAAAATTTGAATCAAATTATGTTTATAATGCAAATGTCAAATGACAGCTATGTGAAGTTATGTACACTACTGATGATAGTGATGAAGTGTTGCTTTTGAGTAATATATAATAGTGCAATTGATATTTTATAATTATTATTATTATTTGTTTATTTACTTATTTTTATTATGTTTATATGTTTAATTACTATTTTCGGCTTCAAACGTGACCCTTTAAGGGTCACGGGTTTCCTAGTTTCAGTTTTAATTAACATGAAATTACAATGAAAAATTAAATTATTTGATTATAGTTTTATCGATGTTCACTTGTTTATTTGTGATCAGTAGCGGCTGTCATAAGATTTATTTTTAAGGGGCATAATGAAATAATTTTTATTTGCGCAGTTATAATTTAACGTAACAGTTATTGTTAACAATAAATTATGATTATTTACAATGACGCTTTTGATCAATATCAAATGATTTGCTTATCGAATTATCGTTTATCGATTACGTTGTTATATAGATTAGGCAATTGTAAATTGATTAATCAACGCTTGCTTGATTTAGCAATGTAAACGTAGTACGTTGGATAAGAACTAAGAAGTATTTGTAAATGGTTAATCAAGGTAGGCGATGACGGAATGGAAAACAGTTTTGGCATCTCTGATCATGTTTCAGTTGACAATATATATATAATATATATATATATATATATATATATATATATATATATATATATATATATATTGTATGTACAGATGCAAACATTAGTTTGTGAAATTTGCTCGTGATTGACAAATGAGTCGTATAGATGCAAAACTCACTATTTGCAAATTTTAAGTTCTGAGTTATTTGCAAAAAACTGTTATAGCTAAGTGTAATTGTATTTTGATGATAAAATCTTGTTATTAGATAGCAATACTTATTTAAAATCGTGAATCATTGGTTTTATACATCATTAATTCATACAAAGTAACTGTTTGCTTTCCACCAATAAAATTTTTATTGGTGGAAAGCAAACAGTTACTTTTGCATCTAAACTATCAACGCAAGTAGTGAGTTTTGCATTCAACACTAAACTTTCAAGAGTGTTTCTCATATTAAATACTAAGTTTTTTTTCTAACTAACCTAAATATCGTATTCCTTCTAAAATTCTACATCCAAATCGCGCAAAATCTCATTTTTCACTTTTTGTCATATAGTGAGTTTTGCATCTATACGCCTCAAATATGCTATTTCTGAAAAATGATATGAAAATGATGAAAATACCTCTCGTACAACATTGCCGCAGTAAAATCTATTTATTCAGCTATTAGGGGGTACGCTTAGCTAACAGTTTATATGTGTCAACATAATATCCGTCACTTACTACCAAACGCAATATAATAATAATAATTTTAATTGTAAGCGTTTCTGTTTAAAGGAAACCCTTGCCGTTAAAATTATTATTAGGCATTTCATTCGGTAGAAAGTGGCGAATATTATGTTTGTGCACACTAAACTGTAGCTAAGCGTACTACCTAACCGCTGGATAAATAGATTTTACTGCGGAAATACTGTATGAGAGGTATTTTTATCATTTTCATATCATTTTGACATTTTTCAGAAAACAAAATCCAATATTTCGGCAAAAAAAACATTAATTTTTTTCAAAGCTATACCGATTATATATATTTAAAAAAAAAATTTACGTAGTTGATAAAACGGAAAATGACTGCTGTGGAAATGAGATTTTTACATGGGGTATGTGGTGTAAATAGGAGAGATCGGGTACGAAATAGATTAGTGTATGATGAGTGTGAAATTGAAAAATATGTTGTCGCAAAAGTTGGTGTCAGTTAAGACGGTTCGGACATGTTGAGCGAATGTCTAATGAACGGTTGGTTAAAAAGATTTATTTGAATGATTTTGATGGTATACGTTTGCGTGGACGTCCGATGAGTAGTTGGAGTGGTATGATTGAGAGAGTGGCTTGCGTGAGCAAAAGTTTCCAAGTAGTAGGAATAAAAGAGCATGTATGAGAGGAATTATAAATGAGGATGAAGCAAAAGTTCCTTGTTTAGATAGGAATGTTTGGAAGCGACTGATTTCGGGATGATGAAAAGAGTTTGTGCCACACCCTTTTGGGTACATGGCGTGATTGTGTATGTATGTATAAAACGATGCTAAATTTGATAAAACTTTTTTTGATAAAATTTTTTTTAAGAACATTTTAATATTCCTATATGATAATAAATTGTGTCAAAAACTAATTTTTAAACAAGTTTTTATATTGTTAATATATTTACACGAGTTCTCCTAAAGTTGTTTGCCCTTAAAGCCGGTACTGTATAAAAAGTAAAAACTGTGCAACGTTCTCATTGCACAGCGTATTCTACAAACTAAAGAATACAACTGTACCCTCCCCTCTATGTACAGAAGCATCAGGCAGTGTGTGTGTGTGTGTGTGTGTGTCTGTGCGCAGGAAGCAAAAATTTCACTGCCGTTGTAGAAAGCTCACAACTTATATACATTAGTCGCGTTTGGCCGCGAGCGAAAGATCGGATTTCTAATCAGTATTTCGTACATTGTACCCGAAACCAAATAATAATGATGATTACGGTACGTACAAAAAATGTTTCGGTACGGCCCTGGTACAGTCAGGCACAACATGCTACTGTTGTTGTGTTGTTATTAGTTACTGGTATATCGTAGTTATATTTTCAAGTTTAGACTCACTTTTTTATATTGTCGGTAGTTGCAATTTTATTTTCTATAATTTATTCATTTTTCAATATTGTTTTTCTTTGTTACAACTTTGTTCTCATGAGTAATAACCGTCATTACAAACTCATTGAATAAGGTATTTTTAGTAAATGTTATTCTATAATCAGTTTCATTAACTAACATTTATAATATGGTGAAAAATCTTTCAGAACTCATTAAATTAAATAAAGAAAGTGGCTATTTATATACAGGGTGTAACAGAATAACTATTCCTAATTTTAACTGGAGTATCCTGGGCTCAGAATATGAAGATTTAATGCAAATCACTTAGATAAAATATGGCTCCTTACTGAGCTACAGGGTGTTTTATTTAAAAATTTAAAAACGATTTTTGCCCAGTACTTTAAAACTATTTGACGTATCCTTATCATACTTGGCAGGAAATGTTTGTACCGTACACCATACTAAATTATGTTAAATAAAAGTTTCTGGCTACTGCCAGTGGCGTACAACAGGGGCAAGTGAGAGGTTGATTCTTCCTAAATTCTACGCCACTGGCGGAATTGTCATTTTAGCACAATTTTTCGAATTTCCAATACTTGCTGTGTAAAAAACATACTCTTCCTTTGTAACGATAAAGTCACTGTTTTTCGAGATATTTAAAGTTAAACATAAGCTGCACCCTTGGGATTTTTTCAAAATTTGCTCAAAAAAATCTCAAAAAATTCAGTAAAAAAGAGAAAAAAATTAGCTACATAATATCTAAGTAACTTTTTCTCTAACTCATTCTGGTTTGGATGGAAAAATTATTGAAAATTAATATTTTTTGCATTTTATTTTTTTTATTTTTAATAATTTTTACAGCCAAATCAGAATGAGTTAGAGAAAAAAGTTACTTATTTATTATGTAGCTAATTTTTTTCTCTATTTTACTGAATTTTTTCAGATTTTTTTGAGCAAATTTTGAAAAAATCCCAAGGGTGCAGCTTATGTTTAACTTTAAATATCTCGAAAAACAGTGACTTTATCGTTACAAAGAAAGAGTATGTTTTTTACACAGCAAGTATTGGAGAATCGAAAAATTGTGTTAAAATGACAATTCCGCCAGTGGCGTAGAATTTAGGAAGGATCAACCTCTCACTTGCCCCTGTTGTACGCCACTGGCAGTAGCCAGAAACTTTGATTTAACATAATTTAGTATGGTGTACGGTACCTACATTTCCTGCCAAGTATGATAAGGATACGTCAAATAGTTTTAAAGTACTGGGCAAAAATCGTTTTTAAATTTTTATATAAAACACCCTGTAGCTCAGTAAGGAGCCACATTTTATCTCAGTGATTTGCATTAAATCTTCATATTCTGAGCCCAGGATACTCCAGTTAAAATTAGGAATAGTTATTCTGTTACACCCTGTATACGGTATGTATACGCAATTGGCTATTTATACATACAGTATTTTTATGCAATTGGCTAATTAGGGTAGGTTAGGTTAGTAGGTTGGTTTAGGTTTTTTTTTTTTTAGTATATATAAATAGCCAATTGCGTATACATACCGTATGTATAAATAGCCTCATCCTTAAATTAAATAAAACTGCGGTGAAACTGTCGATGATAGGCCTCAGCTCCAAAATGGATAGAACTTTTTTCAAAAAATTTCAAAAAATATGAGAAATATGGGAAAAATAGTAACAAGTGGCGAGTTAGTATAGGTTTAGGTTTAAGTTTACTATTTTTAATATTAATGTCAAAAGATAAACTTTTGTTCTAGGGTCCTGAACCTGCGTTATGATTAATTTTAGAAAGTGGCTATTTATACATACGGTATGTATACGCAATTGGCTATTTATACATACTAAAAAAAAAAACCTAAACCAACCTACTAACCTAACCTAATCTACCCTAAATAGCCAATTACGTAAAAATACTGTATGTATAAATAGCCAATTGCGTATACATACCGTATGTACAAATATCTTAATTTTAATGTCACTCGAACCACAAACACGGATCAAACTCAGAAAATTTGAAGATTATTGAAAAAACAATAACAAACCTGATAGGGAATTTAATAACATTAGAATTAATTTACTATTTTTCCCATATTTCTCATATTTTTGGAATTTTTTGGCAAAGTTTCATCCACTTTAAAGTTAAGGTCCATCATCTATAGTTTAACTAAACTGCTTTAGGATATAGTTCTGTATTAATATTTATTTATAATCGAAGTTTCGACGAAACAAAAGAGGCTGAAATACAAAACGCTTAAATTTTCTTGAGATTTCATTATCAAATGTATGACAATATTTAGGGTTACCATTATGGGTATATGGCGTGATTGTGTATGTAAAATAAAACAAAATTTTACTAAAAAATTATTATTCATCAGTAAAACTAATACAAATAACATTTACAGTAAATAAACAGAATATAGAAACAAAAGATTATAAGATATTTCATAAATATCGTCAGTGCGCAAATTTGAAAATCTTAAATCCAATTTACTAAGTACGCACAGCGCTTCAGTTAAATTCAGCAGCGAGCGAGCGGTATAGAAGGCAGAGGGTTCTCGTCGATATTGCGAGCTCGGGGTATATACCTGCTGGCTGGTTGGTTGCTTGGGCCCCCCCAGCTGTCTGAACGCGCCCCTGAGCACGTAGGCCCCCGGCCGGCCAATGCTTGGATGACTCGGGTAGTGCGCTCGCTCGCCCCGGGTCGCTCCCTCCGCGCGCGCGTGCATTATCGTACGAGTCTCATGGCTGCCGCCTGGCACTGGCACCCCGTTGGATATTCTTCTCGGTTCTCGCTCGTACCCCAGCATGCGCTCAACATGGTGGAACTAACGAGCTAGGTTTTCGAACCGTTGCTACTTGTTTGTTTTGTTTTTTGTGCGATAAAGTTGATAATAAAAAAATATGGATAGTACAGTACACCGTAGGCTGGTTAAAATTATGTATATTATTATTCGTATAACGTTATCGTTGCTGTAAAGAACTAGCTGACTATATTTATTAAATTATTAATAAATTTTTAGTAGAATTTTGTTTTATTTTACATATACACACATATACATACACAATGACGCCATATATCCATAATGGTAACCCTAAATATTGTCATACATTTGATAATGAAATTTCAAGAAAATTTAAGCGTTTTGTATTTCAGCCTTTTTTGTTTATAAGAAAGTGCTTTACTTACATAAAATATACATATTTTATATTCATATTATGTAAAAATTTTCCTGTCACGTCTGTAAATTTACATATTAAACTGGTGTAAATCAGTTGTCCCGGGTTTTTATGTAAAATTACCGTTTTTTTACAGTGTACTTGGAAACTTTCGCTACTCGAATTATAAGAAATAAATAAATAAATACATTAAAACTAAAGTATTATTAAAATTAATATAAATTTTTTAAAGGCTAATGACCTTTGCCAATATATGCAACCATCAATAGAATAGGATAGGAGTGTTTGGAGGCGACTAATTTCGGAATAATGAAAAGAGTTTGTGCTACACCCTTTTGGGTACATGGCGTGATTGTATGTATGTATGTATGTATGTATCAATACGTATTGCAACATTGCAAGTGGTCTATCTTGCAAGTAGTAATATGTATTTGTAAATCTAGTTATAAAAAATAAATAAATTCAATAAAACTGTAGAATTATTAAAATTAACATATCTCTCATACATGTTTTTCTATTCCTACTACACTGTAAAAAAAAGTTACCATTTTACATAAAAACTATATTAAAAAATTACATATTATTTCAGCAAAACGATACATTTTCAGTAAAAATAATAGGAGTATAATTTTATAATTTTAAGTAAAATAATTAATTTACTATATTATATATGTTTATTTTATTTTTTTCAAATTAAAATAAATTTTTACTTCTACTTCTTATTAAATATGAATAGTATTTCTATTTTTCGATATATATATTTTATTATATCCAATATTATAAAATCCAAATAAACTAATTAAAATTGCTAAGTAATTTTCAGTAAACGTCAAAAGTAATTTTGATAAAAATCACTTTTAAAAGTGAGATGAGAATACGGGCCATGGTTTTTTTTTTTTTAATGACATTAGTCTTAACATTAAAATTTAAAAATTGCATATAGGTTTAAGAACCTTGTCTTGTAAGTCCTCAAGCGCGTTTGTCGATTCATTGTTGTTGCTATAGCGAACAAGACACTCTGTACACCCCATTATTGCTCGAATTCAGTTGCATTTTATCAGATTTCTCTTTGCTCGCTTTAGTTTTAGGTTTTATCACGGTAGTAGAGTAGGCACTGCGATCGGATCCGATTTGTTATTTAAAACAAGATTAGAAGTATATGGGTAAACCCATATATAGACCACTTTGACATTATCACATACTTAAATGATAAGAAATAGGAATAAAAAAAATTTCACCAAAAGTTGGCAACATTGTATTTTGATAATATATAATATTATAGGCGCTAAGGGTATCTTCTGTTAAAATTTGATTAAAATCGGATAAATAATGCGGACATAACAAATTTTTAGAAAATTATTAATTTTTTTTTCGGAGAGTTGGCAACACCGTATTTTAATAAAATTATAATTTATGTGAGCACTAGGAGAAACTTTTCTGAAAATTTGATCAAAATCGGATAAATAATGTAGCCACAATGAATTTTTAAAAACTTTAGTAATTTTTTTCTCGGAAAGTTGGCATCACTGGAAAAAACCAAAACCACATGACCATCTTGGGCACTAGACAAATTTATCCTAAAAATTTCATTAAAATCGGTTGAACCGTCTAGGAGGAGTTGCGATCACAAAATTTTGTTTGACGACCCACATCCATACACCCACATAAACTAAGTTCAGACTCGTCATCTAGAGGCTATATGAAAGATTTCTATATATAATTTTTTTTTTTGAAAATGTTACAGACACCGTACCAAACGCTATACCACTTCTCCTTGCAGTCAAAGTGGTAACAAGCCCCTACACGATCAATCAGGAATGACAATCTGACTGAAAAATTAGACTGTCATTCCTGACTTCTACCACGAAGCCCCTACATTTATATTGACTTTGATATTTGTCTTCAATCAGAATGTCAATCTTCGGGCTGAATGTCATTGAAATAAAACGGCTTTAGGTTGATTCATCCAATTTGAACTGTAAATTTTTACCATTCAATAATAATAAAGATAATTTTGAAGCTATACATTTGCGCGGACGTCCAAATAGTTGGAGTGGTATGATTGAGAGAGTGGCTTGCGTGAGCGGAAGTTTCCAAGTAGTAAGAATAGAAAAGCTTGTATGAGAGGTGTCATGAATATGGATGAAGTTAAAGTTGCTTGATCTGGATAGGGATGTTTGGAGGAAATTTATTTTGAGATAATGGAAATAGTTTGTGTACCCTTTGTGGGTACATGGCGTGATTGTGTATGTATGTAATAAAAATGTTCAATCAAATTGAACATTGAAAGAGGTTGAGATAGTGTCTACTTTTGTTCAATTTTATTGAATAATCTAGATGATTCATTCAAATTGACTTGTGTATACATTTGCAATACATGTTCAAAGGTTTTTTATAATTTTAATTAAATTATATTAATTAGTATTAATTATTAATTAATAATTTTAAAAATGTAAACAGCTGTTTTCAATTTCGTTGTAACGTGTATGCAATTTCTTTCAATTTCATTGATTCCCATGTGATTGAATCAACCAAATTGCTCAACCAGTATTTTCCACCTTTAGTTGTTCGAGTGTTCAACCAAATTGAATGTTGAAAGAAGTTGAAAAAGTGTCTATTTTTGTTCAACAATCTAGATAATTCATACAAATTAACTTGCGTATACAATTACAATACAATGTTGAAAGGTTAATTGTGATTTTAATTAAATTGTATAACAATTAATTAATAATTTTAAAAATGTAAACGCATTTTTTCAATTTCGTTGTAATGTGTATTCAATTTCTTTCAATTTCATTGATTCCCATGTGATTGAATCAACCAAATTGCTCAACCAAATAGAAACGTGTATTTTCACCGTTAGTTGTTCGAGTGTTCAACTAAATTGAATGTTGAAAGAGGTTGAGAAAGTGTCTATTTTTGTTCAACAATCTAGATAATTCAATTACAATACACACTGAGAAAAATGGATAGTTACCGTAACGCTATTTATATTTAAAAAGGTGACACAAACACAAGATATTAAAAATAACAAAATAAGTATATTTAAAAATTAACTATAAATATAATAAAAACAAAAATTTAATACCATCAATTTGTATATAGTATTACAGTCTTAATTCTTAATATAGTATTAAAATATATATGTGAGTAGATTTTAAAAATGTATAAATTTGTGAATACAGTAAACATACTCGTATATTTCAAATAAATATCTACTTATTATTATACAATTTGTTAAATATCTATTTTTCTCAGTGCAATGTTGAAAGGTTATTTGTGATTTTAATTAAATTATATAATAATTAATATTAATTATTAATTAATAATTTTAAAAATGTAAACGCATGTTTTCAATTTCGTTGTAATGTGTATTCAATTTCTTTCAATTTCATTGATTCCCATGTGGATTGAATGAACCAAATAATAGAAAAACGTGTGTATATTTTCACACCTTTAGTTGTGCGCGCGTCCGTGCCACAGCAATCTTTCGCAATTTGTTTGACAGCTCTTTTTCCCATTTCTTTCAAATGAAAACGGTTATTGCTTAGTTTATTTTTGTTTAGTTATTGATTTAATTCAGCCGGTTACTACCGGGGACGAGGCGCGCACGAGCACCCTTGCTTCCCTCCCCCGGTTTCGTTGAAATATTAAATTTTTATTGGAGCGTTTTGCTTGTAACGATCAGTACCCACTACAGCGGCCAACGCCGTGCCGTTTGCCTGCGAAAATCTCCCCTGACTTTGCCGAAAAGATTTCACAGAACGTCATTAACATTAATACAATATTTAGGTTCGGAATACATTAGGAAATTATTGATAGATCGTTGTTGAATGCTTGAAATAAGATATACTTATGAAAAATATTATTATTTTCTATTATCACTTAATTTTTCGGATGAGGCTATTTATACATACGGTATGTATACGCAATTGGCTAATTATACATAACCTAACCAACCTACTAATCTAACCTACCCTAAATAACCAATTGCGTAAAAATACTGTATGTATAAATACACTGTTCGAAAAAAAATACCCTTATTAGTGCCTATATAAGTCCGTTCCCTAAAAAGGGTAAATATGATTACCCTAAATAGGTAAATTCAAAAGAGTACTTTATTATCCCAGAAAAGGGTAAAAAGGCAGTTATTTACCCTTATTTTTCGTATTTTTTGCCCTTCCATTAAGGTAAAAAGTCAAATATTTTAAAATACACAAGAGCAGGGCAATTTTTGCACTAATAAGGCTACAAATTCAATTACCCTCGAAAATTTTTACTCTTTTACCCTATTATTTTGAACAGTGTAGCCAATTGCGTATACATACCGTATGTATAAATAGCCACTTTCTAATTTTTCATTGTTCAGTACTTAAAATTGCTTCAATATGTTAAAAACTGGCAATATTTAGAACGAGAAATATTTGGTATATACTGTAAAAAAAAATATATAATTTTACAACTAATTTACACCAGTTTCATATGTAAATTTTCAGCGTCACAGAAATTTTTTTACATAATATGAATATAAAATACGTATATTTTATATAAGTTTACTAAGTTTTTTCGGTAAAAAATTATTACAAAATTATAGTGTATTATTTTTACAGAAAGTTTATCGTTTTGCTCAAATAATATGTAATTTTTTTACTATGGTTTTTGTGTAAAATGGCAACATTATTTTTACAGTGTAGTAGGAATAGAAGGACATGTATGAGAGGTGTGTTAATTTTAATAATTCTTCAATTTTATTAAATTTATTTATTTTTTATAATTAGATTTACAAATACATATTACTACTTGCAAGATAGACCACTTGCAATACGTATTGATGTTTGCATATATTGGCAAAGGACATTAACTTTTAAAAATTCTATATTAATTTTAATAATACCTTATAGTTTTAATGTATTTATTTATTTCTTCTATTGAAGAGGAATAATATCTTTTATCTACAACTGCTTTGTTATATGGTCGTTATATATATAAAATCAGATAAACAATATTAATCTTTATAGCCCAAGGGAAATAAAATACTAGTCTTTATTAACCAAGGTTAATAAAATGTTAGTCATTATTAACCAAGAGAAATAAAGAAACGATCTTTATTAACTTGATTTCCGTACGCACGCTTCGTTGCTAAGCAACATCAACAAACTAAATATCTCTACGCCAGATGGCAGCAGTTATCAGTCAAAGTAATAAAATGACAGTTGTAGTTAGTTAGTTAGTTAGTTGTTGTTAACATCATAGATTTGAATAAGTGAGTACAATATTAAAAATATATAAGCAGTTGTAGATAAAGTATAGTATTTGACTTGCAAATAATGCCTACAATGTACTCGGATGTTTTTTTACCCTCGCTACGCTCGTGGACTAAACAACATCCTCGTACATTATAGGTGCCATTATTTGCTCGTTAAATAATATACTATTATGCTCTTCAACATACGTTGTGTTACTTATGTTGTAGCTATTATAGTTTCCGAGATCTCAGTGGGAGCATCTGAATATGTAACACACCAGTAAACTTTTCATTTTCATTTTAAGATTTTTTTTTTAGTTTCCCGTGCGTCAATGAATTTTCTATGTGAGTTAAATCATTGTGTCAAATGAAAGTTTAATCAGAGAGTTTTGTTACAGTAATTTGATTTAACATAAATTCTTTCTCTCTCTCTCTCATTATAGGAAAACTGTATAATTAAATTATAAAACGTAAATTTCATTTGTTCCGAAAATTTCATTCAACTTGGATACATACAATCACACTAATTGTAAGTCAATTTTTGTGGAATTCAAGTTGTATGTAGTTTGAGAAGGTTTTCAAATAAAATTAGTGAATTAACGTAGTAAAAAATCTTTCAGAACTCATTATCATAAAATAAAACTGCTTATGGTTAAAGTTCTGTATTAATATATATTAATAATCGACGTTTCGAAGAAACTCAACGTCCGTCTTCATCAGGATAAATAATATAAATGACATTACAGTAAATAAAAGAACGTAGAAACAAATTACTAGGTAACTAATAAGCAACTAGATCATACAATTTATAGATTTTAAATTAATGGAAGCCAAATTTTATTTCACAGTGCCTTCACAGTGATCGATATTATCTTTTTCTTTATAAATTTCTATTGCTTCTCTTACACTGTTCGAAAAAAAATACCCTTATTAGTGCCTATATAAGTCCGTTCCCTAAAAAGGGTAAATATGATTACCCTAAATAGGTAAATTCAAAAGAGTACTTTATTATCCCAAAAAAGGGTAAAAAAGCAGATATTTACCCTTATTTTTCGTATTTTTTTCCCTTCCATTAAGGTAAAAACTCAAATATTTTAAAATACACAAAAGCAGGGCAATTTTTTGCACTAATAAGGCTACAAATTCAATTACCCTCGAAAATTTTTACTCTTTTACCCTATTATTTTGAACAGTGTATCAATATGCTGCAAATATTGATTGGTCTAGCAATTATGACAGTATATCTTCTAATTTTACATTATGAAGATATTCTAAAGCATGTTCATTTGTATCAGTTATCTTGATGAAGACGAACGTTGAGTTTCGTCGAAACGTCGATTTTAAATAAATATTAATACAGAACTTTAACATAAAGCAGTTTTATTTTAGTAAATAGATTGTTGTATTTCTATTTCAAAATTGTCATATTTAATAATTTAATATTGAAATATTTAAATAATAATAAATAATTAGTACATGGAATGGTATGATTGAAAGAGTAGGAATAGAAAAGTATGTATGAGCGGTCTCATGAATATGGATGAAGCAAAAGTTGCCTGAGTGGATAAGAAAGTTTGCAGAAAATTAATTTCGGAATAGTAGAAAGAGTTTTTGCCATATCCTTTTAGGTACATGGTGTGGTTGTGTAAACTGTAAAAAAATTTTGCAATTTTGCAGATAAACCTGGAGCAACTGGTTTACACCAGTTTATTATGTAAATATACAGACGTCAGTATTTTTACAATATGTACATTGCAAAAAAGTTGTCATTTTACATAAAAACCATAATTTAAAAAATGCATATTATAAACTTTATGAAAAAATAATGTAATTTTGTAATGTTAAGTTTTTTTTTACAATATATGAATGTAATTAATAAATGTGTGTGACAAAATTCGACATTAATCAACAGCGTAAAAGCTCATTTCGTCTACCCTACTTATTATGAAATTAGTGTTAAGTTTTAGCGTAGAGTCTAGAGTTAATGGTTTTGAACCAAATTGCTTACTAACTTATGTTTAGTTGTTGTTGGTTTTATTGCAGACAAAAATTGAAATTATTAATATTTTTTAACATAATAAAAAATCTTTCGTCGTATTAAAATAAAACTGCTTTAGTTTAAAGTTCTGTAAAAATATTTTATCAGGATAAATGATACTAATGACATTACAGTAAATAACAGTACATAGAAACAAGTGATTAATCTTAAAAATTATAGATTTTTAATATAATAAATACACTATCAGTTAAATAAAATTTGGCGTCCATTATATAAAATGAAACTGCTTTAGGTTCAAGTTCTGTATTAAAATTTATTTATAATCGACGTTTCGACGAAACTCAACGCTCGTCTGATAGTTGGTACAGACTAGAATACATAACAATATAATAAGTTAACATATTACAACTAAATTGTTTTAGTGTATATTCTGTACCAGACCCGATGATGGCCAATATATTGGTTGAAACCGCGGTCGTCAGTTTTTAATAACAAAGAAATACGAGTGGAAATCAAGACGAATAAATTTTATTTCTTTCCTATAATTATCAAATTCAACATTTCCACAGTATGGGTGTCTTAAATAATTTTTCATCAGTTTTATTTCATTTCGAACTCATTTTTTCTTTAAACGTAAAATAAAACAAATTATTATTTAATTCAAATATTCTGCCTGATTCTCTAACGAAGTTGCTAAATTTTAGCATCGTTGCTAACAAGATTAGCCAATAATATTAGCTGACACTAAATAAAAAATTAAAATAAAAACTGTTACATTTGTTTCTATTGGTTATAGTTGTTAGCAACGTTGCTAAAACTTAGCAACTTCTTTAGAGAATCAGGCTGATTATCGGTAATAAAAAAGCGTGACTCATATAAAAATGTGCAAAACGCCGTTTCATTATAATTTCAATTTAGTCATCGAACGGAAAACGGAACGGTTTGAAAGTTGGAAAAAATTCACACCGTACTTAGCAGCAAGCTGGTGTTCGTTCATTCTACGTCTACCAGTGCGAAACTAGCTGAGAATTGGCAAACGGGGCCTCGGACTGACTTCTTCAAGGCTTCTTCTAGCTAGAGAGTGACGCACGCAATACGCAATTCACTTTTGCATTCACTACTGGGACCTTTTGCGAAACACACACTCTGACTCGTCTCTTGGTAATTCCACGATTGGATATATACTACACCAATACCTCACTTTGCGTCGTGGTTACGTTCCAAAAAAACACGACGCAAATTGAAACGACGCAAAGTGAATTATGATTTTCTATAGCAAACCATGTAAAGATCGAAGATAGGTTCCAAGGTTACAAAAATAATACTTTTTAAAAAGAAAATTGAGCAAAGTAAACATTTAAAAAACAAAAATAATATAAAATTTTATTTTATTCAATTTAATAAGAGATAATGAAAATACAAAACGTAGATAATCACAAATTATATTTTGTTTCTTAAATGATTATTCTTAATTTGAAATTCCAGCAACATCTGTTTGCATTATTTTGTATCTCTTAAATGAGGCTTCACCTTATTGCCAATTCACAAAATGTGTCCCTAGTTTCGATCTGTTTATTGATATTCGTTCGAACAAGTGAGATTTAGTCTTTTGATGGCATGGCGCAATTAGAAACAAAAGTCGTGTCATCTTTTAGAAAAAAAAGAAAATTTCAAAAAATTAAAGACTGGAACCCAAAACAACGCAACTTTGAAAATCTAACGACGCACAGTGAAAATTAGTACTAATTCAGCAGCGACGCAACTTCGAAAAAACGCAAAACGAAACGACGCAAAGCGAGGTATTGGTGTATATATGAGGCGTATAGATGCAAAACTCACTATATGACAAAAAGTGAAAAATGAGATTATGCGAAATTTGGACGTAGAATTTTACAAGGAATACAATAGTTAGGTTAGTTAGAACAAAAAACGCAGTATTTAATATGAGAAACACTCTTTAAAGTTTAGTGTTGGATGCAAAACTCACTACTTGCGTTGATAGTTTAGATGCAAAAGTAACTGTTTGCTTTCCACCAATAAAAATTTTATTGGTGGAAAGCAAACAGTTACTTTGTATGAATTAATGATGTATAAAACCAGTGATTCACGATTTTAAATAAGTATTGCCATCTAGTAACAAGATTTTATCATCAAAATACAATTACACTTAGCTATAACAGTTTTTTGCAAATATCTCAGAACTTAAAATTTGCAAATAGTGAGTTTTGCATCTATACGACTCATATATACACGTCATTAACACGTTTTTATTAACTCGCTTTCTTGTCTGTCTGTCTGTCTGTTCGGTACAAATTTTGCAATTGATTTTAAAGGCATTTCAAGGCAAACAAAAGGCTATATTCAGACAGGTGGTGGGAATACAAAAAAGAATAATTTTACATTCGATTCATTCGTTTAATACTACATATTTATGGTAACTAATTATCAGAAAAATTAGCTAATTTATGTACAATTAATAATTTAATAACAATTTTTATATATTTACAGAAGTAGCATATAAAAAAATTAATCAAATATTTAATTGTCAATATTTTCATTGTTTATAATATTATTTTGATTTCCAAAAAAATATATTTGTTGTTAATTGTAATAAAGATTAATCAAATAAGATATATGTGTAAAATAAGAGAAAATCGCATTTTTCAAGGAAAATAATGAAAATTATTTTTTACAAATAAAATACATATAAATAAATTCTGAAATTAATACATAAGTACTATAATAACAATTAACAACATATATATTTTTTGAAAATCTAAATAATAATAAACAAAGAAAATATTGACAATTAAATATTTGATTAATTTTTTTTATATGCTAATTCTGTCTGAATATAAAAATTGTTATTAAATTATTAATTGTACATAAATTAGCTAATTTTTCCAATAATTAGTTACCATAAATATGTAGTATTAAACGAATAAATCGAATGTAAAATTATTCATTTTTGGATTCCCACCACCTGTCTGAATATAGCCTTTTGTTTACCTTGAACTGGCCTTAAATTAACTTCTCCATGAGCTAGAGCTAGAGACTTGAAACTTAGAAACATACATAGCTCCAGAACTGGATATGACAATGCAATATTAACTAATTAATGAATTAATTAACTACACTGAGAAAAATGGATATTTACCGTAACGCTATTTATATTTAAAAAGGTGACACAAACACAAGATATTAAAAATAACAAAATAAGTATATTTAAAAATTAACTATAAATATAATAAAAACAAAAATTTAATACCATCAATTTGTATATAGTATTATAGTCTTAATTCTTAATATAGTATTAAAATATATATGTGAGTAGATTTTAAAAATGTATAAATTTGTGAATACAGTAAACATACTCGTATATTTCAAATAAATATCTACTTATTATTATCCAATTTGTTAAATATCTATTTTTCTCAGTGTAATTAATAATATTAGAAATATTAAATTAAAGTAAATTAATTAACTCAATTAATTATAATCAATAAAATGATTATGAAACTATAAATAATTAACTTGACGTAATAGTTTTTAATATAGCCGGCGAAGATGTCTGATGAAATACACTTGACGTTGTAGTTATGTTTGATGCTGCCACCAGTAGTGTATAATAATGTCATTATTGTACTAGCAGTATAGTGATGTTTTTCTACAAAGGCAATATGGTAACGTAATATTAATATTATGATACGCTTGAAGAAAAATATATTTATTTTAAAATAAAACGGCTTTAGGCTTGAGTTCTGTATTTATTAGTAGTAATATTTATTAACAAGATTAGAAGTATATGGTTAAACCCATATAGAGACCACTTTGACATTTCTCGGAAAGTTGGCAACACTGTATTTTAATAATATTATAATTTATGTGGGCACTAGGAGAAACTTTTCTGAAAATTTGATCAAAATCGAATAAATGATGTAGCCACAATGAATTTTAGTAATTTTTTTCTCGGAAAGTTGGCAACACTGTATTTTGTTAAAATTACATAAATTATATGAATACTAGGAGAATCTTTTGTAAAAATTTGAGTAAAATCGGTTAAATAACATGGCCATAATAAATTTTTTAAAACTTTAGTAATTTTTTTCTCGGAAAGTTGGCAACACTGGATATTAATAAAATTATATAATTAATGGAAGCATTAGGAAAATCTTTTTTGAAAATTTGATCAAAATCGGATAAATAACGTAGCCAATATGAATTTTTAAAAACTTTAGTAATTTTTTTCTCGGAAAGTTGGCATCACTAAAAAAAAAATAAAACCACATGACCATCTTGGGTACTAGACAAATTTATCCGAAAAATTTCATTAAAATCGGTTGAACCGTCTAGGAGGAGTTGCGGCCACAAAATTTTGACTTACGACCGAGCGAGCGAGCTGACGACGCACATCCATACACCCACATAAACTAAGTTCAGATTCGTCATCTAGAGACTATATGAAGGATTTCTATACAATTTTTTTTTTTTGAAAATGTTACAGACACCGTACCAAACGCTATACCACTTTTTCCTTGCAGTCAAAGTGTTAAAAAACAATGTTGAGTTCATCAAAATTATTAATAAATATTAATACATAACTTAAACCTAAATCCGTTTTATTTTATAACAAGATTAGAAGTATATGGGTAAACCCATATATAGACTACTTTGACATTTTTCGGAAAGTTGGCAACACTGTATTTTAATAATATTATAATTTATGTGGGCACTAGGAGAAAATTTTCTGAAAATTTGATCAAAATCGAATAAATAATGTAGCCACAATGAATTTTTTAAAAATTTTGTGATTTTTTTCTAGATAAGTAGGCAACACTGTATTTTGTTAAAATTGCATAATTTATTTAAGCACTAAGAAAAGCTTTTATGAAAATTTGATTAAAATCGGTTAAATAAAATGGTCATAATAAATTTTTAAAAATTTTGCTATTTTTTTTCTCGGAAAGTTGGCAACACTGTATTTTGTTAAAATTACATAAATTATATGAATACTAGGAATATCTTTTGTGAAAATTTGAGTGAAATCGGTTGAATAATATGGCGATAATACAATTTTTAAAACTTTAGTAATTTTTTTCTCGGAAAGTTGGTAACACTGAATATTAATAAAATTATGTAATTAATGGGAGCATTAGGGAAATCTTTTCTGAAAATTTGATCAAAATCGGATAAATCATGTAGCCAATATGAATTTTTAAAAACTTTAGTAATTTTTTTCTCGGAAAGTTGGCATCATTGGAAAAAACCGAAACCACATGACCAACTTGGGTACTAGGCAAATTTATCCTGAAAATTTCATTAAAATCGGTTGAACCGTCTAGGAGGAGTTGCGGCCACAAAATTTTGACTTACGACCGAGCGAGCGAGCAAGCGAGTGAGCGAGCGAGCTGACGACGCACATCCATACACCCACATAAACTAAGTTCAGATTCGTCATCTACAGGCTATATGAAGGATTTCTATACAATTTTTTTTTTTTTTTGAAAATGTTACAGACACCGTACCAAACGCTATACTACTTTTTCCTTGCAGTCAAAGTAGTAAAAAGAATTGTGAAAGATTTATTACTATGATATAATTTAGTTAGATTTAACTAATTACATATTTTTCCATTGGAGTTAAAAATATGTAAGTTTAATCATAAAATAGATAAACTTTCGGTTTCGCACTTAAAAATGACAAATTTTTGTAGTATATAGTAGTTAAAACAATTATTATCAAATTGATATTTTATTGAACAATAATAACTATCGAAGCAATTTGTATATTTTACAATTTACATACGAACATTATATTTATAAATTTATCAGAACTGTATATTAACGAAGTGAAATGATAAACACACTAAGCTACTACGGGTATTAGTAAAAATATGCTATTCGCACAAACAAATACGATTTAATCAGAAAATATGTGCATGTAGTATCAGTCCGTCCCTGACTTTAAGTATATATATATATATATATATATATATATATGTGTGTGTGTGTGTGTGTGTGTGTCTTGCTAATAATCTGACACTGACAACATATCTATATTGGGATTTGTTATCTAGTTAATATACATACGTATTTGTGTTCTCCTAATATCGGTTCTTTGCACGAAATTTTGCGTTGAACAGGTTTAGTTTTTTTCGTTATAGCTTAAAAATAAGAACAACGAATCTATGTTTATGTTTTTAGCACTTTGACTGTTGTAGCAAAAGTTGGTGTTAGTCAGTTAAGATGGTTCGGACATGTTGAGCGAATGCGTCTAATGAACGTTTGCAGTTAAAAAGATTTATTTGAATGATTTTGATGGTATACGTTTGCGTGGACGTCCGATGAGTAGTTGAAGTGGTATGATTGAGAAGGTGGATTGCGTGAGTGAAAGTTTCCCAGTAGTAGGAATAAAAGAGCATGTATGAGAGGTATTATGAATGTGGATGAAGCGAAAATTGCTTGTTTGGATAGGAATGTTTGGAGGCGACTGATTTCGGGATGATGAAAAGAGTTTGTGCCACACCCTTTTGGGTACATGGCGTAATTGTGTATGTATGTATGTATGTATGTATGACTGCAAAGTACACGGTGTCTGTAACATTTTGAAAAGTAATAGGAATAAAAGAGCATGTATGAGAAGTATTATGAATGTGGATGAAGCTAAAGTTGCTTGTTTGGATAGGGAAGTTTGGCGGAAATTGATTTCGGGATAGTGGAAAGAGTTTGTCCCTCACCTTTTTAGGTACATGGCGTGATTGTGTATGTATGTTATTTTAATTATATTCGATTGTTATAGTAAACAAGATTAGAAGTATGTGGGTAAACCCATATATAGACCACTTTGACATTTCTCGGAAAATTGGCAAGACAATATCTTTAATAAAATTATAATTTATGTGGGCACTAGGAGAAACTTTCCTGAAAATTTGATCAAAATCGAATAAATAATGTAGCCACAATGAATTTTAAAAAAAAATTGTGTTTTTTTCTCTCGATAAGTTGGCAACACAGTATTTTGTTAAAATTGCATAATTTATTTAGGCACTAGGAGAATTTTTTATGAAAATTTGATTAAAATCAGTTAAATAGTGGTCATAATGAATTTTCTAAAAATTTAGTAATTTTTTTCTCGGAAAGTTGGCAACACTGGATATTAATAAAATTATATAATTAATGGGAGCATTAGGGAAAACTTTTCTGAAAATTTGATCAAAACCGGATAATGTAGCCAATATGAATTTTTAAAAATTTTACTAATTTTTTTCACGGAAAATTGGCATCACTGGAAAAAAATAAAACCAGATGACCATCTTGAATACTAGACAAATTTATCCTGAAAATTTCATTAAAATCGGTTGAACCGTCTAAGAGGAATTGCGGCCACAAAATTTTGACTTACGACCGAGCGAGCGAGCTGACGACGCACACACATACACCCACATAAACTAAGTTCAGATTCGTCATCTAGGGACTATATGAAGGATTTCTATACACACATTTTTTTTTTGAAAATGTTACAGACACCATACCAAACACTATACCACTTTTCCTTACAGTCAAAGTGGTAAAAATTACAATATTAATCCTATACTATCGAGAAAGATCGCCTAAGAAAAAAATTCCATCATGTTCGTATTTGAAAAATACAGTATAGATCCGACATATGACAATAAACTATGAAAATAAATGAATTTGACTTGGCCTATTCGAAAGCGAGTGCTAGGGTGCAAATGAAAAGTTACTTTGTCTAGATACGAATGTTTGGAGATAGTGGAAAGAGTTTGTGCCACACCCTTTTGGGCATATGGTAAAATTACGTATATAAAAAAAAAGTTTAAAAATTGAAACACAAATTTTAGAATTATTATTGCCAGTTTATATGCATGTATGAACTCATAAAAGTGAAATAAATATTTGCATTACTATTGGCTCCATTACAAATAATAATATTATCAAATTATTTCCGTATAAAACCTAGTATAAATACAATGGAATTTAAGCCAGATATATTAAAATAAAAACACAACGTTTTTTTTTATTGTTAACGACAAAAAACGAGTGAACACAAAACGAAAAACGTTTCGGTCTAAAATCAAAATGAACACGAAGTAGCCGAAGCAGGGATATCGAAATGGGAGCCGAGATATGAAACCGCAGTTCGGTGTTGTGGACAGCTGATAACCGCAGAGAGCTCTGGCCTGACGAGGCCATTTGGAACGCAACTTCACAACTCAACTTGGGAAACTTTCCAATCCGCATTGCTGTTGCTCTTTGGCTTTTTGTTGGATTTTATTTGGACTTGCAACAGCAGCGGCAGCAACGCTGTTCTGTTTTCTGTACGGTGTATATGTGTACAGCCTTATCGTGTGGCGTTTCGAATTTCGTCGGGGCGAGGCTGTTTGTATATGTGTGTGTGGAAAGCGGCCCCGAGGACCGGCTAGGCAGCTGGTGTTAAGAGAGTGTGTATGCGTGGCCGGCGCGCCGGCGGTCGACGGCTCGTTCGACTGTGAGCCTGTGAGCGAAGCCCCCGAATGAGCGTAGCCAACTGGCCTGACGCGCTGCTGCGCGTCTGTATGAGAGTACCGGGACAAAAACCAGAGCCGGACCCGAAATCATATAGTACGTGTCCTAAATACGCAATTTAGAGTACTAACTTCTATGTCAAATACGAAACGAAAACTATAGAATAAATAAAATATAAAATATAGAATTATATATTTAAATAAATAAATATTTATGCTAGAAAATGCGCAATTTACAACATATATCCATTATTTGCTCGCCAACTTAAAAACTACTGGAGTTATGAAGTTTTTCATAAAAAGCAAGAAATGGTCAATTTATGCTAGAAAACGCGTAATTTACAACATATATCCATTTTTTGCTCGCCAACTTAAAAACTACTGGAGTTATTGAAGTTTTTCATAAAAGTTCAATTTCTCATCGATCCAGCGAAGCAAAAAAGCAAGAAATCGTCAATTTATGCTAGAAAACGCGTAATTTACAATATATATATATCCATTATTTGCTCGCCAACTTAAAAACTACTGGAGTTATTGAAGTTTTTCATAAAAGTTCAATTTCTCATCGAACCAGCAAAGCAAAAAAGCAAGAAATGGTCAATTTATGCTAGAAAACGCGTAATTTACAACATATATCCATTATTTGCTCGCCAACTTAAAAACTACTGGAGTTATTAAAGTTTTTCATAAAAGTTCAATTTCTCATCGAACCAGCGAAGCAAAAAAGCAAGAAATGGTCAATTTATGCTAGAATACGCGTAATTTACAACATATATCCATTATTTGCTCGCCAACTTAAAAACTATTGGAGTTATTGAAGTTTTTCATAAATATTAGGGTGTCCGTTATTTTGGTAAAGTCGGAAATTTGTTGCTATAACTTTGTTAAATTTGTTCTGATTTTAATTTTTAAATAAAATTTTATTAATTTTATATTAATCATGAATTGCAAAAAGGCAAATAAAAAGCAACAGAAAACAAAAAAATTATTTTACAACCCCGTTTATATACCATATCAAGAGGAGTTTTTCTTAATTAAATTGTTGTGTGTTTCACAATATTTAAATTTTTTTTTACAATTTGATAAAGATAAATAATTCAAATTTTTTTTTGGACTATTCCATTGGGCTATTTGCTCGAGAAATTGATTATAAAGTTTTTTAACAATTTTTACTTGCACTGTCAATGCTGCGCGTCGTTTTTCCACAGCCTATAGCTTATAGTGGGTTCCGAACAACTCAGATACTCCTTATAGAATATAATTACATAATAAATATCTTTATAGTAAAAAATTTAAAGACATTTAACAAAATTTATAGTAAAAAACTATGGCCTGTATTAAGTAATTTAAAAGTAATTTTTGACAAAAGTGCTTTTGGCGTTTACATAAAATTACTTATTAAGCAATTTTAATCAGTTTAATTAAATTTTATAATATTAGATATAGAAAAATATATATCAAAAATAGAAATACTATTTATATTTGATAAGATAGAAGTAAAAATTTATTTTAAAGTGAAAAATAAAAGCACTTTTTTATGAACAAAGGAGATGGGAATACGGGCCTATTAGTTGGAAATTAGTTTTTACTACCTATGTATTACATATGTCGTCATTGTATTATAAAATTATAATACATATGTTTATTTTTAATAAGTGCATGGAAATATGTAGAAATACTATTTTCAGAAAACATTTTTTATTAAATAAGAAATCTATTTAGTTTGGAAAATATAACATTTTAAACAAACCATATGTATTTTTACTAAGGTAAAATGGATTTTGTGGATTTAATATTTCGACAATGAAGTAGAAAAATTCAAAAATCATACCTCAAGCAATAACTAAAAATCCGTTAAAGTATATTTGAAATATTATGCCAGAGCTCTTGATTTATTTGGAATTTTAAGATTTTTTTTAAAAATCCATTTTAAAAATACTTACATAATTGGACGGATTTAAATTCGGTGGAAATTATACTTAATAAAATAATTACATTAAATTTCGCATAAAATTCGAATGAAATTAAGTAATAAACGTAGAAATTAAAAAAAAATAATGTTAATATTTTAATTGCTTTTATTATAACTGAAAGTAGTATTAAATAAAGTTAAAAACTATATTTCATTGTGATGTTTTCACCTCGAATACAATCGTGAGAAAACCCAAAAAAAACCAACTCTGTGTTTTGTGACTAAGCACATTCATAAAGTTCTACGAAACTGAGAAATAATTTTTCAATTTTGAGAAATTTGATATTTTCTTATACGAGTATGAATATATATATAAAATAGAAATAATAAAATGATTATATATAGGGTCAGTTGAGTGCTACTTAACAAATCAAGCGCAACACTGGAACGTTCTGTGGGTTTTGATATCGAGAGAGAGACGACGGTGTTTTAGTTAGTACACACAGTTGAAAAGTGTAGATAATAGTAGAAATTGCGGTGTTACTAAATACTAAAGCAGATAAATGGGAACATTGCATTGTGTGTGTCGAGTCGGTTAGCGTGTGGCGCGCATCTAGTGGCAAGAGCATTCGAACGTAGTGTAGCAGGAAACAGGGGAATGTCAAACGTGGTAGGCTGTGCCCGTTCGTCGTGTTCATCGTGTTCGTGTGTTGTGTGTGTATGTGTGGCTGTGTGTGCGGCCTGTGCTCGCCTGGCCTCGGTACGTACATTTCCCCTAGCCTAGCACACCACACCGCTACAGTGCTGCCAGCTTAGCGAACGACGTGCGCGCAACGAACTAGCGAGCGCACTCGGCACGCCAGTGGAACGATACCCAGTTACTACACCGCCGCCGCCATGGCATCCGCGAAAGACACGGCCACTTTCTTCCAGCATGGCACAGCTTCACAGTTCGAACACGTTCTAAGTTTATATCCGCAAGCGTTAAAGCTGAAGGCTGAACGAAAAACCAAAAAGCCCGAGGAACTGATCAAGCTAGACAATTGGTGAGTAGTGTGATTTAAAACAGTTCGAATACGCGATCGTGTCAATGAACTCGCATTTATATCTGCCCGCTGTCGCTCGTTGAATGAGTGCCACCCTCGCGATATCTTAGCCGCCGCTCATTAGGATCAAGTCTGTCACGTGGTAATCGATGACAACTGCACATCGCACTGATTTTCATTATTCTCTCCAAATAGCGATACGATCACACGGCTTAGCTAGTATGGCTGGCTGGTATATGATACAACAGCAGCGCGTCATGGCTTCGTTCGTTTTGATATTTTCTAAATTCGTGTTTGTGACATTTCAACCGTCAGCTTTCTCGCGAAAAACATTCGTGTGTGCCACAGTGTTTTGTTTATTTACGCAGGCAAACGTGTGTGCGTGTTATCCTAGTAGTGTTTTATTTTCAAAACGAAAACATGCCAACTTGTCTTTCGCGAACCTTTCAAAATGGTGCCTGTTCAAACAAAGCCGTACTCATTTCATTTCGAATTATTTTATGTTTACATGATTTTCAACAGTTTCTTTGATAGCAATTCGCTATAAAAACATAGTAGAAACCCTTGACTGGACAAATTTGACAGTAATAATGTTTACCGCTTTCAATAAATTACTAATTATGTATCGTGATGCCTGACTAGCTGCCCCTACTCCGCCGGGAATTTCCAACTCATCGCTATAAAATATTCTACATTATTGTTGTCGTTTATTTTTATTTTACCATTGTTATTGCTTATTATTTATTATTTTTATTAAAATATTTATTTTCTATGAATTTACTAACGATATCGGTATTTGTGTTTTTCAAACGCGCGATCAATTTGTGTTTTTATGACTGTCATAAATGATAACAGATTAGCTTCATAAAAAACATCTTTAGCTCGCTAATGATTTATCTCTAACTCAATATAAAAAAGAAGCTTTGCATTTCATTTGCAACAATGTTTGCGCAAATTTAAAATTATATTCCTCTGATTAAAAATATGCAGTGACGAGTAATTAATAATAATTATTGTAAGTAGAAAATTATTAATTATGATTAATGAATATTTTTAACGACCTTACTGTGTTTAATTAAAAACTGCATATGCAAGATTTTCGTAATGAAAGTATTAAATTTAAAATTTTAATTTCGGTTATTTATAATTTACATAATAAAAATAATAACTACATTTTTAATTTAACGACTCTTTGTATGCTTTTAAAAATTCTATATATTGTTTTTCTCTTATTAATGTGTTACAGGTACCAGAATGAATTACCGAAGAAAATTAAAAGCCGTGGGAAAGATGCACATTTAAATCACGAGGAACTATGTCAGACTATGAAATGGAAACAAACGGTATTCATTTTTGATCGTTTACATTTTTCCTGTTTTTCTTATTATATATATATATATATATATATATATATATATATATATAAATATTTGTAATTTATTGCTTTGTAATTTGTAATAGATTTGAAATTAATTATTCATTATTAATTACGATTTGTTCTTTTGTATTATAGCGTGGAAAATTTTATCCTCAATTATCTTACCTCGTAAAGGTAAATACACCAAGAGCAGTAATGCAAGAGACAAAAAAAGCTTTCAGGAAATTACCTAATTTGGAACAAGCAATCACTGCCCTCTCAAATTTAAAAGGTGTTGGAACTACAATGGCGTCAGGTAAGCAAATAAATTACATATTATTTAAATACACACGATTATCGACATACGTGAAAAAACAAAACTTATTCATTCATTTATTTGCTGCTAATAACAGGTTATATTATTTTCTAAAGTTTTACGAATAACTTTGCATTGTTATTGTAGTAGAATTAGAGGGGGGGGGGGGGAAGGGAGACGAAATCGATTGTTATTTATTTTGTTCGATGTAGTTTTTGATTACATTTAATAAATGTCATCTGCCAATAATATTGGAACCTGTTGCTTATATTAGATTTTTGTATTCTGTTATTTTATACGTGTCCACTATATATGATCCGTAATACAATATTAATTTTTTTACCGAATAAAATTTCCGTGTAAATTGGAGTAAAGAATATTCTAGTATATTCGAATTATTTTAAATTAAGAATCCCATAATTTCTAATTTATTAAATAATATTTTCTATTTGACAAGAAATTTATTACTTGTTCTGTTTATTAGAAAACTATTTTTGCAGAATGGTTAGAAAATTGTTAACGGGTTTAACCCTTTGTTATATAAATATGTATATTTCATTTATGCATCAATAATTTGGATTTAATTCAAATAAAAACAATTAAATTATAAAAAAATGAAATGCTAAATAAAAAAATACGTTTAAAAACTTACATTTGTTGACCTATAAACTTGATATAGGACGACGCAAACGTCATGAAAAGTCAATAATTATATTTAAAATCAAACCACTCAAATTCACCACTTTTAATTTATTATTAACAAAAATAACCACTTGTTAGCCATTTTGCTTACTTGACAAAAACGACACGAAAGATTTTGAACAGCAATGAACGACAATAGCTGAATTCTTTTTACCTAAAATTTACTGATATCTAACCTCACTTCAGATAAACTCAGATCAACTCAGATAATTCTTATTCTTTTTATCTTAACTGAGCTACGACAAACTAAGTTGGATACCTTCCCCCCTTACCGATTCTGCTGCACCAGCAAAATAATCTCAAAATGAAGTGAGATACTCAGTTAAGTAGTAGAGGTTAAGTTTGTGTCAATCTTGCTGTTTTTAAGGTTAGCGACGAAAAATTTTATACGAAATTGAATGATTGAATAATATTGGACCTTTAAATTTAAAAATTAATGTAAAATTTATCAAAGATGTATTTCTTGATTCACAAATTTATGATTGATTAGAATAACAAACGTCAAAAAAGGTGTCAAAGTATTTCGATCTTTGTCAGTTATTCGTGTTCTCCAGGTGTTCTCTTGCTAGAGTTTGAATATCTTGTTCTTTTATAAAGCAACTCAACTCACTTCACTTCGTTTCACCTCACTTCAATTGCCAACTGAGCTGAGTCAATTTTTTGATAAAAAGAATACAGCTAATATCCATTTATTATAATATATTTTGTCCACTTGTAATTGTTGTACATTAAACTATTGCAGTATTTGACATAATAAAGCAAAACTTCATATCACATTTAAGTAATCTTAACAATGTATATGTCATCAACAAACGAAAACAACCTGAATTTTATTCATTGATTTTTAACTAACCGAAAAATAGTTGTACCACAATGTAAATATATTATATTGTTTATAATAAAAGATTTAACCGATATTTCTTATGATTGTTACCGCGGGAAACACGGCGTCTTCTTCAAGGAAATGCAATAGTAGCAAAATTTTATTAAAATATTACAATATTATTTAAAAATATATAAAAAAATATAGAACATATCTTAACTTAAATAGATTTTAAATAATCAATCATCATTGATCAAGTTGGTCTTGGTTATACATCTTTCAAATATCAAATTTTTATTTGAAAATGTTTTTCTTTATTGAAATTTTTAGAATATATACAAATAATTGTTTGTTCTTGCACATTTATATTTTATTGCAAATCTTTTCTACAATAGAATCAATAAGAACGAAAAAAATTAATTTAAATTGATTAAATAAATAATCGGCAGTTATTTTTTAGTTTAATTTATTTATTTTTTTTCTTTCCTTGAAATATTAAATAATAATATAATAATAACCTTCATGGTCTTGTACCTAAATACAACAAGATTATAAATAAAATTAAGTCTTTCGATTTATTATTGATTAGTTTTCTATTTCAAATTTGTCACATAGTTTGTAAGTTAATTATCATTAACTAATTGTTACATTATTATATTGTTTTATCAGTACATTGTTCAATGTGTCAAAGAGTGTTTATGTTATTTACTATTTTGCTCAATAAACGAATATGAAATTTCAAATTTTCGAATAAATTAGGCAAGACAAACTGATGATATTTGTAAAAACTCTTTTTTTCTACTATTAAATAATCTTTTTTTATATCTATATATGCCTTTCTTGATAATTAATCTTATTCATTAGTAAATTTTAGAATTATTGCTCAACACTTTTTGAAAAGTCGAAAATTTTTCTCGCCGTTTAAAATGAAATTAGTAATTTCGTGCGATAGAAAGTGGCGAATATTATATTGGCGCACATTAAAATGTTGCTAAAGCGCACTCTCTAACTGTTGAATAAATAGATTTTACTGCGGGAATACTGCGCGAAAAGTATTTTCATCATTTTCATTTATTTTGACATTTTTTAAAACAAAAAATTCAATATTTCAGCGAAAAAAACATTACATATTCATTTTTTTCAAAGCGATGTACTACTTATGTTTTTTTAAATGCGATATTTTTATGCCATTATAATATACAAGTAATATACTTTTTCTCTCTCTCTTTCTCTCTCTTTTATACATAGTTGTATTATTTTACGGAGATGCAGTATACGAAGCAATTATATACGACGTGTCTATGAGAATTATGAAAATTTATTTCATTTTTCAACAATTATATCGAGAGAGAGAGAGAGAGAGTCTAATTTTGAAAAAGTAATTTTTTGTTCACAAAAGATTTACAAATTATAAAAATTACCTGTGCTTTTGCTAAAGGAGAAGTGTGGTTTATTGTTTTTATTGTAATATAAACTGAAACAAGAAAAACAAAACAATAAACTTGTACCACTTTAAAAAAAAAATCGGTTTATTTAAGAAATCAGTTAATAGGTGAAAATGATTATTCTCGATTCCCATTTTGATTTGAATAATAAAGTAATCGTTGATTTTTCACATTAGCATTATTGGCTGCTGCATCGCCCGAGAATGCTCCATTTATGGCCGATGAATGTTTAATGGCGATACCAGAAATCGAAGGCATTGATTACACAACCAAGGAGTACCTGAACTTTGTAAATCACATTCAAGCAGCTGTACAGCGACTCAACAAGGATTGCGAAGAAGAAAAGAGTAGTTGGTCACCACATCGAGTTGAATTGGCATTATGGACACACTTTATTGTTACGGAATATAAGCCAGAACTTTTATCAAGTAAGTTTTCTTAAGCCATTACTCATAAATATTTCTATTCTCTACCATTCATTACCTGGATAGATTAGACAAATAATGCCGAATATACTTTTCCAAAATTCAAACTAATTCAAGTTTATTGTGATCGTGTAGAAGTTAAATATAATATTACAATTTTATCGCAGACATAATATTATAATACTTATGGTCTGTTTTTCCATATTTTAATAACTTTTAAAAATCTTACCGCATACTGCATATATGCAGTGATTCTCTGTTAGTACTATCATAACTTCAATAACTTATATCTTTTATTAGACTAATTAATATATTGCAATATTTTCAATGTAAATAATGCTCTGATTAACAAATTAAAAATTGTGGTTCAAAATTTTCAGTAAGCGGACAAGAAAGTTTTAGTTTAAAGACAAAATATTTTTTTAAAAATTATACCAGATTGGAAATAATTGATAGTGAAGTTGTAGAAATTTATTTATATATTCCGAACTTCATGTTTGTGTTTCAAAATGTTTTCTAGTAGAAGCATATGCGTATGTATAAACCTATTAAAGCATTATTTATTAAACACATGGTTACTAAAACGTGGATTTATATAGATTTAATTCGAATATTAAATTTTTATAAATTTAGTTTTCAAGTTTAATAATTAAAATATTTAATAATAAATTACCTGTTAATAATTTTAGTTTCGGAATAAAATAAGGTATAAATGCAGAACAGGACCCCGAGATGTTGCTGTATTCACTGTAGTGGCTGAAATATTGAAAAACCAGTGACTCTCAAAATGTGTATTATGACATGAAATGTAAAAATGCAATAAAAAATTACAAAATGAATATATTTTAATAAAGGAACAATAATAAATCACAAAATGAATATAATTATAAAAAAAAAAACAATAAAAAATTACAAAATAAATATTGTTCAATAAAAGAAAAATGAAATATCACAAAATAAATATAATTATGTAAAAACTATGTAAAACCTAACCTAACGAACTTCTTAACATAATATAAGTCTTAACGGACTTTTAAACAGAACCCTAAACCAACCTAAACCTAACCTACCCTAACCAACAATAACCTAATTTAACTTAACGGACTTCTTAACATAACATAAGTCTTAACGGACGAAATTGATATTTAGTGATATTTTGTTAAAAAAACACGATAAAATTACTAATGAAACATTTTGAGGTTCATCGGTTTATATGCACACCAGGCATGCGCAAATCTGGTTTTTCAATATTTCTGCCACTACAGTGAATACAGCAACATCTCGGGGCGCTGTTCTGCATTTCAACCTAAAATAAATTTAATTTTGGTGAAAATATGTCAAGGTTGATTAATAATATATTTAATATGAATATGTAACTTATATTTGAATATTTGATTTTATCACTTTAATTAGCGTGACTAAAATATAAATGTTCTGGCAGCTCACTGCTAATTTCAACAGTAAAAGTATTATATGATAACAGTCTACGATATATTATTTATTTGTCAGTTATAATCAATTTGATGTTGACATATCAATATTTCTACAAATAAATTTTATTTTAATGCAATTTGCTTACATCAACTTCATAAAATAAATGACGACATTTGCATAGTTTTGCAGTTTCATCGTTGACAATGATGAACTACTTTTGCTATGACAGTTTATATTTTCATTTTTCTAAGTGCTGCATAATCATAAAAAAAATTGAAACAAACTTTATCGTTTCATAAAATAAAAATTTAATTTTTGTTTTATTTTAAGAAAATAGAAGAATGTAAGAAAAAATAAACTGCAAAATTAGATTAATTTTATCTTGATGCAAATATTTCTTTGTTCGGATATTTATATTTTAAATATTTTCTTTATTGTAAAAAGCTATTTGAACATTAATAATGTTAGGACATACGATTAAAAGTTTTTTTCTGAATTATATTCAATTAACTGATTACTCAAATTTTTGATTTGAAGTTGTTAATTAAACAGTTTTAAGACTAACTAAAAGCCGACAATAGCACATTGTTTTATTGGTTACAACAAATAATTTTACGATCAGAATTTTGGAAAGTTGATAAAACAGTCTCGTTTTATTGATAATAATAATATTTTAACAGTAATATTTGTTCATTATTCGTTATTAATTTTATTACGAATAATAACTAATTAACATTAGTACAATTTAAATAAAGAAAAATGTATTGACTCTGCCGGGGTCAATACATTTTTCTTTATTTAAATTGTACTAATGTTAATTAGTTATTCTTCTTAATAAAATTAATGACAAATAATGCACAAATATTACTGTTAAAATATATCCTATCGTCTAATTTAAATTTATAAAGATAATAATAATAATTATGTCAGTAGAATTTTAAATCGATACTTTTTGTCGGCCTAAAGTTGACTAGTTAAAGTGTTTATTATGAAATCGGGCTGTTAGATGTAAAATAATACAAACATTCCGACTAATAAACAAATTATTTAAATTCGATAAAAGATAATAAAACAATAGTGTAATTAAAATAAATGCCTTGAAAAGTGTTTCTACAAGTTATGTTTTACGTTTGAATTTCATATGAAACTTGAGAGAAGTTTCGGCTCGCACCGTTGTCAGTGTGATAATGAAAATAAAATACAAATTCAGACTTTTATAAATATATATATATATATATATATATATATATATATATATGTAAGGATTTTTATAATAAAACAGGATAATACACTTTATTATTTATTTTATTCATCGGCTTGCGTTCACATTACAGATCTTATTCTACTCTACTGCCATCTAGTGTTTCCTCTCTCACTTCACTCTAGTCACTTTCTGGCGCGCATTTCAAAAATCTGTCAGATGTATTTTCGATGCTTACAGCTTCGGCTATTCTGACCGGATCGTCGTCCTCGACATCAGAATTGGTGTTCATAACATCATTTTCTTCACGCGGCCATAGTTTCATATTTTCAGCTGAACAGATACTTGTATAAAAACGTTGAGTATATTGAAATCCAGGTATATCTTCAACTACATATCTGTCGCGTTCTAAGACTTTAGTAACAATATATGGCCCCTTAAATTTTGGTGCAAAGACAGTACTACCCCTTGATAATATTTGTGGTCTTTTTATAACTACGTAATCACCAACTTGATAACTAACAGCAGGTTTCCGCTTTTGATCAAAAACATTTTTATTATAGTTTTGTGATTGTTTCATTTTATCCATAGCAGTCTGTCTCAACATCTCAAAATTCACAGGTTCACAATCATTTACCTGATTGACTAAATATTTTATGTCTTGATCTATTAAGTAATTCAAATCAATCCCTAATAATAACTTACTAGGAGAGGCACCAACAGATTTCTGAACGGTATTGTTAATACTAAGCTGAATTAGTTCTAGAGATTCATTCCAATTTTCCGAAGTCGCGCATTTCGCTAAAGCATTCTTGGTAACTCGAACGTACCGTTCTACCTGACCGTTAGCTCGCGGTGTACTTACGGCTATTTTTACGTGTTTAATTTTTCGTTGCGTACAAAAATCTTCGAATTTAGCTGAGGTGAAGGCCGTGTCTCGATCGCTAATAATAATATTTGGATTTCCGAAAGTCGAAAAGATTTCAGTTAACGACTTTATCACACTGTTACTATCGGTTTGCTTTGCAGTTCGTAAAAATACAAATTTCGAAAACGAGTCTATTATAATTAATATAAATTTGGAACCGGATTTTGTTTTTTCCAATGGCCCTATATGATCGATGTGTAAAATTTTAAATGGTCGATCACCGTGATCTGGTATGTTCATATAACCATCTTTTTTCAATTTATTGTTATATTGAATGCAGATCAAACAATTTTTTATGTATTGTTTAACGTATTTATTCATACCTCTGAACCAATAATAATCGCGAATTGCTGCCAACGTTTTCTCATGGCCTACATGCGTGTTATTATCATGGTATTCGTTTACTATATTCCTGCGCATATTTCGCGGAACTACTAGTAGATTTCGCGAAACTTTACGAAACAGTAAACCGTTTAAAATGTCATAATCATTTCTTTCAGGTAATTTGTCTGCGTTAACTTTATTAATAATATTTTGTATATCGGGATCATTACCTTGTTCTCTTTTAAGTGATTCAAGCAAATCATATTGAATTAATTGAACCGGATACCGACTAAGAGCATCTACATGTTTCATCAATTCGGACTTTCTGTGTTCTAACGTATAACTAAATTCTTGGAGAACTAATGACCAACGATTAATACGCGGACATATTTCTCGCTTTGAAAGTGTCTGTTTTAATGCATTACAGTCAGTGATGATTGTAAACTCAATACCTAGCAAATATGTACGAAATTTATGAAGTGCTTTTACTATTGCCAGAGTTTCGAGTTCGAAACTATGATATTTGGCTTCGTCTTCCGATGTTTTCGCGCTGAAATAATATACCGGATGGTATTTATCAATTTCATCCGTTTGCATTAAAATCGCTCCGAAACCTTTACTACTCGCGTCTGTAAATAATTGCGTTTTAGCGATTGGATTATAAATAGAAAGAATCGGTTTAGTACTTAACTTCAGCTTTAACAATTCGAAACAATCTCGTTCTATCTTTCCGAATTTAAATCCCGTACTTTTACGTAACAAATCGCTAAGAGGTTTTGCAACTCTTGCGTAATCTTTAATAAATCTACGAAAATACCCGCTCAATCCTAGAAAGCTATGTACATCATGTATCGTCTTTGGCTCTGGATATTTAATTACAGATTTGATTTTACCTATATTTGGTTGTATACAATTAAAACTAATATCATAACCTAAATATTCTATACGTGTCACACCAAATTGACATTTATCAAGTCTTAATTTTAAACAATTACTTTTGCAAGTATCAAGGACACGTTCCAAGATTTCAAAATTTTCTTTTACACTTTTTGTTGCTATCATTATATCATCAATATAAATTTGAATATCGTTGTTTCTTATAAATTCTGAAAATACGTTATTTATGTATCTTTGGAATGTTCCTGGACCATTGCTCAAACCATATGGCATATATAAATATTCAAACTGACCAAAAGGTGTCACAAAAGATGTATATTTTATAGAGTTTTCTGCTATGCGTATATGATTAAAACCATTTTTTAAATCTAATAAAGTAAAAAACTTTTTATCTCTTAGTTTATCTATAAAGTCGTCTATTAATGGTAATGGAAATTGATCTTTTACCGTAATAGCATTTAAAGCTCGGTAGTCCACACACATTCTAACTTCACCATTTTTCTTTCTTGTTAACACAATTGGACTGCAGTATTCTGACTTGCTTGGACGAATGATACCTCGTTCCTGGAGATCATCGACGATTTCTTGCACTTGCTTCAACTCGTTCTGTGCCAAACGTCTCGGTCGATGAACGATCGGTGTCTCGCTCCTCAGTCGAATCTTCATCTCCACGTCCTCGTTGTCTAGAACAGGTTTAATTAATAAATTTTGTTGGTACTGGCTTACCATATGTTCCAGTTGATGTTTCTGCGCCATACTGAAGTTCGGGTTTACATTATAGTCTGGGCTAGTTTGCTGTACTTCGATTTGCAGAATCTCGTTTACTTCCGATGGTGTTTCGGATTTGACTTTAGAAATATTCATTCCACTTGGACCGAATGTAACATTTGCATCATTAAAGAATGGTTCACCCAAAATAATGTCTTGTGATATTGCGTAATTGGGTATAACGATAAAGTTGATGTCGTATTTATCGTTTCCTATTTTTATTTGTGTTCGTACTTTTCCCTTGCTTTGAACGTCGGTCATTCCAAAACCGGTGTAAATTTGATTACTTTCTTCGTATTTTAATCGACAATCTTCAGCAATCTCTTCTCGCATCACATTCGTAATGCTTCCGCTGTCTACGAGTGCATTATAAGTATTACCGCTTAACTTTATTTGGATATTAGACATATGTTTTGATATTGGTTGAGTTAAATTTATACTTGCGTTTCTCTTCGGACAATCTTTTACTTGATGACCAATGTCGCCGCATTTGAAGCAATTGTTGCCACGTTTAGCTTCCGGACATGTTGACGCGTAATGCCCCGTTTTTTTGCAGTTAAAACACTGTATGTTTGGTTTATTGGTGTTTTTCGGACGGTTGTTTCCACTCTGGAACTGTTTATTTTCACGTCTATTTAAGTGATAAGTACTTGTACTTTGAGGTAATTCATCAGCGTACGATTTCATATTTTCGAGCAGTTCTTCAGGTGTTTGAAGTTTTTGCCCTTTTAATTGAATTCTTAATACCAAATTATCAATCCCACGAATAATGTGTAAGATAGCATCTTCACTAGTCACGTTTAGTTTATTTAACATTTTCATTTTGTCGTAATAATAGTCTTCGATTCGTTCTCCCTGCTTCCACTTTCTAGCTTGCATGTTGTCAAAAAGTGTTAAACGATCGGTATTTGATTTAAAAGTTGCTTTTAATTTAGTTTTCAATTCTTGCCATGGAAGTTGTGCTAAGTTTGCTTGTGAATCGTACCACTCTCTGGCTCTCTTCGTTAGCTTGTTTGTTGCAATTAACAGTACAGTAGTGTCTTCCAATCGATGATTTAGTTGAATGATGTCTACCCTCGACAACCAATTATCTATATCCTCATCATGACTTCCACTAAATGCTGGAATTTGCGTAGAAATTTCTGACAATGGTATTCTTTGTCCACGTTGTTCATTAATGTTTATGTGTGCTAATGCTGCGGTTATAGCACTTGATATTATATTTTGCATTGCTTCTGGTGTTATAAGTATTGCTTGCTCACTGCTAGCGTTATTACTTGTATTTTCGTTCGGCATTTTTTCTTGTGCTGTCCGATTACCACAACTTTTGTAACTGGATAACACGTGCTTTTTCACCGAATATTCGTTACACAATTCTAAGTTTTCCGGCTGAAAACTTGCCACTATATATCGATTTCGCAAGGCTCTGACCCTTCAGAAACCCGGTAAATCTCACTTCTGATTTTTCTCTGTAAGGATTTTTATAATAAAACAGGATAATACACTTTATTATTTATTTTATTCATCGGCTTGCGTTCACATTACAGATCTTATTCTACTCTACTGCCATCTAGTGTTTCCTCTCTCACTTCACTCTAGTCACTTTCTGGCGCGCATTTCAAAAATCTGTCAGATGTATTTTCGATGCTTACATATATATATATATATATATATATATATATATATATATATATATATATATATATATATACATATCCGAATTACAATAATCAGAAAACATTGTTGATGATTATATCAATACAATACAATACATATGCGAGTTACAATAATCAGAAAATATAGTTGATGATTATATCAGTATAATACAATACAATAGAAAATGTAAATGGTTCTAGAAGTCGAAAGAAATACGAAATAAACGAATGAACCGATTATAATATTATTATGCTATTTGTTTTGCCAGATATGCCGTCAGAGAATGGAAACACAGTACACCATAATGGCGACTCGCTGGAAACATCAGACGAAAGTAATCAGGAACCAATGAATGGTAAATCGACAACAGCGCCCGCCGTTAGCCTGGACGAGGACACCACCACCTCGTTCACCGAGGACTCGTTGGACAAACCATCGACACCGATCGTTGCCAACGACGAAACAAACGACAGCATCGTTTCGGATTCGACGAACGATTCAACGGCAATGTCATCGGCTGCGAGCGAATGCAACAATAAGCGACCGCACACCGACGACGATTCCAGCAACAGCGTCGAACAGACGAGCAAAAAGAGCAAAGACGACAGCGGCGATAAGTGACGGACGCGCGTGTGAGTTACACCCCTTCTAATTTCTACTATTAAGATTCACCAATCCACATCAATCAGCCATTCGCAACAACAACAACAACTCTTCATGTATCCGATGGTGCATCATGTAGTTTCTAACATTAACAACAACAGATCATCATGAAAAACTATCAAGGTTTTTTCTCTCTCTCCCTCCCTCTCTTTCTCTCTCTCTTTATTCGATTTAAACCACCAAAACAGCTATAAGATATTTTTGGATGGACGTTTAAATTAATAAAAACTTAATGTAGAAATACACACCCCGGACGCCATTTTCTTTCATCAGAGAACTTCTCATATATATATATTGATTAAGAAACTAATAGATGATGAAGTTTCCTTCGCTGCTCACGATCAGAAACGGACACGATTCTCCTCAGACACGGACGATGAACGTAAACAAGGTAGTTCGTCCTGATTGTTTATTTTTAATCGACAGTTTACAGTTACAGTTTTTATTATGTTTTAATTAATTTTGTCTTTCGTGAGTTACCACGCGTTTGTCCGTAACTGCAGTGAATGTGCAGCGATATTCAGACTTCACGTTTTAAAAACTACAAATCACTATTTTACTGCCGTTGATGCTTCAGATGGGATCCATTTGTTAGTTTTTCAGTTTTTTTTTTTACACACACACACACACACTACAAATCGAATGGAGTATTAACGTTAGTTAATAAATCTTATATTTTTTACCATTCTTTGATATCGACAGTATAAACATTTATACCTAGTACATTTTTTTTTTGTTTTTTTTAGATAATTTATTTCATTATTTCCAATTTTACTTTAGTTCTTTTTTTAATTGTTAATTTGATTATTATGTTTCGTCGTTTGTTTTGCTCGTAGTTGCTAGGCATTCGTTTAGGTTTTTTTTTTTTGTAACAGCTAACGTAACATTCCATTGACTGTTATTTTTTATGTTTTGTAAAATTTTATAGAGGTCGAGCTTGAGGTAAATTAAATCCAAAGCCGCGACAAATTTGCCGTAACACTGATTTTTTAATTTTGTTTACAAACAACAATTGTGATTGATTGTGAATTGTAAAGCGACTGTTTTAGCGCGCGCGTTGATAAAGACTGTGAGATGATGTGTTGAAAATAATTTTTTGAATACTTCAATCACTGATACATAAACACATCTTGATATATATATACCACATTTATACAAAACACATAAACTGCGATCATGTTTATACAAACAATGCCAGTTCTAGTTGCTTAAAACGGTCAAATCATTTTTCAGTTTCGACAAAATAACTCCGCTATTATTCTGTATATAGTTAAAATAATGTTATAATAAAATCTAGATAAATTGAAATCCATCTACTTACGGTTTAATTTGCTTCAAACGAAACCGCGCGGTATTTTTTGACGTATAAAATCGTTCCGATATGCTGTTCGCGATTTTGTACCTTCAAAATTTCGCAATTTAGCAGAAGAAAAAAAAAACAATGCTCCAAGTACATACATACAAATACCAATTAATTAAAATACATATATGAATATTTATATATTATATAGAAAAACAACAAATAACAGAATGCCTTTATTGAATAATACTGTAGGACGTATACACTTTTACAAAACAAATAGTTAGTCATACTTAATTTAAAAAAAAAGTAAGCGATGAGATGTTATTAATATGTGAAAAATGATATTCTGAGAACAAAATTGAAATTTATTTTTTTTTTGAAACATGAAGTTTTGTTCCGACGAAACTGATAATTTTTAAGGTTATTTTTTAAGAACATTTACAACACAATAGTAACTTGATAAATGTTGTGTTGTATATATATATTTAGATTATGATTATAAAAAAATAAATTTCCATCTTTTTCTCTCAGAAGAACACTTTATTGTAAAGTATATCAGTTGTAGATGAATTTTGAGGTTTTGTGGCATATTTTCATAAATATAAATCTTTCATGGCTAAAATCAATTTATTTTTACTTTTTAATTCCTTATTTATAATACATAAATATATAAAAAAATATTTATTTATAAACATTTCCGTTCTATTTTTTTTCAATACACTTAATACTGCAAACAAAATGGAGTACTTACATATTATTTTTTTAAAAAAAATTGAGTAAATTAATTATTTTAGTTGTTGTTTCGCGTTCGAATATATATTTTGTTATTTTTAAAATTTAACTGAACAACAATTTATAGTATATATAAAATTAAATATTGATATTATTACTTGATTATGTCATATATCAGCCCGTGAACTGTTTTCAAGAAAATTATGAATAAAAAGTTTAAATTTCAAAATAATTTTTACATATTTCGAAATAAGCAAAAAAAAAAAATCAAACATTTTTGTTTTTTTGCAAGTACTCCATTTAAGGTTCTACTTCCATTCCGCCCGATCCTCTTGGTCCTTGATCGTCACATTTCAGATTCGGATACAATTTAGCAGTTGCAGTTTCACCGGAACGACCGTTAAATTCTGCTCGTTTGTTAACTTTTTCATTCGAAATGAAAATGTCTAACAGTGAACGGGACATGCCCCCAGAACGTAGTAAATTTCTCGATAATGGTGCTGCAATATTTGCTAATGGCGGCGGGGACATTGGTGAATCTGTTGTGGCTCGAATCACTGATGCACGTTGTCCTGTTTCTGAAGTATCTAGGGACAAAAAAAAATAATGGTAATTATTTTTTAAATACCGTATTTGCCCAAATATAGAAAAAATATAAAGAAAATAAAATTCAAGAGTTGTTACATTTCATTACCTAGATCTCAAATTTAGCGCGAGTCAATATTTTAACGGGAAATAATTACTCAAAAGCAACACTTCTACCATCGTAGTGTACATAATTTCATCAGACGGCGCTGTCATTTGACATTTGCAGGTTAGTATTAAACATAATTTGATTCAAATTTTTGAGAACCAAGATGAAATCGTAGAAAGAGATGAAAATTGCCTATTCTAAAATAGGGAATGAACCAATTAAAATGACACCACTCCCATCAAAATCGGTTCAGGGGTTTAGGAGGAGATGCTGGAGAAACATACATACAAACATTTAACAATTAGGGAGATTAATATGTTTTAGGATAGTCCAAAGTAAAATAAAACAAATTATTTTAACGCACATTACTGTTCGGCTTGATTGTAAAAAAACTTATGCTTGTAGCCGACATATTTTATGGTTTTCGAACTTATTTTTGTAATGCAATGTAAATATACGTATTGATGTAAATTGTTAATCCATACCCAAGCGGTATTCAAACTTGGGCCCGCACACTCTATGCAGATTGGCACTGCATAATTATTTTTTCAAATAAATTATCAAGCACTAAGAAAAATTAAAAATATTTACCCATCTGATCGATTTCCCGCAATGCTTGATCTAGTTCAACCTTTTCCGGTAGTTTATGTCCATCTTCAGCCGTAAATTTGTGACATTCTATCAGACAATTATAAACAGCGCTGTGATTTTCTGTATGACAATTACTTTTCAAAAGTGTTTCTAATTCATTCCAAACGATTTTATATTGATCTTCTCGTTTCTGTCCTTTCGAACGATTTACATTTGGTAAATGTAACGGCTCGTGTTTCGCTTCTAAACCAATTAGATTATAAATAATTTGTTTGCACTGTACCATTTCGTCGTTTGTCATTTGATCTTTGATTATTATTTGTGGCAACGGATCAATATACTGAAAAGATAATTTTATTTTCAAAGTTCAAGTTGGTAATTTTTCCGATATAAACACTTACATTTTTTAAATTAAAGATTAGTGTTGAATTAATTGTCATTGGCCAATATTTTGTTTGTCTTTCTAAACGTAATTTCATCTTTTCAATAGGTGTTGTATCTTCGGATTTTCTTTTTAATGGTACTAATTTGTTATTTTGAATTAATAAACCGAAATCTGGGATTCGATAGTCAGTTACGCGTCCTCCACAACCTTCCGATATTGATGGAGGATCTTCGAGAACGGATCTGTAAATATTAATTATTTTTAAATATAGTCATTAGATCGGAGATTGCTGTAAAAATACCTAGCAGTGCAAAGTGTATGAATAAAAATCTCTCCACCATGCGCAGCCAACATATGACTGGTGATTTTACCGCCAATTTTTCGCGGCATTTCTAACATTACCGATCTGCCATTTAGTAAAAAATTAATTAAACAAGATGACGGTCGCGAATTTACATCGACTGGTGTTATTCGATGCATGGACGAACATAAATGATTGTCAGCTGAACTGCCACGAGGTGTACACCATTTTAAAGTAACCTAAATGACATTAAATTAATAACAGATATTAATAGGAGCAAATTATGTATTACTGTTTCATATTCCGATCCTTCTCGAATATTTTTAATAAGTGCCGAATCATCAGCATTGCCTTTTAAGATCGCCGTATGCGCTGAACTGGCATGATAAATTTCCACATCGTAATTGGCCGACGAACTGGCATTCTGTTCCTCCTTCATTGGAATGCCCGTAACTGTTGTACTAGCTAAATCATAGTGTGATAAAATTAAGTGCGATAATTTACTCGATATTGTTGACGCTTTAATTGAATGAACTTCTGTTGTTAAAATTGGTGACAACTAGAAACAAGTGAAACAATGTAAAATACGTACGTCTAATAGCCTACGAATCTTACAACTTTTGGTGGATGATTTGACACTTGCGATTCCGTGTTGTTAGGGAACAGATTAATTATCACCAGATGACAGTGGTTAATTGTAAGTAAACTAAAAATTAATTTTAATATGATTAGTTACAGATAAAACTTTACTTTACGGTTAAGTAAATTCCAATATTTTTTCTTCTATAATTTTTGTACCTTTTATACAAGATATGAAACATATCAAGTAAGTATTTAAATGTGTGTGTATATATATTAAATTTTTTATATTGAAAACAAATATACTTTATGTGTCTCAATCTTCTCTAAACAATAAAAAACTAACCTAATCCGCTATAAGCCCCACCATTTTTTTTTATGTACAACATTCAACGAATGTTAAAATAAGTTTTTGTATTGTAAATATTTTTATCAATAAAATGTACAGTTATTATCAAATATAAAAAAAAAACATACTGATCTGAACCTGCGGCAATTTTATTTTGTTGTTGTAATACATTTAAGAAAATATCTTCCAATCGTTTCATACTATTATTATCTCTAGTAGAAGTTATACAAATTACACGGCATCTATTTAATAATTTAGCTTGTCCGTCATTTATAGCTTGCGCTGTACGTTTCTCGTGCTGTAATTCGGAGCATTCGCTAAGTGCTTCAATTGCCGCCCGTAATCCATGAATTACAGAAAATTCTACACCTGGTTGAACATTTCTTGGTGGAGTACCCACCATTGACATAGCGTTCATAATCTGCGTAATAAAAATATTTTAAAAAATCCACATTAATAGATAATCATTTTTTAAATATTTACGTGTGTTAAATTTTGTTGTTGTGAACTCCATGTATTCAAAATATGCGCTGCTGTATCGCTTACAACGAACCTAACCTATAAATAATTCAAATTTAATAAAATTAACTTATACAATAAATATTCACTTACCAATTTTCCTTGTGGAAAGAGATCCCATACGATCCTACAATATTCTATTGAAGATTCTACGCTACAAGTCCATAAAGATTTAGAAATTGGATTTAGAGGTATAAAGCCGGGTGTTCGTGTTTTTAAAAAGTCAAATTCAATAGGATTTTCGCATGAAATACCGAAATAAGGTGTATGATCTAATACAAATATTGTTTTATGATTTGATGGAAACATTTTTATATATTCGTAGGTCATTTTTACAACTTGACAGTTCACATGTCAAATCAAAACACTTTATACTCAAGTTACATGTATACATTTAGTTTGGTTTGACGTAAGTAATCTACTTTAAAATTAGGATTAGGCCGTGATAGAGAAGTAGTATGTAAACGTGGTGTGTTGGTAAAGTAAATGGGTGGTTTTGTTCAATAATTTAATAATATTCTCAGAAATATTATAATGTTACAATGGATTCCAAACCAGACATTGAAGTGCTGCATTTTTATATATTTAATTCAACATTTGGATTGAAAGAAGGAGAGGTATGATTTATAATTTTTCTCTTAACCTCAATAATTATATATGTCAAATATTTTTGTAGGAATATAATAAAGTATTGTATTATTATCCTTTTGAAACTGATACAGAAACTCAAATTAAGCAAGTTGGATTTACCGAAGCAATTATTCAATTCACAGGGTAATTTTTTTTTACATTATTATATCGAAAATTATTTAACCTTTTTTGTGCAGATCTTTTAAACCTAGCTCAGAATGCAGTTCATTGCATACCCAAAAAACAAGGCAACTTTATTTGCAACCAGAAAAAAATTTCTGGATGATTATGGTATTATTTTTTATGAATTAATAGCTTTTTACAGATTAGTTTCTAATGTTTGTAAAAAAAACTATTTTAGATTCTCAGTGTTCCGTATATATGTAAAAATAAAGACGGCGCGGATTATTGTGAATATCAGGGCGATGACGTACAGGACGTTGTATATCAAGCAATTTTACGGCAGGCTTATAATATGTTTAGACTATTTTCTGGCACTTTTCAATCAGTTTTAAGTTCTAGTGATGTTCCTACTTTGAAACATAAGTTAGAGAACTTTTTTACAGCGGTAAATATTAACGGCCAGTTTCATAATTAAACACCCTTTATTAAAGTTCACTTTAAGCCAGCAAAAAAGCATTGATTTTAAATTCATTGCTGTCTTTTTTTCGAGCTTCTAACGGCAAAAACGATGCTTTGTTGTCGGTTTAAAGGCGACTGTTTAAGGGTAGTAATATATTAAAAATAAATGTTTTTTGTTTTTTTGCAGTATTTAAAGTCGTTAAAATTAACACACTGCGATATTTTAAATGTTTTCAACGGAATACAGTTTTTACCTTTAGATAAATTGAAGTTTTTGAATGTACAGTGTTTTATTAATTTATTGGAATGTAATTTTCCATACGTACATTACACATCGTTTCTGTATAACGACCGGCTTATATGGTATGTCTTTATTGAATTTATTGCGATATATTAACAGTTTTTTAAAGTGTTTTAATTAAGGAGGCATTCTCATTTTTTTGATCGAAAAATTCGATTTTTTTATTTACATTTTTTTATTTCCTATAGTGTGTAGAATATCCCGACAAAGTGGTTTTGTCGAACTCGAAGTCTTTTCATAGTTTTTTGAGTTTGAGTGTAACAAGTACAAGTATTATGTTTTGTCAAACTTTAAACGAGTTTTTCTCGAAACGTGATTTTTCAAACTGGGCGGAAACAGTTAAGTAAAAAATAAAACGACTGATGATCTTTTGGCAAATTGAAGAGAACAAAATTTATTGGAGCTTATACCTACTTTGGGAATTTTTTATTAACAATAAACATTTTTTAGGGACTTGAAAATGCAAAAAAAGAGATGAAAAATCGACCTCTTCTTTCAAATGGTCGCCATTTTGTCAATTTTCAATATTTTTGACCAAAAGTTTCCGCGTGAATTACACGAGCTGCGCCGGACATTTCACTTTAAAAAAATTCTCAAATTTCGTTGATATATTAATAAAAAAGTTGCAAAATACCGGGGTTCGTATCTTTTTCCATTTCGAGAAAAAAAATATTTGAAGAAACACCTTTTTTTGCTTAAAAAAAGAGAATGCCCCCTTAAAAACACTTTTTATCGTTTATTTTAACCGATATTTTTTTTAAAATGAAATAAACAATTTGATATATATGCTCAAATTGATTATGAATGGCTATGAATTGGACCATAATACATAATATTTGCACATGATTATTTTACTAGTTAATTCAATTGTTATAAGTTTGTGCAATTATAATTTATAATATTTTTTTTAAAATTGTTTATTTACCTTATAACGTAATATTATCAGTTCAGTAATTTGTACTTTAAAAATTTTATTTTATTATGTGAAAAATGGTTTATAACTTTATGTTTGAGTTAATTATTATTTGTGGAATTCTGAACAGAATATAGATTGAAAAATTCCTTTTATTAGAAAAAGATTCTGTAACGCTACATTTCTGATCAGATTTCCACAACATATTTTGAATATTTCTTTAATTTATAACATAGTATTTGTATTATAAATAAAATAACATAGTAAAATATCTTTCATAACTTATTTTATTCAAATTTAAATGGTTTAGTTTTAGGTTCTGGTATATTTTAAATTAAAATTCAACGTTTTGATATACTACACGTATAGTATATCTAAAAGTATACCAGAACCTAAAACGAAAGTTTTTTGTTGAAATTTGAAAATAAGAAAATATTTTAGGAGCGGTATAGAGCCAAATGACATGCAAACAGCATATCATTATTTAGTAAGTACATTATTACCAGCTCATATGGAGACAGAATTACACGGTGGTTCAATGCCACGTCATAATCCATCGCCATTTTCTGTCATACATTACGGCCGATTTATAACCGGTCCGACTAATTTAAAAGAATCATCGAATATCGGAAAAGTGCCAAGAGTTTTCATTAATAATGATACTAAACCTGAATCCTATCATTTAGTTGTCTACCGATCGCTCAGTGCATCGATTTGTCTTTTTATTGACGGTTAGTCCATTTTTTTTTATGATTTTACAGGGTGGCCAAAACCTGGAAAACCGGGAAAAACTAAGAAAAGTCAGGAAATTTGTTGATCCTGGAAAAAAAAAAATTGTTTGGCGAATTTACAAAATTACAAACTCAAATTTTGTGCAAATTTGTATTTGTAAAAATTAATGAATTTCACTTTTAGTATTATTAAAATTATTCTTATCCCAATTTTTTCACATTTACAATTAGAAATCTTTATTTATGTAATTCACATTACTTAGGAATTTACATTTGTTTAATAATAAAAGTCAGGAAAAAGTCTGGGAAACTGATTTTCGCAAAGTTTTGGCCACTCTGTTTTATATACAGGTTGGTGGCGGTTTAGAGATTTAACAGTTTTATGCAATTTTTAGTTTATTTTAAGGCAAAAACTATAGAGTGTAAATTTGTTCAAAATTATAAGTTGCATGTAAAACTGCATTTTACATTTTTTTATTGGATTTTTGGTAATATGTTAAATCTTTTTCTTTACCTTTCACTGTCATCACTCGGGATGAGCAATATAATGGGGTACTGGATTTTTTCACATATTCCGAAACTTTATGTAATTTGAAGAAATTTTATAATTACAAAATTCAAGTAATTATAGTAATATTGTGTCTCACTAATTTCATTTATAAACTCCGCATTTATCTTATTTCTACTGCATACTTATAAAAAATATTTTAATTTTATATACTTAATGTATAATTAAAATCTAGAAACATTAAAGTATATGTATTAATTTGTCCGCAAGAAGAATAAACCTGCCAATTTCTGATTAATTAACTACTTTATACTGACATTTAAAATATGAAACAAAAACTAATGTTAATCAATTTACTCAATTTTTGATAAAAAATAAAATAAAACAAAAAATGTGCAAGTACCCTTTATTGTTTGTAGTTATTCAATAACAACTATCCATTAATTAAACTATAAATAAAAATCTTCTGTAAGATAAATAAAAATAACTTTGTTATATATATATATATATATATATATATATATATATATATATATATATATATATATAACAAAGTTATTTTTATTTATCTTATTTCCAAAATGTATCACAAAGTTACGGCTAATCAAGTTAAATATTTAAAAATCTTCTAGGTTCGATCGATTTAAAAATCGAATTATTCCGTGAATTAGACGCATTTATGGGTCCACAATTGACGTCAGTCGTATCTGGTATTGCCGAATATTGTTCCAATCAACAAACAAATAATGCCAATTCGCTCGATAATAGCCAACCGAAATTTATCTATTTCAATAAATTAAATTTAGCGTATAAAAGTACGGTACATTTAGATAATAGGCAAGCTGGTAACGTGGCTGTTTCGCAAGAAGTTCTAAGAATTATGGCTGATATGCATACGCATATCGAAGGTATGTCAGCTACTGGAGAAACGATCGTTAAAACAATGAACGATTATTGGGTCGTACGAAAGTTATCGAATTTAAGGGAGTTCTATATAGCGATACAACAGAAGAACGCTAGTCTTGGAGATATCAATGGTTAGTTTTTTCTTTCAATTATTTCGAGATTAATAAATAATAATATAATTAATTAAAAAAAATCTTATTTGTTTTTCTGTAATATATATGAAAATTTATACATTTCATAAATTTTTACTATCTTCATTACATAAACAATAAATGTTTGACTAACTTTAAGGAACATTACTGTCTCACAAACAGCTGATCCAGGCAAGCGATTTTGAACCTTAACTACTATAGATCTTGATGATAACATTCCTAAATCAGTATTACGAATCTATATAAGTTGTATAGTCAAAAATCAAACAATTATTTATAATTTAATCAACTATTTAAACATGAAATATTTATAATAAAAATTATTTTTCAGAGGAAGTGAAGAAATTATGTGACACCGAATTAAAAGGAATATTCTTTCATCCTTCGTAAATTTCAGAAAACAAAATAATATTTATTTTTGAATAGAACAAATTGCGAATTATTGGTCACTATCTCCCCTTTTTTTGAATTTTGCATTATAATAGTGGACAAAGATTAAATAATATTTATTTCTAAAGCAATTGAATAATGAATTTCCCAAATATTTAAGCTAGTTTGAGAAGTCTGTAAATATATATATATTTTAAAGCTGCAAGGCTGTGAGATATTTTTATATAATTTTACCATTGGTTCATTTTTTTTTGTTCAATTATAATATATGTACGTATAAAATGTATAATGCTAATTAGTCGATAGGTATATAAGAAAAAAAAAACTATGTAAATAGATGTTGTATATATATATTTGTATTTATAAATAAAATATTTCAACGACACATACAATTGTATATAAATATATATTTTAAAACAAATACTTGGTTTCAAACAATAAGAAACGTTGCATTGGTATTTGAAATTATTCATATTGCATTTGATGAAAACGAGGAACATGCTATAATATCTAATAAAACTTAGAACGCATAATATTAACAACGAGTATTGAATTTTCGCAATAATAATTTAAAATGTATAAAAAATAATAATTTCTGTCCCAGATGATAATCAAATGATTGTGGAATGCAATATACAATATTCTAATACCGAGAAATCAAATTCATATTTGCGAATATCACATTACAATTATATTTAAATACTAGTTTAATAAAATGGCGTTAGTATATCCCAATGAATTCTACTAATATACAGATCTAATATAGTTAATTTTATTACATATTTAATTCATCGAGATACACAAAGTATTTAGTGTGACATTATTTTCGAAATAATGTCAAACTAAAAATAGATTTCACGGTACTACAACTAATGTTAAGGCCTTTCGCTTCGAAATTACTGAGAAATAACTACATATGTGCATTTTTTTTAAAAAAATATGACCCTGTACTCCGCAGCGAAAAGGTTAATTTGATAAAATGTTCACTAAAAAAAAAAAAAAATTAAAGAAAAAACAGTTCAAACGCGAAAACGTAAAGCTTCATAATTTGAAAATATCGATACACTAACTATATACAGTGCGATTAAGATTTGATTTACAGTGGATGGAATTCTAGTTCTGTGTGTGTGCGTGCAAAGAGTAGGTTCAATTGTGAGTCGAGACCGACATGCTCAAGTCGAACTATTTTCGCTTCGGATTGAGCCGGGTCTTTGCGGACAATGGCTAATCCGTAAACTCGCATTAGATGGTCTTCATTATCAACAGCACCGCCGCCAGTTGTCGCTAAACGAACGTGGCATGTGACATCAACGTGGATGTATTTTACAATGGCGGATTTGCCATTTTGTAGCCGGATCTGAAAGAGACAGATAAACAATAATCTTTAGTTTTTTTTCTGGCAGTTGAAATAATAAATACATTGAAATACCAAACATTTATATACACATATGGCAATTGCTTATGTAACATTTTGAGGTTTATTTGTTTAAACAGATTATTCAATTGTTTATTTTTGTATAAAAATTAAACAATAAGAAATAAACTAAAAGAACATTGAGAAGCAGCACAACATAAATTTTAATTTTTACTCACGTATTTGGGTGCTATTGTTGGGATTGCAAAACAAAAAAAATTGCTCTAAGTTAAATTAAGAATATAAAAATGAACACACACTATAATTAATGAAATATAATATTGTAATGTTTAGAAAAAGAACAAATTATTAAAAAAATATATATTTCACCCTTTTTTGCGTTTCAAATTTTTTTATAATTTTATTATATAAATATCATTTACCTAATTAATTTCGGAGAAATTAGTTATAGTTATACTACTTATAAATAAAGAATATATAGTAAAAACACTTTCAGAACTCATTATATTAAAATAAAACTAGACGTTTCAATACAGCTCAAAAATTGAGATTATTAATAAAATTAATTTTGAAATAAGTGTGAATGAGATTTAATAATAATAAATTAATTTCCTTAATAAAATATTTGGAACATGATAAAATAAATTTTATATTTTTCAGAACTCATTGTATTAATATAAAATCTGTTTTAGGATAAAATTCTGTTAATTATTTATAAAAAACGACGTTTTTGACGAAAGCTAAACGCCTGTTTTCATGAGGCCAAAATTTATCAGATTTTAATATCATTGATAAATTTTGGCTTGATGAAGACGAGCGTTCAGCTTCCGTCAAAACGTCGTTTTTATATAAATAATTATACTTTAAATTATATAAAAAATGATACATACCGTTTCTTGTCTTTCTTCCTGTTGCGGCCTATCAGCTCTGAATACAGACGCTTCACCCAATTCCTGTCCATCAGCCGTGATCGAAAACTTCATACCAGTATGCACCGCTCTTGGTTCCAAGCCCACACCATCGGGATGCGTGTCGCTCCAGAAGTAATTATCCGGCTCCAATAACGAATCGGGCTGGAAGGTTAACCGCTTCGCATAACCCATTCCAATGCTTTGCAATTTCAACACTCTGCCATCGAACAAATGCTCCTTCCTATCATTCGGTCTGATACGATAGTGAAAACCTGGTACGATACGTGGATCTACATAAGTTCCAACAACTGGAATTTCATACGGTTCCAATCCAGTCATTGTGTATTTGGTCGGAATGTCTCCAATGTCTTTGCCGCGAACTGTAACGCGACGGGCGTTTCGTTGAATACCGGGCCGCAGGAGGTAACCTTTGCGGTGGGTGCCGATAGAAACATTACTGGTGGTGATTTCGGCGTTGGGATGACCACGACGTTTGACTACTGTTACCGTACCGGTGATTAGAAATGGTTTAGCAACACCGGTTTCAAAGTATTCTACTTTGCCGGTGATGGCGATGCGGACGGTTTTTTCCATTCCGTCTTTGAGTTGGTTCGTTGTGATTTCATATTGTGGAGCCTGGAAATATGATATAGATTTTTCTTTTTTAGTTTTGTCTTATTCAAAAGAAAACAAACTATAGATCTATTAATTTTTTAATAAAAAAATCTTTTGCAAATGTAAATTTTGAAAATTGTAAGTAATAATCTGATACACATAGCGATTTATGTAAACGGTGAATTAAAATTTAACCAAAACAATTGGCCTGTTCACTATTTTTTATTAGCAATCTGGAATCTACTATAAAAAGTAAAAAATAAAAAAAATTGATTATAGTGAACAGATTCATTCTTATATTTAACAAAATATTTTTAAACATTTGCAGAACTCCAACGCTATTTTTGTATCTAGACTTTGATCTGTATACGTTTTATTTATTTAAAAAAAACAACAAGCGATTCATATCGTCGCATTATATATTTGGCACAAAATGATTTATTTATTTACCTCAATGCTGACGACTTCAAGCGTGCCTTGCGCAATATGATTGGCATCGAAAACCGTGAACTTGTCCCCGACAGAAACAACCTCGATTTCAAACGCAAATCCTTCCGGTCGACTGTCGCTCCAAAAATAGTTCTCATTGTTATTCAAGCAGTTCGGATTCGCTTCGAAGGTAAATCGTCTCGCGTAGCCACGTCCAATTGCCCTCAAAGTCAGCGCTCTGTTGTGGAATAAACCTGACGGAGCATTGGCAAGGTTCTGCCCCAAACCGTGCAGGGGTTGCACGCGATACTTGAAACCGGGTACGACCCGTGGATCTACGTAAACGCCGATTACAGGCAGTTGGTGTTCTTCCAATGCTGGGATTGTGTATCGGGCTGGGATGTCACCGATTGTTGAGGCGTCTAAAGTTATTGGTTGTTTTGGAGTGACAAAAGTCTGATCGTGTTGTTGTATTTGTTCCTAAAAAATAGTCGAATGATCTAAAGATTAGTAAACAGTAGCGAAAAGTTGATAGTTGTTTTTTTGAAGTTACTATTTATAATTGAATTTAATATAAACGTGTGTTTAGATTTTAAGAGTTAATGTATTGGTGAAGTGAAATAATGTATTGATTTTTATTATGAATTTGAAGTATTCGTCAATAGGAATGCAAGGATAGGTAATAATTTTATGGTAAAATTTCGGTATCTTATTTTGGAGACAATGAGTTAAGATTTATTCTAAAATTTGTAGTTTTATTTAAAAACTTTAAAAAGTTTAATATTAAGAAAAAAATGTATTTGCATTTGTATATTAAATAAATTGAAAAAAGTTTTGGATTTTGAAATAAAATGAAAGAAATTATTAAAGTTTTTCGTTTGATTTTATTACAATCAGTTAACACTTCTTATAAAGTACGATTGTTTTGGCAAAATAAAGTAAAATTTAGAAAATTAATTCAAACATTATATGACTTAGTCTATCAAAATTAATAGCAAAAGTTTTAAAACAATTTATAATATAAAACTAAATTTATTAGTAAACTTTGTTGGACTAAATCCAAAAACTAAAACATCGAAAATAAATTTCAAGTACATACCCCAAGAATAAAACCGGAAATCGGGCATAGTTTCTCGTCAAAATTTTGATAGCTATTTATCGATAAGTCCGGCGTTACATATTGGGCATTAGCTTCAACTAAACAATACATTTTACTCTGCGTACTTGCACGATTGAAGTGTAATGTTTTACTGAGGTATGTCCCAAGAAAAGATGCACGAATAAATGTAAATAATTACCCCGGTCTTTTTGGCAGAAAAATCATGTCGTCAATACTTATGCAAGCAGTGGAATCTACTACGTCGTTGAAATTAAGAAAATAAAAAAAAAGTTTGAAGTCTAACACGCACCCGAAAATAAATAAGTAATAATTGGCACCGGCACAAAAGTCGGTAAATGCATGTTGTAAATTTTTTACCAAAATAGTTCAGACAGCTCTAAATTTATTGCTTTAAATAAAATTAAACGTTTTAGATTTTCTTCTAAATTTAGTTCGCAATTTAAATAGTTTTATTTTGAAATAGTTTACTAATTTTAGATTGATCTTGATAATAATAAACAGTTATTTTTGGCAATTTTGATTTAAATATAGATTTTATTAATAAATTCATTTATTGTGCGTGATTATTATTATTAATAAAGAGATGATAATAATCAAAGATTAAATTCGTAATTCATTATTTTTTAATCACAAAAAGTTGTTTCAACTTTTTAGTAAATCATGAAATAAATCTTTAGATATTTTGGAATAGATGACAAAGTATTTGGGATTAAAAAAAAAAAGAAAAGGATATCGTGAGAAATGGGTTAGGATATTAAAAATTGTGTACGTTACGTCGCAAATGGATACATATCGCAAAATGGGCGATATGTGTATTATGAAGTAAGAGTTGCAAAGAGAATATATTAAATTGAATCATATACATCGATCACTGATCTAGATAAATCTAATCGATTTGTTTAAGATCGTGACCAACATACCGCTTATCCTTTCTACATGATCGGGAAACCAGCATTTTTAAGTGGAAAATGTGATTGATTCCGATCTGAGTTACAACATTGATAGAGAGATATACACGTTGCCATTTTTTGTGAATTCTTCTTCTTGGCTGTGTGATGGTGATCCTACATTTATGATATGATCATCTCGAGAATGAACTGAAAAAAACTCGAGTGATGTTTCTATTCACACACAAAACACGAGCGACCGAACACAAACCAATAAAACAATATTTACTTATTTTTTTCATGATCTGGATCAGATGAGCATCAAAATTGTGCGATCCAAATTCATAAACCCAGTGTGGTAGTAAATTCGCGTTTGACATTAATAAAATGATAACATTGTTTAAAAATCACAGATGTTTAAATTGTCAAAATCGTAATTAATCGTGGTATATTATTAATCTAGGATTACCTGTTATTTTCCTAACCTAAAATTTTTTATATTATTTTGTACCATTTCATAGTTACGATTTGTTACAATTATAAATCAAATGAGCATTGAAATGATTAACCGATGAAATAAAACGAAAAATGTACGATTGTGTTTTTTCGTGATTTTTTTGTTAAAAAATTATTATTATATAAATCGTTACCTGAATTTCTGGTTCACATTCATAATCACTTTCTGGATCGCTATATGCGTAAGTTGATGGACTTGCTAATTGACAATTTGATGGAGTTCTTTTTAAAAGATTTTCGTGAATTTCCTGCAAGAGAAAAATAAGTATTCCAATAAAATAATGAAATTAATAAAATAGTAAATAATAAAATAATAAAATAATAAATAATAAAATAATAAATAATAAAATAATAAATAATAAAATAAAATAATAAATTTGTTTAAATTTTTTTTAAAAATGTATTTCTCTATTAAATTTTTTATATATCCCATTTCTCAGTACTTATTTTTTCCTGCAGCTTTTAATTTAAAATGTTAACCTTCGTCTGCAGATTGGAGTGTGACTACATTTTTAACTTTATTGTTTAAAAAAATATTATCTACTTTTGTAAAAAAAAAACTGTTTTTAAATGTAAGGGTATATATTTAATAAAAAATAAAAAAATCATGTTTCTTTATTAGCAATGACGTTAAAAAACTAAACTATAGATAAAGGGTTATAATCTATACATTAAAATATTAAATTTTGCATTTATAAACATTTTAAATTATTATTATTATTATTATTTTATTTTTGGAAAACTTAAAAGAGTGCCCCATAAGATTTTACAGACATTTAATCAAAATTTTGAATTATTAAAAATAAATATATAGTTTTCAAACTGCTCATTTTGAAAATCATGTTAAAAATTATCACTAAAGATTAGTTTCTTGTAAAAAACACATTTGAATATAAATAAATATACAGTATGTCCATAAACAGACTTTTCAAGAAGATATTTTTTTTTTAAATTCTAAATTTTTAAGGCCAGTGTGTTTTAAACGAAATGGGGATATATAGTAGATTTCCAAATTACGTTATTATTCGTAACTTTTTAAATCATTTATTTTTAGTAAGAACTAACGATGTTAATTTAAATATTAGATTTTTATGGGTCAAACCAAAGTTTAAGTTAAATATTTCACTTGATCATTTCGAAAATTATAGTTAAAACTAGGAATCAAAACCTATTTCTTTAAAAATAAAAATTAAAAAGAACACGAATTTAACTCTGCAAAAATTTCGATAAGTTTAAACTATGAATAAAATGAAATAAAAAAATTGTTTAAGTAACGTAGTTTAATACAGAATTTAAAACTAAAGCCGTTTTATTTTGTTTTGTTTAAATAACTCTTCCGTTACTAAGCCAAGAGGTTAAATAAATAATTAATATTAGAGGGGGATCTCCTAATTTTCAAAATAAGATATCAGCAAATTGTTTGTGAATTAATTAATTCCAAATTGATGGTATTTATTTGACCTGTTACGCGTGCAGTTTCGTAAACATTTTACGTCAATGACCGTGGACAAGATTAATATTATTAAATGCTGACCAAAGAAATACAAGATAATGTTTTTTTTTAACATTTTTATGATATTGCAAATGCAGTAGGCCAGAATAATATACGATAAATATGATACATATAAAATGATTAATAATTTATTTGACCTATTGGTAAATACGATCTTTATTTTTTTTTATTTACCAATTGTAAATCATTATTTTTATCGTGTATTATTAACCTATTTTGTAGAATTGGAACAATCTACAAATATTTTTAATAATTTTATATCGATTATAAAAAATATTTATTTATAAATTTATTGATATGTCCTGAATCTTAAGGTACAAAATTATAAATAGTATATATGTATATAATTTTACTGATAACGATAAATATGCTGACAAAAAAAAACTATCTCACGTTTCTTAGTAATTCAGACACGATCTTAGTAAATTCTGTAATATCTTATCAGTAGCATGTAAATATTAGTAATAAAATTTTTGTAAGAGATAAAACTATATTATAATATAAATATTGCAAGATTAAATTTTGAATAATTTGTTATAAAATGATAATTTATATATTGAACATTATCTTGGAAAAAATATAACCGGATTTTATTTAAATTTTAGATAAATTATTATTTAATAAATAATTTAATAAATTTAATAAATTTAATTCTATAAGATCTGTAGTACTATAACAGCATTAATTTATCTTTTATATAGTATATTTTTCATTAAACAAAATTAAAACATATAACAGCACAAAATCCTGATATCAAGTTTGTAATTGTTAAACATTTATAGTATAATAATTTAAATTGTTAAAAATCTGAACATAGAACAGAAAACTATTTATTTTACGCGCCTATAAGAGTTTGGAAATATTGAATGTAATTTTATGGAAATTATAATAATTTTGTGGGGGGTCGTTAGTGTATTTTTACCTGCTCAGGTGTAAAAATATCATCAGCGTCAAAAATATTATCGACAGCTACAGGGTCATCGAACACTGAATTAGATGGTAGTCTTCTGCCCAAGTTCCATAAACGGTGTAAAGTTGTTGCGTTTTCTTCGGTACTGCCCATGCTTACACTGGATCGAGATATTTTGTTTTTTATTTCAAAATCCAAAGTTTTTAGAATCAAATAATTGATATGGAATTGGTTTTTTTAAAAATATAGATTGCTTAAATCTGCAAACTGTAACAAGAAAAATTATAAAATAGTAAAATATTTTTCAGAACTCATTGTTTTAAATAAAAACTGTTTTAGGATTTTGTAAAAACTAAGTTTCGACGAAACTCGTCTTCGTCAGATCAAAATTTATCAATGACATTATAGTAAATAACAGTACATAGCAAACAAGTCAGTAGGTAACATATAAGTAACTGATAAGAATTATAGATTTTTAATTAATGGAAGCCAAATTTTATTTAACTCAGTGCCTGCACAGTGATTTATGTTATTCTTTTCTTTATAAATATCTATTGCTTCTCTTACTAATTTGTTGCTAATATTGATTGGTCTAGCAATTATTACTGTATCTGTATAAATCTGCTATTGCTGAACATGCTTTAGAATATCTTCATAATGTAAAATTCGAAGATACAGTAATAATTGCTAGACCAATCAATATTAACAGCAGATTGATAAGAGAAGCAATAGAAATTTATAATCAAAACGATAACATCAATCTCTGTGAAGGTACTAATTTAAATAAAATTGCTTCCCATTAATTAAAAATTTATAAATTTTATGATCTAGTTGCTTGCATTTTGTTACCTAGTAACTTGTTTCTATGTTCTGTTATTTATTGTAAATGTCATTTGTATCCTTTTTCCTGATGAAGACTTACGTTGATTTCGTCGAAACATCAATTATTAATAAATATTAATATAGAACTATAATCTAAAGCCGTTTTATTTTTGTAATATTTATTATCCTAAATAAACAATACTTTATTTATTAAATATATAGGCGTTGGGTGTTGTCAAAGCAAGGTCTTGAGAATTCACATCATTTTTTTCGACATCAATAAATAAAAATTAATCTACGGTTTCAAAAACAATGTAGAAATAAATGATATTTATTTTTCGTAAAATGATTATTTTTGAATCGTACGGAACTTATAGATAAACTTAACTACGTTATGATTTTTATAAATTTAAATATGTATTTATGTATCGAGAAATTATGTTACTGTTATTTAAATTATCATATAGTTTTTCTTATGCCCATGAATTCACGGTCAAATTATTGTTAGGTAAAACAGTTTTCTGTTGCTTAAAATTGATTTATGAAAAAATATATATTATCTACTTCCTATATTTATTCTAATATAGGAAGTTAAAGGTTGTTAAATTAATTTTATTGTAAATGTTGATATTGACAACTTTCACTATAGGCATCAAAACAAAAATCATGTAATAAATTTTAGGTTACTTTTATTTGCACAAATAAGATAATTTTATAATTAAATATATATATATATATATATATATATATATATATATATATATATATATATATATACAGGGTGTAACAGAATAACTATTCCTAATTTTAACTGGAGTATCCTGGGCTCAGAAAATGAAGATTTAATGCAAATCACTGAGATAAAATGTGGCTCCTTACTGAGCTACAGGGTGTTTTATATAAAAATTTAAAAACGATTTTTGCCCAGTACTTTAAAACTATTTGACGTATCCTTATTATACTTGGCAGGAAATGTAGGTACCGTACACCATACTAAATTATGTTAAATAAAAGTTTCTGGCTACTGCCAGTGGCGTACAACAGGGGCAAGTGAGAGGTTGATCCTTCCTAAATTCTACGCCACTGGCGGAATTGTCATTTTAGCACAATTTTTCGATTCTCCAATACTTGCTGTGTAAAAAACATACTCTTCCTTTGTAACGATAAAGTCATTGTTTTTCGAGATATTTAAAGTTAAACATAAGCTGCACCCTAGAAATTTTTTCAAAATTTGCTAAAAAAATCTGAAAAAATTCAGTAAAATAGAGAAAAAAATTAGCTACATAATATCTAAGTAACTTTTTCTCTAACTCATTCTGGTTTGGCTGGAAAAATTATTGAAAATTAATATTTTTTGCATTTTATTTTTTTTATTTTCAATAATTTTTACAGCCAAATCAAAATAAGCTAGAGAAAAAAGTTACTTAGTTATTATGTAGCTAATTTTTTTCTCTATTTTACTGAATTTTTTCAGATTTTTTTGAGCAAATTTTGAAAAAATCCCATGGGTGCAGCTTATGTTTAACTTTAAATATCTCGAAAAACAGTGACTTTATCGTTACAAAGGAAGAGTATGTTTTTTACACAGCAAGTATTGGCGAATCGAAAAATTGTGCTAAAATGACAATTCCGCCAGTGGCGTAGAATTTAGGAAGGATCAACCTCTCACTTGCCCCTGTTGTACGCCACTGGCAGTAGCCAGAAACTTTTATTTAACATAATTTAGTATGGTGTACGGTACCTACATTTCCTGCCAAGTATGATAAGGATACGTCAAATAGTTTTAAAGTACTGGGCAAAAATCGTTTTTAAATTTTTATATAAAACACCCTGTAGCTCAGTAAGGAGCCACATTTTATCTCAGTGATTTGCATTAAATCTTCATATTCTGAGCCCAGGATACTCCAGTTAAAATTAGGAATAGTTATTCTGTTACACCCTGTATATAAATCAATCAAATCAATCAAATCAATCAGTGAATTTTACAAGTAATTTATAAATTTGTGGTTTATTGCCGCCCCCACAAAGTGTGTAATTTATTTTCGATAATTGCAAATTGTTTATAATATATTTCTGTGTGTGTATGCAAAAAATTGGGAGCCAAGAAGTAAATTTGTAGGAGTTATTGCAATTTTATTGGTTTAGTGTTGCTGTTTTCACGCCGGTCATTACTTGAACATTATTAAAAATGCATTATTAGTTTTTATTTAATCCATAGATCACTAGATATTAGCGAAAAATTCTCTACAATAAAGAAAATTTAAATTATACAATATTTGAGTTTTTGTTCATATCTAGAGTGACCGGTGCATTTTTATTTTTAGAAATAAGAAAGCATTATGGTTGAGTAATGGAGAAAATTTCATTTACTTTAACCGAAGTTATGAGTTGGAACTTCGGATAATATGTGGGATAATATTTTTTTTCAATAATTTAAGGTACTTTCTAGAAATTTATTGTCTAAAACATTCATAATACTAATGACAAATAATATTGGTTAATTATATTTTTTCAGTTTTTGTTTCGAGTGCCAAATCCGCCGATTTTATATTTTTATTTTACTATATAGGTGGTCCAAAAGTTGCTAGACCATTTAAAAATTCGAATAACTTTTACAATCAATTAATTTTATTTTTATTTATTTATTATGTAAAAGTTACTTCATTTTAAAATGGTCTAGTGACTTTTGGGCCATCTTGTAGTTCTGGTTCAGATTTCAGCAAGATATTTTAAGAAATTTATTACGGGCTTGTAGGCGAATACGTTACTGTATTCAAAGATACTGTGATGAAAGATTACTACTGAAACGGGACCAACCCTGGTGGAGAATTTTTTAGTTTTTTTTCTTCTTTTCAACAAGTAGTATTTACTTATGTTATAATTATTAAATCATAGCTTACAATATTAGTCCTGTATTATATCTGCATGTGTTATGAGTAAAGATTGTAGAAATTATGTTAACTCTGTTAGTGCATTAAATAAATATATGTTGTTTAGTATTAAATTAATCAGGAAATTATGAGGAATACAACTATGATAATTAAATGGAGATGTAATGTTTTTTTTAGTTAACGAGGGTTTAATAAGTTATTTTGTCACTATTTAGAGATACGCAGTGTTTCGTCCGGGGCATACTTCCCCCTCTAGCAGTTCCCGGGCCGAACGTTTCAGCCAATAGGAACGGAGCATTCTGTTTTGTGACCATATTTGGTAATGTTCCTTCGCATGTATGAAGAAGTGGGGAGCTTGCGGCCTTTATAAGAGCTAACCGCGGGCTGGCTCGAGGATTCTGATTCTGATTTTAGGATTGGAATCCCTAGTACACATACACCTACATTTACACAATGGCTAATCAACATACAGTCGGCTTGCGACGTCCAGAGTGGCGAGCGCCGGCGATTGTGTGAAGAGAAGCACATTTATACACTGACTAATCGACATACAGTCGGCTTGCGACGTCCAGAGTGGCGAGCGCCGGCGATTGTGTGAAGAAAGGTACATTTATACACTGACTAATCGACATACAGTCGGCTTGCGACGTCCAGAGTGGCGAGCGCCGGCGATTGTGTGAAGAAAGGTACATTTATACACTGACTAATCGACATACAGTCGGCTTGCGACGTCCAGAGTGGCGAGCGCCGGCGATTGTGTGAAGAAAGGTACATTTACACACTGGCTAATTGACATACGGTCGGCCTGCGACGTCAAATAGGCGAGCGCCGGCGATTGTGTGAAGAGAAGCACATTTACACACTGGCTAATTGACATACGGTCGGCCTGCGACGTCAAATAGGCGAGCGCCGGCGATTGTGTGAAGAGAAGCATATTTAGACACTGGCTAATCACCATGCGGTCGGCCTGCGACGTCAAATGTAGACGAGCGCCGGCGATTGTGTGATGATAGGTTTATATACACACGGACACGACACACTATACCTATGACATGATAACGTTACTTATTTCGCTGTTTTCTGTTACATGTTTCGCCACCAGATCAACCGTCGACACTGTGGCCCTCTGCCCAAAATTATATATATATATTTTATACCATACAATAATAAAATGTTTAGATCTCATAAATAAAATACACATGTGTTTATTATAACTAATACCTAAAGTATTTAATGTGCAACATTGACAAATAAATGAACTTCACAGTTCAGGTTTATTTTTGTCTTTTATTTCTGATAACTTTAGGTTCCGATACTTCACCATTTCACGACTCCTTAGAATTTGAGTTACTAGTATTTTAACATAACGTCGGGTCCTTATTTAGACGAGCATAGCCAAAAGTAAAATACTAAATGTAAATTCTTCGTTTAGAAATTTGTAAAAATCAAATAATGTTAAACTGCCGCGTTACACTACAATAGTAATTTACACGAGATATTTTTTTGGTTTCACAAGCCAAATTATATATAAATAGTAAGGCAATGATTTGAAATGTCGTCAGGGTAGAACAATACAATTATTTGTTATGTCATTATTCAATTTTTAATTGTTTTAAGCTTTAATACATTTTTGATTAGTGGTTAAATTATTTTCAGACAACCAGACATTAATTCAACAATTTTAATTTAGTTGTGAAATAAAAATTACAGATTAAGTACTTTAATTGAATGATATTATTATATTATCAGTGCTTGAACTTCAAGTACATAATTAAAAAATGCAATTTTTATAGCATAACAATACGATGCTTATCAAATATTATTATTATATTACTCATAATTTTGATTCATACTGCGTACATAAATTAATAACTCTATTTTAAGACTTTATTAAACAGTTTTCGATAAATAAAAATGTGTAATAATAAACTATTTAATTATGTTGACAAATTATTAAGCGATGACGTTAAATGTCGATTCTATTTCTATTAAAATAATCAAGCATTCAATTGTTTCATTATGGCTACTTTTTATATAACATTAATTATTAGAGAGGAATTATGAATGTGGATGAAGCTGAAGTTGCTTGTTTGGATAGGAATGTTTGGTGGAGACTGATTTCGGGATAATGGAAAGAGTTTGTGCCTCACCCTTTTGGGTACATGGCGTAATTGTGTATGTGTGTAACATTAAATATTTCTGCTTATTTCTACAAGAGATTAGATTAGGGAAAATTTAGTTCAAAAAAGGGGATAAACTATTGAATTGGGACACGATAACAGTAGAATTAAAATAAAAATTGTTTACTTTGAAATCGAGAAAAAATACAAAAATTGATTAATCTGATCATTTATGAATGAAAATTATTATATAAAAGATACTATAGTAGTGATAATATAGTTGATAAGATTTTTTTTTGTAAAATTAATATAATTGTCTGGCGTTTTAATTTTGTCTGACTCAACTTTAAATGTTATCAGTTTAGTAGAAACTCTGAATAAGTCAATTTTGTATTCCAGTTATAAATGTGGAAAATACGTAATATGGTTAATATTTTTTTTCAATATTTGCACTGTAAAAAAATATATCTTAAATTTATGTAATTTTACATAGGTTTTAACAGTAAAAATATCAACATTTTGTAATTTTTCTGTAATATTATATTTTTTATGAAAAATATTACATTCACTAAACATGTAAAATTAAATAAATTTTTACAGTGTGGTTAATTTCAATTTTATTATTATTGCTGGTTTAAAAAAAAATTAACTGAAGAACGTTGAAAAAATATTATTTTGATAAAAACAAGCTATTAATAGATGTAAAATGTGGAGACATGTTGAAGCCTACATTTTTGATTATCTGAACGCCATGTAGATGCCGGTACAACAGTGGCACCCAAACTTTTAACATTCTAATTTTAAAATATCCCTTCATTAACATGCATTATACAAACAAGATGTATTTAACACTGTATTTAACACAAAAATAGCAATAAAATATAGTAGTATAATTTATGCCTTACCTATTTAGTAAAATATAAACGAGGTTAAAAATCACTACAAATAAATTATTAAATATATATATAAAAAAACACTTGTCTAAACTGACAAAAAAATAGCACACTTTGATACTGAATATAAAATATAAAACAGTAGAATCAATTACAGCTTTTGATATTACAGATCGCACCCTTTCGTTAAAGAAGTAAACGCGATGCAAGTCTGAAACAAACTGTCGGATTTGAACGGAGCGCGTTCGTTATAAGTACCTTACGCACGCTACATTCAGAAAATCAACATTCACGCTCTGCGATTGGTCCCGATTTCCAGCCGAAGCACGCTTCGATCACGTGAACACGTATTTTGTGTTTGTAAATACGAAAGTGCAACTCGGCGTTTTTTTTTTTTTACTTCTTTCTCTCTTTGTCTCTGGCGTCTAAATTATTATGCGACGAGCAAAATTCTGTTTCTAAATATTTATTTGGTTAAAAATGTGGATGATGAGATTTTGGGTCAGTCACCTTGCAAATTTAACGGGTCTTTTTCGCTCGAAGCTGGTTAGAATCCAGCTTGGACTTTGATCAATTTTGTCTGGCTGTATTTTTAGACGTTGCAGTTCTATTTTCGTAATACGAATGCCACGTTACATGGTTTTCGTCTAATATAATATTTCTAATTTCTTTTCCTGCTATTGTTTTTTTTTCAATTTTTTGTATTTGTTTATATTTTTGGAATGTTTTCTGTTTTACGAAAATATTTATCGAAAATGAAAAATAGAATGATAATTTATGCATTCTGAAGAATAAATCTAATTACATAATAGTTTCGTAAAATATATAAATTTCTTTAAAAAAAATACCATTCTTCCTGCTCAAGTTACTTAGAATTTGCAGCTGTTTTCAAAAATTCATCAATTTACTTATTTTCTTTGTAATTATTACATTACATTATCTTTATAAAATACATAAATACATACATAATCACGCCATGCACCCAAAAGGATGTGGCACAAATTCTTTTCACTATCCACTTTATGAAATAAGAGAAATATTGCTGTATTTTTTTATTCATAATAGAACATAAACCTTAAGCTTTTTATTTTAATATTAAGGAGTTCTGAAATTTTTTTTATTATGTTTATATCAAAATTATATGATGAATATAATCATACAAATTGAAGAATTCACAATTTTTTTTAATATTTTTAAGTTATTGTAGCAATTATGTTAAAAATTTAATAAATATGTTAATGGTTTTACATAGTTATAATAAATATATTTTAATATTTATATTATTTATATCTTTAGTTATTTTGTTATGCATATAAATTTTCTATTATTTTTACAGTTTGTTTTCAGCAAATACTTTAAATTATGATAAAAATAAAATGACAGCAGTATTCTTTTGCTGTTTTGCTAGTTTAAATTGAAGTTAATGAATTTATTAATTTTAAAAATAGCTTTAGTTTCTTTGATTCTGTTAAAATTTAAAATGTAAAACACAATATTTTTAAATATTGATTGTTTGATTATTACAAAATTTACACAACTCTAAAATAATAAATTAATATTTATAAACTAAAATTATAATAATAGTAAAACTGATAATGTTTATTAATAATTTTAACGGACAAATTAAAAATAAGCTAAAAAATTATAAAGTGAAATCATGAAATTTATTTAAACTTGCAGATTATTCAAATAAACTATTCCTCGACCTGATTTCACGCTATTTTACAGTAACATTTCAACTTTTGGTTTTGCAATTTCAAGTTACAAGTTCGCGAATCACCAATGACATTCTGGCCTACGAAAATGTCAATACTGTATCCATGTAGCAAGGTACAGTTTGTACATAAAATTATCAGACAGCTACCTGCATTCCTTGAGCCTATAAAGCTCTTTTTTCTTTCTGTAAAGCATTCTAGAATATTCTGTTGAATAACACACTGTCAAATACTTAGATTTTTGGCTCAGATAATCTGTTTGTACACTATTTATAATTAGTTTTTAATGATTTAAGATGATGATCGGTTGACGTTAGATGATAAATTGTAAATAAACTGATTGGGGGATTGTTTATAACAAGATTTAAACGGGAAAATACTTGTAAAATGTTTGAGAAACACACGAAAAAGTAATTTTGTTTACAGGAAAATGTATTCGAAAAATCAACTTCGGTACTGTACTTGGATATGTTCCCAGACACTATACGGTCAAAGACGCAAACAGTGGATTCAAAAATGTCAAAACTTTTGTATATTTTATCAAATACATATCTAATATTATCATTTATAGGTTAAATATTGCTCTACTAATAAACAAATCAATGTTTGAATGTGATTTTATTAATTTTGTTCAAGTTATAATGAAATATTTTTATGCAATATATGTTATTTTAATAATAAATTATTGTAATTATAAATAATCAATGACAGTTAATCAGGAACTAGATAAATATGCAAAAAATTGGTAAAAATTTGCAAACTTGAAGCTTAGAGAAAGTAAAAATTGGATTTGTATACAAGGAGAAATTTCTAGAAATTGTCAATGTTTATTTTAAGTTTATTTATTTAGTGTATTAAATTTGTTATTTAATTTTGAACAAAAAAAAAACAATATATTGTATTGTATATTTTATACAGAAGTTTCTAGAAGTCAATTATAATTTACAGTTATAATAATAATTATACAAATTATTGTATAGTAATTATATATAAATGGTTGGTAGGTTATTAATATTGTATATACAGGATGTTTGTTTATGAATATCTTGATACATCTATGGAAAATGAAAATGATGGTTGTGGAAAAACGTTAACTAAGTATATGGGAGAAAATAATATGGAACTTATGGTTTTATTATGTTTATATTTTTAAGACTTGTGCCGTTATAAGATAGAAATGTTTGGTCAAAACTAATTTCTGCATAATGGAAGAGTTTGTGCCACACCCGTATGGGTACATGCTGTAATTGTGTATGTATGTAGCTTTTTTTATCAAAAGAGGAATTACATTTACTAGAAAAAACACCAAAATATTTTGTAATACTGACAGATGTAATCAGAATATAATTTTATACCTACCAAATAACATTGTTTGTTTTATTTTTTAAAATATCTATAAAATTATAAACTAAGTTGTACGTGGATTATTATTATTATTACTATTTCTTTATAAATATTAAATTAGTAGCATTAAATGAACTTTACTTTTTAAGTGTCAATGCTTTTTAAAGATAATAATTTTCCTTTAAAATAGAATTTTAGTGTGTAAACAACAGAAATTCAAAATAAAACTGCTTTGGCTTGTTATTTAGGTAAGTAAATAAAATATGCTCTTTGACATATAAAAATTAAATTTATTAGTACTTATTTAATCGTGTTCAAATTATAGAAAAAATTCCAATATATTTAATATCTATCTTAAGAAAGTTGTATGTCTTATTAATCATATAAGATATATTTATTAAATTTAAAATATTTTTCCAATATAATTATATATTCCGTAAACAAAAAAAAAATTCCAATATATTTTGTATCGTAAGATAATGTAAAAATAAGTTTTCAAATTCTTGATAAACTTTTATAGGTTTAATGATATACTTTTTGGCTATTAAGTTATTTTTTAAATTTTAGGTAACTATAGAGATAAAAATAAGTGCAATTTTTATTTTGAGTAATTTTTAGTGTTTACAAAATAAAAATAAACCATAAACAAAATATGTTTAGATTATAGTATTTTTTTTTTGCTTAAATCGCTATTAATTAAATATCTTTATTTTTCAGATTTTATAATTTTATAAATTTACCTATTCATTTTTGAAAATTTAATTTTGTTATTTAAATTATATGAATTTATAAACTTATTTTAACTGTTTTGTTTTTTATCAGCGAAGGGATGTAATATTTTTAAGCAAAAAAGCATTAAAAAAGTATAAATAATTATATTATTAACAAGGAGCTCTTTAATACTGTTTAAATATACATAATTTAATTTTATGAACACTAATATTTCTATTATGTAACATATTTGAAAAAATCTTTCAGAACTCATTATATTAAAATGAAACAGCTTTAGGTTGTAGTTCTGTATTAATATTTATTAATAAATATAATAAACATAATCTGCAATTACTTCAAAATAGAGTTATGCGTTGTAATAGATATGAATCCATTAGCAATATGTTAATAACACTAAATTGGTTAGATGTTAAATCTTTTTTAGAAATGTTGGCAATGATTTTTATATTTAAAATGCAACGTGGTTTACTTCCAAAATATTTAATTGACAATTTACAGATTAATAGTAGCATACATAATTATAACATCAGAGATGCTAATAATTTTTACATTTCCAAGAAGAATAAAGTTAGTGCCACGAATAATTTATTTCATAAAGGGTTAATACATTATAACAACTTGCCCACACACATTAAAGCAACTAAAAATTTAAAAACATTTAAATTGGAAATTAAAAAATATTACCATGAAAAGGTAAAAGCAAATTATTAATTGTGTTCATATATTGATTAATATCTTTAAGTTGTAATATTTCTTTGTATTATATTGTACTGTATTTACTAGCGTAAGCTAATTAATAAACTATTATTATTAATGATCAACGTACTGAACGTACGTTTTCATCAGGAAAAATGATACAAATGATACAGTAAATAAACAGAACAGAGACACAAGTTACTAAATTCGTTTCATTTCTTTTAAGTAGGTTTATGAAATCTGCACAAACATTTAAAGTTATATCGTTTTATATGGTGTCGTGCCAGTTGCGTAAGTGCCAGTTGCGTAGAGTCATTAAATAGTGCCATTTGCGTAAAAATAAGGGTCGGGGTCAAACCCAGGTAGTAAAGCTAGTTAGGCCGAGTGCCAGATGCGTACAGCCGTTATATAATATTTATAATACGCTATACATCGCACATAATTTTTACAAATAATCAAGTCAGTATTTAATTTTAAAATTGACCAATTTTATATTTATTGGTTTAACTTTGATTTGTGTAGATTAATATTTAATAAATTCATATCGTTTACCAACTTCGTTACTTTTTACGCTTCACTACCTGGGTTTGACCCGACCCTTATTTTTACGCAAATGGCACTATTTAATGACTCTACGCAACTGGCACTTACGCAACTGGCACTATTTTGTTTTATATATGATCAATTTATGTATTTTTGTGTGAAATACCACTCATTATTTGATAAATTTTGATTTTTACTGCTTGTGGCCTGCTATAGATGTCCATATGGCCCTCAAGAAGAAAAGTTTATCCACCTCTGTTATATAATATTCTAGAATCCTATATTATTTCTGGAATTTTTACCTGCCTGAAAGAAATGAACATCGTCAGATTATACAAAAAAATTTATTATATTTTTAGTGTAGTGTCTAATCCTTTAATTTTTCAGAATTAGAAATACTATTATATAATATTACTTTATATATGATAGATGTTTTTTTAAATATTTTTTATTTCTAGAAGAAATAAAAATTTATTTGATAAAAAGATAGGTTTGGTATAAAAAAATGGATATCATCAATCACTGTGAAAGCACTGAGTTAAATAAAATTTGGGTTCCATTAATTAAATCTATAAATTTTATGATCTAGTTATTTATTTGTTACCTAGTAACTTGTTTCTATGTTCTGTTATTTACTGTAATGTCATTTGTATCATTTATCCTCATGAAGATGGACGTTGAGTTTTGTTGAAACGTCGATTTTACATAAATATTAATACAGAACTTTAATCTAAAGCAGTTTTATTTTATGTTTGGTATGTTGAATATTACATATTTTAACGTTTCAAATATAAATTATTATAATTCAACATTTGTTCTAACAATAATACAGTTATTAGAATTAGAATTTTACGTAGTAAAGAATTATTATTTTGAAATATGATAATAAGGCCCGGGATTATATACGCTAATTATATTTACTTCAGAAGTAAATTTAATCTAGTGGTATTAAAAAAATAGTTATTATTAATATTATTATCAGTCGCCTCCAAATATTCCTATCCAAACAAGCAACTTTCGCTTCATCCACATTCATAATTCCTCTTATACATGTTCTTTTATTCCTACTACTTGCGTGAACGAAAGTTTCCAAGTAGTAGAAATAAAAGAACATGTATGAGAGGAATTATGAATATGGATGAAGCGAAAGTTGCTTGTTTGGATAGGAATGTTTGGAGGCGACTGATTTCGGGATGATGAAAAGAGTTTGTGCCACACCCTTTTGGGTACATGGCCTGATTGTGTATGTATGTATGTATTATTAATAATAATCTGGTAGTAAATTGTTGAAATAATATTTGTTTTCAAAGTTATTTAGTTATTTAGTTGTGAAGTAAATTTATTTGTCGTTTATAAAATTGAAACCAAGGAATTTGAAGAAAAATGGTTAAATTTTCGAATAATTATTAATAATATTTATTGTTAAAATATAGATTGTAAATATTTCGAAACGTAGATTTTTTAATCTTTCACGTAATAAATAAACATGTGATAAAATTATTTCGAGAAAATTTAACAAATAGAACATCTATTACTGGTTTTTCCTTCAATCAAACAAATGTTATTGAAAATATTTAAATTTTTGATAAAAATGCAATTATAAGGTAAATAAAAAGTTAAATTAAGTGTAACATTAGTAACTTGTTTTTATGTTCTGTTTATTTACTGTTTATATCATTTGTATCATTTTTTTCTGATGAAGATGTAGGTTGAGTACGTCGAAACATCGATTATTAATATAAATTAATACAGAACCTACAAATTAAAGCCGTTTTATTTTAAATTAAGCCTATTTAGTAAATATGATTTTAAAATAAAACTGCTTTAGGTTTAAGTTCTGTATTAAGGGCAGGTTCTCATCTATAAATGACTAAAAAGTACGCAAAGTTTGGAAATTTTTTATTCGCAAATGAAAAAACATAGAAGGAAACGGTTTGTGGATTCGAAAAAATGTTATTTTGGTCTTTATTTTCAAAAATTGTCGTTTCATAAAAAACAAAATGGCGCCCGTGATTCACTGTTTTCGTCGGCCATGTCAGCGCGTAATCGGTAAACTGCGTGAATTGCAACGTCTCTGGATTTATCTGTAACAAAAAATGAACAACAATGCCAAAAAGTAAACTAAATTTACTGGAGTATAGAGTTAAGAACGTGGAAATAACTTAAAATTTGACGATGTGGTACGATTTCAAACTTTGAGGTCGACTTTTAGACCTTTTTTTTCCACTTCAGAGCCTTAAAAAAAATAGTTAAAACAAACAATTTGTAAATTTTATAGGTCTATACTCCAGTAAATTTAGTTTACTTTTTGGCATTGCTGTTCATTTTTTGTTACAGATAAATCCAGAGACGCTGCAATTCACGCAGTTTACCGATTCCGCGCTGACACGAAAACAGTGAATCACGGGCGCCATTTTGTTTTTTATGAAACGACAATTTTTGAAAATAAAGACCAAAATAACATTTTTTCGAATCCCCAAACCGTTTCCTTCTATGTGTTTTCATTTGCGAATAAAAAATTTCCAAACTTTGCGTACTTTTTAGTCATTCAGAAGAGGTGAACCTCCCCTTAAAATTAATTTATAATCAATGTTTTGACGAAACTCAACCCTCGTTTTAATTAGAAACTTGAACCTAAAACAGTTTTATTTTATATAATGAGTTCTGAAAGATTTTTTACTATTGTTAAATATAATTTTATTAATAATAATAATAAAGTATGTTAAAAGATTTCATTTTATATTCCAACTTTAAAATTTATTGCAAGATTGCAAATTTTTATTCAATATTGCGAAATGTAAGTAAAATTTCTTATATGAAAAAAAGCGTGATTTGAATTTTGTTAAAAATAACCCGTACATGTATTTCGCATGTAATTTTAATTTTAAATCGTGTACAATACTTTATATTTCATGTCCTCGAATGATAATATTCAATTCTTTGATTAAATTAGTTTATTTCACGTTCATAACTCATAACATAATACATAATATTATATTTGGTTTGATAACGAAATAAAATACAACGAATGATATTTCATAATTATATTCGATATTATACTTATAATAATAATCAATTATCTTGTCTACGATTTAATAAGAAAGCCATGCGTTTGGTGCATGAACAATTGTACGTAATTTCAGATACTACAGACTTTACGAGTAACTTAAACCGAAGCTAAAGATCATTTTATTTTTAATATCATTTGTGTAAACATAAATATTATTATTGTTAGTCATTATTATGCTAAAGTTATTTTACACTCATTTTTATACTTATACATTATTACCACTTTGACTGCAAGGAAAAGTGGTATAGCGTTTGGTACGGTGTCTGTAACATTTTCAAAAACAAAAATTTGTGTATATAAATTCTTCATATAGTCCCTAGATGACGAATCTGAACTTAGTTTATGTGGGTGTATGTGTGTGCGTCGTCAGCTCGCTCGCTCGGTCGTAAGTCAAAATTTTGTGGCCGCAACTACTCAAAAAAATTACTAAAGTTTATAAAAATTTATATTGGCTACATTATTTATTCGATTTTGATCAGATTTTCAGAAAAGATTTTCCTAATGCTCCCATTAATTATATAATTTTATTAATATCCAGTGTTGCCAACTTTCCGAGAAAAAATTACTAAAGTTTTAGAAAATTCATATTGGCTACGTTATTTATCCGATTTTGATCAAATTTTCGGAAAAGATTTCCCTAATGCTCCCATTAATTATATAATTTTATTAATATCCAGTGTTGCCAACTCTCCTAGAAAAAAATTACTAAATTTTTAGAAAATTCATTATGACCACTATTTAACCGATTTTAATCAAATTTTCATAAAAGATTCTCCTAGTGCCTAAATAAATTTTACAATTTTAACAAAATACAGTGTTATTAACTTATCGAGAAAAAAATCACATTTTTTTTTAAATTCATTGTGGCTACATTATTTATTCGATTTTCATCAAATTTTCAGGAAAGTTTCTCTTAGTTCCCACATAAATTATAATTTTATTAAAGATATTGTGTTGCCAACTTTCCGAGAAATGTCAAAGTGGTCTATATATGGGTTTACCCATATATGTACTTCTAATCTTGTTTTCTAAATGATTCGTTCACTATACTCGTAGGCTCTAAACTTTTGTTTATAAAATTGTAAGCTACTTAAATATTAATATTAAATAATTCGGTGTTTAAGTTAAGTGTTAGGTTTAAAGTTAGGTTTAGTTATTAGTTATAAGTGTTACGTTATTGTGTAGTACTTTCTTATAGTACACTGTAAAAAATGTATTTCAATGTATGTAATTTTACAGTAAAATAGCAGGATTTTGTAATTTTTACTGTAATATTACATATTTAAGTTAAAATTGTATTAATAGAATATATAAATTTACATTAATGTCTAATGAACGTTTGGTTAAAAAGATTTATTTGAATGATTTTGATGGTATACGTTTGCGTGGACGTCCGATGAGTAGTTGGAGTGGTATGATTGAGAGTGTTTTGCGTGAGCGAAAGTTTCCAAGTAGTAGGAATAAAAGAGCATGTATGAGAGTGGAATTATGAATGTGGATGAAGCGAAAGTTGCTTGTTTGGATAGGAATGTTTGGAGGCGACTGATTTCGGGATGATAAAAAGAGTTTGTGCCACATCCTTTTGGGTACATGGCGTGATTGTGTATGTATGTATGTATTAATTTTTTACAGTGCAGAAGACAATTTTTTGTTACACCTTGTATAGAAAGTTGAAGGAATTAATAACATAAAAATAAAATACATTTTAACTTTTTTCATATAAATAGATTTTCTTTTTCTTTGAACTTGAAACAAATGAACGCATATATGAAACACGTTTTTGGACTTTGAATCATTAGTAGGCAATGAGACGTATTCTAGACACCGATTTACGTATGCAAATATGTATGGTATGTAATTGTAAATTTTAAAGTAATTTAGATATACCGGGTGTATACTTGGTTTATGCAATATAAGAAAAACAATGTTATTTTTTTAACATCGTAATTCCTGCCTGCCCGTTAGTTTTAGAGAAAAATTATAAGAGACAAAAATTATTTAGAATTAAAAACTACATTATTTACGCTTAAAATAATTGTGATATTACGTATCAGTAATTAATTATTAATTAAATAAATATTATCAGTTTTCAGCAATATCAGACAGCCATGGACAAAACGCGAATGTATTTTGTTCACAAATGTCAGTTGTAAACAAAATACATTCGCGTTTCGTCCATGGCTGTCTGATATTGCTGAAAACTGTTAATATTTATTTAATTAATAATTAATTACTGAGACGCAATATCGCAATTATTTTAAGCGTAAATAATGTAGTTTTTAATAGTAAACAATTTTTGTTTCTTATATTTTTTCTCTATAACTAACGGGGAAGCAGGAATTGCGATGTTAAAAAAATAACATTGTTTTTCCTATATTGCATAAACCAAGTATACACCCGGTATGTTTCTGTAAACATAAAAAAAAATGGCGACGTAAATCTAAATACACTTCTTTTGTAAGACAAAAAAACGTGTTTTGCATTGTTTATATACTTATGTTATATTCATTTATACTTATTAATTGATAAAAAATGTGTTTATGTACAGAATTAATCATAATTTTCGAGTTATTTTAATTTTATTTTAACTTATTCTGTGTTACAGAAGCTTTTTTTTTATAAATAAGAACGAATCAATTAATGATTCACTATTATAATTGTAGATATGGAAGCATTACTTTTTGATCGGTTCTTGTATAGGAAATATATTATAGAATTTTTACATAATCATACAGAATAAATCTATTTGTTATTAATATAACAAGATTAAAAGTATATGGGTAAACCCATATATAGACTACTTTGACATTATCACATAAATCGGTTAAATAAAGTGGTCATAATAAATTTTTAAAAATTTTAGTAATTTTTTTCTCAGAAAGTTGGCAACACTGTACTTTTTTGAAATTATCTAATTTATATGGATACCAGAAGAATCTTTTGTGAAAATTTGAACAAAATCGGTTAAACAACATGGCCGTAATAAATTTTTAAAAATTTTAGTAATTTTTTTCTCAGAAAGTTGGCAACACTGTACTTTGTTGAAATTATATAATTTATATGGATACTAGAAGAATCTTTTGTGAAAATTTGAACAAAATCGGTTAAACAACATGGCCGCAATAAATTTTTAAAAATTTTAGTAATTTTTTTTCTCAGAAAGTTGGCAACACTGTACTTTGTTGAAATTATCTAATTTATATGGATACCAGAAGAATCTTTTGTGAAAATTTGAACAAAATCGGTTAAACAACATGGCCGTAATAAATTTTTAAAAACTTTAGTAATTTTTTTCTCGGAAAGTTGGCGACACTGTATTATATTAAAATTACGTAATGTATGTGGGAACTAGGGGAATCTTTTCTGAAAATTTGATCAAAATCGGATAAATAGTGTAGCCACAATGAATTTTTAAAAACTTTAGTAATTTTTTCTCGGAAAGTTGGCATCACTGGAAAAAACCAAAACCACATGACCATCTTGGGCACTAGACAAATTTATCCTGAAAATTTCATTAAAATCGGTTGAACCGTCTAGGAGGAGTTGCGATCACAAAATTTTGTCTGAGGACCGAGCGAGCGAGCGAGCTGACGACGCACATCCATACACACACATAAACTAAGTTCAGATTCGTCATCTACAGGCTATATGGAGGATTTCTATACAATTTTTTTTTTTTTTTGAAAATGTTACAGACACCGTACCAAACGCTATACTACTTTTTCCTTGCAGTCAAAGTAGTAAAAATAGAAATACATATATTTGGTGATAATTTTTTTAGAAGCAAAAATAATCATATATTACTGTCATGTTGTTTTTATAGTTTCATATAATTAATACTACTTATATTTATATATTTATAGATTATTTATTGTTATTTTTAGAATTAAACATTTTTCTATAATGACTGTATTTATATGTTACTTATTTGTTACCTAGTAACTTTTTTCCATGTTCAGTTTATTTACTTTAAATGTCATTTCTATCTTTTTTCCTGATAAAGACATACGTTTAGTTCGTCGAAACGTTAATTTATTAATAAATTATTACAGAACTACAACCTAAAGCCGTTTCATCTAACATAATGAGTTCTGAAAGATTTTTTGCTATGTTAATATTTTTTTTATAATAACTTTTCTTCATAACTATAGTGTTAAAATTATAATGATTTTGTTGAAAATTTATTATATATAGAACTATAGTGTTTATTCATAATACTCGTATAATTTTGTTATGTTTTGCTAAAAGAAATAAATTTTACAGAAACGAGAAAATACTATTTTAAATATATTTTTATGTTAAAAAAAATATTTTTTTGAAACCTATTTTGGGCACATTATTTATTTTTATGTTAACTTTTATATAAATAATTTTTTGTTTTGTTTTATTTCTAAAATATATTCAATTGATTATTCTATTATTTTATCTTAAATAAGTATTGTGCTTTATTAATACACATTATTTTTGGTTAAAAATAGATTTTAATTTTTTTTATCTTATCAGTTTATCGTAACTTATTATTAATTTATCATTAATAAATTGTATGAAACGTTAAAAAAATATTTTTTTTATTCAAATGAGTCTTAATGTATTAATCTTGTATAATATACAGAGCTGGGCAAATTCACTTATAAAAGAAATTCATTTATTATTCATAATTTACAATACAATATATATTTTAGTTTTTCAATGAAAATGAATTAATTCATAATTTATAAAAGAATTGTAATTTTACAAGACTTCTGCTGCTTTTTCTATCAAAAGAAGATATCCATTTACCAGAAAAAGATATTATATTGTAGTATTAATTCACAATTTTTGTCAAAATTACTTTTTAGGTTTACTGGAAATTACTTATTAAGCAATTTGAATCTATTTATTTGAATTTTATAATATTAGATAAAAAATATATATAAAAAAAGCACTTTTTCATAAACAAAAGGGGTGAGAATACGTGCCAATGTTTTTTAAAAATTTTGATCAGAATTGTAAATTATATATTATCAGGTTTTGTCCGAATATATTTTTATTTTTTATTGATATTGATTATTTTATAATATACTACTTGAAATAAATTGATTGACATTTATAAACTTTTATTAATAAAATTAATTCTAAAAATATATATTTGAAGAGTAGATATATTATAATTTAGTTCTAGATAGTGTTTCAGTGCGCAGTTTTTACTATTTTTTTTATGTTCTTATTAAGTTGGAGGCCACAAGATATAAAACGGGTAAAGATACACATATTGATGATGTTATATAATTGGCATCGCATATGATTAATTTTAAATTCACTTGATATTGATATATATATATATATATATATATATATATATATATATATATATATATTTGGATGGTTTAAAAAAAAAAATTTTTGTTATATAGTTTTTTCTACCGGATAATTGAGAGTTTACTGTATACATATTAAAATACAGAAAAAAGAATATTTATAAACATATTTATTATATTCGTGCAGACATTTCAAATTTTAATCTATAAAAAAGGAAATGATAATTAAGAAAATATGAATTCTATAATTAGATACATTTAGGTAATAGTTCACGAGATAAAAATGTTTAAAAATAAATTTAATATAAACTGGAAACTCCATAATAAAAATTATAAATCAAATTTGAAATCAAATTACGTGTTACAAAATATTATATTAAAATCATGATCACTAGATCATGTAATGTTTTAGTATTAGGTACACAGTCTAGAGTTTTGTTTTAACAGTTAGAAAATTAGATTAAATAACTTGAGTTTTTCGATGATATTAAAAGATTGTTAACAAAAGTTGAACTTAACTCGATGAACAATAACGAGTTGAGCAAATCCTTTATTTATAACTTAATATTATATTGAGTATTGTGAAATGTTTGGCGGAAAATAATTTTGACATAGCAGAAAGAGTTTGTAGGAATAGGAATTTTGTTTTTTATCCTGATTTAATAAATAAGGCTAACGCGATTGATGTTACATGTAATAAACTTCTAACGGCTACAGTTCCTTTAGAAAGCATTTTCGGACATATGTTTATTTGAAGTTTCTTATTTAGATTACTCATAGGAATCATCCGGTGTAGTTTTTCCCCGACTTCATAAATCACCCTGTATAGTATCTTCGAAATGATGTTTGTTCAAAAATAACCTCATTTACTGTAATTACAGCGAAATTACTGCAACTTCGAACGAATAACATTTTGTAGATGCTATGGAATTTGGCCACTGTCTTACTCGTAGCCTTGAATTTACAGAATTATTGCATCAATAATGATAATAACGATAACCTTTTTTTATATAACAAATCTATTTTTTAACGCTACATTAATTAAAAATAGTAAATAATATTTTTATTACTAGAAAATCTGTACTGAATTGAAATACAAATATATTTCGAAATTGATGTCATAAGCAACATAATAATTATTTTGTATTTTATCATTTATCCGGAATTAATGAGAAAAATTTTGATAAATTGCAACAAATATTTTTCTTTGATAAAATTCTGTACAAATATCTTATTTGTTTCGGAATATTTTTACTAGAAACACAAGAAAAAAACAAGTTCGTGAACTGAAGAGACTTAAATTAACCCAGTACCGGATTTTACTAGACCTATATAGGCCTAAAAAAAATTTAATATTTTAAAGGACCCTCTAATTCTGCAGCACCAAACTTTAACAGTAACAAAAAAAATTAAGTATTTTATTTGAAAGTAAAAATCTTTCAGAATTCATTATATTAAAATAAAAAAGGTTAAGATTTTAATTCTATATTATTTAAATTTGCCGTTTCGATATATTTAATGGGGTACATACAAGTTGCACACTGCGGTTGGGTTTTAATCCCTTACCGAAATTTTGCATAGCTAAATTGCACACCGGTCATAAAGAGATTAAGGGATTAAGATTTCAATTTAAAACCAGGTAGAATGGGACCGGCGCATGCCAATAATTTGTACGGTAGATATTTTAATTTTATTTGAATTATTTTTTTTTCAAATTAAAATTTCATATTAGATTAAAAAATTAATAAATTTAAAATAGTGTAACTGAAAATTGTCAAAATTTTAACATATTTTTTTCAATTTAAAATAAAGCCATATAATCATCTCGAGCAGTAGGAGAAATCTATTTTGAATATTTAGTATAAAACGCATACAACGTCTAGAAGGAGTTGCGTTAACAAAATTTGTACTATCAGTATGTAGAGAGTGTGTACATAATCTCACAAACTAATGGTAGGATTCTGTATTATTCTATAAGCTCTAGAGTACTATAAAATATTTTATCTTTTTCTAACAAAGGAAATTTTTTATTTATTAAAATAAAACGGCTTTAGGTTATAGTTCTGTATTTATATATTAAACAGAATTTAGAACAAGTAACTGGGTAACAAAATAAGTAATTAGATTATAAAATTTATATAAATTTTAAATTAAATTTTGTTTATTTATTGTAAATGTTATTTGTATATTTTTTGAGTACGTCTTTTATTAAATTAATTATTAATATTAACTATTAATTAACTATTAATTAACTATTAATAAATATTAATACAGAACTATAGCCTAAAGCTAGTTTATTTTAATATAATGAGATCTAAAAGATATTTTTTTTCTATTTACTAAAAAAAAGACAAATAATTATAAGTTTTTCGTCATCTTTTAAGATTTTAATAATAATAATACTTTATTAATTAACGCTAGTAAAAACAATACATAGAAATTTTACAATAGAAACAAAATTACAATATATGAACATTTTAATTTAGAATAAAGTATAGTACATATTATCTCGCTATAAGAAATTGATTCTTGTGCGCGAGTTTTTAAATTCTAAGTTATATATAAAAAAGAAGTTTTTACAAACAGTAAGTGATTAATTTATAATATTTATTTGCACTTATATATTCGGCTAATACTTTAAACTGTCTTAGGATATTTTGTCTATTATTTCATGAATTTCGTCGTAATTAATTTTTTGAATCCATTTTTTAATTTTATTTTTATAATTTTGAAGATTTGTTATATATTTCAATTCTTTTGGAATCAAATTGAAAACTTTTAGGACAATATAATTATAATATTTTGGAATTTCTATATAATTTTTGACACCTTATCAATCACTTCTACAGTTTTTACTAATGTCCAAAAAAAAAGTAAATCCGATACTGTTCATAATATATTTATATAAAAACAATTTCGTAAAAGTAAATAATATCAGATTGACCACCAGCAGAGTGTCCTATGCAACAATTTTTGACAAATAAATTTCGCAAAAAAACAAACAATAATGAATGAAACTTGTGCGCAAATAAACACGTTTTAATCGCGTGTAGGAATTTTTATTTCTTACTAGAAAAAAGATGAATTGGTGATTTATCGTCTATAGGGAATAAGTTCAAATGTTATCGCTGTTTTAAAAATAATACAATTGTTCTAAAAACGGATTTTATATGGCTAGCTTATATTTGTTTTATCAACGAAGTAATTAGTGTTTCTGATTAGAATTTATTGCATTTATGCAATACGTAGTTTATTAAATTTACGATATTTGTAAATACTATTTAATTGTTATTACTTTATTGATACTGAATAGTAAATAATGTTTTATCATGTGAAATTTTGGGAAAAATTGAAAATGTCAATAATTTTGAGTATTATTAAATAATGTTTTATTGTAATCAAATGCAGTAATGTAGTGACGTATTTTTCGAAATTTTGGTATAGTTATAGAACAGCCTCCCGTTTTTGCGGTAGGCACGCAAGTTGAAAAACCAGTGACTGTCAAACTATTCGACATGACAAAATATGATTTAAAATCTGTCTTAACGGTCTTTAAAAAACAAACTCCTACCTGAAACCTACCTACCAAACCTACCCTAACCTACCGGACTTCTTAACGGTCTTTAAAAAACAAACTCCTACCTGAAACCTACCTACCAAACCTACCCTAACCTACCGGACTTCTTAACATAACATAACAAAAGGAAAATTACTAATGAAACACTTTGAGGTTCACTGGTTTTTATACACCAAATATGGGCGTTCCGATGCTCACGCATGCGCAAATCTGACTTTTTTAAAATTTGTGAAACGGGAGGCTATTCTGAAGTTCAGCCGAAATTTTTAATGTGAATTACAATGGAACCAGAGCATTGAAACATAAGCCATTTCTGAGAACTTGTTTAGTACTAAAATAAAACTACTTTAGGTTCAAGTTCTGTTATTAAAATTTATTTATAAATGACGTTTCAACGAAACTCAACGCCCGTGTTTATCAGGATAAATGACATTACAGTAAATAACATACATACATACACAATCACGCCATGTACCCAAAAGGGTGTGGCACAAACTCTTTTCATCATCCCGAAATCAGTCACCTCTAAACATTCCTATCCAAACAAGCAACTTTCGCTTCAACCACATTCATAATTCTTCTCATACAAGCTCTTTTATTTCTACTATTTGGAAACTTTCGCTCACGCAAAACACTCTCAATTATACTACTCCAACTACTCATCGGACGTCCACGCAAACGTATACCATCAAAATCATTCAAATAAATCTTTTTAACCAAGCGTTCATTAGACATTCGCCCAACATGTCCGAACCATCTTAACTGACTAACACGGCAACTTTTGCTACAACATTTTTTTCAATTTCACACTCATCATACACTAATCTATTTCGTACCCTATCTCTCCTATTTACACCACATACCCCACGTAAAAATCTCATTTCCACAGCAGTCATTTTCCGTTTATGCTGATAAAACTAAATCGTGCATTTGCGATATCTCTTCATAAATTAACAAACTTGGAATCGCTGGCTGTGCGCTGAAACATAACACTAATTTCGTAATAAGTAGAATAATCTAAACGATCTTTTAGTTTGAAAAATTTCCAACATAATTCCAAGCAATTCAGTTAGTAACATAGTTCATTTCAATAACAAGACATTAATTATTTGTAATAAATTTATCTGAATAGATATTATGTATATACATACGTCAGACACTAATTAATATGCAAAAATTTAACTTTATCTAATTTCAATTAAAAAATCATAACTGATAAAACAAAGTCTAGACTTATAGTGTAAATTAAACACAAAAATTATGAAACAATGATCGTTAAGCCTAATTCAGATTGCCGTTTTAGTTTTAGTTTTACAACAGTTTGGATTAGTCAAATTCTTGTGCGATGTGCGTAAAACTAAAACGGTAGTCTGAATGCCGCTTTACAGTAAATCTGATTTATACAATCATAAATATTTACTGAATTGTAACATACACATGCAATTGATTTGGAAAAATTATTTTTTTGCAAATTATTTTTCAATTATTCTAATTTACAAATAAAAATAAATAAATTCTTTTTATGATTTCTACTCTTACTTGTTGAAACTTTATGTAAATAATAACTCCTTGGATTTTGTTTCAAAAATATTTTTGAAACAAAAACCCATACATATCATAATGAAATAAACAAATGTTTACTTGTTTAGTCTGAACCTTTTAATTATCAAGGATCACAATACAAAACTTAAGTCATTTAATACGTTACATTTTTGCTGACGTTAAAAAATGACGTACCTAACATCAGTTCAAATGATTTGTTATGCATTTCTGATGTAATTCCTTCAATAAGTCCAGACAATTATTCCAGAGATTAAAGTTTAATTGTAATACATATTATTATTGCAATAAAATAAACAAAATCATTACATAACACAGTAAAAAATCTTTCAGAACTCATTATATTAAAATAAAACAGTTGTTTCTATTAACAGCAGATTGATAAGAGAATCAATAAGAATTTATAAAAAAAAGATAACATCAATCAGTGTGGAGGGTCATTGATTTAAATAAAATTTTGTTTCCTTTAATTAAAAATTTATAAAATTTTATATTTATATTTTCAAATTAGCTAATGGAATATTGTATAAAATTAGACGAAGTAAATGTAATTTAAGATGTGAGTGTATATTTAGTAATATAAGTACTGAACAATTTTATCTCATTAGAAATTTAATTACAAGTATAAACAGCTCGCGAATTGACACTTGACGTTGTTGTTATTATTGCAGAAATTTGAAATATTTCTAAAAAATATAATAATGATATTTGAATGTAATAAAATTAATGCACATAGAGGCCCGTATTCATAGCTCCTTTTAGAGCACTTTTAGTTAAAAGCAGTCGTAATTTCAATATTAATTTTTGCTTTTACTATAAACCAAATATAAACTAGTTTTATAAATTAAATACTTTTTATTATATTTAATATTTTCACATATAAACAATGCTAAAAAGAGTTCTAATATTTTTAAAAATAAATACTCTAAAATACACGCATTTTTATCTAAAAGTACCCTAAAAGGAACTAGGAATACGGGTCATAGTGTTTTAATGGAATTTGTTAGTTAAATTTTATCCAAAGATAAACAAATATTTATAATTTGTATTAAATAACAAAAATATTAATATTTATTTATAATATTAATGATTTCAATATTTTATTGATATAATTATAACTTTTATTTAAATACAGATAATAAAAATTATGAATATGTGAAAACATATAGGTATTTATGATTTTATTTTTAAATACAGCCTTGGGGTTATACAACTCTGTTTACTTTCATGCAATAAATATTATTTGTATAATCCAAGCAACTAGTTTAACACTAGTATAAGGTGGGTCACATATATTTTGGCGTAATACAAATATAAACTGACCAAAAAAAAATCTTAAGGTCACTTTAGATGAAAATAATTTGTTAATAATAATTTATGAATAATTATTTAAAATAAATCGTGAATAAATATTTGGTATTGATTTATTTTCAATAAAAAATTGGGACAGATTTGTGAGGACATGCTCATTCATGTCTAATCTACTGCTATTTTTATTTTTAGTACTCGTTTTTCACTCTCCCAATATTGTTTACATTGTGCTAGTAATGGAATAGTACGCACTCTACCACCGTACTCTATTACTAACTTTGCCCAATGTAAACTAGGCTTAAGTATAATAACTAATTTGGTGTTCAGCGGAATTTTTTTTTGAGTAATAAGTAAAAGCACATATAGAGCTGATATTGAACCTATTTTCAAAAACCTGGATATATTAACATTTTCAGCACTGTACATTTTACATATATATAATTACAAATAAATTGCTGATTTTTATGTTTATAAAACTAGAAGTAAAAATTTTATAACAAAACCTTTCTTAAAATTAGACAAAAGTCGTACACTAGTTTCAATTACCATGCTATTGAATTTTATAAGTATTTATCAAATGAATATAAATTTTTAAATAAAAAAACCATTTAAAAATAAAATTAAAGATATATTACTTGATTTGATTCTTTTTACTATAAAAGAATTTATTGATTATTTTAAAAATTAAACATTTTTTTATTTGTAATATTGTAATTTCTATTTGTATTTTGATTTGTGTAAGCACTTTATAGTGTGTTAACATAAATAAATATTATTATTATAATTAATTAATTAATTAAATAGACAAATTATCTAAAATTTTATCATCTAATTCAAATTAAATGAAAGCTATGTTTTTGGGAAAATAATTTCGGCATAAAAAAATTTCGGCTAAAAGAGAATATATTCAACTACAATTAATTATAAAAATACAAAACTTAAAAAAAATACAAAAAATAAAAAGATAATACTCTTATGTATAAACCAATATTAAACAATATGTAAACATATACATACATACATACATTCACAATCACGCCATGTACCCAAAAGGGTGTGGCACAAACTCTTTTCATCATCTCGAAATCAGTCGCCTCCAAACATTCCTATCCAAACAAGCAACTTTTGCTTCATCCACATTCATAATTTCTCTCATACATGCTCTTTTATTCTTACTACTTGGAAACTTTTGCTCACGCAAAATACTCTCAATCATATAATAACATATAATATATATATATATATATATATATATATATATATATATATATATATATATACAAAAATAAATTATTTAAATATGTCTTTTAATTATCTACAAATTTTTTTATAATTATTGTACAATTTAATATTTTTTGATAAGATGCTATATAAAACTTATTTGAGCTATTGCCCAATTATGAATAAAATAAATCTCTCCTCTTCTACATAGAGATAATGTTTGCACGTTACGCGTTAATTTTATTTTGCCCCCGGAATCTTGCCCACCACGGATTTTGAATTGCCCGCAAGAGGGCGATATATTCCACTTTGAGAATCACGGCTTTAATGTTTCCACTTAGTTGATGAGTTGGGATGCTAATTCTGAGATTTCGCGTTTTTCAGCAAAATTCGACGTTTTCTTGATTTCCAGTATGGTTAGCTCGATGTGACAGTGACATTTTAAAAACTTTAATATTTCCAATTACATGACGAGTTGGGATGCTTATTCGGAGATATATGTAATGTAAATTTCACGTTATTCAGTATATAATTTGGCGTTTTCTTGATTTCTTGATTTGAAATTTTAAAAACTTTAATATTTCCACTTAGTTGACGAGTTGAATTCGGAGATATATTGTAAATTTTACGTTTTTCAGCATAATTTGACGTTTTCTTGATTTCCAGTATGGCTACTTCGATGTGATATTGAAATTTGAAAAACTTTAATGCATAGATTCTCAAACTTATTTAACCTATTGCCCAATTATTAATAAAATAAATCTCCAATATTTCCTTCCCCTCTCCCGCTATATAGAGATAATGTTTGCGTGTTTTACGTTATTTTTATTTTGCCCCCGGAATCTTCATAGCTCCCTATTATCTATCAGTCCCACCACGGATCTTAAATTGGCCACAAGGGGGCGGATATAGAGTTTGTAATTTCTGGATTCTAATATAAAATTTTCAGCGTTTCGTGTTCCATACATATGCATTTCCTGAAAAGTCTTTAATATATTGTACTAACAAAGTGGAAAAAGTTTGGGCCACACCCTTTTGGGTACATAGCGTGATTATGTATGTTTGTATGTATGCATGCGTATGTATATATATATATATATATATATATATATATATATATATATATATATATACTAGCTGGCCCAGCAAACGTTGTCTTGCCTTTATTTTAATGTGTATATTAAATTTTTTATGAATTTTTTTGTATTACAAAAAAAAATCAATTACATTTCTCATATTATAATTATTTTCAATTTATTTGGAATCAATTTCTTTCACACTTTTCTATATTTTTCCTGGGGCCGGGGGGGGGGGGGGGCTACGCCCCCCAGGGCCCTAGAATCCTTTGCGGGAGTGTACTCAACAACTTTACAAAGTTATTTATTTATTTTTATTTTATTGAGTTTGGCTAAACGGAACCCCATCAGCTATCGACCGGGGTTAAAAAATATAAAATGCTATTAAAAAGTAGGAGTTGGTGGTAGGAGGGTAAAAATTTAGGACTAAATGTATTTTTTAATGGCACACCATAAAAAAATAACTAAAAAAAACACTTAGGGGTATAAAAATTAGTTATAAACCTATTCTCATACCTACTGAATATACATATAAAATTTCATCAAAATCGGTCAAGCTGTTTCGGAGGAGTATAAACACTAAAACTGTGACACAAGAATTTTATATATTAGATTTATATATATATATATATATATATATATATATATATATATATATATATATATAGAAACAAATATATATATATAGTAACATATATATATATATATATATATATATATATATATATATATATATATATATATATATATATATATATATATGTATGTATGTATATATATATGTATATGTATGTATGTGTTCTTTTGTAAACAACATAGATTTGACAAAAATTGGAAATAAATTTTTGGATACATCTTCATTTTATCTACGAAGAGGAAATCCGAATACAAACAATTTTTACTATTATTTAATGACGTACAAATATTATTCATAAGTAATAATAATTACATTAGAACTGTCCTTCAAATATGCATATAAGATTTCATTCAACCAAACATTATACATCATCTTTCATTTCCGAAATTTTAATACTACCTTCATCTAAATCAAAAATCCATTGTGTACATTTTCTTTCGTCTAACTTATTTGCACATAATAATTATCAATTAGCTGAATAAAGTTTTCTTTCAAATATCGTAAATAATAATTGCAATTTAATTGCCTGTTAAAAGAAAAGAATCATTTCGGATATGTTGCAATATCGGGTTCGAACTAATGAGGTATATTATTATTAAATACTATTATTAATAATAATCAGGCATAAGTTAAAAGTATGTATAATATAAATAATATATTGTGACCCTCTTGTGTTGCAAAATCAGGAAGGAGGAAGTTTTTGTGATTCGAGTCTGCTAAAACAACAGACAAATCATAGACAACCTTAGTTGTAGATGGCGCAATGATAGTTCAGTGAATAAATATTACAGTTCAATATTTTTAACTCTGTCGGAGAAAATAAAATAAAAAATTACTTTTGGCGGACATTATAATTTTTTTAAAAGAGTTAAAAAAAATAACGAAATAAAAAGATATTTCATATTTTTTGACTAGATATTTATTTCATTGATTTAAAACAAATATTTGTGAGCATATAGTTTTTTACATAGTAAAGAATCTTTCAGAACTCATTATATTATAATAAAAAATGTTTTAGATTTTAGTTCTGTATAATAGTTAATTAAATTTTGACATTTTGATATACTGCATGTATATCATCAAGAAATAATTATTATTTTCATGTTTTAGATTTTAATATAATAAAAAATCTTTTAGATCTTATTATATGAAAATAAGACGGTTTTAGGTTTTAGTTCTGTATTAATTTTCATTAATAAACGACGTTTCGATGTACTCAACCTGAATCTTCATCAAGTTATTAGGTAACAAAACAAGTAACTAGATTATAAAAATTTATAAATTTTTGATTAAAAGAAGACAAATTGTATTTAAATCAGAGTTTTCACAAAGAAAAACAAAATGAAGGCACTAGTTTAAATAAAATTTCTTTGGCTTTCTTTAATTAAAAATTTATAAATTTTTATAATCTAGTTAATACTTATTTTGCTATCTAATAACTTGTTTCTATGTTCTGTTTATTTACTGTATATGTCTCTTGTACTATTTTTTCCTAATAAAGAAATGTCGTTTATTAATAAAAATTAATACAGAACTACATCCTAAAGCCGTTTCATTTGTTTTGATTTTAGTTCTGTATAATTGTTAATGAAATTTGAACGTTTTGATATACTGCACGAATATCAATATCAGGAAAGTAATAATTATTGTTATTATTACGAAATAGATTAGTGTATGATGAGTGTGAAATTGAAAAAAAAATGTTGTAGTAAAAGTTGGTGTTAGTCAGTTAAGATGGTTCGGACATGTTGAGAGAATGTCTAATGAACGTTTGGTTAAAAAGATTTATTTGAATGATTTTGATGATACACGTTTGCGTGGACATCCGATGAGTAGTAGGAGTGGTGTGATTGAGAGTGTTTTGCGTGAGCGAAAGTTTCCAAGTAGTAGGAATAAAAGAGCATGTATGAGAGAAATTATGAATATGGATGAAGTGAAAGTTGCTTGTTTGGATAGGAATGTTTGGAGGCGACTGATTTCGGGATGATGAAAAGAGTTTGTGCCACACCTTTTTGGAGACATGGCGTGATTGTGTACGTATGTATTATATTTTTGCAGTACGTGCAATATACGTGCAGTATATCGAAACGTCAAAATTTATACAAAACTAAAACATATGGCATTTTTATTTTTGCAAAAATTATTTTTTTAAGTATATTAAATTAGATAAGAAAAAAAATTAATAATACAATCTTCATTCGCCACAAACACCTAACATAATATGCGTAATCTAGTCAATATGAATTATCTATGAGACAAACGCAAGAGAAACATCAAGGCATCGACAATATCGCCCGTCGAATTTTACACAAATTGACGTAGCTGGCCTTGAAACGGCACAAGGTTCTTGTGCACTGCACTTGTGTGTAGGTACTCCCAGTCAGTCAAACAGTCAAAGGTTTTATTAACTAAGATTAAATGCATCGATATACCAGGATTTCCTTATTCTTGTTAAATTTTATAATATTTTCAATAAGATGTTGTTTTTGACGTAATTTTTCACTAATAAATTACTTTGTATTTACAGAGAGTTATACGAGGAAAGGTTACCTGAATCAGTCAGAGAATTTCACTTCATGTACGTAAGTTATTGATTGTGGTTTATCGATATAGATTTGTCGTGATTTGAATTAGTGATTTATTTAATTTATAATCAATGCAAATTTAAGATATATATATATATATTTATTTGATGATGAGTATTTGAAATTAGCTATTGAATTTTGACGAATATAATATATACAGTTAAGAATCTATTTATGAAATTGAATTGTTTGTATTTTTATTTATAAAAGGTTTGGTTAAAAGTTATGCATTGTTCTTTGTATTTAGTATATTATGCTGGTAGATATTTAAAAAAATATATACCGAACTTAATATCTATGTAAAGATGTTTTAATTTTGCAAAAATATAAATAAAACATTTTTCTTTAAGCGTATCAAAATTATTACATTACCATATTACCTATGTAGAAGAAAAACATTAGTTTACTAGTACAATAATGTGAACATTATTATACAGTTATTACCAGAGGTGTAGCAAGACCTTTGTGGGCCGGTGTGCCACTGATTTTAAGGGGCCCCTCTCTACTCCTTGTATTGTTTAAAATTTTAATGTTTTTTTGGCTCATTTTAAGTTCTAAATGTCATTTTAATTTTTTAAATTTGTGTCTGTTCGTGCCTTATTCGAAAAAAATTTCAAATAAAAGTTGTTTTATTTTTATGATAATCAAAATTAATTAAAATTATTTTTTGTTAAAATGCAATCTGTATTTTCAAAATTAATAAATTAAAGTGAAATGCCTAAAGAAACAACTTGCCAGGAAATATATATGTATGTACCTAATAATGTTGGCTTAACCATAGACAAGGAATGTGTGAAGATTTTCGATTTAATAGTTCAGAAGATAATTTTAGGATAAACGTTTTCAACGCTACGTTAGATATTATAATTGCACAATTAAAAGATAGATTTTCAAATATACTGACGATTTAACCGCAGAGTTTAAGACACAGATATTATATTTTAGGAAAACCTTTAAAAAAACAGTTACAAAATATAAATTCGGTATTTGAATTAGAAGAATTAATATTTACAGAATATTCTATTCTAAGTTCGGCATTTCCGAAACTTTGTACCGCTCTTATTTTATTCTTAACATTCCCCGTATCAACTTCTAGCGCCAAAAGAACATTTTCAAAATTAAAACTTATTAAAACATATTTAAGAAACTCTATGGGGGAGCACGTAAATTAAATTTAAGTGAAATAATTAGCATTTTTGCTTCAATGAAAGCGAGAAAAGTTAAGTTTAGTTAAAGTTAATGAACTATGTTTGTAAACCTAAACTTTAAATTTTATTTGTACTGTATGTTTTTGTGTTTGTAAACTTAAGGGGGCATAGTAGTTTTTTATGATCAAAAAATCGATTTTTTTTATTTAATATTATTAAAGAGTTATGTCTAAAGAATCGTTTTCACGAAACCGCATGTCAAAATTATAAAAATTACGAAAGTTACATCACTTTTTGTAAAGAAACATAAACATTCACTTGGGCTTTTCTTATGTGACATTAAACTCATTCTGAAACTTCAACCGCGTTTTTTTCGAAACCATATTTTTTTTGTCGGTTACAGTGATATCTGTAGAACAAACAATCGGATTTATTTGAATTTTTGTTCTTCTGAAAGCTAATAGAATTCCGCATCGTTTGACCCATCCTTTTTTTAAAATTTTGATTTGTTATATTTTTTTTTACGTTAAAAAAATCAAAAAAAAGGGCAAAAAATTGACTTCTTTTTTTGCAAGCCCGCCATTTTGCAAAAAAAAAAACAATTTTCAAAAAAGATCGGTCAAACGATGGGGAATATATTCAACTTTAATAATCCGAAACGATTTTTGTTTCCGATAACCCAGTCCCGAGATATCTATGGAACCGTGGACCTCGGCACTTCAGCTTTCGGGGGAGGGGGTGAAAAAATTCTGACGTATTTTTCAATAAAGGATCTACATTATACAAAAAGTTTCAATGCTTTACGTCTTCCCGTTATTGAGAAAAAAAATAATGAAAGTGGACTACTTTTTCATTGAAAAAAGTACTATGCCCCCTTAAAAGAATCTATAAAAATATATTTAACTTACTATAATAAATTAATTTATATAATAAATGTATTTAATCCTATGAATGGTATTAATGAAAATAAGGCCCTATTGGGCACTTTGGCTCGTGGGCCCCTCTCGCTCATGGGCCCGTGTGCACCGCACTCCTTGCACCCCCGGTTGCTACGCCCCTGGTTATTACTTATTATGTATATCAATGATGACAGCACTAAATATGATTATAATGTATTTAATTTGACATGTTCGGCGGCCATATTACATTCATTAAGGTAATTGACAGTTACATTGTTTATTTTGCGTGAATTTTAATTTGATTATTGAAAATGTTTGAAGAAGTGCAAGAAATGCAATGTATACCGCCTAGAGTGGTCAGAAATTGTATATTCGACTAAAGAAATACGGACAAATGTATTTAATTTTACATCTCCGACGGCCATATTAAAAATTATTAAGTCAAGTTGAGTTCATTGACAATTGAATTGTTTATTTTTGCTTAAATTTGAATTTGATTAATGAAAAAACCAGGGGGCTGTTAGGGGGGTTAACCCCCCCTCAAGAACCTAAACTACCAAAAACATACGTATGTAAAATATGAAATATGTTATTTTACTTTTATTTTTATAAAAATAATTTTTATTGCTCTTTATTTTTTATACAAATTATAGTATTATCTTTATTGATTAATATTATATCATTTTTTTAGTAACCCCCCTCCCCATGACAAATATCTGGCTACGCCACTGCATACACATACTATTCTACAACTGTTAGTAAAGTTGAGGTTACTTGGTTTGGATTTTTATTTATTTTTAGTTTAGTTTCGCTTGGAATGATATATCGATAATTTTTATTTTTATTGTCAATTATCGATATACTTTAAATTAGAAATTCATCAATCTTAAAATATTGATATAACGATAAGCCGATAATTTTTATTTTTAATATCAATTATAGGATATGTCGAAATTTTTCCTAGCCCTAAATATAAATCATTTCTGTACATTACCAATAATATCAATGAATGTTGATGAAGCTAAAGTTGCTTGTCTGGGAAGGGATGTTTGAAGGAAACTGATTATGAGATCAGAGATTACATCCTCTTGGGTACTTGGCGTGATTGTGTATGTATGTATGTACCAAAAATATCAAATAATTTGCGGACAATAACAAACACGTTCAGGAAATTAAAGACTACGTATTGTCCACTGCAATTGAAGTTACTTAAACATTTTTACATTGCGGTTAGGTGGGCAGTGAGAGGGGAAATACGGCAATCCAACTCACAAACACACACACATGCACACATACACACACAGCAGTTATACACCTCTCGAGACACGACAAGACGACTTTCTCTTTAGCTCGCTGGCTGGACTACTACAGCCAGTCGAACTTCGCGCTAAGCACACGGCTCGAATTTGAACGGAGTGTCAGTGCTGGCTGGCGTAGTCTTGCTGTCGGTTTGGTTTGGCTTTTTTTGTATTTTGGCCGATCGTGTTCTCTATGTCGTGGTCGCAATGCATAGACGTGGACGACGGCGTCGTAGAGTTACCGAAGATTTGTCTTGTTTTGGTTGCTTGACCGAGTGTTGAAGTCGCGCTGTTATTATTTTCTATATGTTTGAAGAGTGAGCAGGATTTGTTATTTTTTTTAGTTTTGTGAAAGTGAAGTGCTTGGCTAGTTTTCACCTGGAGATTTTTACTTGTTTTTATTCAACGAATTTTAAATTGTTTTTGAAAAAATATTTAGTAGGTAATTTTTGAGTTTTATTTTTAATTGCTGAAATTAAGATCGGTGGTTCTTAAACAGTGTTCAGCAGGAATACTTGCTTTTGCATAAATTGATTTAACATCTATTGGCGTTTTAATATAGTAATCAGAACTCATTATATTAAAATAAAACGGCTTTAGGTTTTTAGTTCTGTATTAATATTTATTAATAATCGACGCACTCAACGTACATCTTCATCAGGAAAAATTAAACGTCGATTATTAATAAAAATTAATACAGAACTATAACTTCAAGCCGTTTTATTTTATGTTGGTATTATTTATCTAAATTTAAAAAAGCAGTCTACTGTCATATTTATCTAAATTTGGAGTTTTAATATTAACAAATAATTCTTGATATTCTGTAAAAATGTTAAAGAAAAGTTAGGTTAAAACAATATTTTCAGAACTTGTTACAATGCTTATAGGTACTATATTTTATTATAATTTTTTTTAGTCATTATGAAAGTCCAGAATTTTTATTTTGACTTAACTTTAACATATTTTTTTACAGAATAGGGAGAGATTTTTGTTCAATTTATTTGTCAATAACATATACCTCTTTTTTTAATTTAATTCAAATTTTAACTTAAAAAAAAAAATCCGACAGGGAAATCATTTTCTAAAATTTTGTACACCAGATTGTATAAATTTTAAGTACACTGTAAAAAAATTCGATAATTTTACATAAAATCTAGAGGCAATTGATTTACACTAGTTTAGTACGTAAATTTACAGACATCAGTATTTTTACAAAATGTAGGCAATTTTTAGGATACTTTTTTTCGAACAATGTACATATATAAAACATAAGTTTTTAATTGCAATTTAACAAAAATCAATTTGTTAAATAATATTAATAACTAAAGAGTTAATCTTAGTTAACCACGATCGTAAAAAAGAATCACCTAAAATTTTATGTCGATGCAATAAAATGTCAAATATTTGAAGTGAAATGTATTTACGAATAACATTCTTCGAAATATTCAAAAAAAATAATAAAACTATATTGAATTTCTTTTTACATACATATATTCTTTATTAATCTGACCTTGAGTTAAAATTCTCGTTAAATTAACCATGTAGAAAAGTTAATAATATTGACATTTTGATTTAGTCTAATCTCTATTTAATGTTTTGTATTTTATAATTTGATTGAGGAATCTATATGCAAAATCGATATCATATAATTAATAGTATATTTTAATAATTTGTTTAACATTTTTAATAAAACAAATTGTATTTTTTTGTTTGATAAAGAAATAGATTATAGTTGAGTAATTATGTATATATAATAACATAATCCGTTAGTAGTAAAAATAGAAGATTTTCCATATAATATGATTAATTATTATTATTTCACTGGGAAATGCTGCACAGGAAAAAATCTTTAGATGATTTTTCAAATGTTTTATATAAAAAAGTAGATTATTTTCAGCCTTTAAATCATATTAGATGAAACATCTAATTCAGGAGCAAATGATTACATTTGGTGTATTCACCTAATATAATTAGATATTTTTTATAGTTTGTCGTGTATTTATCTACTCGTATACGTTGATTTATCTAAAGTTTTAGATCATGCATCTAAAATTTGTCATATCATCATATTGTACAAATTTCAAGTATGATTGAGATTGTACTTATTTTTCGTTCATTATACCGATTTTATACGAAATTTCTAAGATTGTAGCTATTTTATTCCAGATTTAATATGATTTTTACAATATATTTAATTGATTTTACCATTGTTTGAAAGGATTTCATCAAGATTTTAAGGAATTTTAAAGGATTGTACTAAGATTTTAAGGGATTTCAATTAATCTATGTGCACGTACAAATGGTTTCCCTTTTTGATTTAAACTAACTTGGGTACAGATAAAATAACTAATTTTATTTGCACAATCTGGTATACAAATTAATCAAAATCTTTGTAAAATCCTCTAAAATTTTTTAAAATCTTAGTATAATTCTTTAAATCCTTTAAAAACTTTTCAAATTATGATAACATTAATTAACGATTTTTTAAAATCATGTAAAATCTCTAGTAAAATTTTTACAATCTTAGAAATTTTGTATAAAATTCGTAAAAATCTACGAAAAAGCACTACAATCTCAACAATCATACATATTTAAAATTTGTACAATCTGGTATATAAAATTTGAGAAAATTATTTTCCCCTTTGAGGAAAATCACTTTTAAAAATCTGGTGTACAAATTAATTAAAATTTCTGTAAAATTTTCTAGAATTCTTTAAAATCTTAGTAAAATCTTTTAAAATCGCATAAAATATTTGTAAAATCCGTTCAATTCCAGGTAAAATCAATTAACGATTTTCTTAAAATTATGTAAAATTTCTATAATTTTGTATAAAATCGGTAAAATTAACGAAAAATCATTACAATCTCAACAATCATACTTCAAATTTATATAATCTTGTATACAAAAATTGAGAAATTGGTTTCCCTCTCGGAAAATATTAAATTTACAAAATATATGTTTTACCAGATCAGAAAACTAAACATTTGTTCTAGATTTTTTAATCATGCGTTGAAATCATATTTAAAATCTTCAATTTTGAAAAACTTTATCAACATACAAACTGGAAGTGAATAAAGTGTATTTGAATAATAAGTGAAGTGTGTTTTCGACTTAGAAATCCGATACAATTTGCGGGTGATATACTTAGTGTCTGAGTTTTTGGGCGAATTCGATGGCTGAACGGAATAGCGTGCAGGGTCCTTTTCGTGGTTTCGAAGGCCGCAGGCGATGCACCTGGTGTTACCGGGCGCTGCTGTGTGTCATTGTACTCGCGGTGACAACGCAAGCGGGTGAGTACCTTACCTACCTGGAGAAGATACAAATATATATATATATATATATATATATATATATATATATATATATATATATATATTTATTTCTATGTTTATTTTTGTCTGTGTGCTTTATGATGCTACGATGAAAAAATGCTGATATGAGTCGTATAGATGCAAAACTCACTATTTGCAAATTTTAAGTTCTGAGATATTTGCAAAAAACTGTTATAGCTAAGTGTAATTGTATTTTGATGATAAAATCTTGTTACTAGGATGGCAATACTTATTTAAAATCGTGAATCATTGGTTTTATACATCATTAATTCATACAAAGTAACTGTTTGCTTTCCACCAAAAAAATTTTTATTGGTGGAAAGCAAACAGTTACTTTTGCATCTAAACTATCAACGCAAGTAGTGAGTTTTGCATCCAACACTAAACTTTAAAGAGTGTTTCTCATATTAAATACTGAGTTTTTTTTCTAATTAACCTAAATATCGTATTCCTTGTAAAATTCTACGTCCAAATCGCGCAAAATCTCATTTTTCACTTTTTGTCGAATAGTGAGTTTTGCATCTATACGCCTCATATAAAAGATTTGCACAGAGACAACAGTTAGTAATGGATTATTTGGTGATAATTACACATGAGGATGAGGTTTACGGTATGAAATGCAAACGAGTACCGTAATTAATCCCAATAAATAATAATTATTACATGCAAATACTTTTTTCTTCAAGCGTATCAAAATTATGATATTATATTACCATATTGCCTCTGTAGAAGGAGTTCGTTATCTTACTTGTATAATAATGTATATTATTATACAAATAGTAGTTGGAGTGGTATGATTGAGAGTGTTTTGCGTGAGCGAAAGTTTCCAAGTAGTAGGAATAAAAGAGCAAATATGAGAGGAATTATGAATGTGGATGAAGCAAAAGTTGCTTGTTTGGATAGGAATGTTTGGAGGAGACTGATTACGGGATGATGAAAAGAGTTTGTGCCACACCCTGTTGGGTACATAGCGTGATTGTGTATGTATGTATGTATGTATTAAACAATAGTTACTTGACTACACATACAAGTATATTTCACATCTCCAATAGCTATATTAAAAATTATATACTGACAATTGTAGTGTTTATTTTTGCTTGAGTTTAAATTTAATAATTGAAAATGTGTAAAGAAGTGCAAGAAATGTAATGTAGATCGCTGGATTTTCTAGAAATTGGATATTCGACCAAAGAAACAATAATGACCGTATGCCTAAACATTTTCGTTAAAAATATCGGCTGGTTAAAATGAAAATTCTTGGATCTCGTAAGAAATTTCGTTGCAATATAAATAGATTTACTTTTTTATATCATAATATGCTATACTTTTTGACTTTAAACTTAAGTTTAAGTTAAAGTTACTTGTCTGATTAGGAATGTTTGGAGGCAACTAATTTTGAAATAATGGAAAGAGTTTGTGCCATATTTATTTGGGTACATGATGTGATTTGGTATGTATGAATGTAAAAAATTATATATAAATTTTAAAAAATAAAATAAATTATACTAATGAAACAGAAATATTAAATATTAAGTTGCTTACTGGTGATTGTAAATATTATATGTTTATTTATAGCTTAAATTTTTATTAACATTTTTTCCTTGTACATTACAAAAAAAAACAATATAACTTTTTTAGATTGAAAGTTTTTATAATTCATAGTATTGTTATTTACAATAAACTTTACATGATGATTTTTTAGAATGTTAATAAAAAAAAATAGCTTATGAGAAATTGTATTGATAAATGATTATTTTTTTTTAAAAACATGACTCACGTTATTTTTATGAAATTTTAATATGACATTTTTTTTTCTTCTTTATATTGAATATTGATAAGAAGTACGTAACACAATTACAAATAGAAAGAATTTTAATGAGTATTGCAAAATCACATTCTAATAATAAAATTTTTAATTAATAATTACAAATTAAAGTTAACTTTTTTTTGAAAACAAAAAAAATTGTAATGAGCTAGTTGAAATTTTCCATTAAAATTATAATCTTATCACATAGAAATATAGATAAAGAAAGAAAAAATATTTTTTTTTACAATTGTTAAAAAACTTTATTTTGACTATTTTTTCGTGCGTAAAATATCTGTTTATGGTAATAGCGAAAAAAAGTAAATAACTTGAAAAAAGTACTTTAATGTGTCAATATTTCACTCTGAAATAATTATGAACGTTTGTGATGAGGATAGATCGACCACGGCATATCAGTCTGGAATATTCTATAAATTTAATGGATATCGACCTTGAAAGCCTGAAGATTACTATAACTTAACTATCATAAACGTAGAACTAAACAAATGAATTAAATCACCCAAGTACCAGACATTGACATTTCTTTTTAAATGTACCTAATACATATATTTAAAAGTGATTTTTGTCAAAAGTACTTTTGAGGTTTACTTCAAATTACTTATTAAGCAATTTTAATCAGTTTATTTAAATTTTATAATATTAGATATAAAAAAATATATCAAAAATAGAAATACTATTAAAATAAAACGGCTTTAGGTTTAAGTTCTGTGTTAATATTTATCGATGTTTCGACGAATTCAACGTATGTCTTCATCAGGAAAATTGATACAAATGACATTAACAATAAATAACAGAACATAGAAACAAGTTACTAGGTAACAAGTAAGTAACTAGATCATAAAAATTTATAAAAACATGCTTTAGAGTATCTTTATGTTGTGAAATTCGAAGGTACTGTAATTATTGCAAGACCAATTAATATTAACAGCAGACTGATCAGAGAAACAATAGAAATTTAAATTATAAAGAAAAAGATAACATCAATCACTGTGAAAAGGCACTGATTTAAATAAAATTTGGGTTCTTTTAATTAAAAATTTATAAAAATTTTATGATCTAGTTACTTATATGTTACCTAGTAACTTATTTCTATGTTCTGTTATTACTGTAAATGTCATTTATATTAGTTCTCGTGATGAAAATGGACGTTGAGTTCATCGAAACGTCGATTTATTAATAAATATTAATTGCCTCCAAACATTCCTATCCAGCACAAGCAACTTTCGCTTCATCCACATTCATAATTCCTCTCATACATGCTCTTTTATTTCTACTACTTGGAAACTTTCGCTCACGCAAAACACTCTCAATCATACCACTCCAACTACTCATCGGACGTCCACGCAAACGTATACCATCAAAATCATTCAAATAAATCTTTTTAACCAAACATTCATTAGACATTCGCTCAACATGTCCGAACCATTTTAACTGACTAACACCAAAATTTATTACTTTGTTAGAAATACTATTTATATAAATATGAGGTAGAAGTAAAAATTTATTTTAAAGCAAAAAATAAAAGCACTTTTTCATGAACAAAATAAGTGGGAATACGCGCCAATATTTCTATTGAGGCAGTCATTACATACATGAAAATACGTCAACTAATTTCTGTAATATAGTTTTAGTATTGAAATAATCTATTTATCATTAAAATCTAATACATCACATGTCCATTAGAGGTCATACCAAGAATTAAAAAAAATATATTTTAAGAACCTTGGAATTGGAATATGGTATCACATTATTAAATATCTAGTCAATTCTAGAATCTAATTTTTATTCTTTAGTATCTAATGCAGGGCATAATTAACAAAACATATTTATTACACATTACCTAATACAAAAACAGATTTGCTATATTAGCAAAATGTGAAGCAATACTTCAGAATATCTCAGCTGACGTAGTTATTTGTACAAATACAAATATCGTGGTAAAAATGTTACGAAATGATGATTCAGAATATTTACTTGCAATGCTGTCGCGAAATGAAAAATTTTTCGAAAACAAAAATATTATACCGGATATGTCACCGAACATATTTCTAACTTTAATGTGCAGAAAAAAAAACTGGTTTGAAAATGTTGAAAAAATATTTGTAAAATGTCCACATTTATAATTGAAACTTGTTTTTATCGCTTTATAACTTTATTTCGGCGTATTTAATGGTGATAAATTTCAAGAAAAATAAAATGTTTTCCGTGTTTTCAATATTAGTTTGATTAATATTTTAAAGATTGTAAAAAGTATTTAGTTTTATTGGAAAAACTATTACATGCATGTAGATTAAAAAAATATTTTAACACATTTATAAAATGTATTAAGTAATTGAGATTTTTTTGAACGAGAATGGATGAATTATAGTATATTATAACACAGTAAAATCTTTCAGAAATCATTATATTAAAATAAAACTGCTATAGGTTATTCTTCTGTATTAATATTTATTAATAATCGACGTTTCGACGAACTCAATGGAAAAAAGATACAAATGACTAGATCATAAAATTTATAAATTATTAAATAAAGGAAGCCAAATTTTATTTAAAACGACAATATTATAAATTAGAAGATATTAGATGAATAAGTCACATGTAATCATCTACATTTCACTTAGATATCTCATCTAAAAATCATCTAATATGATTGGTAGGCTAAAAATTATTTTGTTTAGATAAAAAAAAATTAGAAAAATTATTAAAATTTTTTTGTTGTGTATAATTTTGGAAAACGCATATTATTTAAATATAGTTTAGACAGTCTAGAAGTATCTTTAGATAATTATAATTGTTCTAACAGATTTGTTGGTTTTTTGCAACACTGAGCAAGCAAGCAAATTTTATAACAAAAAAAAAGAAAAAGTAATTACATCGTTAGTATTTATCGTTTATCAAGGGAAAGTAGAAAATTTATGGTAATTTTGTTGTATTTAAAACCGTTTAAAAATCTGACATATTTTCTTTGCGTAATTATCACAGCATAAATTAAATTTGAATTTAAAACTTAAGATTCTTGTCTTATAAAATAAAAGTGAAAATAATTAGAATCAGTTTTTATTATCAAACGAGATAAAAAAAAGTTTGAACAATGCGTTTTATTTATCTGTATTTTAAATTTACTTAAAATTAAAATAATTACACAAAACACAAATAAAGCAAATATTTTAACGAAATAGAAAACTTTTTAAAAAGCAAACATTATGTATTATGTTAACTTTCTCAGTTTCTAAACGAATTACAAGTCTTAATTTTCACCAATCTTACATTTAACTGTGGCACTGATGTACAGGCAGCCGTAGGCCAGTGGTAGCGTGTTGGATTTAGGCCCCAGAGGTCCCTGGTTCACATCAGAAATTAAATAATATATTATTTCTGGTATTAGAACTATGTATCACTGAACTAATAGCGGCTGGGTCTGAGTGGTTCGAAACTCACTATAACCTGTAGATCCCTTGTTTGGCTGTGGGCTAACGACTCGCACCATTGATAATACTAGAAAAAATTCTGCATTCTTTAGTTGTTCCTAAGTATAGTTTTGTAAATGGAACTTTTTTCTTTTTATAAAAATTTGACAAACAACACGTGGTTTTTTTTTTACATATAAAACATTTTATTTAAACGTTTCGTGTTTTTTGTCAAATTTTTATAAAAGAAAAAAGTTCCTTACAAGCCAATCCATTTACAAAACACAAGAAAAAATTGTTAAGAATACAGTCAAACCTGTTTTTATGCGGCAGATAAGGACCGTATAAAACAAAATCGTACAAAAAAATATTGGAAAATTTTATAAATACTTATAACAAATAATTTTTTGCAACATATTATGTGCATTGATATCAAATGAACATAGCGCATAAAGGCGAACAGCGCTTTACAGTGTACATATGAGGAGCAGACTTTCAAAATGCGTTTTGTCCAAATTCCATAATTTTCAGAAAGAGGCAAAACGTTTTTGACTAAATCTGAAAGTACATTACGTGCCCATTGGACAAAACGCGTTTTGAATGTCCAAGTAACTTTCAATATTTATTTCAGACGAGACAATATGCGTTTTAAATGTCGACTTTGTCTTAAAAGATGCGTGTTTGCGCATAGAACGTAATACCATCACTAACTAAAAATTTACATTTTTGACAAAATGCATTTTGAAAGTCTGATCCTCATATCATGTACATATGTACGTACACTGATAGAAAACATTACATTATAATGGCAACACCGTTGGAATTCATATACCGCATAAAAAAAATCGCACAAAGTTAGTCGCACAAGATAAGTCGCACAAAGTTAGTCACACAAAATAAATCACATAGAAAAGGACCGCACAAAAACAGGTTTGATTGTATTATAATATGTTCAGCTTCTCGAGCACATAGCCCATATGTTCCACCTAGGAATTACGAAAACTGATATTATATATATATATATATATATATACCTATATATATATACCTATATATATATATATATATACCTATATATATATATATATATATATATATATATATAATCCCGTCATGTATACAAAAGAATGTGGCACAAACTCTTTCCACTATCCCGAAATCAGATTTTTCCATAATCCCTACAGTGCAGGATTTACCTATAAGCTAAACAAGCTATAGTTTAGGGCCTCCACTTTCTTTGGGGGCCCCAAAAAAATTGTCCGAGTTATCAAGTGTCATATATACTCAAATATACTGCTTACTATAAACACGGGGATTTGCCTGTATTGCTCCATATCTCAAATAGGTTAGGGCCTTATCAAGTCTAAATCCGGCCCTGCATCCCTATTTGGACAAGCAACTTTAGCTTCATCCATATTCATAATATATTTCATAGATGCTCTTCTATTTCTATTACTTGGAAATAAATAACAACATAATACATATTGCTATTTAGAAGAATACAAATATTTAATAAGTTACCATAATTATAAAAATTTATAATTTAGAAATTTCAAAATTACATACATAAACAAACATACACAATCACGACATGTACCCAAAAGGGTGTGGCACAAACTCTTTTTATCATCCCGAAATCAGTCGCCTCCAAACATTCCTATCCAGACAAGCAACTTTTGCTTCATCCACATTCATAATTCCTGTCATACACGCTATTTTATTCCTACTACTTGGAAACTTTCGCTCACGCAAAACACTCTCAATCATACCACTCCAACTACTCATCGGACGTCCACCTGCAAACATATACCATCAAAATCATTCAAATAAATCTTTTTAACCAAACGTTCATTAGACATTCGCAAAATAAAATTACAATAAAGGAATATTATTGAAATAAAGATTGAAATAAATTATATGTAAAATAAGTACAAATTTTAGGTTACCAAAGTACTGGATTATATATGTATATGTCTTAAAGGGTTTTCATAACTGTATATATTTTTTATATTGTTCATTGTAAACTTTTTTCAGCTAAATAATGTTATTATTATTATTATATTTGTATCTTTTTTCCAGTTGAAAACTTACATTGAGTACGTTGATTATTAATTAATATTAATACAGAACTTAAACCTAAAGCCGTTTTATTTTAATATAATGAGTTCTGAAAGATTTTTTTAATTATGTTAATGCATTCTTTGAGTATAGTTCATTGAACGAATTGCATAAATATTTTGCAAAACAGTACAAAGTTCGATTAGCCAGAATAGCACATACAATACCAGCAATAATTACCTGTGACATCGGTATAAAATGTGGGTTAGTAATCTTCGAGAAAGTGCCGATATCGTTTTTGTTTATGTGGGTGGTCGTTTTGTTGTTCGTAAGCATTATTTTGCATTCCAATTGCAGCAAAATGAACTACACTTTTCTTTTTTTGATTTAACACACCGCCACACTATCGCATCGTCAGCGTTAATATAATATTTATTACGAAATTTATTTATTTATTTTATTATTATTCGCACCGCAAACCTTGATTCATTTTTCCATTAAATTCGCAAGTAATAATCGTAATATGAATCAGTAAAAATAAAATTATTTATTATTGAGAAATTTGCAGTCAGTAGAGCGGAAAATAAATATGAAATGACTTTCCTTTTATTTTCTTTTACGAAGTAGAAGGAAAAAGTAAATATTATCGAACTGTTACACTACAAAAATATTAAAATGAAACTGCTTTAGGTTAAAGTTTTGTATTAATACATACATACATACATACATACACAATCACGCTATGTACCCAAAAGGGTGTACTACTTGGAAACTTTCGCTCACGCAAAACACTCTCAATCATACCACTCTAACTACTCATCGGACGTCCACGCAAACGTATACCATCAAAATCATTCAAATAAATCTTTTTACCAAACGTTCATTAGACATTCACTCAACATATCCGAACCATTTTAACGGACTAACACCAACTTTTACTACAACATTTTTTTCAATTTCACACTCATCATACACTAATCTATTTCGTACCCGATCTCTCCTATTTACACCACATACCCCACGTAAAAATCTCATTTCCACAGCAGTCATTTTCCGTTTATGCTTTTGCAACCAAACCCAACATTCACCACCATACATCAACGTTGGCACTAAAACTGCATTATATATACTCAAACGGGCTTCTTTGGAAACATTTACATTCCTAGCAAAAGTTCCCAAAGCACTCAAAGCACCTTACAACCAGCATTTACTCTCCTTTCAATTTCACGATCAAAACGGCCATCTCTAGACAGCAAACTACCCAAATACACAAATTCATCTACCTGCTCTAAACGTGCTCCATCAATATATACATTACATTCAGTCATCAAGTCACTCTTCTCAAAAACTAAAACTTTGCACTTATCAACATTCAACACAAAATTTATATCTTTACCAACAACTTTAATTCTATCAATCATCTCAGTTGTTTCGACGAATTCAACGTCCGTCTTCATCAAGAAAACTGATAAAAATTATGTTTTTATTATCAAGCAAATTTTCGTTACCTTTTGTGAAAATGTTACCGATAAAATAGGCAGAAATTTTTCAAGAGAGAATATTAAAATTTCCTATTTTCCACACATGAAACTGCAACGCATGTTTGAAAAATGTAAAAGATATTATTTTTATTCAATCTTCAGGTATATATAGAACACTGTGTGAATGTGGTAAGGTTTATGTTGGACAGACAGATAGAACTCTTTCTACTAGATTGACAGAATATAAAAGGTCAATACGTCTAAACCATCCAGATAAATCTGCTATTGCTCAACATGCGTTAGAATATCTTTATCATGTGAAATTAGAAGATACTGTAATTATTGCAAGACCAATCAATATTAACCGCAGATTGATAAGAGAAGTAATAGAAATTTATAAAGAAAAAGATAACATCAATTATTGTGAAGGCACTAATTTAAATAAAATTTGGCTTTCTATTGATTAAAAATTTATAAAATTTTTATGATCTAGTTATTTATTTGTTACCTAGTAACTTGTTCCTATATTCTGTTATTTACTGTAAATGTCATTTGTATCAGTTTTCTTGATGAAGACGGACTTTAAGTTCGTCAATTATTAATAAATATTAACACAGAACTTAAACCTAAAGCGTTTTATTTTATATAATGAGTTCTAGATTTTTTTACTATGAGTATGTAACAAAAATATCGTTAATAAGATTTTATTAGATTAAGGCCCGGTTGTATAAAACATTGTTAATTTAATCAATAAGTTAACTAGGCAACTATAGATTATCAACATTGATATCTATTAATTAAATATTTTTCAAAACGGCATTAACATCTTTTTCAACTGTAAAAATTCAAAATATTCTTTATTGATAGATTTTTTGGATGAAAAAAATAAAATCATTGGAAGTTTGAAGAAAATCTGTTTAGTAAAAGTGGATAAAAAATTGATGGCAAAAAGAAACAAATGAACAATTTTTTTAAGTTAAATGAAATCTTGTGAAGAAGTTTAATACTTACAGAAAAAGTCTTATTACATTGTAAAAAAGTATTGAAGTACTTTATTTTTGTTTCTGTTTGAGCAATAATTGCTTTTTAAAGAATATCTATTAAACAGAAAACGTGTACGGTATCACGCACTAGCAAATACAATATGTTTAATTAACATACGAGTAACTACCATACGGTATTATGCAAATACGCTGGTATATTAGTTAGTTGGCTGTGTGTTGTCTCTTGGCTGAAGAATGCGCTTGCAAATGTCGAGTCGTTCAGCGGAACAATTAACAAATTTCTTTGACGCTTCTGCAATATTTCTTTATTTCTTGTACGTTTCTTTTCTTTATTTACCAATCCTGATTAGATAATTTAGGGTTGGTGTATAACAATATTTATTATGAACAAGATTAAAAGTATATGGGTAAACCCATATATAGACTACTTTGACATTATCACATAAATCGGTTAAATAAAGTGGTCATAATAAATTTTTAAAAATTTTAGTAATTTTTTTTTCAGAAAGTTGGCAACACTGTACTTTTTTGAAATTATCTAATTTATATGGATACCAGAAAAATCTTTTGTGAAAATTTGAACAAAATCGGTTAAACAACATGGCCGTAATAAATATTTAAAAATTTTAGTAATTTTTTTCTCAGAAAATTGGCAACACTGTACTTTGTTGAAATTATCTAATTTATATGGATACCAGAAAAATCTTTTGTGAAAATTTGAACAAAATCGGTTAAACAACATGGCCGTAATAAATATTTAAAAATTTTAGTAATTTTTTTCTCAGAAAGTTGGCAACACTGTACTTTGTTGAAATTATCTAATTTATATGGATACCAGAAGAATCTTTTGTGAAAATTTAAACAAAATCGGTTAAACAACATGGCCGCAATTAATTTTTAAAAATTTTAGTAATTTTTAAAAATTTTAGTAATTTTTTTCTCAGAAAGTTGGCAACACTGTATTTTGTTGAAATTATCTAATTTATATTTATACCAGAAGAATCTTTTGTCAAAATTTGAACAAAATCGGTTAAACAACATGGCCGTAATAAATTTTTAAAAACTTTAGTAATTTTTTTCTCGAAAAGTTGGCAACACTGTATTATATTAAAATTACGTAATGCATGTGGGTACTAAGGGAATCTTTCCTGAAAATTTGATTAAAATCGGATAAATAATATAACCACAATGAATTTTTAAAAACTTTAGTAATTTTTTTCTCGGAAAGTTGGCATCACTGGAAAAAACCAAACCCACATGACCATCTTGGGCACTAGACAAATTTATCCTGAAAATTTCATTAAAATCGGTTGAACCGTCTAGGAGGAGTTGCGATCACAAAATTTTGTCTGAGGACCGAGCGAGCGAGCTGACGACGCACATCCATACACCCACATAAACTAAGTTCAGATTCGTCATCTACAGGCTATATGAAGGATTTCTATAGAATTTTTTTTTTTTTTTGAAAATGTTAGTAAAAAAGAAACATACAAATTCAACAATAACATTTTTAAATGATGAAGCATAAATGACGAATATAAGTAGTATTATCGACACGCATTTTTATAACCTGAAAATAAAATAATATTTTTATTAAAAAAAGTAAACAAAACAGCAATTTTTATTAACAAATAACCCGCCTACAAAAACGCCTGATAATTATGCACCAACTCAAATATGTTTGGCTTTATTTAAGGGTGTGAACTCAGAGTCTTGGAGTTAAGATGTTGGGGAGTTGATAAAGTTGTTAGTTATAACATTTGTTAAATGAATATTTCTGTGTTATGAAATATTCGTAAAACGCATAAAAATCATGTCAGTAAACTATCACTTCCAGTGGACGGATTCGAATCAAAAGTTATCAAAATATTTTAAAAATCCATTTAACCGAATTTATATATGTCAACATAGTTAAAACTTTTTTAGAACTCGTTATATTAAAATGAACAGACTTAAGGATTAAGTTCTGTTTATATTTTAATAAAAAAATCGACATTTCCTGATGATGATGTACGTCGAGTACGTCGAAACGTCGATTTTTTTATTAAAATATAAACAGAATTTAATCTTTTAAGCCTTTTTATTTTACACATGTTCACAGACAGACATCACGTTAGAAACAATTGATTTAAAGGTTTAATTCGTGTTTATCTGTAAAAATCTCAAAATGTTATTCATTACATGTGATGGTGAAAAATATATTATTGTATAGGATATAATTAAATAATTTTTTAAGTGCTCAACAATAATTTTAAGCGTTAAAATTTTCCCCTCTCAAATTTTATATATTTTTTTAATAATTTTGATTTATATAATATCGTAATTTTTCGAAAATGTTAGTTGTGGTTGAAAAATTAATATTTATAAAAATAATATTAAAAAATAAATAAAATAAATGAAAACGATCTGAGCGATTTAACGATTTAAGGAACACAAAATATTGTGCCATTTCTGGGGGCTGATTTCATCTTTTCATAGTATTGTATTTAAAAATTGATTGATATTTGCTAAAAATTGTTCCTGGCTAAAAATCTCTGTAACTATGACCAATATGTATATGTATTAAAAAAAAAGATTTAATTACGTAAAGTATAAGTCAAATTATGTTTATAAATAAAAAATTAATTAGTAGTTTTTTTTAAAATAGAATTTTACGTTATTCCAGTAGAGTAACGAAGGAATGCATACGTCAAGTGTGTGTGTGCACGCATGCAGTGTCACGTTATGTGACATGACGTGAACACACGACGTGTGACCTGATTCACACATTCCCTTGTTCACAAGACATGAAGAAATGTTTCATTTTATACAACTGCAGACACCTTGAGAACAATTATTTTTACAACTTATGTACATATATTTATAATGCGGTGAAGAATACCTGTTTATATATTATACTTTTAAGACTAATAACTCCTTTTTTCGCATCTGCATTTCTTAAAGTTTAAGCTCACAGCATGACGTTCAATTATTTTCATGTGTGACTTTGATCTTATCATGACTTTACTTTATAGTTTCTGAATATTTATAAGTTTCTGAGATTTTTCAGGTTCGTTTACACGCAAATCCTGATATTTCCAATGTATAATAAATGAAATATTACTATATATATATATATATATATATATATATATATATATATATATATATATATATATACATATATATTGTTAGGTAAATACTTTCTCTAACTATTTGATGAATATGTAAATAATGAAAGCATTTTTAATTGCTTCATTATAATTATTTCTTAATGCTAAACAGATATTTTATTGCATTAGAAATAACACATTACTTATTATACGGGAATGATAAATTGAAAAAATAATGTTTGGTAATAATTTTGTAATATTGTTAAAAATTAAAGTTAGAAATATTATAAATAATTGTGTTTAAAGTATTTGTTGATTTATTTGTAAAAAGAATTGATTTTGTAATTCACATTTTATCAAATAAAATACATATATACATAATTATGCCATGTACTTGATAAGGGTGTGATACAAATTCTTTCCATTTAAACAGAAATTAGTAGAGACGTTGAGTTCGTCGAAACGTTGTTTATTAATAAATATTAATACAGAACTTAAACCTAAAGCCATTTTATTTTATACCTATTTTCTATTTATATAATATAAAAATTTTTGACGTTTGTAAATTTACATATTAAACTGATTTAAATTAGTTGTTCCAGATTTTTATGTAAAATTATCGGATTTTTTTACAGTGTATTATTACAAGCGAAAGACTTATGTTTTCGAATAGGTTTATTAAACTGCTCATTTTAGCAAAACAATACCATAACAAAAAACATTATTAACGGGTATAAAAATTTCACGTTTATTATATTTTAAATTGTAATTATCTTTCGGGATAATTTTCTAGGCTGTCAATCACGAAAATAGCTACTTTCTAACTTACATTAGTATAATATTTCTATACAATACTAATTTTTAAAATGAAACGAAAAAAAAAATCTTTTCATTTAACGTATTTGTCAATTTTAGTGTTAGGCATTATTAATCATTTTTCAAACCATTCAAGAAGCGAGGTAATATATCACTAATTTGTTTCTAAATTATTGTTAATACATATTTACCATATGGTAATTCAAAATTGTAATTAATTGATCTTGTGTGGTGAAGTTAAATGACTTCATAGATTATAAGAAATTGTGTAACGGAATATTAATTTCTGTTGTAAAGAAATATCTTTCATACACAATTGTTTAATCAGAAAATTAGTTTTCTATTGATTGTAATTATCAAATCAACAAATTTTTTGGAATTTTTGTTTTTGTTCAAATAAATAATTATTATATGAATTTAATGGACTAAATAATTGAATAAAAAATTTTTCATACGTATACTGTACTAGAAACAAGAAAATCTAATGTTTCACAAATTAAATTTTGCATTTATATCAATAAAGTTTTATATTAATATTTATTTAAAATCGACGTTTCGACGAAATGTCCGTCTTTATCAGGATAAATAATATAAATGCCATTACAGTAAATAACAGAACAAAGAAACAAGTTACTAGGTAACAAATAAGTAACTAGATCATACAATTTATAGATTTTTGATTATGGAAGTCAAATTTTATTTAACTTTTATTTAAAATAAATACATATATATATATATATATATATATATATATACCGGGTGTATACTTAGTTTATGCAATATAGGAAAAACAATGTTATTTTTTTAACATCGCAATTCCTGCTTCCCCGTTAGTTATAGAGAAAAAAATATAAGAAACAAAAATTGTTTACAATTAAAAACTACATTATTTACGCTTAAAATAATTACAATATTGCGTCTCAGTAATTAATTATTAATTAAATAAATATTAACAGTTTTCGGCAATATCAGATAGCCATGGACGAAACGCGAATGTATTTTGTTTACAACTGACATTTGTGAACAAAATACATTCGCGTTTTGTCCATGGCTGTTTGATATTGCTGAAAACTGATAATATTTATTTAATTAATAATTAATTACTGAGACGTAATATCACAATTATTTTAAGCGTAAATAATGTAGTTTTTAATTCTAAATAATTTTTGTCTCTTATAATTTTTCTCTAAAACTAACGGGGAGGCAGGAATTACGATGTTAAAAAAATAACATTGTTTTTCCTATATTGCATAAACCAAGTATACACCCGGTATATATATATATATATATATATATATATATATATATATATATATATATTTAAAGGAAAATTATTGGGATTAGAAGTCAAAACAGAATATGATATTAATAACTCAATTCATTGTATACGTTGCGAGCTTTCGGAGGTTGCTTGTCTCCTTCATCAGGCTGACAATGGTAGAGAATTCTGTGTGTTCTTTATCAACAATATTTAGAAATTATGTCCAACATGGAAAAACCAATCCAGATACCAAAACAGTGTTTTTTTGGAATAAGATTAAAATTAAAATACCATTAAATATATAACAATTTGTACGTCAAAAATTAAAATTGTATTCTTATATATAAATAAAAATAAAAATAAAAACTAGTTATAAGTAATTGTCAGTAATATAAAAATTCTTAAATTTTTTCTTTACAATACCAAATGTAAAAAAAAAAAAAAAAAAAAAAAAAAAAAAAAAAAAAAATCATCTTTTTTTTTTTTTTACATTTGGTATTGTAAAGAAAAAATTTAAGAATTTTTATATTACTGACAATTACTTATAACTAGTTTTTATTTTTATTTTTATTTATATATAAGAATACAATTTTAATTTTTGACGTACAAATTGTTATATATTTAATGGTATTTTAATTTTAATCTTATTCCAAAAAAACACTGTTTTGGTATCTGGATTGGTTTTTCCATGTTGGACATAATTTCTAAATATTGTTGATAAAGAACACACAGAATTCTCTACCATTGTCAGCCTGATGAAGGAGACAAGCAACCTCCGAAAGCTCGCAACGTATACAATGAATTGAGTTATTAATATCATATTCTGTTTTGACTTCTAATCCCAATAATTTTCCTTTAAACATTTATATAAAGTCAACATTTTTTATTATATATATATATATATATATTTGTTAAATTTAATGTATACCTATTAAAACTGCAGAGTTTAATTTTTCAATGCAATTTTTGTTTTGTTTTTGTTTTTTGCAATAACTTCATTAATCGGAGACTAGTTAGTTTTGTTTGTGTAAAGTTAAAAGATCAGAGTTAACTGTGGTTTTTAGTTTATAAAAAATAATATTTAAACATTAAACTATAAATTATTCTATGCTCTATCAATTAGTATTTGTATCTTTAAATAACAAATTTTTGCTACATACAAATTAGCAATTCGAATGCATGCACAGTGCAAACAGCATTAAATTCACACTAATCATAATTTACGACATCTAATAAACCACAACTAACCTCAACACAACAACTTACCCAGTTGGAAATAAAGAAAACTACACAAACTTCGTATATTTCTCTTGCCCGTCACAATCAGTGTCACAAACGTGATAATTATGTGATTGCTCCTGTCACAACTATATCCGGTAAGTTATTGTCCCGGGCGCTATTTACGAGTGATATTAGTAAAGCAGCCATGCTATGAATGCCTAGTTTGCCTCACTTAGTATTTGAAACGGGAAAAGAAATTAATAAATGGGCGAGGCAGTTGGAAAGGTCTCCAAAACCTGCTTCGGTATATTTTTGCTCGACTGTGTGTGTACGAAATCTGACTTTGTCTCCCATCGGGTATTTGCTTTAGTTTAGCTGAAAGAATGTTGACGTATTTATATAAGTTGATTTGTAGGTTTATGCGGTCATGTTTTAAATTAATTGTTAGCTTGCCATGGGTTATATTTAAATTACATTAATTAGTTTGACAAGAATGGGTTTTACATGCTTACTTAAGGGGGGGAAATACATGTAAACGCCACAAAAAAGGTGATTTTCAACAATTTTTTATATGATAATGAAATCGTACAAAATAAAACGGTTTATGTCATGTAATTATATATATAATATATATATATATATATATATATATATATATATATATATATATATATATATAATTAATTAAAAATATTAATATTATTATGTAATGTATATATTGATGGTGCATGTTTAGAGCAGGTAGATGAATTTGTGTATTTGGGTAATTGGCTGTCTAGAGGTGGCCGTTTTGATCATGAAATTGAAAGGAGAGTAAATGCTGGTTGTAAGGTTTTGGGTGTTTTGGGAACTTTTGCTAAGAATGTAAATGTTTTCAAAAAAGCTCGTTTGAGTATATATAATGCAGTTTTGATGCTGACGTTGATGTACGGTAGTGAATGTTGGGTTTGGTTGCAAAAGCATAAACGGAAAATGACTGTTGTGGAAATGAGATTGCGAATGTCTAATGAACGTTTGGTTAAAAAGATTTATTTGAATGATTTTGATGGTATACGTTTGCGTGGACGTCCGATGAGTAGTTGGAGTGGTATTGAGAGTGTTTTGCGTAAGCGAAAGTTTCCAAGTAGTAGAAATAAAAGAGCATGTACGAGTGAAATTATGAATGTGGATGAAGCAAAAGTTGCTTGTTTGGATAGGAATGTTTGGAGGAGATTGATTACGGGATGATGAAAAGAGTTTGTGCCACACTCTGTTGGGCACATGGTGTGATTATGTATGTATGTATGTATGTATGTATGTTTGAGAGAGCATGTATGACAGAGTATCAGTATGAATGTGGATGAAGCTAGAGTTGCTTGTTTGGATAGAAATGTTTGGAGGAATCTAATTTTGGGATATCACATTTTTTTGGATACATCGCGTGATTGTGTATGTATGTATGTATTTTTGTTGTACTATTGTTCAGTTGGAAAAATAAATATACTACAGCAAAATGCTTTTTAATTTAAACATAAAAATATTATTAATTTAAAATATGTTTCATAAGTAATTAAACAAAATATGTAAAGTTAAAAAAAAAACTAAATATTTTATTTATTTATATCAGTATATCGATATTTTTGAAATATTAAAAATATCGATATTGAAATTCCAATATCGTCCAGCTCTAATTAATATGCATAATTCAAAAATATGTAATATAGAATTGAAGTTAAAGTCATAATAATTTTCAATTATGTGTATAGATAGGTGCATAGTATCAGTTGATCCCTTGCCTCGTTCAGTTACGAAATCTAGTAGTAAATATAGTTAGTAGTAATACCGGTACTCAAATATGCGCATTTTGCACATTACCAATATATGCAATATCATATTTCACACATGCGCAAGTGAGTAAATCAAACGAAAGATTTCATTAAATCAAAATGTAAAGTTACCGCCGCGCCGCTATATTGAGACTAGATACTACATAAAAGCTATTATAGGCTATGAGTACATACCCAACTCAATATATAATTGATTAAAATATTTTCTGATATTTATTTCAGTATTATATATGCAAGAAAATATAAAATTGTAATTTAGCAATTTATTTTAATAAATTCATGCCTACATGCAAGAACAAATTATAATGTTATTATAAGTATATGATTAGTTGAATAATAGATATAGCTGTTTTATTAACCATTTGAATCACTATAAATTTTAACAAAAAAAATATATTTTACAAATATAGTAATTCTTGTATCTTTATATATTTATATTATGCTCAAAATGTACTGTTAGTTAAATATTTTCTGATTATCATCATATTTGGTATGACAGTTTTAGGAGAGTCTTGTCCGCAAGTACAAAGTACTTGTTCCGTGATCATTCATTTAGACAACATTCGAAACTACAAGACTTGCGTTCGCATAAAGCAGCGACGAATTTTTGCCAGTAATCTAAATTACTGATATTTTAAGACAAGCAGTTGAAAGCAGTTAAAGTACGTTGGAACGTAGATTATTAGTGAAAATTAATACAGAACTATAACCTAAGACCGTTTTATTTTGAATGAAATTAATTTTTATTTCCTACATTTTCTTTATATTTTTAATTATATAAATATCATAGTGAAATAACTAAAAACATAAATTTATTATAATGAATTTTATTTAAAAAGAATATTCACTTTATACTAGATATACATATTTAATCTAATATTTTAAACTCAACGTGAGAAATTCAAATCTCTTTAGATACTATCGCAGAGATTTAAAATCTGAGAGCACGATTACTTGATCATAAAAGAATCTTTCGTTCAGAATATGAAACTTATCAGCACGCGACGTTGAAAATAAAAGAAGTGCTATTTCAACACTTTCATTTGTTTCTATAGCAGTTGCTCGCATTTCAAATGTTTCACAGAGAATAGTGAAAGAAAGATGGAAGATGGAAAAAAAACAATGGCGGAATATTAATACCTGTCATGAGTTGTCAGAAAAATGTGATTATGAATTATATGAGAATGTTGGTTTGGTTAATAAAGTGTTGCTTAGCAACCGTAATTGGTTACTATACAGGTAACTAATGAAATTGTTAACTTAAAATGTATATACGATAAATACTATTGATATTTTTATTGAAATATTAAGTGAGAATAAATTTTCCCTATTAGCTAAACAATATTTATTATTATTTTTAAAAAATTTAAATATCTTTTATTCTAAGAATTTTTTTTAATGCATTCTTTTTGAAATTAAATTATATACGAATATAATTATGAACTTACAAAAAAAAACTAGCTATCTTGAAAGGCATAAATAATATAGAAAGAATTCAATAAATTTATATTTATTTAGTATTCAAAGGTCTTTGTCTAAAGATTGTTAAGTTTCATTAAAAAGTGAAATGTTAACTGCCTAAATCTGTAGCTCTTCCTGTAGAATTTAGAATTCTCATTGTATTTTTCTTAATAAGTCCTAATTAGATACAGTGTCAATAGGAAAATTGAAAGTTGATACTTATAACTCAAAAATAATAAGTTATAAAATTGAATACCTTATGTTATTGGAATCTATCTAACAAAATGCCTAAAGAAATTTAAAATTATCTACAAGAAATTCAGAAGAGTTTTGAAGAAAAATTAACTAAAGATCGACTTGAAATCGAGAAAAAATTATTGGCATTAATAATAATAATTATGTCTGAAAATTTTAAAAATCTATAGAAAACATTGTTTTATTGTTGGCAATGACTTTATAGTATTATTTGTTTCACAAAATTTGAGTTTTTGCTTATTTTTTAGTGAATAAATGATTTTTTTCAAACTATTTAAACTATTATTATAATAAATTGAAAATTGCTTTAGATTTAAGTTCTGTTTTATTTTTCTTATTAAAAATAAACGTTTCGATTCACTAGACATGAACATTTATTAGGAAAATAAAAATACAAATGACAAATAAATAAACGAAAATTATTGTTAGAAATATGTATCTCTGTAAGAAAAAAATGATTTTATTTAATTTAATTCCTTCGGACTAATTTATGTTTTTTCATTATTATAATGATGGAGATTTTTTTAAAATAACTAAAATTGTTTCTTTTATAGTATTCGAGATCTTCACATATAGCAGCTTAAATAGAAAACTCGGTTAAATTTCGTAATATATCATATTTCTTTTATTTGTTTTTGTATTTGCATGTTTATCAACAATTTCAATAGAAGATATTCTAATGATTTATTTAACATTTTACACCTGTTTCTAGCATTTATTACCTTTATCGTTGTGATTTACAAAATAGAAATATTTTTCTAGCAAGTTTATTAATATCTTAGCCAGTATATTTCTACATTTGCAACTAACTTGTAGAAATCCTACGCACTTTTTTCCCCAGTTTGTATACGTAAAGAATATGTTATAAATTTAACAAAACATATTTATTACTTGAAGTTTTACAAACTTTCTTATTGGCGTGCTAAAATTTGTGTCAGACACTTTTGCACATAAATTATATTTCTGCCCAGTATGATGTCATACCTTTTTGGGAATATTGCAATAAAAAATATGATTGATTTTTTGTAATAACAGCTGTAAAGGTATACTTCCAATTTTCGGCTATTTAAATACGAAGTTAATAGCAAAACTTTTTCCATCTTGCACTCAGATCATGTTAAAAATAAATTAACAACAGAACCGTGTGAATATTTCAGTTTGTAACGTTTTTCCACCGTTTAAACTGTGCACACAAAATGTACAAAAAAATTGTGCGTCTGGACTTGAAATAGTAATTTGTAAAATTATTAAATTTTAATGATTAAAATTATATAAAATTATAGTAAATTAGCGTAATATAAATATGTTGTATATAAAGTTAATGAATCTATTTGATATTTGTAATCATAATAATTTGATATTATTGGAATTGCAACATTTATTTCGCGCGAAATGTCAAACTAATAGTTAAATTTAATTTCTAACGTTATTAAAATTAGTAATTATTTGTTGATAAAACATTGATTAAAATTGAAAATGTGTAATATTTTATAAGTTTATGTATAATTTGGTTTTAATGTTGAATTTATTGTAATTACTGTGAAATTAAATTAATTTAACATTAGAAATGCGAAGTATTAGTTTTGAGCGTTCTTTTTAGTAAAGAACTTTAGTCGAACTTACATACATACCTACATACATACACAATCACGCCACGTACCCAAAAGGGTGTGGCACAAACTCTTTTCATCACCCCGAAATTAGTCGCCTCCAAACATTCCTATCCAAACAAGCAACTTTCGCTTCATCCACATTCATTATTCCTCTCATACATGCTCTTTTATTCGCACCACTTGGAAACTTTCGCTCACGCAAAACACTCTCAATCATACCACTTCAACTACTCATCGGACGTCCACGCAAAAGTATACCATCAAAATCATTCAAATAAATCTTTTTAACCAAATGTTCATTAGACATTCGCTCAACATGTCCGAACCATCTTAACTGACTAACACGGCAACTTTTGCTACAACATTTTTTTTCAATTTCACACTCATCATACACTAATTTATTTTGTACCCGATTTCTTCTATTTTCACCACATACTCCACGTAAAAATCTCATTTCTACAGCAGTCATTTTCCGTTTATGCTTTTGCAACCAAACCCAACATTCACTACCATACGTCAACGTAGGCACTAAAACTGCATTGTACATACTTAAACGGGCTTCTTTGGAAACATTTACATTCCTAGCAAAAGTTTCCAAAGCACCCAAAACCTTACAACCAGCATGAAATGAAAAAGACAACTAATTAGTTTCAGCACATTCTAAAAAAAGCAAAAAAAATATATTAAAAACAATAAATTTTTTAAAATATTAATCATGTTATCTAAAAATCAAACTTCAAAATTGAAAAACCCAAAACGTGACCACTTCATCTTTAAACAAACAAATAGTTCAAGGCATATCCGCTAGTATGCGCTTCTATCATTCCATATCGAAAACAAACGTGATAAACACGATTGCAAAATCTTACAATTTATGTCGAAAAAACCGAACTTGTCAAAATCAATAAAGAAGTAAAAACTACTGTCTATAACGTTCCGAAGCACAGCACGATCTGTCGAGAGCGAAGCACGCAAATTCGTTTTCTTCTTGCACTGCTGTGTTGTTCTGTCATTGATTGCAAATTATATTCGACAGATACATTGCACAGAAAATGCACTATAGTTTAAGAATGGTTTCGTTGAATGCAACAGGAGACGATTTATATTTCATGACTGCACAATGCTTGTATATATATTATGCAAAATCATTGTGTATTTATTCAGTTAGATGTAAATTATCGTATAATATTTTCATTGCTCGATGATGATATGGTTTATACAGTGACAAAGAATGGCGTAGTAATTTGTTTGAGATGATGATTAAGTAATTGATTAGTTGCATAAAATAGTTTTGATTTATTGGAAATATAAAAATGATATGCACTTTTAAAATTCTGCAGAAAAATGCTCGTTTTATTTGGGCATAAATGATTTCTCAATCACTGAAAGATAAAAAAATTGAAATAAAACGACTTTAGATTGTAGTTCTGTATTAATATTTATTACTAATTAACGTTTCGTTGAACTCGACGTGCATCAGAAGACATTTTTATAGATAATTTTGTTTAAACTTTTTTTAGACACCTTTTTATGTAGTAGATTCCAATGACATAAGATATTCATAGTAAAAAATCTTTCAGAACTTATTATATTAAAATAGAAAGGCTTTAGGTTTTAGTTCTGTATTAATTTTAATTAAAAATCGACGTTTCGACCTACTCTATGTGTATCTTTTTCAGAAAATAATGATACAAATGATATATATATATATATATATATATATATATACAGTAAATAAATAGGACATAGAAATCAAGTTACTAGGTAACAAAATATGTAACTAGAATATAAAATTTTATAGTAATTTATAAAGAAAAAATATATAAAAAAAACTTTTTAAAAACCACGCTTATATTTAAATGCACTAAAAAGAGGAAAATAATTTTTTTTTTGGTTATCCAAATTTTTTTTAGAAAGAAATGAAAGCGTGGAGCGCCAGGAAACTATATATTTCGCAATGATTATTAAACGCTCCACGCTTTTATTTTTTTCTAAAAAATTTTGGATAACCAGAAAAAAATTTATTTTCCTCTTTTTAGTGCATTTAAATATAAGCGTGGTTTTTAAAAAGTTTTTTTTATATATTTTATTTTCTGCTTTTTAGTCTTGTCGTCTTGTCATATCTTGTAATCGGTTTTAAATGTCAAGTTTTTTTTTTGTTAAAATATTGTGTTGTCTTCTGAAATAAAACTACATGCAAAATTTCAGTGAGATCAGATGATAGGAAGTGGTCTAAAAATTGGTTACAAGATTTGACCGTGACAACCCGTGACATGACGGGACAACAAAGTGAGCTAATATAAGAGTGGTAAAAAGATAACATCAATCGGTGTGAAAGTACTGATTAAAATAAAATTTGGCTTCTTTTAATTAATAATTTATAAAATTTTATAATTTAGTTACTTATTTTGTTTCCTAGTAACTTATTTTCTAAAAGAATTTAGGATTTAGTTCTGTATTAATTTTAATTAAATATTGACGTTTTAATGTATACTCTACGTACATCATCAGGAAAAATGATACAAATGACATATACAGTAAATAAACTAAATGCGTCGATTATTAATAAATATAAATACAGAACTAAAGCCGTTTTATTTTAATACAATGAGTTCTAAAAGATTTTTACTATGTTAAAAAATTGAAATTTATTTTTCGGCCAAGTGTTTCCAATTTTATTTATTCTTAAATAAAACTTATTAGTGATTGGCTAAAAATGTATCCTCAGAATAGACATTTCAATTTTAAAATTATTCCGAAAATAAATTTATTTTAAATTTTGGAAATACTGGGTCTTAGTTACTCAAAAACAGTTACGTTGATATGTTGTGTAAGAATTACATCTTCTATGCTAGATAGGGTGTAATATCGGGAATAATAAAAACATGTTTTAATTTAAACGTTTCTTGACTCATTCAGACTACCTTACTTATCATGAAATTAGTGTTATGTTTTAGTGGTAATGCTATCAAATTAATTTCGGGATAGTGGAAAGAGTTTGTGCCACACTCTTTTATATTCATGGCATAATTGTGTCTGTATGTATATACTTTATATAATAGAACATATGGCAATTTCTAAATTTAGCAAATTGCTTAAAATAGATCACAGATTAAAGAGAACAACTTTTTTTTTACGTAAACCAACACATTTACATATAAAATTAAATAAATATAAAGCGCTTATCCATATTCATCTATAACTGATTAACATACCAGCATTACCTCGGTCAAATCGAACAACAAAACCGTAAACTGGTAGTCAGCTGTTTTACGATGTTTTTTTGTTTGAGGTTAACCTATTCCGTAACTTCATAGCACAGTACTGTCTTCAGCATAAATATGTATACAGTTTTTTTCTTCTTCTAATTATCTTACAAGCAAACATATCGAGGTGTCCATCACCGATTTATATGAGCAATGGGTATTCAAGTAGAACACTAAAAACTAAGCGACACGTATTTTTTTATCGGTAACCATCAAGGTTTAAAGGGTAAAAATCACCCCCAAAGTTTAGATTAAAATTTATTTTTTTCTCGAAAACTAAGTTTTGTTTTTAAATATGGAGTAAAATATATGTCAAACTTTACAAATTGTATTGAAAAAGTAATACCATTGGTTCTTAAAACAAGAAGGTACGTTTATACTTTTGTTCTAGGATGCATAGTTTTCGAGAAAAAAAAATACTTTAAACTTTGGGGTGATTCTTACTCTATAAACCTTGACGGTTGCCGATAAAATAAAATGGACAGGGCCGAGTTGTCTCCCAAAATTTGATATTGTATCTGAGACGAAAAAAAGTCATGACCGAGTTGTCTCCCGTGCATGGTTGAGATTAAGTCGTCATTTGCGCCGATGAGATAAGCGCCTATATTGAATAATAACATAACTAAACCTTAAACCTTAACCTAACCTACCTTAAGCCAATAGTAGCGCAAATGATATACCAGTATTGGCGCAAATAATATATATTATAGATAAGGCGCATTTTAAATCTTGGGAGACAACTCGGACATGCTCGGGAGACAACTAGGTCACGAAAAATCTTTACCTGACTATCACGGGTGACAACTCGACTCGTCCGAAAAAAATACTTGTCGCTTAGGTTTTAATGTTCTATTTGAATACTAACGCTGGACACTTCGATATGTTTGCTTGTTAGTATTCGAACATTTGTTAATGGAATATAACATTGTGTGCAGTTGTAGAGTAGGTGATACATTGATGAGACCAATTCAACGCCTTCTCTGATCTGGTTTATTTCAAGGTTATTTTCTCAAATGTCCGCTGGGGGGGGGGGCAAAGGGGGTTGCTGAGTGTATGTATCCGGGTCCGGGTAGCATCTTACTAATACTTATGTACATAAATATTGATACAAATGAGCTTGTATTGTTAATGTAATTGTGTTTATATATCGGATCATTATTTATTCATGCGAAACACTTGTTTTTCTTTTGTTTTATGTGATGTCACTTGTTCGATTGTTTTAATTATGTAGATGAGATTGTTCTGTGATTAGATGAGAATCAGGAAAGGTATTTATTTATGACTTTAGACTTGTTAGGTTATGTGGATTTAATTGTGTAATTTATTTCTTAAACACAAGTTCTCAAACTTTAATTACCTATATGTAATTGTATTATATAATATGACTGTATTGTAAAATGGATATATTTTGGCGATATTGAGTTTGGGCGTTTACATTGATGTCCGATTAGTAAATGAATCATAACTGAAAATATTATGTAAATAGATGGTTCTAAGAGAAGAAATGTAAGAATCCAACATACAATAACTCTATAAACGACATTGAATCAGCTTGACGGCGTTTTTTGAAATTTTTATTCATAAAATTGTTTGGTATGTATTCTCCTATACTTATTCTTACTTTCTTTATTTCAATTTCATACTTCACAATATTGCAGAACTATTTCATCTTTGACTTTTCTTTTTAAGTTAACTAATAACTTCATCGATGACTCTACACTACTCTCTCAACTACAATTTCTTCTTCTTTCCTCTACAAAAAGTACAAATATTTTTTATCTGCCTTTTGCTTATTCTAGTCTTCTAACAAAGTGTCTTATTTATCATATGTTTTCTCAGTTAATAAATTATAATTAAATATAGATATTTTTTCAAGTTCTTTACATATTTTTATTAATTATGTATACATTGTACACAATTAATGTTTTTAAGTAAATTTATATATTATGTGAATATTTTATAAGTTTATATTTATATTATTTGCGCTATTTAACTGGACTGTTGCTTGTTTGGTGTAGTTAAATAAATAAATAAAATGTGCAATAACAATATATTGCACAAATGAACTCATGCGAAAATCTAATATTAATGAAACGAGCGACTTGAATTTATGAACAACAAACATTTGCTTTTACTGGGCGTTTGTCAGTTTTTTTTCCCTGTTTGTAAATATTCCGCCAACTAGATTTGCAGTTTGAATTTATTATAAACTGTTATGCTAACGAATATGGTATACAGGTTATTTTTTTCACTGACCAATAGATATTTTCACTATGAATTTATTAATAAATTGTAGTTGATATTATAGTAAGATATAGATTTGTAATTTCTGAGAATAATTTTACAGCTGTATTATATTGTATATAGTGTTTGATATTATCAAATTAAAAATTTGCAATTATTATTTAGACCAAAATATTTATAATATAACTATTTTCGCTTAGTTTTAATGTGCTGTATTTGTAAAATCAAAGATATCCCGTTTTATACTATACAGAGTGATTACAAAATAATAAGAAATATTACAAGATGACATTCAGCGACTTTTAGAATTATTATTATTTCTCAACACTTTATCGAAACTTTCCCGGATTATACCCGGAGTTATACTCCGTTATTTTAACCGTTTATATATATATATATATAGGGTGTTTAGGGTTGTTTTAGGGTGCGATAGTACACCTCAAAAATGATTCGATAAACCTTAAAAGGCCTCAGTAAAAGTCGTCTCATAAGCAAGATAATAATTCTTGTAGTTGTATATAAATAAAACTACTTTCGGTTTAAGTTCTGTTTTAAGATTTATTTATAATTAACGTTTTGACGAAAATTGACGTTTTACAGTAAAATTATAAATAAATTTTAGAACAGAACTTAAACCGAAAGTAGTTTTATTTTATAAAATGCAAAACTAAAAGAATATAATTATCTTGCTTTTGAGATGAAATTTAAAAATGAAATACATTTTTTGTTCTACAAGAAATGATAGGGCTGTTTATATAATAATTATCAAACATCTTTTGTTAGAAATGATAAGTAATATATGGTTATTGATTTCAAATATTAATTAAGAAGACGTGATGTTTACTCACTTAACAATTGGTTACCATGGTGATGCCGTGATAACGTTGACATTTGCTCAAAAGTTTTGTTCAATTTGTAGAATATTATCCGATGAAAGGCTAATTAGAATCATATTCTAAGTAATTTTTCAATTAACCTTGAGAATTGAAGATGTTTTTGCATAAATTATAATAACTGATCATTAATACGATAGAATGTTTTGTAGCAATGTTATAGTCGAAGTCAAACTTGTTAGATGTGATTCAATCGACGATAATAATTTTATGTTTCTTTAGATAATAAACATTGTAATTTCGACTATTTGCACAACAGATTGTTCAAATTAACGCGAGATGTAATAAATACGTCAGGTTAGATTAGGTTAAGTTATTATAAAGCAATTAGATCATAAAAAAAATAAAAGATAACATCAATCACTGTAAAAGCACTGGCTTAAATAAAATTTGACTTCCATTAACTAAAAATTAATAAAAAATTTTATGATTTAGTTACTTATTTGTTATTTCACTGTTCTATTATTTATTGTAAATGTCATTTGTATCAGTTTTTTTGATGAAGACGGACATTGAGTTTATCGAAACGTCGATTATTAACAAATATTAATACAGAACTATAACATTAAGTCGTTTTATTTTAATATAATAAATTCTGAAAGATTTTTTTACTATGTTAATTAACGTTTTGTCTGACGTCACATTTAACAACTTTGATTAATTTTATTGAATAAAAGAATTTTATCTTTTTTTTTGCGTTAAAACAAAAACAATTAATTATTCGAATTCAGGTAAATTTTTGTGACGATTTTTAATTGTTTATTTTTCATGAATGAATCCGGGAATTTTTGTTTGTTTGTCGTAAAATATGACTATAAATGCAAATAATATTATTAATGGTTGTTGCTATTTTTGTTTGATTGTCATTTATAATTAGTTGGGAATATTTTTAGACTTAATGACGTAGTTTATGATTTAGAAAGATTTTCACATAAATATTTGTTTAATGATTCAAAGGAAATAATATTTTAGTTAAAGATTTATTTTAATATTGATAATAAATGAATAGACAGAATTCAGTTGTATACTAATTATTACTACACCAGTCGACAATTTCTACATTTAATATAATAAAAAATCTTTCAAAACTCATTTTATTAGAATAAAACGACTTTAGATTCTAGTTCTGTAATAATTTATTAATAAATTAACGTTTCGACGAACTGAACATGCGTCTTTATCTTTTTTTCTGATAAAGACGCACGTTCAGTTCGTCGAAACGTTGAATTATTAATAAATTATTACAGAACTAGAACTTAAAGCCGTTTTATTCTTTACGTTTAATATTAATGTTTATAAAAAATTTGCTGTTGCCACCACAGAACCGACCGTTATTGTATTAAATAAATGTATGGAATAAAAAAATTTGAATAACAACAACTATTGTAGTCATCATGATAACTTGAAACAAAAATTTCTTGAGATAAATATGCCACGTATTTACAGAATTATATTTATATATATATATATATATATATATTATATATATATATAAAATTAATATTTTTTACATTTCAATTTTTTATTTTCAATAATTTTTCCTGCCAAACCAGAATGAGTTAGAGAAAAAAGTTACTTAGTTATTATGTAGCTAATTTTTTTCTCTATTTTACTGAATTTTTTCAGATTTTTTTGAGCAAATTTTGAAAAAATCCCAAGGGTGCGTCTTATGTTTAACTTTAAATATCTCAAAAAATAGTGACTTTATCGTTACGAAGGAAGAGTATGTTTTTTACACAGAAAGTACTGGAGAATCGAAAATTTGTGCTAAAATGACAATTCCGCCAGTGGCGTAGAATTTAGGAAAGATCAACCTCTCACTTGCCCCTGTTGTACGCCACTGGCACTAGCCAGAAACTTTTGTTTAACATAATTTAGTATGGTGTACGGTACCTACACTTTTTGCCAAATATGATAAGGATACGTCAAATAGTTTTTAAGTACTGGGCAAAAATCGTTTTTAAATTTTTAAATAAAACACCCTGTAGCTCAGTAAGGAGCCACATTTTATCTAAGTGTTTTGGGTCAAATCTTCATATTCTGAGCCCAGGATACTCCAGTTAAAATATTTCCGATTAATTACAAATCACCCTGTATATATATATATATATATATATATATATATATATATATATATTATAAAAATAAAAATTATAAAAGAAATATTTAGCCGTATCAAAAAATGTTTCAAATAACAGTTGTTACTTATAACTTGCTTAGCAACTTTTATTAATATATTTTTTCGAAATATTCCTCGGCTGTTGCTGTTGACATAAATAAATTTCCACTTACGGTTGGCAGATCTTTACCAAAAGTTGATCAAATTGAGATATTTACCTAGAAAAAGGTATATGTTTGCGTGGACGTCCGATGACTAGATGGAGTGGTATGATGGAGAGAAGAGGAATAGAAGAGGTATCATTACAGGTATCATGAATATACATGAAGCTAGAGTTGCTTGTCTGAATGGGAATGTATGGAGAAAACTAATTTCGGCATAATGGAAAGAGTTTGTGCCACACTTTTTTGGGTACATGGTGTAATTGTCAATGTATTATATATATGTACTTTTAAAGCAAAAGTAAAGTAGAACTTTACGAACAAAAATCTTACAGTCCACAAATTTGTAATAACCCTAAATGATTCAATTAGCTTGGCCAATTTGAAACACAGCGAAAAACTATTAGCGAAACTTACATAATTATCCAATTAATCAAATATTTTCAAATCGATTATAGATACTTCTAACAGATCTATAATTATCTCTTGCGGGCAATTAATAAAATATTTATTACGCTTTCCGAATCACAAATTTTCAAATGTAATAAACAACTTTTATATACGCACATAGTTTACTTACTTATAGCTGACCTAAAAAATAAAAAAACCTTTTAACCAATATATATTCTGTACGTATTAGTTTTGCCGCTTAAAAAATAAATTAATGATAGTAATTTATGGCAAATATCGTTAGAGAAAATCAGCAACTAAATCAGATTATTGGACTATAGAGTGCAATTGAGATTAACTTGGATTATCGATTTTATTTATTTTATATAAATTAGGAGTATTATTTATCATATGGTACAATTACAGAAACTATAAATATTACACTATTGTCAGTATGCATAAACATATAACGGTTCGTTAAATTGAAAATTCTTGGCTCTCGCAAGAAATTTTGTTGCAATATACATATGAGTAGAAAGATTTCTTACCGAATCTAAGAATTTTCATTTTAACGAACGCTATGAACGCTATTTTATGAGCGCTATGAAAATAAGCAAAGTTTGGATATACGTTATTACAGTATATTTAAACTATGTTTTTGAATTTTTATATCAAAAAATGTTTTCAAATTGTGACGTTAGGCGTCGATTTGTCAGCCCTATGTCGAAAAAAACCCTGGCCACTTGTACCGTCCCCTGGGAAGTTCTGAAACATAATACAAATTTTTTTTTAAAATATTCTAAAACTAAAATAAAAAAAACTACCAGTCATGGTAGTTACGCGTTTTTAAATTTTGGAAAATTATAAAAATGGTGCCTGTTTGAAAAAAGAGATATCAGTAGTACCATTTTTGAAAATTTAATTTTGTATAATTACGTCTTAAAGCGAATTAAATCGGGTGATAGTTTCCGAGATTTTGGCGGGACAAGCTTGAAAAACATGGTTTCGTAGAAAACGTGTTTAAAGGTTGAAGATAGTTTTTTACTACCCGATCTGAACGTATTATCTGCTTTGATACAACTTTGTATTGGTTATTGTAACTCCGGCAAAAGTTCAAATTTCAGAAAACAGTTTAAACACATTATTCTACACATTATAATCTTTTAGAAAATGCAAAATCGTCTTTTATAAGTTTCAGAGTGGTATATCTCTCTTAATTAAATAATAAAATTGCAACTGTCATATTATAATTATTGTGAAATAGATTAGTATATGATGAGTGTGAAATTGAAAAAATGTTGTAGCAATAGTTGGAATTAGTCAGTTAAGAAGGTTCGGACATGTTGGGCGAATGTCTAATGAACGCTTGGTTAAAAAGATTTATTTGAATGATTTTGATGGTATACGTTTGCGTGGACGTCCGATGAGTAGTTGGAGTGGTATGATTGAGAATGTTTTGCGTAAGCGAAAGTTTCCAAGTAGTATGAATAAAAGAGCATGTATGAGAGGTATTATGAATGTGGATGAAGCGAAAGTTGCTTGTTTGGATAGGAATGTTTGGAGGCGACTGATTTCGGGATGATGAAAAGAGTTTGTGCCACATCTTTTTGGGTACATGGCGTGATTGTGTATGTATGTATATATGTGAAATATTATTCATATTAGATCAAAAAGTGCAATCTTTTGAACGTATCGTAAAAAGTACTATTACACAACATAAAAATTATGGCTTTATTGCATTCTGCATAAAATAAAATTAACTATATTGCATAAGCCTTCAGATCAAACATAAATATCCATTAAAAATACTGTTTTGTTATATTAATTTATTATTGGATATAAATATAAAGATTTAATATTTCATAAAACTAATAAAACACTTAAACAAATATAAAACTAACTTCTGTAATAAATATTTAATATATTGTAATAACATGCAAAAATTTTAAAAACCCGTCTTTTTGCAATATTGCATTATAATACCGCTATAAAATAAATTAATATCGCATACATATGTATATAAAATAATAAACCTGAAATATATATATATATATATATATATATATATATATATATATATATATATATATATATATATATACAGGGTGTTTCACAACTTAGAGCAAAAAATTAAAAGGTATATTCTGTACGACGTGCTGATCATGAAACAAAAAGAATTTTTTTAAAATTTGCAAAAAAAATTGCATCGTATTTCAAGCAAACATTTTTTTTGCCACTGGTCGATAGTTATTTTTAATAATTGTTTTCAAATCGTCTACAATGAAAGTAATTGTTTACGTAATATCTAATACTAATAAAATGTGTAATAGTTTAATTAATAATTTAATTTAATTTGATAGGTAGTGGGTAGGTAGTCTTTCGTCGACATTGCTGTTAATTATTATTATCTTTGCTGGTGCACTGTTCTCATTTTACAGTGAATAGCAGTGTAGTGTAGTTTTTGTTAAAATGAATGCATTTAGTAACAGTGAATTAGTGGACATGATGTTAATTTATGGCGAAGCACGGCAAAATTCGTTATTGGCACGACGTCTGTATGCTGAACGTTATCCTTTACGCCGATTACCCACTCCCCGTTCGTTTGTGAGGATAGTCCAGCGCCTTCGAGACACAGGATATGTGCAACCTAATCGTGGGAGAGGTGGTGGCCGCCAGCATCAACACGACAATATGGTTAATGATATCTTAGATGCTGTACATGCTGAACCAACTATTAGTACCCGAAGAGCGTCTCAACAATTAGGAGTATCACATAGTTCAGTATGGCAAATTTTAAGAGATCAAAACTACCACCCATTCCATTTTCAACGGGAACAGGGGCTAACAGAACCTGACTATCAGTTTAGAGTACGATTTTGCAACTGGCTTTTACAAAAACACACTGAAAATCCGAATTTCCCCTCGTACATCATATTTTCTGATGAGGCTACTTTTACGAGGGAGGGAGTTCATAACTATCATAACTCTCATTATTGGAGTCAAGTAAATCCACACGTTGTTGTACGGGGCAGTTTTCAGCATCGTTTTTCGATAAATGTTTGGGCAGGTATTGTTAATGGAATATTACTTGGGCCGTACATTCTACCAAATAGGATGACTGGAGCTAATTATTTATTGTTTTTACAAAATACTTTGCCAGAACTTCTTGAAAATGTGCCTTTAAATGTGCGTCAGCAGACATGGTTTCAGCACGATGGTGCGCCATCACACTATGCTCTAAATGTAAGAGAACATTTAAACCAAGTGTTTGAGGACAGGTGGATTGGTCGCGGTGGACCTGTAGCTTGGCCTGTTAGATCCCCTGACCTAAATCCGCTGGATTTTTATTTTTGGGGTCATTTTAAATCCCTCGTCTACGACAACCAAAATGCGCCGGAAAACGAAGAAGAACTTAGGCAGAGAATAGAAAATTCAGCAGAAATAATACGAGAACAAAATTCGTGTCAAGACTGTACTAGGTCATTAATTCAACGTGCTGCAATGTGTGTAGGGATGAATGGTGCAAATTTTGAACAGTATTTGTAGTTTTGCGCTTCAGGTATGTTATTTCAAAAATTATCTTGATATTAAATAATACAATGCATTAATATTATAAATTATTTTGTATTCAAAACAATTATTGTCTCTAAATAAAACTAACATTACATAATGTTTCTTTGATAATTAATTTCATTTAATATTTCTTTCTATGACGTATGCTACTCCAGTGGTTCAAAAAATGTCTATTTCAAGTAAACTACCCTTAACTTTGCGAATTTTAAAAAAATTCTTTTTGTTTCATGATCAGCACGTCGTACAGAATATACCCTTTAATTTTTTGCTCTAAGTTGTGAAACACCCTGTATATATACATAAATATATAAATTGTTAATTACATATACACTTATCTAAGAATTCCATTGAATCATCTTGCCATAAAAAACTTGCTGTAAGTGTAATAATAAAATATGCAAAATAAGACAAATGATAATAGACTATATCATTCAATAAGCATATTGCAATAATTATTATAAAACAAATTGTTATGCAACATTGCTTTTATATCTGTGTTATAAAACAATACATATATATAAATAAAAAAAAAATCTGCTGCGGCCACCACAGAATCAATCATCACCACAAAATACTTTCCAACAAGAAAAATTATTATATCGTATCATAATTATGTTAACAATTTTATAAATTTATATATAATTTACCGTAATCATGGCATAGTATATTATGTTACGAGGAGCAGAAAGTGATTATTGTATTGAGCGAAGATACTTGCGGTCAAGGCATATCCGAGGTTAAGCAATCTGGGCGAAACATATAAAAAGCATTTTGCTGCGGGTGACATACGCCATTGTTTCTTCAAGCGTTCCAAACGAAACTAAAATACCAAGTAACTTTAATCTTACTAGAAGTTGTAAAATAGCAAATATAAAATAAAATCTGAATTTTACGATTAGATTCTGTTTAATTATTTTATAAAAACGACGTTTCGACGAAACTGAACGCTTGTTTTCAGCAGGTTAAAATTTATCAATGACATTAAAGTTTCCAAGTAGTAGGAATAAAAGAGCATGTATGAGAGGAATTATGAATGTGGATGAAGCGAAAGTTGCTTGTTGGATAGGAATGTTTGGAGGCGACTGATTTCGGAATGATAAAAAGAGTTTGTGCCACACCCTTTTGGGTACATGGCGTGATTGTGTATGTATGTATTAAAGTAAACAACAGTACATAGCAACAAGTTACTAAACTTATAATTAACTAGATCATAATTTATAGATTTTTAATTAATGGAAGCCAAATTTTATTTAACTCAGTGCCTTCACAGTGATTAATGTTATTCTTTTCTTTATAAATCTCTATTACTTCTCTTATTAATCTGCTGCTAATATTGATAACAGTTTTTTTAAATTTTAATACAATGAGTTGTTAAAAACAGTTTACTATAGTAAATATATTTATATGTTATTTATATTTGTTATGTGACTTGTAAGAATTAATGTTTTTTGGTTCAATATATAATTTTGACAAATTTTGCCGTGTATTTACTATGTTGGGTTTGGTTGCAAAAGCATAAACGGAAAATGACTGCTGTGGAAATGAGATTTTTATGTGGGGTATGTGGTGTAAATAGGAGAGATCTGGTACGAAATAGATTAGTGTATGATGAGTGTGAAATTGAAAAAAATGTTGTAGCAAAAGTTGGTGTTAGTCAGTTAAAATGGTTTGGACATGTTGAGCGAATGTCTAATGAACGTTTGGTTAAAAAGATTTATTTGAATGATTTTGATGGTATACGATTGGGTGGACGTCCGATGAGTAGTTGGAGTGGTATGATTGAGAGTGTTTTGCGTGAGCGAAAGTTTCCAAGTAGTAGGAATAAAAGAGCATGTATGAGAGAGGAATTATGAATGTGGATGAAGCGAAAGTTGCTTGTTTGGATAGAAACGTTTGGAGGCGACTGATTTCGGGATGATGAAAAGAGTTTGTGCCACACTCTTTTGGGTACATGGCGTGATTGTGTATGTATGTATGTATGTATTTACTATTATTATACATGTTTGCGTAAATCTTCGCTATCATTTCTTTCATTACAACATTTCCAATTAAGCTCTTGTCAAGTAACAAGCGATAAGATAAACTCGGAAAGGTAACTGAAAAACAGTAGGAGACAAATTTCAAATAATATTGAGTCATGGACGCAAATTACGAGCAGAACGACTAACCGGCCGAATCATTAAATTTACCACCCAACATGAGTTAATTATTGTACGTTCCACCTGACAAACAATTAATAAGTTTTTCACTATCTGATCTTAAAATATATGCACACACACACACACACATTACCCACACTTGCACACAATGGATTGACATAAATACATATCTAATTTACTGATCAATTCTTTCGCACATTTTTATTTGGTTTGGTTTCAATGACGATGGTTTTTCAAAAGAAAATTTTCTAGAATTTTTGTTTCGCTTTTGATTTGAACTAATTTGGATTGTGGTTCAGTTAATAAGACGTTTGTCGTGAAAGCAAAAAGTCCCGGGTTCGAATCCCCGCGATTCTCAATATATTTTTTCCAAATTTATTAAATTTTCTAATTATATATTAGTTTGATGTGATTAAGTGGAAATTAAAATATTTGTTAAATCTTATACACTCTAAAAAAAAATATATATATATAATTTTACCTACAAACAATGATACACTATGATGTCCAGATTTCTAGGTATAATTACTCAACTGCTGTAATTTTACATAATTGTTTAAAAATACATAATATCGGAACTACGAACTTTATGTAATATGATATTACCAACGGGATGGAAAAGTACATAAGTAATGTTACAGTTTTTTTTAGTAAAGCCTCTTTTAGTAAATTTACAGAACTTCAGTAAATTGCTGTAAGGAATTTTCCATAAATAGCTAAAATTGTTTAGTTCTGTAATATTATTGTTAGTATAATTACATACATTTCTAAATTTACCATGAAGGATGTATTTTGAAATGAATCAATTACACATAAAATATTTTATTAGTATTATTACACAAAATATGTACTAAGTGCCATTATTTTCATGAATTGTTACAGATATTAATATACCAGGCTGTAATTTTACATAATTCAAGAAGTTATACCAACAATAATTTTACATTAAGTATGTGATGCAATTTGCAGAAAGTAAGCAATTTTAAATACTTATTAGGTCATTTTTACTTATTTTATGTGATTATTATTAATACACACATACATACATACTTACACAATCACGCCATGTACCCAAAAGGGTGTGGCATAAACTTTTTTCATCATTCCGAAATCAGTCGTGTCCAAACATTCCTATCCAAACAAGCAACTTTCGCTTCATCCACATTCATAATTCCTTTCATACATGTTCTTTTATTCCTACTACTTGGAAATTTTCGTTCACGCAAAACATTCTCAATCATACCACTCCAACTACTCATCGGACGTCCACGTAAACGTATGTAAAAATTATAGAATTTTGAGGTAGAAATATTTTCATCAGGTTAAAATTTATCAATGACATTAAAGTAAACAACAGTACATAGCCACAAGTTACTAAACTTATAATTAACTAGATCATACAATTTATAGATTTTTAATTAATAGAAGCCAAAATTTTATTTAACTCAGTGCCTTCACAGTGATTAATGTTATTCTTTTTTTTATAAATCTCTATTTCTTCTCTTATTAATCTGCTACTTTATATTGATAACAGTTTTTTTAATTTTAATACAATTAATACAATTTAATAATTGAGCAGCATGTAAAATAAAATCCAAGTAGTTTTATTTAAAAAAACGTGACCTACACCCCTGTTTGAGAAGAAATTAAATTAATACAATTTAATATAATTTTTTATAATAAAATTTTACTACTATTTTTTTGTAATTTCACAAGCAAAAATTAACAGTTTTTTTTTAATTTTAATACAATTAATACAATTTAATATAATTTTTTGTAATAAAATTTTACTACTATTTTTTTGTAATTTCACGAAAAAAAATTTACAGTGTAGCTAATAAATCTTAGTAATGAAATATGTATTTGTAATACTCCTATGTAAATTCGTCTATAATTATTGATAAATCTTTTAATGAAACAACCAATTAAAACCCCCTTTACATTATAATTTATGCAAGGCAAAATTTTTCTACCAACTAAAAACCTTGTTACAATTTATTTAAACAGCATTATAAATTAGTTTTAAAAACCTCAAAGTAAAGTATTACTTAACTATCCGCGTCATATGCAGGCGGTGTCCAACTGCTTTTAATAGTGTAGTAGTAGTAAACACAAGTAATTTTCAATTTAATTAACGTACTGAACACAGAACACAACACAATTTTTCTTCTCCGGTCTCTTTTGCAATTTTCCTTTTATTTTTGATCACGTGATCGGCTGCTCCAGTTAATTGTAAGCGCGTTATTGAGGTTAAGTGAGGGTGGAATGCTGGACGGATAAAAATTCGTGCGATTGGAATTTATTCCGAATAATTTATATATATGCAGTTGGCGTTTTGGTGTCTTGCTGTGTTTACGGTTGGTAATACTGATTGTGAGAGATACTTATTTATATCTATGTAGATTAAGATTATGTAGGATTGTGAGTTAAATATGAGATATTTAGTTAGGTTAGGTTAGCTGTTCTAGAAGTATAAATTGGGATTAAAGATTTGAGTTATATGAGTCTTGCAGATTTGTTAGATTGTATACAAATTATCGAGAATTTTTAAATAACGATAAAATGGTAATACACTGAGAAAAATTTTGCTTTAAATCTAAGGTTTTTATTTTTAACTAAAAAGTAAACATGTTTTTGAACTGTAAACTTATGTTTTTCTAATAGAAATAAAAATTTTAATAAAAAAAATATAATAATAAGTATCCGTATATTTTAAAAGATTTGTATGTAATTATTTACTATTTAGTTTAGAAACATATTAACCCATATTTCTACCACTTTTATTTATGAAAAAGTGCTTTTATTTTATGCTTTACTTATTCCATTTTTCATATATATTTTCATATCTAATATTATGAAATTCAAATAAACTGATTAACATTGTTTAATAAGTAATTTTAAGTAAACCTCAAAAGTAATTTTGACAAAAATCACTTTTAAATACGAGGTGAGAATAGAGCTTTTCTAGAATAAATGTAATTGTAAAATTATTAATAATTTTCAGTTCAAATGCATTTTTTTTTAAACTATACATTAAATAATTTTATTGCAAAACTTGGAAAATAGTTATGCTGTTACTTACTATTATTTTTTTTCTATTAAAATTTTTATTTTCAGTAGAAAAACATAAGTTTATAGTTCAGTTTTTGAGTTTTGAGGTAAAAACTTTGAAACTGTAGCAAAAATTTTCTCATTGTAAAGAAATGAAATATTTCCTAATTTTTAAAGATTTTTTTGATCTGCATTTGTTATAATCCGTGTACTAGGTAAAAATATGTAATTAATTTAGTTTCTACTTCTGTTGAATTATACGTTTATATGTGTATTCAGTTAAGTTAGACTGTTTATAACTCACAAGTGTATTATAAAATAATAACTCACGATTTCTTATTAATTACAACGTTGTTAAATATATAACTTGTAAATTAACTCTATTGCTAGAATACCGTGGTATTTTCAAATTATAAATATTTTATTGATATAATTTATTGATGATGTACGTAAATTTCATCTTTGTGCGTTATAGCATCATATATTCTATATAATTTTTTATAGAATTAGATTTTTTACTAATACTTTTTGAGACTTACAACTAAATTTCGTAATTTGTAAATTTTTAAGTTGTTAATAAAGTAGATTTTGGTGCATTTATATCGACAATAAAATTCTAATTAACAATTTAGGTTAAAACAGAAATTATCCGAATATTTTCTAAGATTATATTTTATCTAACCTTTAAAAATGACTATAAACCTACTTTAATAAAATATAAAAAATATAGATTATTTCTATACGAAATTAATAAATTAAAAATAAAGTTGTTTACTAGTTGTCAAGATAACCATCAAATGACAGATTGACGTTTAGATATAGATCATATTCAACATATTTCATGTTGTCGTCAAATGTGTTATTTCGAAAATAAAATTAATTATATCTTTTGCTAATACATTACTATTAGAATTTTCTCAAAAATGGTTTTAACGTTCATTTAAAATGCACTCACATATTTTCAATAATTAAATTCAAATTCAAGCGAAAGTAAACAATGCAATTGTCAATTAACTTAACTGGATTTAATCATTTTTAATGTAGCCGTCGTAGATGTCAAATTAAATACACTTGATCGTGTTTCTGTGATCGAATATGCAGTTTCTGATCACCCGGGACCGGAGCACATTGCATTTTTTGTACTTCTTCAGTAATCAAATTCAAATTCAATTTAGTTTACTTGATGTAATAGTTTCCAATATGACCATTGAAGATGTCAGATTAAATACACTTGACGTTGGAATTATGAATGTGGATAAAGCGAAAGTAGCTTGTTTGGATAGAAATGTTTAGAGGAGACTGATTTCTGGATAATGAAAATGCCACACTCTTTTGGGTACATGGCGTGATTGTATATGTATGTATAACATTGTAGTTGTGTTTGGTACTGCTACCAGTGGTGTATATATTAACTAATTGCTGTATAATAATGTCATTATTGTACTGATAACATAATTTCTACGTAGACAATATAGTAATGTAATATTAAAAGTAGGTACAGTTTTTTTTTTTTGGAAAAACAATATTATAGTACAAAACATTTATTTTTCTATTGCATTATGACTTTTCACTTTCATGTATTTTCTGATTGAATACTAAATGAAATACAAATTTTTACAAATATTATATTACATAAACATTGGATTTATTATAAGCTTATATAAATTGTGGGCCCTTTCTCATTTTTCACCTGCGGCCACTGTCTCAATCGCAACACCTTCGGCATGATTCTGCAATTACGCCATATCTCATCTTATTTCATGTTGTAGATTTTCTTGAAGTACAAATTCAAATTTTTAAAATCTTTTACTAAGCATATTTAGTTTAGTAACACATGTCATTAAAAATAACTTAATAAATTATATTGTAAACTGTCAATAATGAAAAATTGTTATAAATTTATTTCTTGTAACTGATAACTGAATAAGGCACATAATTAGCATTTTTCACATTTTCTATATCTTATACAAAATCGGTTATAAAATTTCTAGAGACTAGAAGCAATAATATATATTTTTATTGCGTGTAAACATATAAATATAAATATACAAGCGTGTCCTCATTTTTGACGGTAAAATTTATCGATAGTGTTTTGTTAATCGATCTAAACAAGTGAAGTTTGAGAAACAATTGACGACGGTACAATCTCGCGGAATGTCGTAAGGTTTTCTTTATATAACAGGTTAACTAGAACATATTGGATAAAACAAATCACAGTCGATAGGTATATATGAGTTTCGATGTGTGCTTTTGAATTGTACACGTTATTAATAAAAGAGATAATAAATTGTACCTACGTCGAAACATGTTGAATTGTGAATCAATCTTTTATCTGAATGCATATTTATATTTCATGCTAAGATATGGAGTTGAGATATGACATATAGTTAGCTGTTGGCGATCTAATGAAATATTTCGATAAATTAATGAACAATTATTGAATGCATTCTTCTTATATTGATGAATGATGGCTTGGGTAATGATTTGAAACGAATTGTTAAGGTTATGTAGTTTTTTTTCTTTTATTCTTCTTGACTTGTAATATGTATGATGAATTGCTACAAAATATAGATATTGGCAAAAATAATAAGTTATAGATAAGTGTATATATTTTTTAATTATTGGAGAAAAATCATATGTTAAAAATCATCACTGTTACAAAGATAGATTAGAATTTCTGTGGGAAATTTTTTTAGAAAATAAAACAAATTTAAAGGAAGCCAAATTTTATAAAAATTAAACGGGTTTAGGATTTAGTTCTGTATTCATTTTTATTAATTATCGACGTTTCGACGTCATTATCAGGAAAATTGATACAAATAACATAAACAGTAAATAAACAAAAACATAGAAATAAGTTATTAGATAACAAAATAAGTAACTAGATTATTAGATGTTATTACTATAGATGTCATTTGTATCTTTTTTGGATGGTGATGTACGTTGAATACGTCGAAACGTCGATTATTAATAAAAATTAATACAGAATTACAATCTAAAGCCATTTTTATTTTAATGTAAACTTATAAAGAAAAATATAACATAAATTAGTGTGAAGACATTCAATTAAATAAAATTTGGCTTCTTTTAATTAAAAATTTATAAATTTTACAATCTAGTTATTTGTATCATATTTCCTGGTGAAAATTTACATTGAATACTTCGATTATTAATAAATATTAATACAGAACTACAACCTAAAGCCGTCTTATTTTAATATAATGAGTTTTGAAATTGGATAAGAAATTATTTATCCGTTTTATAACATTTCGAAACATTATTTTAAAAAACTTAATTTTTTTATTACTCGGTTAATAATTAAAATTTGAGATTCTACTATAATTGATAATATTTACACTAATAAAATATAATAATAATAATATTGTTAATAATAAGAATAATAATAAATGTAAGGTAATTTAATATTTATATAAGTAATATTAACGTATTGTACTCATATATACTTACCCTTTTAAAGGGTCGTTGTATAGTCTATGTACCTGTGCACGATAATAAAGGAATATATGTCAGCGGCATAGCCAGGAACTTATCATGGGAGGGGTTACTAAAGAAATGATATAATATTAATCAATAAAGATAATACTATAATTTGCATAAAAAATAAAGAGCAATGAAAATTATTTTTATAAAAATGAAAGGAAAATAACATTCAAGTATATTTAAGCAAAATAACATTTCACAGTAGGTAGTAGTTGAAGTCGTCCAGTACTGAGTGATTTCGGTTTACTAATTCGGTGATTTGGAGAAACTGTACGTAGTTTAATTTTATATATCAACGTAGTTTAATAATTATATTGCTGATTTTGGTTTTTTGTCGTTCTGGTTCTTGGAGGGGGAGATTTAACCCCCGTAACCCCCATCCCCCTAAATACGCCACTGATATATGTAATAATAATATTTTGATTTCAATATAAACCACACGGTATGGAAAAAAAAAGTCAGTTTTGGGGCCTACGTTGATTGCAAAAGCATAAACGGAAAATGACTGCTGTAGAAATGATATTTTTACGTGGGGTATGTGGTGTAAATAGGAGAGATCGGGTACGAAATAGATTAATGTATGATGAGTGTGAAATTGAAAAAACTGTTGTAGCAAAAGTTGGTGTTAGTCAGTTAAGACGGTTCGGACATGTTGAGCGAATGTCTAATGAACGTCTGGTTAAAAAGATTTATTTGAATGATTTTGATGGTATACGTTTGCGTAGACGTCCGATGAGTAGTTGGAGTGGTATGATTGAAAGTGTTTTGCGTGAGCGAAAGTTTTCAAGTAGTAGAAATAAAAGAGCATGATATAAGAGTGCAATTATGAATGTGGATGAAGCGAAAGTTGCTTGTTTGGATAGGAATGTTTGGAGGCGCCTGGTTTCGGAATGATGAAAAGAGTTTGTGCCACACTCTTTTGCGTACATGGCGTGATTGTGTATGTATGTATAAATATATAAAATAAATAAAAATTAAAGTACATAAGAATATAGGTATAGTATCTGTATTACATCAACACATTTAAATTTTTCAATAAATATCCAACAAGGCTGAATATATGACAGTTGATCGATAAATAAATCAAAAAAATCGCTGTTTTATTTCTCTTATATTTTTTTAATTACAAACAACCAATCATTTTCAAGTACAGTTTTATCTAGTAGCTACCTATAATCATTTCAATTTCAGATACAATATTTTGATACGCTTAGCACGTATGCGCAGCTAGAAAAGATCTTTAAATAAATATAAGTATTTCTTAATGCGAGATATATATTATGTAATAATTTCTAATGTCACAGCTGGTGCGTTTTTTTTTTTTTGGTGTCAGTTATATTGGCGAATGCGTTTGTTTGTAATATCAACTATGTCAAACAACAAATTGTAACTCAAAATATTTGTTTTTTCAATTCTGTATAGTTTCACAGTTGTAGTGTCGGCAATTAAATATACATTTAAAGACTTTCGTTTTAAAAATAGTTGTCATGTATGTTTGAATATGTCTGTATGTTTATTTGTTTATTATTTGGTATGATAATAAGTAAAATTGAAATGTGTTGTGACATACCGTTATATTTTGTAATAAAAATGATTGTTAGTTTTTATTATTCAGTTTTATAATAAATTCAAATTTGAATAGAATATAAATTATGTAATTTTTTCTTTATAAATTTTGTTTGAACTTAGTAAATTTTTTTTTAGAACTTATATTGAAATAAAAAGTTAAGTTCTGTATAATTTTTAATTAAAAAATCGACGTTTTGATATACTCTACGAATGTATAACATCATCAGAAAAAAATATACAAATGACATAAATAATAAATAAACAAAACATAGAAACAAGTTGCTAGGTAACAAATTATAAGTAACTAGATTATAAAATTTATAAATTATTAATTAAAGAAAGTAAAATTTTAGTGAAATCACTGACTGATGTTATTTTTTTTCTTTGAATTGCTTCTCATATTAATCTACTGTTAATATTGTTGAGGTCTTGCAATTATTTTAGTATTTTAGAGTTTGATATCATGAAAATTTTTTAACATATGTTGTGAGAGATGTATTGACTTCTTATGTTCTGACAATCTAGTAGAAATAGTTGTACCTGTTTGTTCTACATAAATTTTACCACACTCGCACCGAGTTCTATAAGATTGAAGAGGAATTAAATCTTTTACATTCTTCAAACATGCGTTGCAATTTCATGTGTGGATTATATGAAACTTTAATATTCTTTCGTGATAAAATTCAAAGACAAAGAAGCGTAAATTATGTTTTAATTATCAAGCAAATCTTCAACAACTCTAGGTCTTCTCGGATGTATAGCTTTCTTGATGAAATATTTATCATAATCGTTTATTAGAAATATTTCTTCCAACATTTTTTGTTCATCTTCAAATGTATCTTTATAATTACAAAATTTCTCATATTAATTTATTTTCAACATTATTTATTAACCAGCATATAACACAAGAAAAAAAAAACATTAATATTTATTTTAAATTTATGTATTCTGCATCATCAAAATGATCTATGAACTTAACTTTTCGTACAAATTAAAGCTTTTAAAAATAAAATAAAAAATTACTCAGTATAATATTAGATAATTTTTATTTTTAAAATTATTGGTTAAATTAATAATTTTATAAATAAAAAACATGAAACCAATTTGGTTTCATGTTAACTAGTGAACTAGTAGTAAAAAAATTGAATATATAATTTTTATAGCATGTTAAAAACCATATATTTTTATTTCTTTTAATGATTTTTTATTATCGAAATTTACCTGTTTTTGCCAAATTTCTTAACTGAAACTTGTTTTTTAAAACTTATAGATAATTTCATTATAAGTATTAATAATAATACTAATAATTAACTAGTAAATAATTATATATTTCTAAATTTAGAAGTATTTTTATGCACCTGTGTTGTATTAAGTCATCTTGATTAATACATACATACAAAATTATGCCATGTACCGAAAAGGATGTGGCACAAATTCTTTTCATTATCCCGAAATCAGTTTTCTCCAAACATCCCTATCTAGACAAGCAACTTTATCTTCATCCACATTCTTGTCACCTCTTATACCTACTCTTCTATTACTACTAATTGAAAACATTTGCTGACGTAAACACTCTCAATCATACCACTCTAACTACTCATCAGACATTCGCGCAAACATATACCATTAAAATCATTCATATAAATTCTTTTAACCAAAGTTTCATTAGACATTCGCTCAAGATGACTGAACCAACTTAACTGACACTAACACGGAACAACTTTTGCAACAACATTTTTTCAATTTCATACTCATCATATACTAATTTATTTCGTATCCGACTCCTCCTATTTACACCACATATCCCACGTAAAAATCTCATTTTAAAAGCAGTCATTTTTCTTTTATGTTTTTGCAGTCAAACCCAACACTCACTACCATACATTAATTAGATCCGGATATCCGAATCTTATTTTTTCAAATATGACAGCATTAGTATATACCTGTTGAACCGTGTATTTAAAAAGTAAATAATAAATAAAAATAAATAATTAATAAAGAAATTTTGAAATTATTTATTGTTCGATTATTAGAAAAATTATCATAAATTTATTATAACATATCAATAGCTATAAGTAGCTTTATAAATTATGATTAGTTTCAGATAAATTATTAAATAATTACATTAAAACATAGATAATAATTAATATTATAGCATGCATATGTACATGTTTAAACAGTGAAATTTATGAAAATCGATTAAATTGTAATCGCCATTTTTATATAAACAAATTATTATAAATCATAATTAACATTTAGAAAGAACATTGTGTCACATGGAAAAATATTTATGTAACATTAAGAAGTATTTGCATGTGGTACCGTTATAGGTTATATTATAGTATCGTAAATAGTCTGTACTAAATTCGAAAAATATCTTAATTAAATCAAAATTAATTAGCAGTGACAGTGCACAAACAATTCATCATACTCTTTCATTAATTACCATTCGATTGTATTGGTATCTATATAAATGACAAGAAGAAATTGGTTGTAATACAGTAATTAAATAACATAATTATTAAAGTCTTATTTTATTAATTATGTAGTCTCTTTTAAATTTATTTAAAAATAACGTTCCGTTAAAATGAAAATTTTGAGATTCCGTAAGAAATCTTGCTATATAGCACCGAGATTTATTACAAAATCTTAGAATTTTAATTTTAATAAACTGTTATCTTTAACGAAAATGATATAGAATATACCTTAATCATTAATCCTTATCATCCTTAATCATTAATCATTATAGCTTTTTCCTGAGTCAAAAATCATATTTTTCAAATTCACACCACTCCGTTAATAATCATCAGAATGGCATGAATTTTGGACACTAAAAAGCATATTTCATTAGCTTTTTGGTGATTATTTTGAAATATTTTTAAAGTAAGTACAATAAAAGTTATATCCCAAAATGTATAAAAAGGCGATTTCTCCATTTAAGCTAAATGCAAATTTTGAGCCTTCAACATGCACGGGTTAATATCATCTGACAGGTCTGGGAAGTGTATGGACATTTTTTTTTTATTTATTTGGAATAATTTTGGCGGGTGGGAGCAACTTTCCGACTTTGCCAAAATAAGAACCACCCTAATATATATATATATATATATATATATATATATATATATATATATATATATATCTGTATTATACTAAATTGTTGAGTAAAAACTTTCATTCAGTAACCAAGCACTGGCGATGTATTGTGCAACGAGGATAGATCGACTACGGCATACCAGCTCAGAAAATTCTATGTGTAATTAGTTGAATAAGTATAAGTAGTCTAATTTACGACGTATTCGAATTAAGACGAACCGCACTTACGCCCGTGTGTTTTGCTGTCATTAATTTTTTTCCACTTTGTTGGAATTTTTTTTTAAAAGTTTATATGTGATATTTCTAAACTACAAAGACAAAAAAACAACAAAATAATAAATATTAAAAAGAATATGAAGTATTTGAGTTACATCTACACTGTTAGAAATTTTATAAAATTACACAAAATAATATGCAATTTATTGACATTATTGATTTTCATTAAATTTTAGAGCTTGTATAAAAATATGTTTTACTTAAATTTAAATATCAATTAGTTTATTGATAATGTTAGATGCATTAATTAAATTAAGTAATTTTTAATTTAAAACTTAAATTATGTAAAATTACATAAAAATTCAAGGCAGCAAATAATCGTATTCCCTGTTACAGTATAGAAGAGGGTGTTCTAAATTTAAAGTGATATTTATGTTCAATAATGTACATATATCTAGATAGATATCTTGTGATTAGCGTTCTAGTTTACTATGTAAGTCAGAATAGTTTTTTAATAATTTAAATAAGCGTAATTATATACAAGAATGTGCAATAATTTGTTCTGATATTACGTGAGAATATAAAAATATACAAAATTAACATTGCAATAACATTAAAATAAATATATCAATTTTATATTATTCTCATAGCAGATTTTTTTACATTTTTGTTTCCGTTTTTTTTTATTTTTTTTATAAAAGATTCATATTTTATGATCTAAATTTGAGTCAATACTACTTCAGCATAATATGACGACTTGTGTTCAATTATTTTATTTAGCATTTTAAATAAATTACAAGTAACATTTCAATTATTAGTTACATACTATTATAAATTCATAATATTTAATTGAAATTACTCACGTAATTTAAATCATTCATTAATCTAATAATTTAAAATTTAAAACCAAATGATTCACAATGATTTCCCAGTATCCGAACATTATATTCATTACAATAAAATATTAATTTTTAAAAACACACACATATCAAATTCAATAAAACAATCTTGATCTTGCATGTCTATCGCTTCTCTGACGAAACGTTTTATGAAAGAAAACTAAATTGTTGATGGTCAGAAACGGTTGCGGGGGTGAGGGAACGAAGCAGATCTTGAGAAAATCTCACTTATAATTTTAAGGTGTTCATGCGCTTCGAGCAATATTTATTTAACGTTTTCTTTGTTCTTGCTTATAGAGTAATATGCACGTTGGTATATTCTGTTTTGTAATTGGCGTGCGTTTTTTTCTTTCTTTCTACAAGCGCAAAATTGCAAAATTTTACGAAATGAGATCATGCAATAAGCGCGCGTTTAATTCTTTACTTTTCATACGTAATTATGGTAAATTTAATTGTTTTTCCTAATGCGTTTATTACTTATTTGTATTGTTTTTATGTTAAAAGATTGTTATATTAAAGAAAATAGTTATTATGTTATATATTTGAATATAATTTTTAACATAGTAAAAAAATCTTTTAGAACTTTTTATATATAAAATAAAACGGCTTTATGTTTATGTTCTGTATTAATATTTATTAATAATTGACATACTCAACGAAGTCAACAGTTTTTCTGATGAAGACGTATGTTGACTACTTTGATCATTAATAAATATTAATACAGAACTTAAACCTATGTTTATAATAGCATGAAACAGACTTATGGTAGTATTCTGTATTGCATTATAGCTACTATAACGCTATATAATCTTCTGTCTCTTTTTGATTCAGTAAAAAATATCACATGTAGAGAAGAAGACAGAAGGATTATAAGCCTTATTATAGATTAATACAGAGTAACGATAGTGAATGTAAAATTCTGTAGATACTAATTTCGGATTTATAAATTAAAGAATTTTTGTTAAGCATTTCTTCTGTGCATTATTTTTTGCTTTAATATGCATTTAGATATAATGGCGAAGAATTCTAATAATGCATTAATTATGTAGAATATTTAAAAAAGTTATGACATACTTTTCAATATATTTTAGAGTGCAAAAAATTATTTTAGCAAATATATTAAGCAAATATTTAAGATAAATACTTATCTAATACTTAACATAAATCTATTGCGAATTTCTAGTAATGTTATTAATACTGAAGCATTTTTTATTAATTATAAGTATCTATAATTTTTCTATAGTTAAGGTCGTCAGTTATTTTAACTAGATTGAATACGTTGGGTCTATTTGCTTCACATCTATAAGACCTATAGCGTTACAAAGTATTTGTCTATTTCTATCAATAGAAGTATGGAATAGTTACACTCATTAAATATACCATTTTAAGATGAAATATTGAAGGCTTATATGAAAATAATGTGTCATAAAATATTTGATTTATTTGAAATATGTTACAGCATTTTTATAAAAAAATTAGAAAAATGAGAACTTTTGCGTGCCACGAGTTTTACTTGCTGTGAGTAACGCCATATTGTTTTTCAAACAGTGCCTATGTGTGTGTACTATTATCTGTCAATTTATCGAGCAGAGTTGCCGTATGTTGAAATTTAACCGGTTGAGTGCCACGGCTTTTTGCTGTTTTCCCGTCCAAAAGTGCCAAGCAGCGCTTTTGCGCTTGTCTTATTTTCTGTTCTACATTATTTAGTTAATTATATTATTATAGTAATCGTTGTTTATAAGAATAAAAAGTGTACACCTACAAAGTGTAATATTACTTAAATTTTATTTTTACTTAAAACGGAACTGTAGCGGTATAATCGGGAATCGATAGAAACCGCGCTTGCTGTAGCGCTGGCAAATTTCAAGCGTAACAGAAGAGCGCAAAATCGCTGCTTGGCACTCAAACGATTAAATTAAGATAAACATTATAGTTGTAAAATATTGTTTTATGCCAATTATTAATATTTATTATAATTAAGCGTTGTGAAGACGAACATAAATTTTCAAATAAAACACGTGGTTTTATTTTTGACATAGCTCTGTTTTGTTTTACCGCAAGAAGCGCTGAATACTTACTTGCTGATATACTATTACGTCACTACGAACAAATTCAAATTTGACATTCAACTTTAAAATCTATTTTCTTATTTAATATAAATAATTTTGCGTTAAAACATTATATTTTAATGTATATTTTTGATTAAAGAAATAAAAACAAAATATGCAATGACCCCATTTCATTTACTACAAAAAGACAAAATATTCTGTAACGTTACAAATCGTACAGATGCATCGAATAGACCCATATATTAAATTATATTATCAATATTAAAATTAATAATAATAACAAATTTGAGCTAAAGCCAAACATATTCGATTACAAAACCTATAATACGGTATTCAATTTTTTTAATAGCTTTCTTAGATCTTTATTTATCTGTTTTCTTTTTTTCTGTTTACAGAACGTCTCTATAGCTATACAGAGAAACAACGCTATGATGGATGGTTCAATAATTTGGCACATCCAGATTGGGGCAGCGTCGGTAAGTTCTTTTTAACATTATTATTATTAATATATTTTTAAAAGTCATTCCTGTCCATTTTGTTTCTCTATTCATGTTTTATTTTTTATTCTTTTCTCGTTACAAGTCGCTTTAAGCTTCTGAATTTTGTCTCACGCGTTATTAATATTTATTATACATTTTTTTTTTATAAGACATGTTGATTTAACATTGTAATTTTATACTGTTGTGGTTAAATATTATTTAAATAAATTGGATTGACGTGATTTTTGACTTTAGTTGCGAATTTATAATTTTCGGACGTAAGTTTGATGAAAAAATTAGTGAGAATATGTTGTTTTTTCTATCTAAATTTGACTAATTAGTTGAGTGTTTTGATGAATATTTGAGGAAATATAATAATACAATGACCTTGAATTTGATGATATTGTTTTAAATTTTTAAATAATTAGCATTTTGTATTTATATTTTTGTTAATTAATATTGATAATTTACATATTTAATGAGTGTTTTTTGATTAAATATTTTATATTTGTTTATAAATAGAATATATAGAATTTATATAAATAAATAATGTTAGTTATACATAAAGCTAAATCTAAACGCACAGTTTTGTATGCACAGTTTAAATTGTGGTAAAAACGTATTAATATTTATTAATAATCGACGTTTCAACGTACTCAGCGTGCGTCTCCATCATGAAAAAAATACAAATTATATATACAGTAAATTACAAAACATAGGAACAAGTTACTTGTTAACAAAATTAGTAACTAGATCATAAAATGTATAGATTTTTAATTAATGGAAGCTAAATTTTCTTTAAATCAGTGTCTCTTCACACTGATTGATGTTATCTTTTTCTTTATAAATTTCTATTGTTTCTCTTATCAATCTAATGTTAATACGTCTAATCCATCCAGATAAATCTGCTATTGCTCAAATTGCGTTAGAACACCTTTATAATTTAAGATACTATAACAATTGCAAGGCCCATTAATATTAACAGCAGATTGATAAGAGAAGCAATAATTTAACAAATTTTAACTAATTTAAATAAAAATTTTCTTCTATTAATTAAAAATTTATATTCTAATCACTTATTTTGTTATCTAGTAATTTATTTCTATGTTCTTTTTATTTACTGCAAATGTCATTTGTATCTTTTTTTCCTAATGAAGAATTACGTTGAATATCTCAATTATTAATAAATATTAATTCAGAACTATAACTTTAAGCGGTTTTATATTAAATAAAGTATTCTAAAGTGCTTAATAAATAATTTTAAGTATACGTCAGAGCAGTTTTAGCAAAAATCACTTTTATAAATGAGTTGAGAATTTCAAAATAACTCAAATATAAAATGTAATAATTTATAAATAGTCTTATAAATTTTCAATAGTAATCCTGACATGACAATATCAAATAATCGAATTAGTTATATAAATGCGAACATCTGCTAATCGCAAATTATTAAAATAAACCAAGGTTAAATTCCAGTAAGAAAAGTGAAGTAACTCGGTATCTACATATAAATTTATATATATATATATATATATATATATATATATATATATATATGTGTGTGAGTGATATGATGTATGTGTGCTTTTTTATAATATCTACTTCTGTCTGAAATCTAAATTATTCGTCCAGTTTTTATATCAAGGTTTCATTCAAATTATGTATTCAATCTGAGTTTTTATTTTAAATTTCTTAAACTAACAATTTACTCATAAAAGTGATATACTTATTTTTAAAGCAAACCTACTATTCCATTTTTATTACTATATTCTTGTTCTAGTATCTAGTTAGTTATTATTTAAATGTTGTAGTTGAATTTTAAAATCTTTTTCTTCTAAAATAAAAGGGCTTTAGGTTGTAGTTTTGTAATAATTTTGATTAACAATCGATGTTTCGACGTACTCAACGTTTTTCATCAGACATTTACAGTTAATAAACAGAACGTAGAAAAAAGTTACTAGGTCACAAAATAAGTAACTAGATCATAAAATTTATAAATATTTAATGAAAGGAAGCCAAATTATATTTAAATCGGTGCCACTTCACACTGATTGATTTTATTTTTTTTTATATATTTCCATTGCTTCTTTTATCAATCTACTGTTAATATTGATGAGTTTTACAATTATTATATTATGAAGATTTTCTAACGCATGTTGTACAATGGCAGATTTATTTGGATGACTTAGACTTATTGATTTTTCATATGTTCTGTCGATCTAGTAGAAACAGTTCTTCTTCTGTTTGGAACCCTAAGGTTGGTTTGTAGACTGACCACCATAATTCTCTGTCTTTAGCATACATACATACATACACAATCACGCCATGTACCCAAAAGGGTGTGGCACAAACTCTTTTTATCATCCCGAAATTAGTCGCCTCCAAACATTCCTATCCAGCACAAGCAACTTTCGCTTTATCCACATTTATAATTCCTCTCATACATGCTCTTTTATTCCTACTACTTGGAAACTTTCGCTCACGCAAAACACTCTCAATCATACCACTCCAACTACTCATCAGACGTCCAAGCAAACGTATACCATCAAAATCATTCAAATAAATCTTTTTAACCAAACGTTCATTAGACATTCGCTCAACATGTCCGAACCATCTTAACTGACTAACACGGCAACTTTTGCTACAACATTTTTTTTCAATTTCACACTCATCATACACTAATCTATTTCGTACCCGATCTCTCCTATTTACACTACATACACCACGTAAAAATCTCATTTCCATAGCAGTCATTTTCAGCCATTCTTTTTATTTCGTTTGTATGTATTACAACCCATGTGTCGCATTATGTGTTTTAAATATTCTAGTCTTGGTTTTCCTTTATAGTTCTTTTCATTTGTTATTTCTGCTAGTATGGTTTTAACTAATTCTTTATGTCTGATAATGTGTCTAATTCATGAACTCTTTTCTTTTTCATAGTTTTCCATAAATACGATTTTTCTGCTATTTGTTTTAATACTTTGATACTCATTTGATAAAAACTAGAACTATTGGAAATAATTGTTTTATACGAGGGTGAAAACCCTATTTATATAAGTTTAGTAAATCCACAGATTAGCTCTTATAAACAAACAAAATCACAAATTCTTTCTTTTTATAATATTGGTACATGTACAAATAATGATTTTGATGGTATTCGTTTGCGTGGACGTCCGATGAGTAGCTGGAGTGGTATGATTGAGAGTGTTTTGCGTGAGCGAAAGTTTCCAAGTAGTAGGAATAGAAGAGCATCTATGAGAGGAATTATGAATGTGGATGAAGCGAAAGTTGCTTGTTTGGATAGGAATGTTTGGCGGCGACTGATTTTGGAATGATGAAAAGAGTTTGTGCCACACCCTTTTGGGTACATGGCGTGAATGTGTATGTATGTATGTATGTATATATAAATAAATATTGTAAATTTTTAAGAATATGGAAATAGGTGGAAGAAAAACAAATTATACCGGTCATTTACTTAACTAACATCTAGTAATTATTTTATAGAACATTTACATTTGATTTTGCAAATTAGTCACGGTTATCTTGGGCATGAATTACACGCTCAGTTGCACCAAATATGCAATATACAGTACAATATATCACGCAGACTTTTAACTACCATAAACGGTCAAGTTTCTTTAGGCTATTCAAATAGAAATTCAAAAAAAAAAAAACTTTCTGTACTGTTAAGTATATTTATTTATGCATAACCAATATTCTAAATTAAAATCTGCATAGATTTTCAAATGAAATATATCAATTTCTATATTTTAAAACAAAAACATATAATATAACGGCAGCTTTTAAAATAATTTTAAAGAATACTGTGATACATATATTTTAATTTTATTTTCTTGCCCAAAACGCGTATAAGAAACTGAACAAAAATAAATTATGTTATTTCTTTTATTGTACATGTAATTTTTTTTTGTTTAAAATAAAACGGCTTTAGGATTTAGTTCTCTATTAATTTTCATTAATAATTGATGTTTCGACGTTACATTATCATCAAGAAAAATGATACAAATGACATACAGTAAATAAACAGAACACATTATACTCATTATATTAAATGAAACTGCTTTAGGTTACAGTTTTGTATTAATATTTAATTGATGTTTTGATGAACTCAACGTCCGTCTTCATCAGGAAAAATAATACAAATTCTTCTTTATAAATTTTATTATTGCTTCTCTTATCAATTTGCTGTTAATACTGAAATTATTATTATTATACATACATACATATATACATTCACAATCACGCCATGTACCCAAAAGGGTGTGGCACAAACTCTTTTCATCATTCCAAAATCAGTCGCCTCCAAACATTCCTATTCAAACAAACAACTTTTGCTTCATCCACATTCATAATTCCTCTCATACATGCTCTTCTATTCCTACTATAATTGTTATAATTAGGAGATTGTTAAGAGAAGCAATAGAAATTTATAAAGAAATAGATAACATTAATCATTGTGAAGGCGCTGATTTATATAAAATTTAGCTTCTATTAATTAAAAATTTATAAAATTTTATAACCTAGTTACTTATTTTTTATCTAGTAACTTGTTTCTATGTTCTGTTATTTACTGTAAATGTCATTTGTATCAGTTGAGTTCGTCGGAATGTCGATTATAAATAAATATTAATACAGAACTTTAATCTAAAACAATTTTATTTTTTGTATATATTTAATAGGTACATAATTCGAAATTAAGTTTTGATGATTATCTTATCCAAAAGATTTATTTCTCAGTAATTGTAAGATTATGTAGGAACAGTAATATATACAGTTAAAATAGTTTTATCTATTTGACAGGATATTAATCTGTTTTTTTTGTTGATAAATAATCAAATAGAAATATTATAGCCATTAGTAGCAATTACAGTCGTAATGAAAATTTAATGTTTTTTGCGAGATGTAAGCGATCGTTACTTTGAGAGATTTTGTACGATTAAAACGGTAGTCAAAAGTTAGAATCGTTAATTCATTTTACGAGTAATATTATCGGTAATTCACATCAAACTTTCCGACGATATGTTTATGAGGAAAGAATTTTCTATTGCACATTTTAAAACTAATAAATTTACAAGTGTGATGTGTAAATTTAAATTAAAATGAAAATGAATGTTATGTTGCATTAATGTTGGTTCATTTTTGAGGAATTTTAATAGAATCTTATAAAATTAGAAGAAACTTAACATAATATTTTATCATTATATTTGGTATGACAGCCCTAGTAGGGCCTTGACTGCAAGTACCAAAGTACTTGTTTCGTGATTATTTATTTAGACACTATGCGAAATTGCAAGTCGTTCGTTTGCATAGAGCAGCGACAAATTTGGATTAGTAATCTAATCTATTGATATTTTAGTAGTTTGATCAAACTAATGTGTCCGATTCTATTTAATTAATGCCTGACCTTGTGACATTTTTATTTTATTTTACGACGAACTGTGCTCTGTGTACTTAGTACATTTGGTAGTATCTGACGCTTAATAAATTAAATTAAAATAATTGCAAGATTCAACAATTCAGCAATATTTAAAACAAAAAAGATTACATCAATCACTGTGAAGACACTGATTTAAATAAAATCTGACTTCCTTTAATTAATAATTTTAAATTTTATAATCTAGTTACTTGTATTTTGTTATCTAGTACGAGCTTGTTTGTATGTTTTGTTTATTTATTAGTCATTTGTATATTTTTTTCTTATGATGATATACGTGGAGTATATCGAAACGTCGAATTTTATTGAATTTATAGAATTTTATGGGCTGGTATGCCGTGTAGATGGCATATCAGTCCAGAAAATTTCATAAAGTCAATGGATTTTAATTAAAAATGATACAGAACTTAATCCTAAAGCTTTTTTATTTTAATAAATTTAATTTTATTTTATAATTTAATAGTAAAAAAATTTCATTCTATAATTTGTAGTTTTGTAAGTTTATAATTACATTATTTTATTATATTATTTGTATACGTTTATAAGATCATGATCTGAAACTATCAAATATTATATCACAAAATTTGCATATAAAAGAAATAAAAATAACTGGTATTAGTTGAGTCACGAATATAGAAAATATTTTACTATACAATTAGATGTCAAATATATTAGCATTTAAATTCATAACAGATTTAATATTCAATAAATTTTTACTACAGCTTATTTTAAAATCAGTTCAATAGCTTCTGATATTTCTATGTAATTATTATTTTCGTTTTCATATGTAGTAAACTGTTAGGCAATTGACTATTTCATATGATTGCAAAATTTGTGGATTTTATGATATATTGTTATTAAATATAAATTGAAAAAAGAGAAATAGAATGAAACAGCTTTAGGTTATAGTTCTGTATTGATATTTATTAATAATCGACGTTTCGATGAACTCAATATTCGTCTTCATCAAGAAAAAAAGATTCAAATGACATTTTGAGTAAATAAACAGAACATAGAAACGAGTTACTAGGTAACAAAATAAGTAACTAGATCATAAAATTTATAAATCTTTTATTAAAGAAAGCCAAATTTTATATAAATCACTGATTTAAATAAAATTCGGTAATTTTATATAAAAACCTGAGCTAATTGTTTTACATCAGTTTAGTATGTAAATTTAGTATTTTTACAAAATTTATGTAATATTATTTACAGATAATTTAGGCAAATTTTTACATTATACTTCAGTATTTATATATAAATAATCTGTTAAAATACTAAAATATTTATATATAAAAACTGGTAAATAATATTACATGCATTTTGTAAAAATGCAGACGTCTGTAAATTTACGTACTAAATTGGTGTAAATCAGTTTTTATGTAAAATTACAGAATTTTTTTTATAGTGTACCTTAAAAATATTTTACATTTTATAAGAGCCAGTATTTTCAATTTTATTTATTCTTAAAAAAAAAAAACGGAAAATGACTGTTGTGGAAATGAGATTTTTACGTGGGGTATGTGATGTAAATAGGAGAGATCGGGTACGAAATAGATTAGTGTATGATGAGTGCGAAATTGAAAAAATGTTGTAGCAAAATTCGTGTTAGTCCGTTAAGATGGTTTGGACATGTTAAGCGAATGTCTAATGAACGTTTGGTTAAAAAGATTTATTTGAATGATTTTGATGGTATACGTTTGCGTGGACGTCCGATGAGTAGTTGGAGTGGTATGATTGAGAGTGTTTTGCGTGAGCGAAAGTTTCCAAGTAATAGGAATAAAAGAGCATGTATGAGAGAAATTATGAATGTGGATGAAGCGAAAGTTGCTTGTTTGGATAGGAATGTTTGGAGGCGACTGATTTCGGGATGTTAAAAAGAGTTTGTGCTACACCCTTTTGGGTACATGGCGTGATTGTGTATGTATGTATGTATTTATTCTTAAGATAAATAAAAAATCATATATATTTAGCTAAAAATCTATCTTCAGAATATATGACAACATTTGGTTGCCTAATTTTAAAATTATTTCTAAAATAAATTAATTCCCACATCTGGAAAGACTTGGATGTATATCAGCTAACTTTTTTGTACTTTATAATGGTTTAATAAAACATATCGTCTAAAAAAAGTAATCTATATTGCCTTCGAAAATAACTGTAATAGCCAACACGATTTCAATCAATAACTCCTCGTGTACAAAAAAAAAATCAATATAGATGACATATAGATTAGTGATCGCAATGCAAACCTAACTGATATCGTAGCGAATTGATTTAAGAATACAGCTATGTATAGCGGTTTTGTAGTTGCTATTTCAAGGTCTTTTTCAGCGACCTTGTCAGAGCGCTTCAACGCGCACTGCTTCATCCAAACTCTCTCAATTCGAACATAACATTGGTTCAAACATTACGAGTATCATCAAAAGTGCCGATCTGTAGAAATACATATGTAAAGTAAAAAAATTATTGATTTTTTTCGGCACGTGCGTCTATCGGCAAATGATGTAAAGATGTATTTGAAATGATTAACTGTGAACATCGATATATATATATATATATATATATATATATATATATATATATATATATATATATATATATATATAGGTACCGGGTGTCTACTTTTTTTTTGTTACATAGGGAATACAATGCTAAAATTTTCATTTGGTGATAAATTTTCCCCTAATTATTATAGAACAAAAGTACAAATACAAAAGTTGTTTAGAATTCAAAAATGCATCAAATGATGCCAAATTTATCAATATAGGATGTTCCGATCAAGAATTAGAAGCAAATTAAAATTTCCATTTTTGCGCTCTTTACATCAAAGTGCCATGGAAATTAAACAAATAATTTCATTTCTTCTGGAGTTTGAGTTTGACAGATCGTATTTATTTTATTGTTACGTTCTGTATTATTATTATTATTATTATTATTATTGAAAATAATGAATAAACTTAATGTAAATGAAAAGCTATTAAGTATAAAAAGTATTAAGTATTTATTATTTATTACAATGAAAGGGTATTTTACTCGGCTGTACACTACGTACTAGCTGTGGTTTTAAATTGTGAATGTCTCCATTATAATTTTAAGTAATTGTTTAATTTATTTATTAACTTCAAGTTATAAAAACAATACATTTGAATTAGATGACTGGCATTATGCCTAATATATTTATTATAATAATTTAAACTTATCCCTGAGGATGCTGTAAGTTGTGCAGTGAAACGTCGGATAAGAGTTTAATAAATAGTAAATAGCTGAACTCCGTAAAACTTTCTTTATTTATTACAATATTCAATATACCTATAAAACAGAAAAATTCATGAATACAAGATATAGGAGAACAAAAACGAAACTAACAATTTAAATTAAATGTTCAAATAAATCGCCATTAACTGCCAAACAATAACCTAATCTGTTATAAAATTCGTGACGTACAGAGCTTAATTGTGTTTGTGTTATATTATCGCACTCTTCAACAATGGCATTTTTCAAATCAACAAGATTTTTGATATGTCGTTTATAAATTTTCTCCTTCAAATATGGCCATAAAAAGAAATCGCACGGTGCTAAATCGGGCGATCTAGCTGGCCAATTAATTGGACCACCTCTACCAATCCATGAATTTGGAAAACATTGATCCAAATATAATTTAATGTTGCAGCTGTAATGTGCCGGACATCCGTCTTGTTGATACCAGACAACATTATCTTGAGTTGCACACTCTTCTAACTGCGGACCAATATGATTTTGCAACATATCCAAATATTTTTCGTTGTTTAAATTATTTTCAATAAAAAATGGCTCAATTATACACCTGCCAAAAATTCCAGCCCATACATTAACTTTTTCTGGATATTGGGTACGTGTTGCTACCATTAAATGAGGATTTGTTTGGCTCCATATTCTAAAGTTTTGTGTATTAGGTTCGCCGTGTAAAGTAAACGTAGACTCGTCAGTAAAACAAATAGATTTCAAGAAGTTTCTGTCTAAATTGGATTTTTCCATAATAATGTTACTAAATTCGCTTCTAGCCATTTTATCCGCTTCAAATATCTCTTGGTGCGTGGAATATTTATAAGAATGATATTTTTCATTTTTTAGTACCTTATGTATTGTTGAAGGATGCAAATTTAATTCAGCACCAAGTTGACGCACACTAACATTTGGGTTTTCCGTTACACACAAAAGTATATTCAATGTATTTTCTTTAATTGCATTTTGATTTAAATTCTCCTCCTGATCTTCTGCGTTGATTTTTCTACAATTTTTACAACGTTTTAACACACTTCCAGTTTCTTCGAATTGTTTAATTATCCTACGAATAGTCATAGCGGAAGGTATGGGACGGTTTTCAAAGAAAGCGCTGAATAAATCTCTTACTCGTCGTATCGAATTTCCAGTAAAATACCATTTTACGCACTGAACTTTTTCATTTACCTTAAGTTTATTCATTATTTTCAATAATAATGATAATAATACAGAACGTAACAATAAAATAAATACGATCTGTCAAACTCAAACTCCAGAAGAAATGAAATTATTTGTTTAATTTCCATGGCACTTTGATGTAAAGAGCGCAAAAATGGAAATTTTAATTTGCTTCTAATTCTTGATCGGAACATCCTATATTGATAAATTTGGCATCATTTGATGCATTTTTGAATTCTAAACAACTTTTGTATTTGTACTTTTGTTCTATAATAATTAGGGGAAAATTTATCACCAAATGAAAATTTTAGCATTGTATTCCCTATGTAACAAAAAAAAAGTAGACACCCGGTATATATATATATATATATATATATATATATATATATATATATATACTATAAAAGCACTGAGTTAAATAAAATTTGACTTCCATTAATTAAAAATGTATAAATATTATGTTCTAGTTACTTATTTTGTTACCTAGTAACTTGTTTATTTATTGTCAATGTCAATTGTATCAATTTTCTTGATGAAAACGGACGTTGAGTACGTCGATTATGAATAAATATTAATATAGAACTTTAACCTAAAACAATTCTATGTAATATAATGAGTTCTGAAAATTTTGTTTGTTGTTTTGTTTGATTAGTGTCAAATAATATTCTAAAAATCGATAATGGGGAAGTATAGCGTGATTGAAGTTGAGTGTAAAATAATTTTTTCTCAAATATATATAATATAAAATAATAACAGAAACTGTCATTAAAATTTTTGATAATTGTTTCATTTATTTGTTATTAACAATTTTTGTAAGGACATCACTGACGTCACAAGCCTATTGTGCGCAGAAGAGTTGGTGAGATATAATTTTGAAAACGTATGTCGTAGTAAATGTTGATTTTTGTTGATTTGGTTACGCCCAGCCAATAGCTTGTATCGGTAACCATGGCAATACATGTGCGTCTGATTCAGATGTCGACATAAGTTTTGCGATGACATTACTGACGTCGTTTGTTAACCAATGAAAGAGGTTCTTCTAAGACAGTTGGTAGTCTATCTCATTGATTATGTTAATGATATTTTATGTTTCTTTCTCTTTATCTTTAAATGTAATACCATTTTTTTTATGTCAAAAATAATTAATTATCGTCAGTTATATCTACTAATTAAGACAAAATTTGTAATTAACAACTGCTCTGACATTTGATTTAAAATTGAAGGAAACATGATTGGATTTCTAGATTAGTTTTGTAAAATTAAAAAAAAAGAGCAGAAAAAACTAGTGGGCTAATTTCTAAGACTAACGCATGTCTAGACTAGGTAATCTATCAAATTTCACTTGACTAACTATTTATTACAAATTTGTTACAAATATCAATATGCTATACGTTTAGTTTTGTAGTTGAACCAAATTTAGTATAAAACCGACTTAACCTATTTAAGTTTTTACTAATTAACATAATTTAGTTGGATTCGCAACCGTGGTGCGCGCATTGTGCAATCTGGCTATCGGTAAGGATAGATAATAATTTTGAAAATTATTTAAATTACAAAAAGAAATAAAATAATATACCACGTTTTTAATACGGACTAAAAAGTATGAATAATTTCTACTAGCTCCATATAGATTTATAATGTCATGCATGCAATAGATAATAATAAGTAGTTTAGGGAATATCTGTCGTTGTCACACTTTTATCGGGTACGAAATAGATTAGTGTATGATGAGTGTGAAATTGAAAAAAATGTTGTAGCAAAAGTTGCCGTGTTAGTCAGTTAAGATGGTTCGGACATGTTGAACGAATGCGTCTAATGAACGTTTGGTTAAAAAGATTTATTTAAATGATTTTGATGGTATACGTTTGCGTGTACGTCCGATGAGTAGTTGGAGTGGTATGATTGAGAGTGTTTTGGGTGAGCGAAAGTTTCCAAGTAGTAGGAATAAAAGAGCATGTATGAGAGGAATTATGAATGTGAATGAAGCAAAAGTTGCTTGTTTGGATAGGAATGTTTGAGGCGATTGATTTCGGGATGATGGAAAGAGTTTGTGCCACACCCTTTTGGGTACATGGCGTGATTGTGTATGTATGTATGTATGTATGCCACACTTTTTTTTTATAAATGTGTATGGGGCTAGGAAAAATTATTTTATACTTTTTAGTCCGTGCTATTTTTTTGCATTATTAACATACTAAAAAAGCCTTTCAGAACTCATTATATAAAATAAAACGGCTTTAGGTTTAAGTTCTGTATTAATAATCAACATTTCGACAAAGACAACGTCCGTCTTCACAAGGAAAACTGATGCAAATAACATTTACAGTAAATAACAGAACATAGAAACAAGTTGCTAAGTAACAAATAAGTAAATAAACCATACATTTTTTTTACGAATTTTTAATTAATGGAAGCGTATTATTATTTATATTAGTGCCTTCACAGTGATCGATGTTAACTATTTTTGTTATAAATTTCTATTGCTTTTCTTATAAAACTACTGTTAATATTAATTGGTTTTTGCAATAATTACAATGTCTTTGAATTTCACATAATAAAGATACTCTAACGCATGTTAAGCAATAACAGATTTATTTGGATAGTTTAGACGTATTGACCTTTTAAATTCTGTCAATCTAGTAGAAACAGTTCTACCTGTGTGTCCCCTAAAATTGAGCATTTGGATTGTTTTTTCATAAATTAGTAAATAGTTAGTACGTTAGGACTTTTGATAAAAGAAACTCAATTGAAATATTATTCAAGCTTTCGATATATATTTATATTATCTTTACGGAGTATACATGTAATTAATATAACATTAACCATTTGAGTATCAAGCAGTGAATTTTTATTCTTTTAAACAACGATTACTATAACAATATAATGAACTAAATAATATAGAACAGGGAATAAGACAAGCGCAAAAGCACTCCTTGACACTTTTGGACGGGGAAACAGCAAAGACTCGTGACACTCAAACGGTTAATATATATTCTACTAAAATAACTAATAACCTAATATACTATTATTAACAAAACTTTATATAAAACCTAAAAAAAATATCAAAAAAATTAAAGACAAAAAACACAGAGAAACTAGCTTTGCGCTTAAATATAACAATAATTTTATGATAAGTAGAGTAGTCTGAATTGAAGCTTAGTTTACTTGAAGTGAGCATATGAGTCGTATAGATGCAAAACTCACTATTTGCAAATTTTAAGTTCTGAGATATTTGCAAAAAAATGTTATATCTAATTGTAATTGTATTTTGATGATAAAATCTTGTTACTAGATGGCAATATTTATTTAAAATCGTGAATCATTGGTTTTATACATCATTAATTCATACAAAGTAACTGTTTGCTTTCCACCAATAAAATTTTTATTGGTGGAAAGCAAACAGTTACTTTTGCATCTAAACTATCAACATAAGTAGTGAGTCCTGCATCCAACACTAAACTTTAAATAGTGTTTCTCATATTAAATACTGAGTTTTTTTTTCTAACTAACCTAACTATCGTATTCCTTGTAAAATTCTACGTCCAAATCGCGCAAAATCTCATTTTTCACTTTTTGTCGAATAGTGAGTTTTGCATCTATACGCCTCATATGAAATAAGAAAACGTATATATATAAGTATGCTGGCATTAGCTGAATCGTGTACGCGTGAAATATTGAGTTACATTTAACAATTTTCTACTGGTTGCTTATGAAATGTGTTAGTTTGATTAATTGATGTACACGTTTTAGAGGTTAACTTAGCCATCTAACTGCTGTTTAGGTCGTCGTATCAATGTGAAAATTATCTAATTTTATTTATAGTTTTTCTTCTCTTTCTCTCTCTCTCTCTCTCTCTCTTATAAGCCGTTTTCAATCTGCGAAGATACATATGTAGAAATGTTAATTTTTTTATCATTTATAATTTTTATGGCCAGCGAACAACATGCGATGTGCTCATTTTCTAATAGGAGATGTGCATGCTGGATTTATGATATATTACCGTTAGAATGTGAAGCGGTCGCGTGAATATGTAATTATAGTTGTTATGATTAGTAATTGCAACACTTATTGTTTGTATTTTTAAAGATAATTGAATTTGAAAGTTTGAGATTTATGAATAACTAAAAATCACGAGTACTCTGAGTTTTGTAATAGATTTTTAAATTGATTATTTATGAATATAATTTTAATGTAATAATTCTGCACTCTAGAAAATTTATTTAATTTTACATACATACATACATACACAATCACGCCATGTATTCAAAAGGGTGTGGCACAAACTCTTTTCATCATCCCGAAATCAGTCGCCTCCAAACATTCCTATCCAAACAAGCAACTTTCGCTTCATCTACATTCATAATTCCTCTCATACATGCTCTTTTATTCCTACTACTTGGAAACTTTTGCTCACGCAGAACACTCTCAATCATACCACTCCAACTACTCGTCGGACGTCCACGCAAACGTATACCATCAAAATCATTCAAATAAATCTTTTTAACCAAACGTTCATTAGACATTCGCTCAACATGTCCGAACCATCTTAACTGACTAACAGCAACTTTTCCTACAACATTTTTTTCAATTTCAAACTCATCATACACTAATCTATTTCGTACCCGATCTCTCCTATTTACACCACACACCCCACGTAAAAATCTCATTTCCACAGCAGTCATTTTCCGTTTATGCTTTTGCAACCAAACCCAACATTCACTACCATACATGAACGTAGGCACCAAAACTGCATTGAATATCCTCAAACGGGCTTCTTTGGAAACATTTACATTCCTAGCAAAAGTTCCCAAAGCACCCAAAATCTTACAACCATGTTTTGTAAATGAAATGTTCCATAAAAAATTATTATAACAATAAAATCATAAATTTTTTCTATGACACAATTCTATTATTTATAAAACACACCTAATATATAAATATCCTTCTAGCAACATTTAAATCAATAAACAAATTTATAAATTCTTGTGAATTAATTAAAATGCACTACATCCTTAAGTAAAACATTCTATCGATTGCGCTATGCAAACATTTCTAATATCCCGGAAGTGTAAACGGTACAATCATTAATTTCAAACTGTCATAACATTGCGGGAAAAAACGGCAATTGCAATGATGACAGAGTATTTGACTGACAGCTCCATGTGTCAATACTATATTATACATACCGGGTGTAGAAATGAAATGTGAACCATAGGGATTTCAATGTTATTTTTTAAATACGGCTGTATCTCTTTCCCTATTGACTTTAGAGCAAATATTTAAATACAAAACTTGTTCAAAATGTGAAAATGCATGGTATAAAGTCAATTTTCTTACATAAATATTAATATTTTACGATATACAGGGTTAACCACTAAAAAATGAGCTATAACATTGGGAAACGGGAATGGTATCGAAAAATGCGGAATAATGAGTTCTATAATTCGGTGAAAAAATCATTGTTCTACGATACTTCGTTTAGGAGAAAAAAATTAAAAACTGATTTTCGAAAAAAATGCCAATGGTCCCCCCTTATCAACTTTTCGAAAAATCAGAAAATGGTGAATAAAAAATTAAAGAAAAACAGGAAAAAAAAAGTGTCTGGTACAAAGAGTAGGATAAAAGAGTAGACAACGAAAGCCAGTGTTAAAATATCCAAAATCTTTTTTTTTTAAACAAAACACAGGGGTACCCCCTTACGAAATTTTTCAAAAATCAGTTTTTAATTTTTTTCTCCTAAACGAAGTATCGTAGAACAATTATTTTTTCACCGAATTATAGAACTCATTATTCCGCATTTTTCGATACCATTCCCGTTTCCCAATGTTATAACTCATTTTTTATTGGTTAACCCTGTATATCGTAAACTATTAATATTTATGTAAGAAAATTGACTTTATACCATGCATTTTCACATTTTGAACAAGTTTTGTATTTAAATATTTGCTCTAAAGTCAATAGGGAAAGAGATACAGCCGTATTTAAAAAATAACATTGAAATCCCTATGGTTCACATTTCATTTCTACACCCGGTATATAATTATGTAAGACAGACGTAAATTTATGCTAGTTGAATTCTTGAGTTTCAGTTTGCGAACGGAATAACAAAGATGTTTAATCATTTTTATTTGAGTTTTTATATATTATAGAACATTTGTCGATATGTTAATATGAATAATGTAATATGACAAATTTAGTTTTTGCATCATGGGAAATTTTCTAGTTCAATTGATTTAATAATTTATTATAGACATAATCCGTAAGTATGTTTGTTTGTTAGTGATTGATATTCACTTGTTATTTAAACATAACACTGTTTATACATCAAAATGAGATCTTATTATACATACATACAAAATCACGCCATGTATCCAAAATGATATGGCACAAACTCTTTCCGCTATGCTGAAATAAATTTTCTCCAAACTTTTCTTTCTAGATAAGCAACTTTGGTTTCATCCATATTACTACTCATTCGGACGTCCATGCAAACGTATATCTCCAAAATCAGTCACATGTATTACATTAAATGATTAAAGGACTAGGAAAATGAATCATAGATAATCGCATCATATACCGAAAGGGTGTGGCACAAACTCTTTGTACTATTCCGAAATTAGTTTTCTTCTAACATTTTTATCTAGACAAGCAACTCTAGCTTCATTTACATTTATGATATTTCGCAAACATGCTCTTCTATTCTCATTATTTGAAAACTTTCGTTCACGTAAGCTACTCTCTCCATCATACTACTACATCTACTCATCGGACGTCCATTTGCAAACGTATACCTTCAAAATCGTTTAATAATGAAAATTATATTATAATAAGACTGTTCATTGTTATTCACGTTATTTATTTGTCGGCTATTACTACAACATGGCCCCACTTTGCTCTAACCTGTAAAAAGTGAACGACAGAGTTTTTGTCGTCTGTTATTTGTTGATATTTTTTGTAAATTAATTAAAATAATAAAATGGAATTTGCAATAAATTTAACTATTAACAAAAGTGATTAATAATCGTAAGTAGTAGTTTTACGTTATCGTAAATTACATTAACATATTATTATACTTTTATAAAATCATTTTCATTTATTTGTGTAGTTTGGGATTAAATAAAGTTTTTGTGTGCAACTGGATTTTATACACTTGTTACATAAATGACTATTTTGTATTTTGTGGTAATGGTGGCCACAGTAGATTATTTAATCATTTGATTAAAATGATAGTTTCAAAAAAAAAAATAATAAGACTATTTTAAAGTAAATTAGTAAAACACTTTTTAACTTTGATAATTTCACAGTTTATTATAATAAAGTGTGAAATTAAAAAGTGTTTTATTAAATTACTTCAATATGAAATTTTACAAAGTAACGGCCGAAAGAGTTAATTTTTTAAGACTATTTTAGTGTACTTGAAAAAAAAAAAACAATTTATTTTATAAAAAAAACTTAAAAGCACAAAACCTCTTATATTATTTTAACAATATCATAAATTAATTAAACAAAACAAAAAAAAAAGAAATCCTACATCATTTATATTCACATTACCGATTACAAAATCATATCAATACCTCATAAACAACTTCACCATTTCAATGTTTCCAATTCGTAAACGGTTCAAGTGTTGAAAGAGATCATAAAAATAACGATAATCCGTCAATTAAAACGCAGCGGACAACCTATCATTAAATTAAATTAGCCCGAAAGTTGGTTCGCCGACAAAAACTTGGATCTTTAAACAATTTAACGTTTTCAACAGCCGAGCAATATCCGGTATGACAGACGGTATGAAGGTAATATTACTTATGCAGACGCGAGCACGTTGCATCGCGCGAATGCAGTGAGAGTTGCATCCGTTATGCAGCCATTGTATGGATGCATTTACGCTGGTACAGGTGAGCTGACCTAATTACAGACCGAGTAAGGTAAATGTAATATAATTACGGTTGTTATATGCGATGATGTAAAAAAAAACGAAACAACAATTTACGTACAATTGTCAGTGAAATTGTTTGGATTTTTCTTCGTGTTTGGAGAAAAGAATTTGATTGAAGATTTTGAAATAAAAATGTTTTAATATAAATTTAAATTTGTATTTCGTAAGTTATTTTTTTAAATATTTCAGTTATTTTTAAAATACAAACTAAAAATATTTTTATAAATCTGAAATGTTAAAAGTTTGAAGAATGTTTTAAAAATGTTATATTTTTTTCTTGTTATAAAATATATAGTTTATTACATATTCGAAAACGGTAGAATATAAAATATAATAAATTTTTATAAACATCAAATTTTTAAAATTCTACAATAATTTCGAATTATCAATTTTTTTTATATTATCTGCAATTTTAATATTTATTTATGATAAAATCACATCAAATATGAGTTTATTACAGTTTTGCAATAAATATTACATAAAAGTAATTATATGTACGATATATTCGTATGCATATTAGAAAAAATAATGTTTGTATGGAGTATGTCCCATAACAATTACAAGAAAATGATAGGACTTCTAGAACAAGAAATTTTGGTCAATATACTCCGAAAATGGACAACATTTTGAACAGATTTTGTAAGTTTTAACAGTGAATGATTCCAGTTTATTTTTTAATTCACGGATTTGAGTTTTTTGACTAAAATTGCTTATTTTGATACCCCTACAAATTCTATCAGTCTGTTGTAATAGTCATGGGATATTAAAGAAACTTAAAAATTTGTCACTGAAATTTACGTTTAAATTACCTTAAAAGTTTTTACTTAAAACTATCTACAATTAAAAGTATTTATTAGCATATGAATTGTCTTAAATTATAATGAAATATCAGTACAAATTACAATGTTATGCTAATAAGTAAAATTTTGTGTAATTTAATTAATTTAAGTCATATATCGTACAGTGCCGTTTTCGCATGTGCTCTCTGGGCGCAAGGATAGGGACCCTGTTAATGTGTATGTTAAGACTTGCCATTAATAAATAGATGACATCCCGAAGAGCATTGACTTAAAGCCAATAATGAATCAATTCTCTGAAATGAAATATTGCAAATGCTTATATTTTACCACTAGTTTTTTGTTATAGTGCCAAGAAAAAAAAATATATATGTTTAATATTATCGGATATTTCATCGTATTTTATAAGTATTTTAAATCAGACACTCAATATATGTAACTACATTATTTATAATACAAATATACATATGTATGTATATATATAAACAGTATATAAATATTTGACCCTATGTCGTATCTCATAAAAATTACACTAGAAAAATATGTCAAACAAATACACTTGTTGGTGTTACCAAAGAAGACACTAAATTAAATTAATACAACATATTTGAAACTATCATAAACTTATTAAATTTTTGAATTTTATATTTCACTGTGCAACTAAAGAAAACAGAAGATACGTACTTACTTAAATCAGCATTATATACCGTGTGTTGACTTGTACCGTCGTACATAGGGATTTAGCATGTAAAATCAGACATGTGCGATTTCCTGCTTCCCAAATTATTTTACAAAAAAAACTTTGGGGTTAATGTTTTAGGAAATACTTTTTTTACATGTAAATCAATCAACAAAATTTTTTTTGGAACCATCCCAACGTCAGAAATTAGCTCTAAAGTTGTCAAGAAATTGACTGAAAATGGCATTAGTCGTGAAATTGTAACATTCGATTAGCATTTGTTTGATTTTTTGTTCCAATTTCACGGCTACTGCCATTTTTCAGTCAATTTCTTAACAACTTTAGACCTAATTCTTAACGTTAGGAAGGTTCCAAAAAAAATTTTAGTAATTGATTTACATGCAGAAAAGTATGCCTTAAAACATATATCATAAGGTTTTTTTTGTAAAATAATTTGGGAAGCAGGAAATCGCACATGTCTGATTTTACATGCTAAATCCCTATGTACGACGGTCCAAGTCAACATACTGTATGTTAAATTCGAGCATTGGTATATAGAAAATTTATTGCATAATATACTTATACTGTATACATGACTATGCTTTTTCAAAATTTTAATGGATACCACAGTAAATTAATTGATTGATACTTATCTAAACGAAATGCGAAATAATGTACCGAACATTACTTAAAGATAAGGTCACATTTAACAAACAACTAGTTTAAGATAAAAATCAATAAAAGCTAATAAATTAAAATAGTTTAACATTAAAACTAAGTAGTAACATTACTACGTATACAAACTACAAACCTGATCTAGTTTTTAAAACGAAATTTTTCTACTACAATTTTTATCGCATTGATAAAAAGAAAAAAACAAAATTGTACAAGTTTCATGAACTAGAACCGCTTCTAATTATTTCGTCTAATAAATCTTTTTTGTTACCGTATTATTTTATAAAGCTTCATTCACAATGCGCGTTTTATTGTTTCTAATAAAAAATCTTGAAACTTAAATTTAACAAAAATAACACAGTATTGTCTATCATTTTTCCTGATGAAAATGCACGTTGAGTAAATAAACAGAACATAGAAACAAGTTACTAGGTAACAGAATGAGATTTAAATAAAATTTGACTTCCTCTAATTAAAAATTAAGTTATCATTTTTACACAACTTTTCTTTTTTAAACCCTTATTTAATTTACAGATATTGTAATTAAACGGCTTTAGGTTGTACTAATATTATTAATTGTATTAATATTTATTAATAATCGATGAAGACGTACGTTGAGTTCGTCGAAATATCTATTATTAATAAAAATTAATACAGAACTACAACCTAAAGCCGTTTTATTTTAATATAATGAGTTCTAAAATTTCTTTTATTATGTTACAGATATTAATCTATAATTATCAATTTTGTAGAAGTATCTTCTTTAAGATGTATTTTCAAATAGAGTTTTTTTTTGTTTAAATTTTTATGTACAAATCTTTTTAGAAAGTGGCTATTTATACATACGGTATGTATACGCAATTGGCTATTTATACATACAGTATTTTTACGCAATTGGCTATTTAGGGTAGGTTAGGTTAGTAAGTTAGATAAGGTTTTTTTTCAGTATGTATAAATAGCCAATTGCGTATACATACCGTATGTATAAATAGCTCCATCCATATTTTTATAGGCATCTGAAGGCCAGTGGTATTGTGTTAAATTTGGACTTCAAAGGTTCACGTTGCTCTAGTACAAGAAATTAAATAAAATTATTATTTTGGTATTAAAGAACTTTTTACCAATAAACTGATATCAGCTTTAAGTAGTTCGGAACCCACTATAAGCTGTAGGATTCTTTCTTGACTGTGGGCAGCTCAAGTAATAATTGTTAAGTAACTATATGTTCAAATTCTTGAGCATGTTTCGCTTGGGAATTGCGGATACTGATTATGTCTTCTTCAACACGTATTTTCAAATAAAGTAGTTTTTTTACAGTTTTGATAAAATTTTATGAATATTTATTTTAAATTAGTACAATATGTTTTAGAAAAACTTCATGGTGTAAAATTTAAAAATACTACAATTAATTGCAAGACCCAACAATATTACCAGTAGGTTGATAAGAGAAGCAATTGAAATTTACAAAGAAAAAGATAATATCAATCAGTGTCAAGGTAGAGATTTCAATAAAAACTGGCTTTCTTTTGATTAATAAATTATAATATAGTAGAAAATCTTTCAGAACTCATTATGTATATTAAAATAAAATTGCTTTAGGTTAAAGTTCTCTATTAATATTTATTTATAATCGATGTTTCGACGAACTCAACTTATCTTTATCTTAAATCAGTTTTATTTTAATAAATTATAAAACTTTGCAATCTAGTTACCAAGATATTTGTTTCTACTGCTTGTTTATTATTTATATCATTTGAATATATTTTTTCCTGATGATATACGTATATTGAAACGTCGAATTAAAAAATATGTATTATTATCAGGGAATAAATAACATTTGCGATCACCTAGTAAATACAGCTTAATTTCTAAGCCTTCCTTCACATATATGCAAAGCATTTCTAACCTATAGTGTGTCCTAGATATCGGGTGCGTTATCTTACTGACATAACAATGGGTTGAAGGTGGATATGTATCTCTGCATGTTTGCACGTGTCTATACGATATGAGAATATTTGAACTGATCTCGCGCGGCATATATCTCTTATGTTTGAACCGCTGAGAAAAATTTACAGCCCGATAATTGACATACAGTGTTTAAGTATTGGATAAGACAGATAAAAATCTATTGAAACGTGAATCGTGATTGTGGAATATGTAATAAGATGATGAATTGGGTTTTGTGTTGTATCGTAGAACATGTGTATGTATAATAAGAGGATCTTACATACTTTTGTGTTGTTAAGTATTAGAAATTTGTTCTGAGAAAATATGAGAAGTTTTTCAATATTATTATAAAACTTAATAAAATATATTTTTACTATAAATTATTTATGTTGCTCTTTATCTGAGAAATGATTAGTTTTTACCTAGGTCAATAATAACTTTTTTTTTTTCTAATAAATAATTAAAGATTTGAAAAATTTATGTTGATCTTCAATTATATTTTAATTTGGAAGGTTTCAAGCAGGGTTTTGCTGTTGGTGATTTTTTTACGATTTTCGAAAATAAGAGTGTTTATTAATTATTTTTATGCAATTATGAATATAAATATAACATATAATTTTATACATGTAATATTTAACGGAAACTTACTACTCTAGGTCCTGCAACTCTATATTTTTTTAGATTTTAGTCAAATTTTCTAGGTAAATACATTTTATAGTGCACAAATTTCTTTGAAGGTAATGTCTATTATATTCATGAAGATAGATAGTGTGCATGATATGTAATTGGTGTCAATGGGTAGTAGATAAAATGTAAAACAAATTTACGTAGAAAAATTGACAAAAATCTAAAAAATATAGGAATTACAGAACCTGGAGCATCAAGTTTCCATGACGACGACTTAATGTGAAATGATAATATAAAATTTTTTAATGTTTATAATTTACTAAATGTTTAAAATAAAAACTAAAAATATATATAAATTTTTTTATAGATTGCATTATCATTAAATATTATTTAATATATTTTGAATATTATAATTTTAATATTATTATATTATATGATTTTTTTTATTTTAATATTTATTTTATTTTATGCACGCTAGATGTATTTAGATATTTTAATTAATTAATTGTTTTTTGGAAGCTTCGATCATTGCATTATGGCCATCATCAGCTCTGTAATAAACAAAAAAAGAAAAAAAAATATAAAATAATACAAATGAATCACATAAATAATATATATGTATACAATTAATATAAAGTTTTAGTACATACATACTATTGGTTTGTACCAAATCTTTATATTAATTGTATATTATTTATGTGATCCATTTTTATTATTCTGAAAAGTACAAATAATGAAGAGTCATAGAATGAATGAATATAATATATGTTATTTCGAAAATTTCTATTTATCAATATTTCTTTTATAAATTATCTCATATGAACTTTTCCAAATACCGCGTCATAATTCACTCATTTATATATATATATATATATATATATATATATATATATATATAACGTAACTTTAAAAAAAATCTGTTTATAAATTTCTAATTTAGTGATATTTATAGTTTTAGCTTCATCGCAAATCACTTACCGATAGATAATAAACAACAAATAATTGACATCGGAAAAATTTTCAACAATATTTCATTGCAATAATAATCTTTAACTGTAGTTACTAACTATATTCACACCTGTTTTTTTTTTTAAATTTCCATTCTCTGATTTGAAACGCACATATATTTCTTAAATTGCTAATTAGTTTTACCTGAAAAAAGTTTATTGCATATTGAAATACACCATGAAAGTTAAACGTCAAAGCGTATAATAAAAAAATGGACTTTTAAGAATAATAAATTATCTATATGGTTTTTTATTTATGTGAACTGTTATTGTAGGCGCGTTTGATCTTCATAAATGTGAATCGTTAAATTGGAATAATGTAAATTTTTTTTTGCTAAATTAAAAATACGGAATATATGCTCACTTTATTATGAATTTATATATGTGTATTTTTTTACTAGTAGCTTTAAAACGTACCAGTATTTATATTCTTTTTATTTCGGGTAATAATTTTTTTTTTAAGCGTGTCAAAATATTGATATTACGTGTATTTTTTTGTAACATCTCTGGCAGCCGTATCGAGAATTATTAAGTTAACTTAATTGATAGTTGCAATGTTGCAATAGTTTCACTTGAATTTGAATTTGATTATTGGAAATTTGCGAAAAAATGCAATGTACACCGCCAGATTTGCCAGAAATTGTATATTCGACTATTGAAACATTAATTCTCACAAATCACGTGACGAATATAAAATAATACATATATTTTAGGTAGGTAAGTTTACTTACTTTTTCGGTAAGAAAATATACAGGGTGATTTATGACGTCGGGGAAAAACTACACCGGATGATTCCTATTAGTAATCTAAATAAAAAACTTCAAATAAACATATGTTCGAAAATGCTTTCTAACGGAACTGTAGCCGTTAAAAGTTTATTACATGTAACATCAATCGCGTTAGCCTTATTTATTTTATCAGGAAAAAGAACCAAAAAAAACTATAATTAAGGTACTAATTTAAAGCAATAATTTAATAATAATAATAATAATTAATAATTTAATAATTTTCTCTGACATCAACATTAAATTAATTATGGATGAGTTCACAGTACATGAGTATGCTGATATAATTTTTATTTATGGATTTTGCGATGGAAATGCATTAGCCAAAGGAGGACACTTTGAACACTTACTTTAAGTTTAATTTCACACGTTCTTGCTTTAAATTAGAACCCTAATTATTGTTTTTGTTTTTTTTTTGTTTTTTTTCTTGATTTAATAAATAAGGCTATCGCGATTGATGTTATATGTAATAAACTTCTAACGGCTACAGTTCCGTTAGAAAGCATTTTCGGACATATGTTTATTTGATGTTTTTCATTTAGATTACGCATAGGAATCATCCGGTGTAGTTTTTCCCCGACGTCATAAATCACTTTGTATATAATTATTTTACTTAAAATTACAAAATTTAATTATTTTTTTCAGAAAATTTATGTAAACCATCGGATTTGCTGAAATAATATATAATTTTTTTTTACTAGGGTTTTTATGTAAAATGGCTATTTTTTTTTAAAGTGTACTATTTCAATCTTGGTATATAATTACTATATTAAATTATATTACAAAAATTAAGGTTTTACTTTGAGGAACAAATATTTTCAAGACGAATTGTCTTTCGATTTTTTACGGATACTAAAATGTTGTAACATAACATTTAAAACCGATGTCTCATAAATCTTATTGAGAAACAAAAAAACCGTCAACTTTTTCTTCATTTCCAATGATCACTCGATTCGAAACTGTTTCAAATTTAAGTGATTCGAAATTTAGAACAGTAGACTGCGTGGTTTTTGTCTAATTTTTTTTTGTCTTGCTTTTTTACATTTTGCTTTTGTATAAGTGCGTATATATGTTAAGATCTGTGTAAGATAAAAAGTATGAAAGTCTCGAAAAGAACACGTTGTCAAATTTTTTTAGACAATGAAGCTGTTACTGCTTTTATGTTCGTATTCAGGACAGGATTCGTTTTTATTTATGTAATTTTTATAAAAAGATTTATCATGCAGATTTTAAAAGTAAAATGATGAATGATGTTACTTACTTTTATATTTAATATTATTGCAAAATTTTAAGATTTACATTTTTATTATTTATGTTGTTGAACCAATTAAAATTAATTTTAAAAAGTAAATAAGAATAGGATCCACATACTAAGTTACTTATTTTGATACCTAGTAACTTATTTCTATATACTGTTTATTTACTGTAAACGTTGAGTTCGTCGAAACGTCAATAATTAATAAATAATCCTAAATTTTTTATTAGATTTTCATAAAATAATTTAACTGTAATAATTTTAATATTGTTAATAAATAAAATAAAATTGCAAATTATTTTTATTTGTATAATAGATATACAGTCGTAGAAAATTTTTTTATTTTAAATATTTGTTGCTAAAATTTTATATTGTACAGTCGTAGAAAAAGTATAATGTTAAACTTGCACAGAACGTTCATTTTCAATCAGTCATCAAACAACTATAACCTGGTCTATATTTATGATACTTATTATTTTTTTTTACCAATTGGAAATAATTTCTCAAACAGAACAAACTTAATTATATCAATTTTGTTTTTATAATGGGGAAGTTTAACGTATTTTTTTTATTTCTTTATTTGGTTGGAAAGTGATGTTTAATTTATCATTTTTCTCAAAGATGCCTAGATTTCCTAAAAAATGCAAAAACATGTCGTGATGACGTCAGTAATGTCTTCGCAAAACTTATGTCGATTTTTGAATCAGACGCACATGTATTTTCATGGTTACCGATACAAGCTATTGGCTGGGCATAACCAAATCAACAAAAATCAACATTTACTACGACATACGTTTTCAAATTTATATATCATCAACTCTTCTGCGCTTGCGCACAATAGGCTTGTGACTTCAGTAATGTCCTTACAAAAATTGTTAATAACAAATAAATGAAACAATTATTAGAAATTTTAATGACAGTTTCTGTAATTATTTTATATATATATATGTTTGAGAAAAAATAATTTTACACGCAACTTCAATCACGCTAAACTTCCCCATTGACACTTTTTATTAAAATCAAGCCACTAACTTTTTCAATTGTTTTGTGAATACGACAATATTTATTGTACAATTCTATTTGAATCCGGTACTGTCTAAAACAATACGTCAAAGTCAAAAAATGGAAAAAGCAGACAGCTATAGTTATATTTTAATTAAACAGTTTCACATCAGCTGGTATAATACATATGTGTAGAACGTGGTCTAACCTAATCTCATAGCTCAGTTACATACTTGTATTTTTTTACACCTGTTGCTTGTAACTTAGATATACACACAATTTTTATGACTGTATTCTTCTTGTTAGAAACGCACCTATTTGCATATTTGGTCTGCAATATTTTTTTATTCGAAACCGCTATTTAAAAATTCGTTGATCAATACAGTATTAAACACTAACAGAAATTTTTAATAAAGACGTTAACTTTAAAGTTAATAGAGGTTGTTGTTGGCACTCGTTGAAACATTTTTAATAAATTTTAAATTAATTTAATTTTAAATTAATAAATAAAACACTCGGTTATGTTTCAAACATAACATAACATCGGTTATTTTGAAACATAACCGAGTGTTTTATTTATTAATTTAAAATTAAATTAATTTAAAATTTACGTTAACTTTATTTGTGATACGATCAAATATTGTTTTTTTTATTTTAAATTTTGTTAACAATTTTTTTTAATATAAAGGAATTATTATATTTATATACATACATACACATACATATACAATTACGCCATGTACTCAATAGGGTGTGGCACAAACTCTTTCCACTATCCCGAAAATAGTTTTCTCCAAACATTTCACATCTAGACAATCAACTTCATCTACTCTGTCATACATGCTCTTCTATTCCTACTACTTGGAAACTTTCGCTTGCACAAAACACTTTTTATCATACCACTTCAACTGCTCATCGGACGTCCACGCAGACGAATACCTTCAAAATCATTAATATTTATTTATTACAAAATTTTTGGTTATTAAATATTTTAGATATAAAACAATATTTTTACATTTGTACAAACGTGTAGACATAATAATTAAAAATATTTATTAGGTCATATAATGATACAATCGTACCATATTTATTTATATACATAAACATACGTCAGCATAAATTTTAATTAAGAAGATTTTGTTTGCAAAAAAATAATAATGAAGTTGAATTTCCAAAATAAGAATTTCTAGAAACTATTGCAAGCAACTACAATTACAATCGTGTCAAAATGTCACTAATAAATAATTTTACAACCAAATATAATTAATAATAATAATAATTTATTTGCACAACAGTATACACCGATATCAAGATTGAAACATACAAGAAGAATCAAATATAGAAAAGAAATAGGACAAATAATAATAAAAATAATAATACAATTAGTGAATTATATATATATATATATATATATATATATATATATATATATATATATAATAATATCAAGTTAACAAAATTTAACATAACTAATATTAACTATAATTCATACAAGTGAGTTACATTACTTTAAAGTAGTATTAGTTTATACAAAAATTAAAATAAAGCTTATAGTACCAACCAGTGATAATTTCTAAAATTATTAATTTAAATTATTATTATTTTAATTAAATATTAATTTATATTTAGATAGCTTAAGGTGTCACAGTATTGTAAACATAAATAATAATTTATGTTCTATTGTTTTGCGATAAAATGAAATTAAGTTAATAATTTTTATTTTCTATAACGATTTCCGCAAGCACGTTTCAATTAAATTTTATTGTTCCGACAATAATCAACGGGAAAATGTTAACATTATTAAAATAATTATTTTATTTCTAAATGTATCTGCTTTTAGCAAAAAGCAATTTTCTTGTCAATATCTGTGGTATGAATATTTTGAATAGGTAATTTATTACTGAAATTAGAACAATGGACAACTATTACATAGAAATTTGTTATAATTTTTTACCACTTTGACTGTAAGGAAAATTGGTATAGCGTTTGGTACGGTGTCTGTAACATTTTCAAAAAAAAAAATTTATAGAAATCTTTCATATAGTCTCTAGATCAGACGAATCCGAACTTAGTTTATGCGGGTGTATGGATGTGATATATTTGTGATCGCAACTCCTTCTAGACGGTTCAACCGATTTTAATGAGATTTTCAGGATAAATTTGTCTAGTACCCAAGATAGGGTCATGTGGTTTTATTTTTTTCTTGTGATGCTAACTTTCCGAGAAAAAAATTACTAAAGTTTTTAAAAATTTATATTGACTACGTTATTTATCCGATTTTGATCAAATTTTCAGAAAAGATTTCTCTAATGCTCTCATTAATTATATAATGTTATTAATATTCCTAAAGTTTTTAAAAATTTATTATGGCCATGTTACTTAACCGATTTTACTCAAATTTTCACAAAAGATTCTTCTAGTATTCATATAATTTATGTAATTTTAACAATTTATAGTGTTGCCACCTTATCGAGAAAAAATCACAAAATGTTTTAAAAATTCATTGTGGCTACATTATTTATTCGATTTTGATCAAATTTTCAGAAAAGTTTCTCCTAGTGCTCACATACATTATAATATTATTAAAATACAGTGTTGCCAACATTCCGAGAAATGTCAAAGTGGTTTATATATTGGTTTACCCATATACTTCTAATTTTGTTTATAAAATGTAGATCATTTTATCGTTTAGTACTAATAATTAATGAAGAGTATAAAACGAGCAAATGTGTTTTTAAATTCTACAAAATTTATTTTGAATATTATACAATGTTTTGTATTAATTAATATCACAACTATATTTTGGATTAAATTAAAACGGCTTTAGGTTATAGTTCTGTATTAATATTTATTAATAATCGACATACTCAATATACGTTTTCATTAGGAAAAATGATACAAATGACATTTACAGTAAATAAACAGAACATACGAAACAAGTTGCTAGGTAACAGAATAAGATTTAAATTAAATTTGGCTTTCTTTAATTAAAAATTCATAAATTTTATGATCTAGTTACTTATTTTGTTACCTGTTGTCATTTGTATCTATTGTTCCTTATGAATATGTACCTTAAGTATGTCGATTATTAGTAAATATTAACACAGAACTACAACCTAAAACCATTTTATTTTAACATAATGAGTTCTGAAAGATGTAAAAATATACATTTTCTTGTTTTTCTTAAAATATCAATTACATTCAAACATATTTTCACATTAAATAAAAAATTAAAAAAACAAATCTATTGTTACTGGTATATGTTACTGTACAATTACCTACAAACACAATGCTTTCTATAAGACATACAGAATATAGACAGATCAGAATATAAATGTCCTTCTCAAGCGCTGAGACAACTATAATTGCTATGTAGTTACAGAGACCGCTCTGTAATTTTACGCGTTTAATATCAGATATTTTTTCTCTCTGTGTGTTATGTCGCGTTTAAATTAAATGTTTAAATTGCGGTGAAGGGTGCACGTATAGAAATACAATTACGTATTATGCATATTAAACACGGTGTGAATCTGTAGACGAGGAAAAATAATGAAAATGGCATTAGGTTTTTGGGTCATTGGTGCACGGCCCTTCAAGTATAACTATAGGTTAATTATTATGCATGCAAATCATAGATAAGAGTAAATAAATTACTTGTGGTTAGTTTATATTAATTAAGTTGTTTAGTTGAGCGGAAGTTTCCAAGTAGTAGAAATAAAAGAGCATTTATGAGAGGAATTATGAATGTGGATGAAACTAAAGTAGCTTGTTTGCGATAGGAATGTTTGGAGAAGGTTGATTTCGGGATGATGGAAAGAGTTTGTGCCACACCCTTTTGAATACATGACGTGATTGTGTATGTATGTTTAGTTTTTTACTCACTTATGTTTTTTTTCCATCAAAAGAAGAATTCAATTTATTAAAAAAGCATTATTTAAATAAAAAACATAATTTAATATACCACGTTTGTGACACGGATTAAAAGTATAAAATTTCTTCTACCCCCCATACAGATTTATAACTCCATACAGGAAAACGTCGGACAACGACAGCTACTTCCTATAAATAATCCTTACTATTATCTATTGCATGCGCAATGATGTAAAATTTGACGATACTGTAATAATTGCTAGACAAATCAATATTAGCAGCAGATTGATAAGAGAAGCAATAGAAAAGTATAACATCAATTACTGTAAAGGGGCACTTAGTTAAATAAAATTTGGCTTCCATTAATTAAAAATTTATAAATTTTATAAACTAGTTACTTATTTGTACCTAGTAACTTGTTTCTATGTTCTGGTATTTACTATAGTGTCATTTGTATCATTTATTCTAACAAGACGGACGTTGAGTTTCGTCGACACATTGATTTTAAATAAATATTAATACAGAACTTTAACCTAAAGCAGTTTTATTTTAATGATATTATTTTTTACTACTGTAATTACTTACGAGCAAGCATATCAAGCTATTAAAGGGTTTTTAATAAAATTGTGAAATTTAAAACATTGCAAAGTTATTTTTCTAAATAAATTATAAAATTATTCAAAAGAAAATTTCTTATCTTAAGTTGTGTTCGAACAAATCAAATTGTTACAGGTTTAATGATATTATTGCAAATATATGTATTTAGTTATCAGATTAATTTTTATCTGGAATGAATATAGTTGAGTAATTTAACCTCAAAATTAAGCAAATATCTGTCCTCCACATTCAACGATTTCATCTTCGAATACCATCTGTTGTATTGGGCAGCGAAAATAATTCCCAGTGTATCAAAAACACAGAATGATTTATTTATTTATCCATTGATTATAATATATATTTAGAAAATCACTTGGCACTTGGCTAAAAATAACATATTAATTTTCAATGAAGAAGACATTGTTAATTAACATAAAGGTTTGGCAAATCGGAATGTAAGGTCAGTAAAAATTAAAATTATTCTTTAGAGTTTTTCAATAAAGTTATGTTTAGAATAAATGTAATTTGTTATCTGCCGTTTTAAATTAAAGTTAAATCAATTTAACCTACATTATTTTCATAGTAAAAATTTTTCAGAACTTATTATATTAAAATAAAACTGCTTTAGATTCAAGTTCTGTAATAATCGACGTTTCGACTAACTCAACGTCCTTCTTTATTATGAAAAATGATACAAATGACATTTACAGTAAATAAAAGAATATAGAAACAAGTTACTATGTAACAAAATAAGAAACTAGATTATGAAATTTATAGATTTTTAATAAAAAAAATTATAAATTGTATGATCTAGTTTGTTACCTAGTAACTTGTTTCTATGTTGTGTTTATTTACTGTAAATGTCATTTGTATCATTTTTCCTGCTAAAGATGTACGTTGAGTATGTCGATTATTAATAAATATTAATACAGAACTACAACTTAAAACCGTTTAATTTTATTCTTTAGTGTTTGTCAATAAAGTTATTTTTAGAATAAATGTAACTTGTTATCTACCGTTTTAAATTAAGAATGAGGCTATTTATACATACGGTATGTATACGCAATTGGCTATTTATACATACTAAAAAAAAAACCTAAACCAACCTACTAACCCAACCTACCCTAAATACTACTATAAATAAATAGCCAATTACGTATACATACCGTATGTATAAATAGCCACTTTCTTAAATTAAAGAAAAATTGACTTACATTATTTTTTAAATTATGATTTGCAATATTTATTGAAGTTTGCCAAATAAGAGTATATGCAAATGTTTAAATATATTCAAAACAAACTTATTTATATCTGCGGATAAATAATTATGATGTAATTACAAACAAGTCTTACGTGTAGGGTGATGGTTCCGTTGGAAATATAGTTCATCTACGCCCATATTATACCAGTGGTACTAAACTGTATATCTATTAGTAAAACTTTATTTTTATAATTACCATTGCAACATTTTCTACGAAATAGATTTTAAATCTATGTGAAAATTGCTGAACTATGTATTATTATAGTTTTTATTTCAACATTTCGAAAATACCTTATAGAATTTATGATTAGCAAAGGATGCAAACACTAGGTGTTAAAAAGTAGAAATATTTAAATTGTTATTCTTATTTCGTTTGCCAAAAATCAATAATTTTCTTAAAAATCTACAAAATATGATGTTTGAATGTTTGTCGTTTTATAATAAAATAATACAACGTAATAATTTTTAAAATAAAATTGATGTTACCACAAAAAAAATCCAATAAACTGAAATTGTGATTTTGAACTAATTTAATTTCAAGTTTTCATATATTTTTATATATAAATGTATTTGGTTATCTAAAAAAGAAAGTCTTGTTTATTTTATCTTTATGATATATTTAAAAGTATTTAAGGAAATTAATGATAAAATATGTTATAAGAATAATATAAAATAGCAGACATTGACAGCAAAAACATGGTATTATCAGTAGAACATTATATGAACATTTTTAAGTTATGCAATTTGAGTCAATATCTTTATTTAATTTGCAAGAAATTAAGATGTATGTACGTGATAGAATAGAATATTAAAGATTGTGTAATTTTTAATAAAAAGTTATCGTATATTGAACATTAATATTGACAGAAACTAAAAAATGAGTGTAGTACAAAATTTATATTGTTGCTTTTTGGTTTCCCTTAATAATAATCGCAAGATCGAAACGCGTCGTAGAATAAAGAAAAAAGAGAACTGTAGAAAGGGAAACCAAAAAACAACAATATGAATATACAAATTCAGGAAAATAAAAACAAAATAAATTACAAAATTTATATTTAAAATTTTCTTAAAGCGGTATTCGTATTTTTGTAGCATCGATTTTTTAGGTGTTTTTCAACATTTTTTTTTTGGGAACTTTTGTAACAAATACACATAACGCTGGAAAGTGTATTTATTGAAATTTTAAGCAGTATTTTTTTCACAAAAGTTAAAATGTAGAACTCGCGTTCTACATTTCTGAAACTAAAAGAAATTAGATATTAGTATTTGTAATACATGTAACATTCGTTGGAACCTACAAAATGTATAATTTTTATATTTATTTTCAAAATGGCCGCCTTTTTAACAAAAGTGCCTAAAATTCACCTTTTTTTTGGTTGATGGGTAAAAATTATATATTTTGTAGGTTCCAACGAAAGTTACATGTGTTACAAATACTAACATCTAATTTATCTTATACAGGGTGTAACAGAATAACTATTCCTAATTTTCAGAAATGATAGAGTGCACTTAGAGAAACATTTTTTATTAATAAACTAGTGTCCGGAAATTTTTAGGTGCCAAGATACACTAGATATCGTTAAAAACAATCTTAATCAAAACATCAAAGAGTTGTTAAATTAAGGAACATTTTATTAGAAATAATAGCGCATTTAACTTTATAAAAATTGTTCGAAGTTACGACCACCATTTTCGATACACAAGTTGTAACGATGTACAATCGATTGCCAAAAAAAAAAAAAGAAAAAAAATTTCCGGACACTAATTTATTAATAAAAAATGTTTCTTTATGTGTCCTCTATCATTTCTGAAAATTAGGAATAGTTATTCTGTTACACCCTGTATATTATACATATCAATATTTTACAAAAATTATATTTATTTCCGTAATAAGAACGATTTAAAACATATTTTGACCATGATTATAAAACATTTTAAATTTATATCTACTATCTTGTGTATATAGTAAATAAGTCCTTGTACATAGTTCAATATTGCTAGTAGTTATTTCATTTTTAATAACTTTATGTCATATTTTAATCACTCGTTGAAACTAAACAGGATCTCATTGTGAAAACATTATCGATACGTCATTGTTCTACATATTACGTCAGACATTTTCTGCATATTTTACAGATGAATTTCATTAAACGTATATATGTATATACACTGTAAAAAAAATAATTCAGTAATTTAAATAAAAACTTGAAGCAACTGATTTACATCACTTTAATATGCATATGTATTTTACTTAAAATTACAAAATTATATTATTTTTGCAGAAAATATATCGTTTTGCTGAAATAATATGAAATTTTTTTACTATGGTTTCTATGTAAAATGACAACTTTTTTTTGCAGTGTAGTAGGAATAGAAGAACATATATGAAATGTGTGTTAATTTTAATTATTCTTCAATTTTATTGAATTTATTTATTGTTTATAATTAGCTTTACTAAATACGTATTACTACTTGCAAGATAGACAACTTGCAATATGTATTAATACATACATACATACATACATACACAATCACGCCATGTACCCAAAAGGGTGTGGCACAAACTCTTTTCATCATTCCGAAATCAGTTGCCTCCAAACATTCCTATCCAAACAAGCAACTTTCGTTTCATCCACATTCATAATTTCTCTCATACATGCTCTTTTATTCTTACTACTTGGAAACTTTTGCTCACACAAAACACTCTCAATCATACCACTCCAACTACTCATCGGACGTCCACGCAAACGTATACCATCAAAATCATTAAAATAAATCTTTTTAACCAGACGTTCATTAGACATTCGCTCAACATGTCCGAACTATCTTAACTGACTAACACGGCAACTTTTGCTACAACATTTTTTTCAATTTCACACTCATCATACACTAATCTATTTCGCACCCGATCTCTCCTATTTACACCCCATACCCCACGTAAAAATCTTATTTCCACAGCAGTCATTTTCCGTTTATACTTATTAATGGTTGCATATAATGGCAAAGGTCATTAACCTTTAACCTTTCTATATTAATTTTAATAATATTTTAGTTTTAATGTATTTATATAACCATATAATATGGTAAATTAATTATTTTACTTAAAATTTCAAAATTATATTATTTTTATAGAAAATTTGTCTAAACTCTCGTTTTGCTGAAATAATATGTAGTTTTATTACTATGTTTTTATGTAAAATAGCAACTTTTTTTTACAGTGTATCGTTAAACATGTGTAGTTATTATCTTTAATTTCATTATTGAGACAGACGTATATGAATCATAAATGAAATGTTTAAATATTAGCAATTATGTTTTTATTGGATTCTATGAAGAAATCTTGTTTTAGTATGTGGGTTAGCGGTTGTGTGTAGTTATTATTATGATTATGATTATTATCGTTGTAATAAAGGTTTACATGATCTCGATTTGTTAATAATAATTATAGAGTAAGATAAAATGGTTTCAATTACTTTGCGAGTTGCTATGACTTAATTAATAATTTGTTGAAAAAGTTTGAACAAATGTTTATTTTAACTAATATGTATTGAACTATGATATTTCATATTAGATACAGATTTAGAAAATATTGTAAAATTATATATACATACACAATCACGATATGTATCTAAAAGGGTGTAGCACAAACTCTTTCCACTATCTCGAAATTAGTTTTCTCCAAACATTCTTATCAAGACAAGTAACTCTAGCTTTATTCACATTCACGATATCACCTCTCATACATGCTCTTCTATTTCCGTTACTTAGCAACTTTCGCTCACGTAAAACACCTTCAATTATATCACTCCATCTACTCATCGGATGTCTACGTAAACGTATATATGCAAAATCATTTATATAATATATTTTCTAATTTTATATCCAGGGTTTTATTTTAGTTGTACACAAAAAAATAAGTTACTAAAATGTAGGCGAGGAAATTAATAAAAAAAAAATTAAAATAAAATAAAACTGAGTTAAAGTATTAAAATCTTTTAATGTTTTTCAAGGATCAATTTTTTTCCAAAATTTCTTTGTGGATAGTAATTTTGATATTTATATATACATACACAATCACGCCATATGTATCCAAAAGGGTGTGGCACAAACTTTTTTCATCATCCCGAAATCAGTCGCCTCCAAACATTCCTATCCAAACAAGCAACTTTCGCTTCATCCACATTCATAATTCCTCTCATACTTGCTCTTTTATTCCTACTACTTGGAAACTTTCGCTCACGCAAAACACTCTCAATCATACCACTCCAACTACTCATCGAACGTCCACTCAATCGTATACCTTCAAAATCATTCAAATAAATCTTTTTAACCGAACGTTCATTAGACATTCGTTGAACATGTCCGAACCATCTTAACTGTCTAACACTAACTTTTGCTACAACATTTTTTTCAATTTCACACTCATCATACACTTATTTGATTTGACTAAATTAAAAATTAATATTTATAAATTATAGTTATACATTTGTTATAAATTAAATTTTGATTGTATATTAACGTAGTAAAAAATCTTTCAGAACTCATTATATTAAAATAAAACTGCTGTAGGTTAAAGTTATGTATTAATATTTATTTATATCTACGTTTCGATGAACTCAATGTCCGTCTTCATTAGGGTACAAATGACATTACAGTAAATAACAGAATATAGAAACAAGTTACTAGGTAACAGATAAGTAACTAGGTTATAAAATTTATTGATTTTTAAATAATGGAAGCCAAATTTTATTTAACTCACAGTGATTGATGTTATCTTTTTCTGTATAAATTTCAATTGTATTTTTTTATAAATAAATATTAATACAGACTTTAAACTAAAGCAGTTTTACTTTGATTCTAAATTATTTCAAGTCAAGGTTTGTAGGCAAATTTCAATTGAATTCGAACTTATTTTTCATTTCGAACAAATAATATTACCAGGAAAAATCAAATAAAACAATTTAGTTGCAATTTATCACGCCACTTTTTACAAAAATATTCATTCTTGGAATCTCAATCGTTGCTGGAATGAAAGTTGTGAAAGTCGCCTGTAGTTAAACAATTTTCAATCAATTGTACACACATTACATAGATTTATAAATATAACATATAGAAATGGACAAAACTTTTTCTTTATCAATCACTGTAAAGGCACTGAGTTAAATAAAATTCGGCTTCCATTAATTAAAAATTTATAAATTTTATGATCTAGTTATTTATTTGTTACCTAGTAACTTGTTTCTATGTTCTGTTTCATTACTGTAAATGTCATTAGTAGCGTTTTTTTTTGACGAAAACGGATGTTGAGTTCTTCGAAACGTCGATTATAAATAAATATTAATACAGAACTTTAACCTATAGCAGTTTTATTTTAAAGTATTCTTTGTTTAACTTGTATTATATAATTAAAAACAATATATATATATATATATATATATATATATATATATATATATATATATATATATATTTCTCAGAAAACAAATGCAATAAGTAATTTAAAATATTTGTAGAAGATATTTTAACATATCAAAATATTAATGACAAACTTTATATTATAATTTCAAAATTTTGTCTAATTTATGCTAATCAGATTTTACAAGTATAAACATACACTTAACTTTTTACACTATTAATAATTCTGCTTAGAGTTTCAAGCAATTTTCAAGTTTGGTTTCATTCCAATAAGAAAAATTGCACAAAATTAAATATTTCGTCAGAGATATCTAGATTTTTTTTTTACCGACCCAAATAAAATTAAAAAAATCAGTAACTAATGAATGTTATGATTGTTATTACAACAAAATTAGAGTAGGCTGTGTCTCTAGATTAATTGTATATTTGTTCTTTGTTTACGATTGGTTGTTTGTTACTAGATTGTAGATTTGTATCCATGCGCTTTCATTTGTTTTTATTTCAATCGAAATTAATAATATGGTACAGTGATTGTCTGATTGAAAAGTTATACCGAGTAGTTTTAATATTATTTGATTTGTTTGATTTAATTATGTTTATGTGGGTTAAATGTGTTTGCTAATTTGAATTTTTATGAATGGAATGAAATTAATTTCTTGTATATATATATATATATATATATATATATATATATATAAATGGAGATTAATTATGATTTTATTAGCACATAATTATTAATAATATATGTAAATTATTTGTTTGTAATTGTAATGTATGAATTGATTATGCTCAAAAAACAATTACTGAAATAAAATTAAAATAAAATAGTACAAATAGTACAACATTTTTCAGAACTCATTATATTAAAATAAAAAATCTACATTTCGACATACTCTATTCTATTTAGGATAAAATTTACTATAACATCTCTTAATAAAAATCATATTCATTTTTAAATATCGAATTCTTTGTATCGCTGTTATAATTTAAATTTACTTTAATGATTTTTTATTCAAAATGAACAAGAATAATAAATAAAAATTTGAACTAGATCTTTCGAAAATAAAATTTCACATGCTTGCATTAAAATTATGCTAATGTCTTATAAACAGAATGTATATGTATATTGAAGAAGTGAAAGACGCATGCTAAACAGTTGAAATTCGTTTTGAGTTTGGTTTTAGTTTGAAGTATTTATCGTGCCCTCCCACACAGGTTACCAGAGCAAATGTCCTCATAAAATTTAACATAAGTACGTTTGTTAAGCATATATAATCATAAATATTTACAAAATAACTGTGCTACTGCATTAATGCGTTAATAATGTAATAATGCCCAGTCATCTTTCACTTCAGAGCAACAGTAGTGATTTGTTGTTTGTATTTTGAATAAATTAGGTTGCGTTTAAATAAGGTCTGTTTGAATTCAGAATATTTTATTGACACAGTGAATAATTATTAATGGATGGCGTGAATTTCATATAAACAAAAATGGTCGAAATGTACATTTGTGCGTAGTGCCGTCTTAACGCATGTGCCCGCTGAGCACTTGCTCAGGGGCCCCACTTTTATAAGAGAGCCCCATGCTAATGTGATTGACTTCAAGCCAATAACAAAGTAATTTTCTGAAGAAAAAAATGCCGTAATTTGTAGAAATTTTACACTGTGCCATTTAATCTGTTCGTACGTTTTAACATTAGTTTTGTTTTTTGGTAAAATGTCAATAAAATAAATATATGTTTAATATTTTCGGCCATTTTTATAGGTTTTAAGATATTGTTCTATATTAATTTTTATGAATAATCGACGTTTCGACGAACTCAGCGTTCGTTTTTATTAGGAAAATAAATACAAATGACATTTGTAGTAAATAAACAGAACACAGAAAAACAAGTTATTGCGTAATAAAATACAGGTACATAACTAGATAATAAAAATTTATAAATTTTGATTCAAGGAAGCCAAATTTATAAATTTTGTAATCTAGTTGCTTATTTTGTTACGTAGTAACTTGTTTCCACATCATGAAGATTTTCCAACGCATAATGTGCAATAGTAAGACCTAAGAATATTAACAGTAAATTGATAAAAGAAGCAATATAAATTTATAAAGAAAAAGATAACGTCATTCAATGTGAAGGCAATGATTTAAATATACTTTGACTTTTTTTAATTAAAAATTTATAAATTTTCTGATTTAGTTACTTATTTTGTTACTTAGTAACTTGTTTCTATGTTCTTTCATTTTTTTTGTTCAAGATGTACGTTGAGTACGTTTACATCGATTACTAATAAATATTAATACAGAACTATAACCTAAAGCCGTTTTATTTTAATATAATAAGTTCTGAAAGATTTTTTACAGCTTTATATAAATTTATAAATACTGAAATAAATAATTATGTATGGATCATATCAGATTTTTTTACTAAAAACTTACAAATATTCGAATATGAGTCATATATATTTTTCATTAATTTATTTGTGAGATTAGGCCACAATTTTTACTGCTGAACTTTGAAAATAACAGTTAAATATATGGTTTTATAATACATCAATAAAGATTTATAAAATCTTTACAGGACAAAATTAGCAATAATAAAACGACATTCTTTCAACAATTTTTCAAGATGATAAATGTTAACTGTCACATAAAATAACAAGATTAACTTTTAACAGATGGTTAAACAAAAAAAGCAACATTAATAAATCATAAACAGCTAGATTTCAAGAACTCAACATTTTTCTTATTCTAATTTTCTACTTCCAAAAATTAATTTATATACGGATTGAATGTAATAAAAAAATCATTTATAAAATTTATACTAGTTCAAATTTCAAAATATTTTTTATGACTCGACAGAAAATGTAAATATTTTTTTTACATAAATGACAATGTTGCATGCAAAAATATAATAAATTATAAACAACTGACTTAAACTACATGCTTTTATTAATAAAAAAACATGTTTAACATGTCCATAAATTTGGAAATTCTGTCAGAAAAATTACGATGTAATAAAAAAATTGCTATTTTTTGTTTGCATTGTGGAAAGGATTAGTATGATTTGTAAATCTGTAAAATTATTGCGGAAAACTAAAATTATTATTTAAAAATATTTGATATTAAATTGTACTACTCGTACAAGTGATAAAATAATAACACAATAATAAATCTTTCAGAAATCATTATATTAAAATAAAACGGCTTTAGGTTATAGCTCAGTGGCCAAATTCTATAGCATCTTCGGAATTATATTAGTTCGAAAATGACGTTCTTTACGGCTGTTATGACTTACTGCGTCCCGACAAAATTTGTCTTCGATTTTTAATTATTCTAAATTGTTTATTAAATATTTATTTATGTGTGTACAAAAATTTATAAACCAGTAAATTGGTTTACTAGTGTTTAAACAAAATGTTAGAAAATCAATCAGTAATTTTACAATTATTCAGAAGTTTATGACTAGTTTTTTTTTCTTGATATAATAAATAAGGCTAACGCGATTGATGTTACATGTAATAAACTTCTAACGGTTACAGTTCCGTTAGAAAGCATTTTCGGACATATGTTTATTTGAAATTTTTCATTTAGATTACTCATAGGAATCATCCGGTGTAGTTTTTCCCCGACGTCATAAATCACCCTGTATAATAATCAGTTAAATAATTACTGAAATATAAATTTAAAATTATTACTTTTGAATGATGATAAGAAATAGTTTTGCAATTTTTGTTCTAAAAATAAATGATTTAAATTAGTATTCAGTTGTTTCTAATAATATTTACTTAATTTGTTCTACGTTTAAATAAAAAGTTGCAGAAGAAGTTTTGTAATGTAAAATAGTTTTTTCTTTTTCTTTACATAACAGCTATCATTATTATAGTTCAACGACCATAATGATGTTTATATATATATATATATATATATATATATATATATATATATATATATATATATATATATATATATATATATATATATATATATCTACATATGAATTTATATTTAATGTTAATGATTTCAAATTTTACTGTTCTAAATCGGTGGTCATAGAAAATTTCAAATTTTATTTTTAAATGTCGACAGCTATTAATCATAATAAAAATATAATAATATTTCTAATGGTTACTATGTTGTCGAAAAAATAATAAATAATTGTTCTTACAACTTGAATAAATATAATAACTAAGTATTAAGGTGTATATGTATTTTTTAATTTTAAATCATATGTCATTATATTCTTACACAATATTTCGTTGAAATCGGTTGAAATCGTCTAGAAGGAGTTGCAATCACAAAAAAAAAATATAAGCTAAGTTCGGATTCGTCATCTAAAGGCTATATGAAAGATTTCTATATATTAGAATAAAACAGTTTTGTATTAATATTTGTTAATAAATCGACGTTGCTACGAATTCAGCTTGTGTCTTTATATTTTTTTCCTGATGAAGACACACATTTAGTTCCTCGAAACGTCGTTTATTAATAAATATTAATACAGAAATAGAACCTAAAGCTGTTTTGTTCTAATATAATGAGTTCTGAAAGATTTTTTACTATGTTATTTCTATATATATATATATATATATATATATATATATATATATATATATATATATTTTAATTTTGGAAAATGTTACAGACACCGTACCGAACCCTATACCACTTTTTCTTGCAAGTCAAAATGGTAAAAAATAAACAAAAGTTTAAAGCAAAATTATACACATATTTAATGGCTAATTGACAGAATAATAACGCAAAAAATAAATTGCAAATAAATTTCTTTTGATATTTTGCGAAAAAATTAAAATAAACATGTACCATTTATTCTCAGAAGCATTATGTCAATTCGGCAAGGTAAATCTTATCAAGAAATTACTTTATATAGAGTAGTATAAAATGTCACTTTTATACCATAAGAAAATTAATTTCTTTTTTTTTTGGCGTAAGTAACCTACTTTTGAAATATTGTCATATCAGGTTACGTCAATCAAAAAATGGGTTGATAAATCAGCGCATATCAAAATGTTTTATTATTTTAGTATTTTTATGTTTGATAAGAAGGACTTACGAAAGAAAAAACAAATTTTAACTTATTTTTTTTCAATTTGTAACTAATTTAAATTAGTTTATTGTGATGGCTAAACACGTTTAGAAACGTTAGAAACTGTAATTCTTTAACTTATGATTTTAAAAGTGTTTTAATTTTTTGTTCTATTGATTCAAATAAAGGATTTAGGCAGCTTTCCATGTCATCGTTTTTAAATGCTTGATTTTTTCGTTACTAGTTTGAAAATATACTATTATTTACCTTGTTTTCAATTTGAGAATAGTATATTATGTTACGAGAAGTAAAAAGCGAAGATTATAGTGTTTAGTCCGGATATTTGTGGCCGATGTCAAGCAATCTGGGCGAAACACTAAATAAACTTTCTATTCATAGTAATTTAATTATACGTTTTTTTTCTAAACGAAACTAAACTAAAAATAAATAAAATACAGGCTAAGTAACCTTACTAGTGACTTACAGTTGTAGAATAGTATGTATATGTAATATATTATTTATATTTGTTACGTGATTTGTGAGAATTAATCTTTCTTTAATCGAATATACAATTTATGACCACTCTGGGCGGTAAACATTGCATTTCTTGCACTTCTTCATACATAATCAAATTATTAAATAAAATCTGGCATTATTTAATTCAAAATTTATAAATTTTATGATCTAGTTACTTATTTTGTTACCTAGTAATTTGTTTCTATGTTCCGTTTATTTACTGTAAATTTCATTTGTATCATTGTTTCTGATGAGAATGTACATTGAGTTTCGTTGAAACGTCGATTATTAATAAATATTAATACAGAACTATAACTTAAAACCGTTTTATTTTAATATAAAGAGTTTAAATAACTGTCATTTATACAATATACATAGCTATATTTTTTTTTGCAAGACACTAGGAAATATTTACATGATAGTAAGTTTCCAAATAAGTCGACATAACTATATATACTATTTCTTAAATATGCAATAGACACAAATTTAATTAATATGACATAAAAAATGTTTAGTGAGTATTTCTGTCTTCTACTACTAACTATTAAATCGAAAAGAATGAATATTCAAATATCTTATTATAATTTGGAATTAATTAATACAGAAATATTATGACATATCGTGTCATTAAATATCTAATTTAAAAACTAAAACGAAACGTGCACAATTATTATATATAAAATTATGTCATTTAACATGAACATGTTGAAATATTTAAATTTTAACATTCATATGTGAAATATAATACTACTAACAATTTAAAAATATTATCATTTTAAAAAAAACCGTAGTTACTTGACTTTGAATTGAAGCATGATTGAAATAAACTTTCAGAACTCATTATATTAAAATAAAACTGCTTTAGGTTCAAGTTCTGTATTAAAATTCAAATGATATTACAGTAAATAACAGAACATGGAAACTAGTTACTAGGTAATTAGTAACATGTTTCTATGTTGAGCGTTGAGTTTCGTCGAAACGCCGATTATAAATAAATTTTAATACAGAACTTGAACCTAAAGCAGTTTTATTTTAAATTTATTGTTTTCTTCAGAAAAAAAAAAGAATTAGTAACAAACTATTTATTTTCATTTTTTTTTCAGATAGTCACCTCAGCCGCAAAGCTCCGTCAGCCTACTCCGATGGCGTTTACATGCTTGCCGGCCAGAACCGTCCCAGTCCTAGAAAGCTCAGTCAAATGTTCATGAAGGGTGAAGATGGACTAGGTTCTTTACAAAATCGTACCGCCTTGCTGGCGTTTTTCGGGCAAGTCGTTACGAACGAAGTTGTAATGGCCAGCGAGAGTGGCTGTCCCATTGAAATGCATCGTATCGAAATTGAGAAATGCGATGAAATGTATGACAAGGAGTGCAGAGGTGATAAATATATTCCGTTTCATCGGGCGATGTACGATAGGGATACGGGACAGAGTCCAAACAGTCCAAGAGAACAGGTAGGATTGAAAATTGGTTATCTGTTAAAGTGTTTAGTTTTGCTAACATGATTGTAAACTTGATTTTTTTACAAATTTATTATTGATCACTAATGTGAATAATGAATAACATTATCTCCAAATTTTGCCCTCCTTCTGAAAATTATTAAAATGAGCTTCTCTTAACGCCACTTTTTTAACACCACTGTTGTATTTACATGCAGGCAGCCGCAGGCCACTGGTAGCGTGTTGGCCCTAATCCCAGAGGTCCCTAAATAAAAATAATATTATAAAAAATCCCAAAACCACACTTAAATTAGAATAAAGCTAAATACGTATTTCATGATCTTTGACAAGTATGTACTTCGGATCACAGATAAGATTTTTTGTAAATTTTATTTAGCTACTGAAGATGGAAGCTTAGCTTCCGAAATACGTATTTAGCTTTATTTTAATTTAAGTGCGATTTTATTTTTATTTAAATTTCGCCAAAGTAGATCATTTTTTAATCTTAAACCAGAGGTCCGTAGTTCATTATTTAATATTGCGTAAATTATCACAGTAAAATTACAAAATGTTATTATGTTTGCTGTTAAAATCTATGTAAAATTACATAAATTTAAGATATACTTTTGTTAGATACTCATTGTAGTCTCGCGAGAATAATTATTAAGCCAATTGCTCTTCATGCTTTAACGAAATATTCAAAGTAAGTTAATAAATTTAATAAGAAGGATCAAAACAAATTATTTAATTCAATAGACGCATTGATTCCGTCCAACTACAATTAAAAACAAATCTAACGCCTCACTCTTTCTTATCAGAAACCAATTATATAACCTTTATTAACACTGTTTTTCGCCGGCTGTCGTAAATTGTAGAATATAAAAGATAGCTTAGCCGGACAGCAGGCAGATATATTTTTACTTTAACCAAATCAATTTCGAACAACCATCTCAGTCTAACTCGGCTATCAGTTCTGTAAAGTTTGTAAATAAAATAACACTATAGAAATCTGTGCGACACTTTTTACAGTGTATACAACTAGATAGTCAACTAAATTTATAGAACTTTCTGGGTTGGTATAATCGTGGTCGATCTATCCTCGATGCAGACGTTTCGTCATACATCGTAAATGGCATTCTCAGTGTTTGGTGACTAAATTCAGTCTCCAAGCACTGTGAATGTCATGTACGATGTATGGCGAAACGTTTGCAACGAGGATAGATCGACCACGACATACCAGTCCAGAAAATTTTGTAAATTCAATGAATATCGGCCGTGAAAGCTTGTAGATTACTAGATTACTGCTAACTGTTTTCGAACAGTTTCATTAATTTGTAAGTTGGCAAGTTAATGAGTTAATTAACTTACAAAGCGTTTAACAATTTTTTTTAATGCAACCAATAATTGTAACTTTTTTCATACAAATTATGTAAATTATGATAGTGAAAATAACAAAATATTGCTATTGGTCTATTATAAATAAAACAGAACAGAACAGAAAAAGTTGTTGTTAATCATAACAAGTTTTGAAAGATTTTTTAATATTTTAAATTCTATTTTTCTGCAATGTACGTTTGCAAAACTATCCTATTAATATTGCAGCTCATTAAAATTTCAAAGCATTTATATACCATACAGTGAATGATCTAAAGTGCTAAACGCATATTCATTTACACCACTATTTCACATTGTGTTGTACAATATTTCAGTGTGTCAGTACCAATTACGCGCGAGCAAAGAGTGTAACTCAAGTATAATGAGTTTATACAGCTACTAGTCTTGTTTTCATGGAAACAGTTGGATCTTATTGGCTACTACTGTATCCAAATGAGAATGTTCATACATAACATGTATGTTTCTTTCACTGTTTAATTGTTTCTATGTGTGTTACACTGTAAAAAATATTCGGTAATTTTACATAAAACCTCCGAGAGCAACTGATTTACATCAGTTTAATATGAACAAAAGTCACATAATATGAATATAAAATAGGTATAATTTCTGTAAGTAAATATTTACTTTTTCGGTTAAACAACATATATAATGTGGTAAATTAATTATTTTTACTTAAAATTATATTATTTTTACAGAAAATATAAAATGGTAACTTTTTTTACAGTGTACTACATGTGTGCAGGTAGTGTAAAGTTGTAAGCACGAAAAAGACATTTACAAGAAATTAGAAACATTGGTTATGGTCGTGTTGCTTAAATTGTTTTTTTTTTTTTTTTTTTTTTAGAGTGATCTTGACGTTTAATTTGTAATGTTTTTGTTCAAAAGATGTTTAAATAATAGAAATTAACAGTTTTTTTTAAATGAAGGTACAGATATTTCAACACTGCCTTAAGTAGTAAGCACAGTTAACAGATTTTTAACATTTTTTTGATTTAAATAACAAATATTCACCAATAAATGAAATGAAAGAAGAGATTTCGGGTTCGAATTCTGGCAAGGTCAATACATTTTTAGTAAAAAAAATTTCAGAATTCATATTGAAATAAAACTGCTGTTAAAATTCTGTATTAATATTTATTTATAATCGTAACCAGTGGTCAAAGATTACAATGATCTTTGACCACTGAGTACGTTGGGTATTTGTGTAACTTTAAATCACTGATTAAGACTTTAGCTTTATCTTTTGCCGCTGATGATGAAAGCTTAGCTTTTTTTTTAATATTATTGCTTGCGGTTTAAGGAAAATTATTTTATTTTATTAATGTTGCATAAATTAATAGCCTAACGAAACATTAGTTGATAACGAACCAAAAATACATATATGCAACTCAGCATTAGCATTGAATAAATATTTATGGTATGTTAAATATGCATCGTGTTCGAAAAAATAAAAATATGGTTATCAAAGAATATACATACATACATACATACATACACAATCACGCCATGTATCCAAAAGGGTGTGGCACAAACTCTTTTCATCATTCCGAAATCAGTCGCCTCCAAACAATCCTATCCAAACAAGCAACTTTCGCTTCATCCACATTCATAATTCCTCTCATACATGCTCTTTTATTCCTACTACTTGGAAACTTTCGCTCACGCAAAACACTCTCAATCATACCACTCCAACTACTCATCGGACGTCCACGCAAACGTATACCATGAAAATCATTCAAATAAATCTTTTTAACCAGACGTTCATTAGACATTCGCTCAACATGTCCGAACCATCTTAACTGACTAACACCAACTTTTTAACAGTGTTTTTCATACGAAACGACGCATAGCGAAGATATTAGAAATACATATTTATTAACAAATTATTATCATTTAAAATGGACTTTAATTAAATCTTGTTCTAAAAATAAATGTAAAACACAAAATGTAATTATACTATCATAACCTGTAATTACTATGCATTATAAATAATTAATACATATTTTCACGTGGAGATTTTTTTCTTATAAGATTATTTAATTAAATTAAATAAAGATAACATATTTATAACATGTTTGACATAATCGCAAGCTTTATTAACATTTCCATTGCCGTATTCACTATAAAAATAACGAAAATTATTATAAAACATATTGAGTAATTTAAGAACTCAATTAGTTCGACCGAAGAAATTGATTAATTACCGTAATTAAGTTCAGTTTACAATTAAATAAATGCCACAACATAATATATCGGACTGAAGTTTGCAAAGAAAACTGCAAACGTATATTCGATTAATAAAGAAAATTTTGCGATTAACGTTATGGTTAGATTCTTCTATACATTGATATTCAATTTAATTGGCAAGAAACTTCTAACCTAATTAACAGTTAATTAAGATCAACATTGACAGATTACGGGTATGAGTTATGATTTAAGAAAATTTACTTGCATTTCTCTCAGCTGTAAGAAATTTTTGTATAATATCACTGAATGTATTTCTGGTAATTTTAATGGTATTAAATGCAAAATAAGTGTTAAAATTTTTATAAACAATTCCGTAATTGATATATGTATAATATACCTATTTAATGTAAATGTTGCTGCAACTCTTAGTTTATAATAGTGCTATCAATATTTGAAAAAAAATTGAATCTAGATATCAGGATCCAAAAACATTCGGATATCTAGATATCCAGTTTTCAGATAATTTAAGATCCGGTTTTTAAATTTTATATATATATATATATATATATATATATATATATATTTTTAGGCACGTTGTATATAGCTTTTTATTTAAAAAATCAGGTAAAAATCATCAGGTAAAAATCACAAACGACATAAAGAATAAACAAACAAAACATAGAAACAAGTTACTAGGTAACAAAGTAACTACACTGTAAAAAAAATCGGCAATTTTACATGAAAAACTCGAGTGACTGATTTACACCAGTTTAATATGTAAGTTTAAAGACATCACAGGAAAGATTTTACTTAATATGAATATCAAATACGTATATTTTATATAAATTTACTTACTTTTTCGGTAAAAAATCATATATAACATGGTAAAGTAATTATTTTACTTAAAATTACAAACTTGTATTATTTCTACAGAAAATTTATATAAATCACCGTGTTTTGCTGAAATAATTATGTAATTTTTTGTAAAATTGCAACTTTTTATACAGTGTAGAAAATCTTTATGATGTAAAATTCGAAGATAATAAAATAATTGCAAAACCCAACAATATTAACAGCAGATTCATAAGAGAAACAAAAGAAATTTACAAAGAAAAAGATAACATTAATAAACAGTGTAAAGGCATTGATTAATCTTTAATTAATGATATAATATTTTTTTTTAATAATTTATATATTTTTAAAATCTAGTTACTTTGTTACCTAGTAACTTGTTTCTATGTTTTGTTTGTTTGTTATTTATGTCATTTTATAGTTTTATATATATATATATATATATAATTTTTAAATAAAATATATACAAAATTTAATCCTAAAGCCTTTTTGTTTTAATATAATGAGTTCTGAAAGATTTTTTACTATGTTAAAAGAAGCTATTAACACAAATTCTGAATGTATACAGTAAAGCTAAACTAAGAATAGATTATAAAAATGTCTGTCGTGTCACAGGTGTCTTAGATCTTTCGATCGATCTGCATAAAATATTAAGATCCATATATATAATGTAATATTGATTTAGCTATATATGCTACGGTATATCAGGAGAGATAACTATAAAACCAAGACATGTAGCGTTACAGGAGCTGTAAGATTTAAATTGATCTTGTTACAATTTTTCCTTGACCTCGATCTGGTTTATGAAATGTCGTTTTTTATGGCTTTTCGTTCAGTTTTTTTTTCTTTTTTTTTGCACTCGGTTTTTATGACTTATTTATTCAGATGAATGAGTCAAAATAATTCGTAAATTCTCGAATAAGTATGTAATTTGTGTGTATGCAACGTGAAAGTAAAATTATTTATGTATGGTAAAATTTGTTTATCTGTATAATAATCAGATTTTATTGTAACGCACTGCCAGAAAAGATATAATATGTAATTTATTATTGTTTTTTATTTGTATGTATTAGATTTTAAAACTTGTGTAAAAATATATGTTTCTTCTATTTCTATTAAATTGACATTTATTTTATCAGTAAAATTAGATGTAATAATTAAATTAAGTAATTTTTAATTAAATTTAAATTATGTAAAATTACATGTAAATTCATGGCAGTAAACCGTACTTTTTCTAACAATGTATTTGCGGTATAAATTCTACTAAATTCTGCAGTAAAAACTACATATTTGTGCAGTTGAACTTTTACTTTGTTTACAATTGTACCTATTATTATTATTTTTATTTGTTATGAATATATAGTCCGATTATCGTAAATTTCATTCTACGTCATCCAAAAAAGTAATTAAATCTGTGACATCATCAGTGAGTACGTTTACATAAGCTCATAACAAATATGTTTTTAAAAGTAATGTAATTCTTTGTAATTTTAATTTTTCTATAATGTGTGTTAAATAATTATCAAATTAGTCTTGAAAAAGACTTTTTTTTTTAAATTTCAAACGAAAACGAAAAAAAAAATGTATTTATTTACAAACGTCAAGCAAAATCCATTTTCTACATAACTTTAAATGATGCATGTGTCAAAAACGTTAAAAAAAAATATACATTTAGTCACGTGATTTCTAAGTTTGGTTCTGATTAGTTAGATTTTCGTATTCTAAATTTATCATATACTATTATACCGGTGCTTAAATTTATAAATTTTAAATCTAAATCATAAATCTCAAATTTATAAATTAAATTCATTATGCAGCAGGCTTAATAATAAATAAAATATAAAAAGAACAATAAAACTAATAATAGAAAAATATTATATTTGTTTTATGTTATATTTACTTGATAAATTAATATAATAATGCGTTTTATATATTGATTTGAAAAATATCACATTACAGTTAACAACATAGAAATGCGTCAGCAGATATTTGATATTGAAAATATTTGGAAAAGATTATATTTCATATTTATCTAGGTATATATTCTTATAATTTAATTTAAAGAATATCATGTATTTTTATTTTATTCTGCAGTAACAATATTATATAGATGAAACTGTTTTAGGTTAAAGTTCTGTATTAATATTTATTAATACTTAATCGACTTTTCGACGAACTCAATGTACGTCTTTATCAAAACAAATGATACAAATGACATTTACAGTAAATAACAGAACATAAGAACAAGTTACTAGACATAACAAATAAGTAACTAGATCACAAAATTTATAGATTTTTAATTAATGGATACTAAATTTTATTTAATTCTTTTTCTTTATAAATTTCTATTGCTTCTTTTATCAATCTGCTGGGTTTTGCAATTATTACAGTATCTCTAAAGATACTTATTTCTATGTTTTATTTACTGTAAATTTCATTTGTATTATTTTTCTTGATGAAGACGGATGTTGAGTTCGTCGAAACGTCGATTATAAATAAATATTAATACGGAACTTTATTATAAGCAGTTTTATTTTAATAAAATGAGTTCTGAAAGATTTTTACTATTTTAATATGTATTATAGAGATTCTAAGAAACTTTTATAGAAATTAAATAATTTTATAGCAATTTTTTGCAGTAGCTCTGAAGATTTTGCAATATTAAAAAACTTAAAGATATGTTATTATATAAAAAATTTTGCAATATAGTTTCAGATGTAACGAAGGTAAATAAATGTATATAATTGATAAATTAAAAATCTCGTTTGAAGAAAGCGGAACTTATTGCATTTTGCCGTAACTAATAATAATGTGACGTGTTTTGCATTATTTTATTACATATTTTCTTAATATTTCTACAAATTACACTACGATTAATTTAATTAAATACAGACGAACCGGATACATTTCAATTAATTTGTTTATAATTTAATTTTAATTTCCTATTTAGTAATAATTGTTATAATTTTTTGAATCATCATTTAAAATTATCGTTATTTGGAGCAGACAAAGTTAAAAATATATAATTAAACATTTTTTTACTTTATTTATAATGTTTTTATAGTTTAATATGTCTATTTTTTGTAATTTGACGTAAAAGTATTAATATACTTATGTGTTATTATTTTTGCATGTGACAAATAATTATATTTTGTCTACTTATAATTGAGTAATATATTATATATATATATATATATATATATATATATATATCTTAATTGTTAATGTTATTTATAACTTATACCAACTTACATCTTTTATATAAGTTTAGAATTTTGTGTATTTATAACAACAATAATATTACAGAACTAAACAAATGTTACCTATTTATGGAAAATTCCTGATAGCAAATTTACTGAAGTTCTGTAAAATTAAAAGAAACTTTAACTGAAAAACTGTAATATTACCATACATATTAGGGTGGTCCTTATTTTGGCAAAGTCGGAAATTTGTTGCTCCCAGCTATAATGATTAATGATTATTAATTTTTTTTTTTTGAGTCAGAAATTATATTTTTCAAATTCACGCCACTCAGTTAATAATAATCGGAATTGCATAAATTTTGGACTACTAATAAGCATATTTTATTAGCGTTTTGGTGATTATTTTAAAATATTTTTAAAGTAAATACAATAAAAGTTATATCCCAAACTGTCTAAAAAGGCGATTTCCGCATTTAAGCTAAATGCAAATTTTGAGCCTTCAACAGGCACGGGTTAATATCATCTGACAGGTCTAAGAAGTGTATGGACATTTTTTTTATTTATTTGGAGTAATTTTGGCGGGTGGGAGCAATAAGTTTTCGACTTTTCCAAAATAAGGACCACCTTAATCCCGTTGGTAATATCATATTATATAATGTTTGTGTAATAGTTCCGATATTATGAATTTTTAAACAATTATGTATTAAATTACAGCAGTTTAAGTAATTATATCTAGAAATACTGTGCATCATAGTGTCTCATGGTTTGTAGGTAAAATTACATAGTTTTTTTTAGAGTGTATATTATATGTATATATACATATATATATATATATATATATATATATATATATATATATATATATATATTTCTACATTGCACAAATAAATTTCATATTTTAATACTAATATGTAATAACGTAATAAAAACAAACTAAAACTGAAAATAAACATATATATTTGTCAAAGTTGTAATAACGCTTGTTTGACAAAAAGAATGTATCCGGTCCAGATGTGTTCATTATAATATCTTAATGTAGTGGAATGATAATGTAGGTATACATATATTAAAAGACAGGTTAGGTTAAGTTAAGCGACTGTTCATTCATTTTTCGAGTGTGCTGTGTTGTACGTATCATAAACGAAGATTGCTTGACTTGACGTAACATATTAATTACTCTGCAATGACTTTATTACATTCGAGCCGAACTGAAACTCATTTATTTTAAGCGGTAATACTTAATACACTCACACATTGTATTAATCTTTTGCAGTGGAAAGTGATTCTCAAAATGTACGAGTATAATGAAGTAACACAGAACTTTTAAACTCTTAAAAAAATCAGGGTGGTCAAAACCTGGAAAACCGGAAAAAATTGGGAAAAGTCAGGGAAGTGTCAGGGAATTTTGTTTGTAGTCAGAGAAAAAATTTGTTTGGCGAATTCACAAAATGACAAACATTTTACATTTGTATTATTATAATATTCGGGCAAAAATTAATGAATTTCACTTTTACTATATTAAAATTATTTTTATCACACCCCTATACGTAGAAATCTTTATTTATGTGATTCACATTACTTAGGAATTTACATTTACATTTACTAATAAAAGTCAGGAAAAATTAAATAAAAATTCTGAAAAACCGAGAAAAGTCAAGGAAACTGGTTTTCGCAAAGTTTTGGCCACCCTAAAAAACTAAACTATTAACTAAATTTACTGATACAAAATAAAATAAAAATTTGAGAGTATCCTGTGTCTAATTTAGGATACATAAAAAATAGTCTAAAAATTATATTAGGAGACAATAAAGGATACTAAATTAAATTACATATATAAATACACAATCATGCCATATATCCGAAAGAGTGCGGCATAAACTCTTTCCTAATGGAAATAATTTCGGGATAATTCCCGAAATTATTTTATTCACATTCCTATCCAGAGAAACTCTAGCTTCATTTACATTCATAATACTTCTCATACATGCTCGTCTATTTCTACTATTTGGAAACTTTTGCACCCGTAACACACTGTCAATCATGCTACTCCATCTACTCATCGGACGTCCACTTGTAAACATATACCTTCAAAATCATTCACATATATTTTTTTAATCAAATTAGACATTTGCTCAAGATGACCGAACCATCTTAACTGACTAATACCAACTTTTGCAACAATATTTTTTCAATTTCGCACTCATTATACACTAATAAATTTTGTACCTGATTCCTTGTAGACGTCGGATGAGTAGATGGAATGATATGATTGAGAGAAAGGCTTGTGTGAGCGAAAATTTCCCAGTAGTTGTAATAGAAGGGCATGTATGAGATGTACCATGAATGTGGATGAAGCTAGATGTCTGGATAGGAATGTTTGAGGAAAACTTATTTCAGGATAGTGGAAAGAGTTTGTGCTACATCCTATTTGAGTACATGGTCTGATTGTGTATGTATGATAAGATTTATTGAAGAAAATTTTTCTTTTACTAGAACTTAGAAAATAATGAGCATAAAATTTTATATATATATATTTACATGCTTTAATATGAAATTCAGTGAATTCTTTTCTTTCTGCAATTAGTAGTTACATATTTAAATCTTGTATTACTAATTAAAGACATTCTTTTAAACTTTGTATTAATTAAAAGTAAAGATTTTTAATTAATTTAAATACGTGTATCGTATATCTTTCTATAAATTACGAATTTTATTCTAAAATAGGTGTTAATTAGTAGCAAAAAATAGATTTGAAATAAATCTAAATAATAATTTTTAATTGGTGCATTTAATTTTTAAAAAAATTAACACTAAATTAGGTAAATATATTGCAACTGACACTCTAATTTCTAATTAAATTTAGTTACTTTCTTCTAAATTTGATTTATATCAGCTACTTTTTATATAAAACAAATTTAAGCGTTAATGAAATAGTGAAATTTGCATAATCAATAAATACTAAACATATTGACATTAGATTAAAAATTATTGATTGCATATCTAGATAAATTTTTATATCGATCAAGATCGATTAAATTGATTTGCTTAGATCTTGATAAGCCATATTTTATATTTATCTTATTTCTTTTTTTTTTGTGAATGTAATAACTTAGGCTATTGATTAAATAAATCTATTAGTAGATATGTGGGAGCTTAATTATGTAATTATAAAACACTAAAACTGGAATTAATTTATTAGAAATTTTCGCAAAGATTGCATAATAAATTAATCATATTTAATTAACATTTGGAAAGGATTATAAATTTGAAATATTTGCAGAAATTTAGAAAGAAATATACGTTCTTAATCTTTTTAAATGCTACCGAAAATTAATTAAATTATAGTCAGTTTTAATTTTAGTTATAATTAATTTATCGAAAAAAGGTATTGGAAATTAGTAAACTAATAAAATTAATTATTTAAAAAATCTTTATAATATTTGATTTTTGGATATAATCATTGCTTTCAATCATAATACTGGTAGAATTAGTTCTATATTGCAAAAACAATGTTTTTTTTTCTTTTTCTTCATATAATGTAAGTTTGAAGATTACTAATGAAACCAATCTATCTTCGTGTATTGCTTTCGTAATCTGACAGTAATATACAATCTATTCTTTTTATCTGTATTTGGCGCTAAGTTACAACATTAGGTACACTTGTCTGTAATGTATTTACTATACACTGTAAAAAAAAGTTACCATTTTAGATAAAAACCATTGTAAAAAATTACATATTACCTATCAATACTTAAAATACGTAAAAATAATATAATTATCTAATTTTAAGTAAAATAATTAATTTACCATATTATATATGTTTGGTTTTTTTATCGAAAAAGTAAGTAGTTACTTACGTAAAAATATACGTATTTTATATTCATATTATGTAAAAATTTTCTTGTGACGACTGTAAGTTTACATATTAAAGTGGTATAAATCAGATGCCTCGGATTTTTATATAAAATTACCGAAACTTTTACTACTCGAATTATAAGTAATAAATAAATACAATAAAACTAAAGTATTATTAAAATTAATATAGAATTTTTAAAGGATAACGACCTAAGCCAAAATATGCAACCATCAATACATATTGCAAATTGTCTATCTTGCAAGTAGTAATATGTATTTTTTGTAAATCTAATTATAAAAAAATAAATAAATGCAATAAAACTGAAGAATTATTAAAATTAACACATCTCTCATATATGTTCTTCTATTCCTACTACACTGTAAAAAAAGTTGCCATTTTACATTAGTTACCATATTACATTTTACATTTTACCATAGTAAAAAATTACATATATTATTATTTCAGCAAAACGATAAATATTCTGTAAAAATAATGTAATTTTCTAATTTTAAGTAAAATAATTAATTTACCATATTATATATGTTTGTTGTTTTACCCAAAAAGTAAGTAATTACTTACATAAAATATATGTATTTTATATTCATATTATGTAAAAAAATTCTTGTGATGCCTGTAAATTTACATATTAAACTGGTGTAAATCAGTTACCCCGGGTTTTTCTGTAAAATTACCGAGTTTTTTTTACAGTGTAGCTAGATAAAATTGAAATGCAAGTAGATAAAAGTTAGCAAAAGGAAATTCATATATTTCATCAGAAATGTCAGTCGCTGACCAAATAGAAAATAAAAATAAATTATTCGTATAAACTTTATAAGATATCTATTACATTTAAACAAATCAAAACTATCAGCTTTTTTTTGTCTTAATAGATGTTTTAGATGCAATAAATAATTTGTAATTGTGACAAGTATTTGATTACTTGTTTTCAAAGCTGGTTCATATTACATAGCAGAAATGTTTATCTTTGATGATTTGTTTTAAAAATTAACCTGAATTCTTTTAATTTATTGAATGCGAAGATGTTAGGAAATTGTATACTGATTTTTGTTCAAGATATTGTTAAATTAGAACGGATATTATTAAATTTATATCAGTATTATTGAAATTTATTTTGACATATTGACAATAAATTTTTTATTAATATTATTTATGAATTAAGATTTTTAGATAAATGGGTCGATTTAATAATTATATTGGTGAAAACTCTTGACAGATTTGAAAATCAGAATATGTGTTTCGACAAGGTTCGAAAGTGCAATTTAACAGAATCGAAGAAAGACTTTGAATAAAGGAGATGAAATCGAGTTAATACAAATTTCCGAGATTCTGTTATTAGTACTTAACAAGATTAGAAGTATATGGGTGAACCCATATATAGACCACTTTGATATTATCACATAAATACTAAGAAATAGGAATAAAATTTTTGTAATTTTTCACCAAAAGTTCGAGTAGCATTATTAAAAAATTAAATTTTATAATTATTATGCATAAAGAAGAATCTATTCTGAAAATTTGTTTTAAATTGTACAAACAGTACGCTTGAAATAAATTTTGAATAATTTTTTTTATTTACCTTATTTACTTACCCAACTATATATATATATATATATATATATATATATATATATATATATATATATACCGTGTGTTGACTTGGACCGTCGTACATAGGAATTTAGCATGTAAAATCAGACATGTGCGATTTCCTGCTTCCCAAATTATTTTACAAAAGAAACTAAGGGATAAATGTTTTAGGAAACACTTTTTTAGATGCAAATCAATCAACAAAATTTTTTTGGAACCATCCTAACGTCAGGAATTAGCACTAAAGTTGTCAAGAAATTGACTGAAAATGGCATTAGCCGTGAAATTGGAACAAAAATAAAACAAATGCTAAATGCTATATGCTATTTCACGGCTACTGCCATTTTCCAGTCAATTTCTTAACAACTTTAGACCTAATTCTTGACGTTAGGAAGGTTCCAAGTAAAAAATTTTAGTAATTGATTTACATGCAGAAAAGTATGCCCTAAAACATTTATCATAAGGTTTTTTTTGTAAAATAATTTGGGAAGCAGGAAATCGCACATGTCTGATTTTACATGCTAAATCCCTATGTACGACTGTCCAAGTCAACACACGGTATATATATATATATATATACCTTCTGAGTTAATGATTTTGTCCCAAGTATATTTGTCGATAAAATTTGCTAATTGTAATTGTAACACGTTCAGCGGTTAGCATATATTTAAAAAATTTTAGGGAGTGTGCGTAAAAGGTAGTGACCAGCAGTTTCCTTAATTTTGTCTATTATTTATGCTTTAATTAAATAATGAATTAACGATGTAAATTGATACAAATATAAACTTGAAGCGATCTATAAACTAAACTAAACTAATAAGGGTTAGGTAATTTTACTTGTTTGCTATGAAAACTTGTCGAGTTAAATAAAATTTGTTGATTTTTCTATTATGTTTTTTAAGTTAATTAGAAAAACTTTATGTTCATGAGGAGAAGGTATAAGTTTTTCAAAGGTGAAAAAAATTTTAAAATCGGTTTAGTAGATCTAGAGATTAGCTCTGTTAAAACAAACAAAGTCACAAATATTTTTATAATATTACGAGTATGTATGTATATATTTAGTTGTGCAAAAAAAAACATATTTATGATAGGTAGATAGACAAATAATTATAATATTTATGTTTTTAAAAATTATTTACAGACAAACCAAGTAACAAGTTGGGTAGATGGAAGTTTTATATACAGTACAAGTGAGCCATGGGTAAATGCAATGCGATCATTTCAAAATGGGACCTTTCTTACGGATCAAACCGGACTAATGCCCGTAAGGAATACAATGCGTGTGCCGCTTTTCAATAATCCTGTTCCGCATGTCACGAGGATGTTGAGTCCTGAACGGCTTTTTTGTAAGTAGTATTATTTCTCTTTCAAACATAATTTTTATTTATATTTTTGATAATTTTAATATTTATATTTTGTTCTTAGCATTTTATTCGCATATATCTTGTTTTGTTCTTAATTTTTTCTAATTCGAATATGTTTAAGAGTAAAGGAACATATCTTATTGTATAATATTATTTATTTAATATTTTCACATGTGCCTTTTGAATGACAAACTCATTCATCTTTAACATTACATTCTTTAGCTTAGTTTGCATATATTTATTTTCAAATTTGAAAATGTCAGTTTTTCAAAATTATTATAATGTGAAGGTTACAAACATTTTATTAGTAATTATATATCAATCCTCGTAAATAATTGTACGGTTTAAAGTTAGTTGCGAAAAAACATTATTATTGCATCTGTGAAATAATGAGCATAACATAAAAATTAATTTTTAGCAAATAATTTCTATTAATAAACCGTTTGTTTGTTTGTTTGTTTTCTTTTTTTTTAATTGTGTAAAAATACATAATGACTTAATAAAGTAAACATGTAGGTTCAATATCCTGCTGTAGAATGTCCTTGCGCATAAAAACAATAACTTTATTTGCATAAATTGCTCGCCAAATTATGGTTTGAAATTGTCTTGCATGTCAACGTATACTATCAACCAGTGATTCTAAATCTTTTCTTTTTAATCGATACCACAAATTATAATAATTTTTTTTATTAATAAAAACAATGTATTTCCTTAACTTTTTAACTGTCGGAGTCATCAACAAGCTACTTAATCTGAAACACCGGAATTGTCAATGATCAGCTTTTTGCGTTATTTAAATGCCGCAAACCCTTATAACGTTTGAATTGAAATTCATATGTTTGTTATGTGTAATTAGAAAATAAAGTCTTAGACAAGTATATTTTTAAACGAATTTTAGCTTCTTTTTATTCTGGAGGGTGAGTGAAGTATTCAAAAAAGGATGAGGCTATTTATACATACGGTATGTATACGCAATTAGCTATTTATACATACTAAAAAAAAAAAAACCTAAACCAATCTACTAACCTAACCTACCCTAAATAGCCAATTACGTAAAAATACTGTATGTATAAATAGCCAATTGCGTATACATACCGTATGTATAAATAGCCACTTTCTTTAAAAAAGGCAGTTATAGGAATAAAATGGATAATTTTCCAAATATATTTTCAATGGAAAAAATATTACGTAATTAAATATTTTTAACTCTGTAGGAGAAGATATACAATTATTTTTAGTTAAAAATAAATAAAATAAAAAATTATTTTTAAGTAAATACCAATTTCAATGACTTAAACTTAAAACAAATATTTATATATTATTGTCACTTAATTGAGGAACTCCTTTCATAATATTTGATAAATCAATCCGAAAAATTAATATAGTAACTACTAAATTTTCTTATTACATTAAAAAATTACAGTAAAAAATTTTAGAACTTATTATATTAAAATAAAACGGCTTTAGGTTGTAGTTCTGCATTAATATTTATTAATAATTGACGTACTTAACGTACTCAACGTACATCTTTATCAGGAAAAAATGATACAAATGACATTTACGGTAAATAAGTAGAACATAGATACAAGTTACTAGGTAAAATTTGGCTTCTTTTAATTAAAAATTTAGAAATTTTATGATTTAGTTACTTGTATTTTGTTACTTAGTAACTTGTTTCTATGTTCTGTTTATTTACTGTAAATATAATTTGTATCTTTTTTCTGATGAAGTACGTTGAGTTTGTCGAAACGTCTAGGACTATAACCTAAATCCATTTTATTCTTTTGCTTAATTCCAGAATTTAACTACCGGAAACTATCGGAAAAAGTTCTTTTAAGATCATTTTTAATTAATTTTTTTTTTGTGCAAAGTAAAATATATTTGTTCCATTTGGAATACATTAATATAGTGTAAAAATTACACTAAAGAAAATGGCAAAAAAATACATTTGCTGTTACCAACATTTTTTGATACTATTGTATACATAAAAAAATATTGCTTTTATTTTTTGCTTTAAAATACATTTTTTCTTCTATCTTTTATCAAATATGAATAGTATTTCTATTATATTTCTTATATCTAATATTATAAAATTCAAATAAACTAATTAAAATTGCTTAATAAGTAATTTTAAGTAAACGTTGAAAGTAATTTAAACAAAAATCACTTTTAAAAGTGTGTTGAGAATACGAGCCATTATCATTGTTTTTATAAAAACGTTTACACAAAGAATAGTATTATTTTTTAACACCAAATTCAACAAACTTTTTACTGTATAAGTTTATCTATCAAAATCATAAAAATCCAAAGATTGAGAACTACTGTTAGTAAAAAAAAACATAAGACAAACTGGCATATAATACGCACGGTAAACTCAAATCTGTATTCACATATTCATTATAGCAACTGCTATTCAAATGCACAAACATAATATATGTAAATATTCCTAGCAAATCGTTACAGTTGCCGACTGTAACTCTGTATGTTTATATTTCTCTTTATGGACAAATCACGCGAACGCACGGCCGTGCTGTTTACTTACTATTCACCGTGTACGGTTTAAGATAGGAAGCGTGAATTTGTCCAAGGTGAGAATTGCTTAATAATATTCAATAAATTTATGATGTTTTTCCATTTGTATAAACATCGGCCTAACAAGATCGCTGCTCGTTTGTTTTGAAATATTGATGTAATTTACGGTTGAACTAGAAAAAATACGTGCAGTTGGTTTATGGTTTAATTAACGGACAGTAATTGTGGTTATAAATTGGTTTGTTGGGTTAATGAGATTTGCCTTTTAAAGTACGGCTTTTAATTAATATATTTTTGTAATTGAATAGTATTTTATGCAATTATTTTATATGATATTTAAATGTGTCCAAATTTGGCAGTTTTAATAGATTTTTAAAACATTGTGTAACTTATATTACAATCTATCGTTTCTCAAATATAAATGATCAACTGTAAACGTTAGCTGCAGAAGCATAAAAGGAAAATGATTGCGTGCGAATTGAAAAAAATGTTGTTGAGAAAGTTGGTGTAAATCAATTAATATAGTTCTGCCAGAATGAATGTCTAATGAACGCTTGGGTAAAATGATTTATGTATATGTGGTGATATTGAAGGTGTATGTTTGTGTGGTCAAAGTTTTGTGTGAATGAATGTTTTCAAATGGTAAGAATAAAATAGCACGTATAGAGGTACCATGAGTGTGGATGAAGCGAAAGTTACTTGTCCGGATGGGAATGTTTGATAGAAACTAATTTCTGCTTGAACGGAAAGAGTTTGTGCCACACCCCTACGGGTACATGGCGTAATTCTGTATATATGTATCCTTGTTAGTTATATACTGATGGAAAATAAATGATATAATTTTAATATATATTTTAAGTTTAATTAAAAAAAATTAAAATTGATATATAAATATTTTTAATTATGTAAATATTACTAATCATATTTCAAGATAAATTCTGAATTTTACGTTTATTTATGTTAATAAATTTTGCATATATAACAAAATCCTGTTATTTTAACAATTTTATTATATTTATTTCTAGTATTTATTATAGAAAATTTATACACCTAAATAATTGGAATATAAATATGCATATATCTAATAAATAATTTTAATTTATTTTTTACGATATAATTTGTTGAACTAACATTACATTACTATTGGTCAATAATAGCAAAAATTACCAATCACATATTTCAAGATTTGAAATTGCAAGAATTATTTAATAAGCGGTTTAAATTACATATTTAATTACAAAATTTTATATGTGGGCTATTCGAAATCTTTTTACTAATTACTCTATCAATAATATTCAAAGTGAAATTTTAAATTCTAATCGGTTTAATATAAAGTTAATCAGATGTAAAAATACATTTGAGTAATCTCATGTAGCATTTGCTAATTTTGTCAACTTTTTAATATTTATTTGTATATTAATGGGTAATTATAGTTTTATTAAGCACGAATTATTACAGTAATTAACCTGTCTAAATAAAGAAATAATGTCATTATCGGTGTTGTGAAATTATTTTGGAAAAATAAAGAAAGTTTTTCTGATTTTTGATTATATAATATGAAATTTCTATTTTTGTTCGATAGTAAAACGTAATCAATTTTCTTTGTTACAGTATTAGGAGATCCACGGACCAATCAAAATCCAGCATTGTTAACTTTTGGAATTTTGTTTTTTCGTTGGCATAATATTGTTGCAAATCGTGTTCAAAAACAACATCCTGATTGGCCTGATGAAGAAGTTTTCCAAAGAACTAGACGAATTGTTGTGGCTACTTTACAGGTAAATTTTATAATCTTATTATTACTATACCGAAACGCGATTGTCTTAAATAAACGATCTTGTAGATTGTCAAATTTTTTGTTTCTAAACAATAAGAAATGCAGAAAGTTGTATAAAATAATAAAATTAGTTTGAGAACCAGGAAAATCGAATAAACAGTTTAAAATGAAGTGCGTTAAAAAATATAAATACTAACTGGAACTTTTTAAATGTTTTTATATTATTTTCAATAAAATAAATAAGTTACGTATTTTATATAAGCTTTGGAGAAAAAAAATAGTTGCTATGATTTGAAATATGTAATATTTTTTAGACCAATTTTGTTAGCGAATAAATCCATTTAAATAGAACAAGTATAAGTTACGTGTTACTTGCACAATATACGTTAAATAACAGAAAGAGATGATAGATAGTTAATATCGCTCATATTACATTATAAAAGTCTTAAAAGTATAATCGTGTTAGAAGTTTTTACTATTTTGTACTCGGTAAAGTTGCTAGATATGATAATAAATAATACTTTTAAACAGAATATACCAATTTTTTCTGAAGAGTTTTCTGCTGTATTATATTTGCGAAGAGCCTCTCAGAGATCGTTTATTTTGACAATAAATAAATATTTCCTTATAAAATAAAAAAGCTGTAAGATTAAGTTCTTTATAATTTTTAATTAAAATTTGAGGTTTTAATATTAAAATTTATACAAATTTAATCTTAAAGCTTTTTATTTTAATATAATGAGTTCTGAAAGATATTTCTTTTTAAATCAATAAATCTAGTGATTTGTTATATCCAGTGGCTGTAATTTTTATTGAAAATTCTAACTTTATGATATATTTAACATCTTGAAAACAAAAATAAAATTTAATATTTCATTTTAAACATACTTATATAACAATACTTTTAATTATTGACAAAGAAGCATCTTTACTAACAATACAATAATTTCCACTATTGTAACGATTCAAAATGCACTTTAAATGAAAAGTATTATTATGAAACTAACCTTTAAGTTTCAAATTACATTAATATAATCAGATTTTGAATTGAAGATTGCATATATTGAGATATAACAATAAAAATGAAATTGGGTCAAAAAATTATCTGCTATTATAGTTTTAAGTTACAGGCAGTATTATGAAATAAATTTTCGTATTTTAAATTATAACAATATAATTATCTATTGTTAATCTAATATAATATTTATTTGAACATAAAACAACGGCCTTAAATTTAAAATCTTTTCATAAAATTTTATTAGATACATTAATTATAAATTCAGTACATGAATATAGAATTGTTAATTTAATATACTGGATTTTGTTTCGATTTCAAATAGAAGTTTATTGATATATATATATATATATATATATATATATATATATAAAAATTATATTGAAATATTTTATTAATTTTAAAGAGGTCAGAATACATTAAAAATATATATAAGTGTAACAACATCTATTGTCTAAAATTTCTTAGTATTTTCCATATATAGAAACATAAGTAATTAGAAATAAATACATATATGGAATGTTTACAATACATGTAGTAATTAATATTACAAAAATACGTTACTTTATTTATTCTAAAAAAATCACAAACAATTTCCAAGAAAACCCGCAAAAACTAAAATTAGAAATTATATAATTAATAATAAAAGTAATAAAGCTTAGGTTGAAGTTCTGTATAATTTTTAATTAAAATTCGACATTTCGATGTACTACATGTATATCATCATAAGGAAAAATATACAAGATCTCAAAAAAATGCTAGCATAGGGAATTTGCAGATAGGTATTATATATAATATAATTAAAATTCTACAAGAATTATCCGATATCATAGAAATTAGTAAATTTATCATCATATCTGTTAAATTTAAAAACTTTCTTGAAATTGTATAATTTATTTTTCTAGATATGTTAATGGTAGAAAAATTAAATTTAAAAAAAATAAATAAATTTCAGTATAGTTAATTCTATTGAAAATAAAACTTTATTGATATGAAAATTGAGTTAAGCTGGATTGGCAACGAAAACCATTATTCCAGAAAACTTTTAAGCTACTTTCTTAAAACTTTATAATATACATTGTTAGTTAACAACACGATTAAGTTGTCATTTGTCAATTGAAAAATTAGCAAGCGTTTTGAAAATAGTTGAAAGTGTTCTATTTAAGTTTTTATACATGGGAATCTAGAACTTCTATACGATTTTAGTTTTAACAATTGTTGTTGATTTTATTCTAGCCAAAAATTGAGATTTGTATTGTCTTTTAACACATTTTTATTGTATTTGCACAAGCTAGTAGATAAGAACAGTTTAAAATAAATAGTTTTACTATTAAAATATAAAATTAATTTCGAGATAAGTAGGGGAATGCGAATGAAACTTTAATTTTTTAAGGTTTATTCAAACTTACCATCAAATCAGTTTGGAATTAGTTCAGAACTATTTGAGGTACACGCAATGTGGATTTAGCTTATAATTTACTATACTGCTCTTGCTCTGTACGATTCTGGAAGTTTCCAAGTAGTAGAAATAGAAAAGCATGTATGACAGAGTATCAGTATGAATGAGGATGAAGCTAAAGTTTCTAGTTTGGATAGGGATGTTTGGAGGAAACTTATTTCGGGATAATGGAAAGAGTGTCTGCCACACCCTTTTGGGTACATGGTGTGATTGTGTATGTATGTATGTATGTAGTTAGAACAAATCTATTATTTTTAATTTTTATTATTTTAAGTTAAATTTAAATAAAACACAGTTTGATAATGACAGAGTTTGTCAAAACTGGATTCTACAATTATTAATAAAGTGAACCTTCAAAGTTAACAAGTATTTTATTTTAATATAAAATTTCGCAATGTATCAGTCAACAGTGTTAATTTTTTTTTAAATTTTCATTAGTAAAATAACACATCGATTTGTTATTTATTTATAATTTTGTTCTATGAAATGATAATTTTTGTTTAAATTCAATGACATTGCGTTCTTGCAGAACATCATAGCGTACGAATACTTACCGGCATTTTTGGATTCATCACTACCGCTATACGAAGGATACAAACAGGATGTTCATCCAGGCGTAACGCATGTCTTTCAAAGTGCTGCCTTCCGTTTCGGACACACAATGATTCCGCCGGGAATTTATCGTCGCGACGGTAAATGTCATTTTCGGAAAACACCAATGGGATACATGGCGTTGAGATTGTGTTCAACGTGGTGGGATTCGAATGTAAGTCTTCTTTTTTTTTTTTGAATTTGTGATTTAAGTGGATTGAAAATAAATACGTACAGAATATTTTCCTATAAATGGATTAATATTGTTAGGTTTTCTATTTGAAAATATGCAATATACACTCGTTAAAAAAAAAATAAAACGCGCCATTTAAAAAATCAGAAAAGTTACTGATCTTCAAATAGGTAGAACTCGGTCAATTTTAAACGAAATTGAATGAAATTTTGCGTCCGAAAAAATTGAAAGTCTCATCTTTAACATCATGCAAGATATATACTATTTGAACCATTCCGCTCCTCACCCCACCCCTTCTAAACTTGTATGAGTTTGATTTAATATCTATTTTCAAATTGACTGATACATCCATTATTTACTTAAATAAATATTTCTACCAGTCACTAGCTATTTCATTTATATATACATATATATATATATATATATATATATATATATATATATATATATATATATATATATATATTCATTCAATAGTTTTTAAAATATTAAATTATTTTTTTTGTAAATAGAATATACTATTTATTACATACAAGGAAAGATTATTTTTTCTGAATTTATAATCTTACAAAATATGTTTTTCAAAATAATTTTAGATTATTACTGAGCAAGTTTATTAATTAACAAACAAGTAATTTAGAAAATGTAAATAAATGTATTACTTTTAACTCTGTTTTTTTTTTCTAATATGTTTCGGTATCTATAACTAAATGATTTTATTCAGATTCATTCTTATAAAATTAACTAACAATAAGAAGCTGTTTTAAACACTGTACATGCATTTTTGTTGCAATATATGTATAAAGTTATTTTTTCGCTATTCTTTAATTTATGGATAGTAACTTTAGTTTCTATGTTATAGGTACCATATATGTTTATAATGTATGTTTAAATACTATTTTCACTTTCTTATACGTATGTATATTATAAGCATCACATATAAATTGCTTCATTATAAAAACTGAAGTATTTTTATCAAGTTTATTTTTTAAATATAAATGTTTACATAACATTAATTGCATTGAATTGTGTTAGATACAATATTTAAATTATTTTAATCTACTCTTTGTAATTCATTTTATTTCCAATTTTTTAAATTTTAAAATTGGCATATTTAATTTTATGGAAATATCATTTTGTGAATATTTTAAACTAAAGTCTATTAAAATAATAAATTTTAAAATTTACTTAAAAATTAACTAATGATTTAATTAGTTCATCAAAATAAATTAATAGCGATTTAAGCAAAAACAAAATACTATAATCTAATAATTTATATCATAACTTATTTAATATTTGTTAATAATACTGTAACGTGAATTTGAATTCGTGTCGGGGCAGTCCGAACAGTGCTGGAAATGTATTAAAATAATCACCACTATATTTGCGATTGTATTTTTGACTAGCATTTATTTACAACACTTAAACACTAAATAACAATACTATACAACAACAATGGTTAGCCGAGCGGAGCTAAATAAACAATTACACTATTTACATTACTTATAATTAATCTTACAATTATCAGACTGACATTAACACAACTTATAAACTAACACCATATTCACTTATACTTGCGCACATTTATTTCCACATATTTATATCACACTATTTATTTATTTAACCGAGCTATCGCCAATTAACCCAACTAGGATCGCTCTCTGACGATAACTCACTGAGCCATCACCTTTCGGCCCCCCGGACCGACTACACGATCTCACCAGATCGACTAACTTATGATGACTGACTCTGCTTGTACTTCGTAGCGCCTATATAGGCTGCAACCAATCCTTCTACAACAATCTAGAGTCTCCGTAGAATCTTCGACACATACATACACACAGAGCGCACACCGACATTACGTCATCACGTAAACACAATGCGTAAACACATCCCTTACGCGTGACTCACCGCATGCACACACACACACATGTAAGCACGCATACACACACGCAAACATAATTACTTATGCAATCTCAGTTTTGTTACACTGCCTCCTTCTTAAGAGTGTTCCGTCCCGGAACACGCTTGCTCCACCATAGGAGGATATTTTGGGTGTCCGCGAAAATCTCCGCATGCTGGTTCTCCTGTAGCACTATCTTCAGGACCAGCCACCAGTCCAGCGGCTTCTCTGGCTTCAACCGTGCGGTCGGATCTCAACTCGCCAATCCCGACATGCCCCAGCATGTACTTGACGTTCTCCAGTTGACCAATCCGATCCGCAATCTTGCCTCGGACTATCAGTACCATTATGCCGTCCTTTATCGAGAGTGGTACTCCCTGGCCTTTCCGTTACGAACAATTACTGACTAAAGAATTTTCCTGAGCAGATCTACACCCGGCATGCGCCCAGCATACCCTCAACCTGCTCCACTTCAGTCCTCTCAGCCCGTAACCTGCCTCGGACCCCGCCGCATCATGACACAATCCTTTCTCGAGAATCCGTCCTGACTACTCTCATAGTGCTCATCTTCTACTGCATGCAATCTTCACCGCCAAGTTCTTCGTTGGCTAGTGACAGCCAATAACGGACATCCACTTGCCGACCGGCGTGATGTTAGATGCCGGCAAGAACCCAGAATACTATCTTCATCCATACGCCGCGATCATAACATTCTGATCGCGTAGTGACAGCATCTTGCCCAAGAAATCACAGCTGCTGCCTTCAGATATTCTAACCGAAACATCTACTTGCTTCCAATGACTACAGTGCCTCTCTTTTCCACAATCTTCTACAACTATCTGACCAGCATCCAGATCTTCAACGATCGATGACCCATCAATCCTCGAACAACCAGAACACTTTCGTTGTGTATAGATCGAAGAATTTGAGTGAGGATGTCTACACCGCATGCCCCAAGCATACATCGACCATCCTCCACTCCGATCCATCCAGTCTGTTGTGTTCCATGAACGACCATGTCATCGCCTCGTTGCCCATCAGCCCCACTTCATTCCAAGTTGTGGAACCACTGTACTCAGCCATCATTGGAACTTGTTTCAACCGTAGCACTGTCTTTCTGATGTTTTCATTCTTCATCTTTCTTGGCATAATTATCACTGTCACTAACACTTTTGCAACAATACCAGTTGCAAGAACACACACAACAATGCCAGTCCGATCATTCCTATCACAGTGTAGATAGATACTAACTTAAAACTATATTCACATATAACAAAATACTCGACTTACTAACAAAAATCATTTACAACAATCAGATCTCATCAGTAAATCGAGCTTACATTGTTCAACAATCGCAAATACTCGCCTTCATTCCAACACTGCTCAAAACATACCCCTCACACCTGACACCAGTGTAACGTGAATTTGAATTCGTGTCGGGGCAGTCCGAACAGTGCTGGAAATGTATTAAAATAATCACCACTATATTTGCGATTGTATTTTTGACTAGCATTTATTTACAACACTTAAACACTAAATAACAATACTATACAACAACAATGGTTAGCCGAGCGGAGCTAAATAAACAATTACACTATTTACATTACTTATAATTAATCTTACAATTATCAGACTGACATTAACACAACTTATAAACTAACACCATATTCACTTATACTTGCGCACATTTATTTCCACATATTTATATCACACTATTTATTTATTTAACCGAGCTATCGCCAATTAACCCAACTAGGATCGCTCTCTGACGATAACTCACTGAGCCATCACCTTTCGGCCCCCCGGACCGACTACACGATCTCACCAGATCGACTAACTTATGATGACTGACTCTGCTTGTACTTCGTAGCGCCTATATAGGCTGCAACCAATCCTTCTACAACAATCTAGAGTCTCCGTAGAATCTTCGACACATACATACACACAGAGCGCACACCGACATTACGTCATCACGTAAACACAATGCGTAAACACATCCCTTACGCGTGACTCACCGCATGCACACACACACACATGTAAGCACGCATACACACACGCAAACATAATTACTTATGCAATCTCAGTTTTGTTACAATACATTAATATTTGCCATTCAATCATTAAAAATTCAAATTACTTCAGGACATTCTAACTGAAACCACTGTCGAAGAACTTCTGCTTGGCATGGCCTCTCAGATTGCAGAACGCGAAGACTCTGTTCTCTGTTCGGATGTCCGAGATAAACTCTTTGGGCCTATGGAGTTTAGCCGTCGCGATTTGGGTGCTTTGAATATAATGCGCGGTCGCGATAATGGTCTACCCGATTACAACACAGTTCGGGCACATTTTAAACTGCCTAAGATAACACAGTGGACGGATATCAATCCAGAGTTATTTACCAGGAGACCAGAGCTATTGCGGTTATTGGTCGCTGCCTATTCGAATAAACTGGATAATGTCGATGTGTACGTTGGCGGAATGTTGGAAAGTTATGGAAAACCGGGCGAATTGTTTACGGCTGTGATTAAGGAGCAATTTGCTAGAATTAGAGATTCGGATAGATTCTGGTTTGAGAATGTTGATAATGGGTAAGTTCTTTGTTATTTATAATAATTAGATTATTGACAAACTTTATAAATTTTATAATATTTGGAACAAATATGTAAAAATAAAGTATTTTTGTATTAACATATATTGTTTAACAGGGATAATTGAAGTATTATTTAAAACTTTTAATTTTAATTTAATAATTATGTAAAATAATATATAATAATAATTATTATAGTTTTTTAATTAAACATAACAATGAAAAGATATTACAAAATTTATGTTTGTAATAAAAAAAAATTTCTAGTTTTGTTAAATACAATGGCCCGTATTCTCACCTCATTTATAAAAGTAATTTTTGACAAAAGTACTTTTGACGTTTACTTAAAATTATTTATTAAGCAATTTATAATAGTTTATATAAATTTTATAATACCAAATATAATAAAAATGATCATAAATAGAAAAACTATTTACAATTGATGAAAAACAGAAGCAAAAAGTTATTTTGAAGTTAGTGATAAAAGCACTTTTTCACGAAAAAGTGAGGTGAGAATACGGGCCAATGTTGTTTTTAAATAACAATATATAGATTTATTAAGGCCCAGTATTTTCAAATGTTGGAATAATTTTAAAACTAGCCAATGAAATGTCATTTATTCTGAGGATACATTTTTATCCAATCACAAACGAATTTGTTTTACTTATCTTAATAATAAATTTAAAAAAAAATTAAATATATTTTTTATATTTTTAACTTAAAACTTTAATTATGATATCTTGTAATCATGTGGAATATATTCTATACAAAAAAATCTTCAAAATAATCTTTATAATAAATTTATATTTATGTGTAAAAGTTATATAATTTTAATAAAGTGAATAAACATTGTTTTGTCAGTATATTTGACGAAGATGAAATAGCAGAAATTAAAAAGATCACATTGTGGGATATCATAGTAAACAGTACGGATATAAAACCAAGTGAAGTACAAAGAAACGTCTTCCGATGGAACGTGGGAGATCCTTGTTCACAGCCAGTTCAATTAAATACATCTTTATTAGAACCGTGTAAATATTTGAAAGGATATGATTACTTTGAAGTGAGTATATAAAAAAAATTATATTTTTCTAACATGTATTCTGTTTCTATATTTATTACCAACTTAAAAATAAAATTATTATTTTTTTACATATGAATATGTAGTTTTGTTTATTTATATTTCAAGTTTTGATTATTTACTTCTTTCAGGGAAATGAATTAGTGTTCATATACGCTTGCGTCTTTCTTGGATTTGTGCCAATTCTCTGTGCTGGAGCCGGCTATGGTGTAGTTAAACTTCAAAATCGTCGTCGAAGAAGATTAAAAATTCGTCAGGAAGAAATCAAAAATAACGCCGATTGTAAAGCGTCCGTTGACAAAATGGTAGTTCGCGAATGGCTTCACGCCAATCATAAAAGATTGGTTAAAGTAAAATTTGGTCCTGAAGCTGCACTGTATACAGTTGATCGTAAGGGAGAGAAATTACGAACAGTTAATTTTAAAAATTTCGAATCTGTAACTGTGGAAGAATCACAGGAAACCACTGATAAAAAACGACCGCTTTTATTGATGCGAGTACCGAGAGATCATGATTTGGTTCTGGAGTTAGATTCGATTGGCTCGAGGAAGAAGTTTGTTGCGAAATTAGAAACGTTTTTAACATCTCACAAGAAGAGCTTAATTTTGGTGCAAGTAAGATTTTTAAAGATTTATCATATAGTATAGTTTTTACAAGCAGCCGTAGGCTAGTGAGTCGTGCTCATACCTGAATTGAATATTATTTTTGGTATTGAAATCTTGTATTACTGAGTGGTTTGGAACCCACTTTAAGCTATAGGTCCCTTGCCTAATTGTAGACTAACGACCTGCACCATTGCCAATGCACATAAAAATTAAGAAAACTATATCATCAGCTTCTCGAGCATATAGCCTCTATGTTCCACTTAGGAATTATGAGAACCTGATTAAATTTATTATTAATAGTATAGTTTACTAATATAATTAAAACATTTTTTACAAATATTTAAATGTCTACTTAGTAGCAGTAAACTGATTCATAATTAGTTGATTTAATAAATTGAGAAAATGTATTGATCTCGCCGGGATACGAATCCGGGACTTCCTTTTATTGCGAAATGCACTCTATCTAATAAGTTGTGAATGTCACGGCGTAGCAAACACAATTTCCAACATTTTTTTTATGACTAAATCATGTGTTAACCTTGTCGTTTACATTATAGTAATTTGAAACTAAATTAAGCAATATTTTCTGCGACGAAACTAATTTTTTTATAAATATACAGAGTGATTTATGACGTCGGGGAAAAATTATACCGGATGATTCCTATAAGTAATCTAAATAAAAAACTTCAAATAAACATATATCCGAAAATGCTTTCTAACGGAACTGTAGCCGTTAGAAGTTTATTACATGCAACATCAATCGCGTTAGCCTTATTTTATTATATTAGGAAGAAAAAAAAGTCATGAACTTTTGAATAATTGTAAAATTACTGATTGAATTTCTAACATTTTGTTTAAACACTAGTAAACCAATTTACTAGTTTATAAATTTTTGTATATAATAAACAATTTACAATAATTAAAAATCGAAGACAATTTTTGTCGGGACACAGTAAGTCATAACTAGTAAATTGGTTTACTAGTGTTTAAACAAAATGTTAGAAAATCAATCAGTAATTTTACAATTATTCAGAAGTTTATGACTTTTTTTTTATTCCTGATATAATAAATAAGGCTAACGCGATTGATGTTCCATGTAATAAACTTTTAACGGCTACAGTTTCGTTAGAAAGCATTTTCGGACATATGTTTATTGGAAGTTTTTTATTTAGATTACTCATTGGAATCATCCGGTGTAGTTTTTCCTCGACGTCATAAATCACCCTTTATAAATAAAAAAGCTTATTGATTCATTAAATCAAAATAAAAATTTTCACCAGCTGCAAGACACAAATTTTTTTAATTTTAACTATGTAAATATTATAATTTTGTATTATCATTTCACACAAATACTAATTAATAGTAACCTCATACAAGCAATATTAATTTTTAGTTATCACTATAAATATATTTGCTTGTAAATTAAAAAAAAAATGCCAAATTAATTGCAAAAAACAAAAAAAATTGTATATCTTGTTGTAAGATACTAATTTCAAATATCTTGTTTAAAAATGATGATATGTAGGTTAAATTTACATTAGCAAATAAACTTAAAGTTGAATTACATTATACATTTTTCGTCTAGATTCATACTAGGTTTCTAGTTCAAGTTTCGTTCAAGTGCAGATAGTCAGTTCTAGTATAATGTAAATCAGATTTTTGCATCCAAGTTTCGTTCAAGTTTCCTATTATAGAAATATACAACATGCTCTATTTTCCTATTCAAGTTTCATACTAGATACATTATACGCATGCGCACGCAATTGTACCAACCTTATATGTATCCATTTTCGTTTAAATGTGTTTGTCAGTATCTATCAAAATAAGTACTTTATATTTTTAAGTTGGCGTACTGGCAATACATCGGAAAAAAATTGAAGAAACTCGACAATACACGACCGATTGTGAAAAAAGTATGAAAATTGAACAAAACTTGAACGAAAATTGAACTAGAAACCTAGTATGAATCTAAACGAAAAAAGTATAATGTAATTCAGCTTTTAGTTAATCTGTAAAAAACAGTTTCTTACGTATTTGAATCTAGAAACGCAATTTTTATCGTTTTACAGACAGTTCGAGAGATAATCTTAGCGAAAGCGGAAACTCGTGAACGACGCCAGAAACGGCTCGAGCACTTCTTCCGCGAAGCGTATGCGCTAACGTTCGGCCTTCGACCGGGCGAACGGCGTCGAAGGTCAGACGCGAGTATCGATGGCGAAGTGGTGACCGTTATGCGTACATCGCTATCGAAAAGTGAATTTGCCAGCGCGCTCGGAATGAAGCCAGATGCGATCTTTGTTCGGAAGATGTTTAATATTGTCGATAAAGACGGCGATGGAAGGATTTCGTTTCAGGTTGGTGTTTGGGAGATTTAGAAATTTAATAAAAACTGTAACTTACTAAATTTATAGGTGAAATTTGTTTCGTTTTATAAATAATTCCCAATTGTAATCTTTTACCGTTAAGATTGGATGCACTCCGGTTAGCCACAATTAGATAAAACATTATTACATACATTTACTCACGAAGTAACACTGTGTTATAAAATATGTGTTAGTTCGTGACTAAATGTGTGTAATAGTATTTGGTTTAATAGTGACTAATCAGTGTGCTTCCAGTAGGTGTCGAGGTATCAATAAATATTGGTTAACATTGATATTACAAATTATATCAGTAATTTAATGATAATTGATTATAATTAAACAATATTGAATATTTTCATTACTCAACAACGAATTCTTTAAATATTTCTATATTTTAAATATATTAAATCTTCAAATAGAATTGTTAGATTACATACATACATACATACACAATCACGCCATGTACCCAAAAGGGTGTGGCATAAACTCTTTTCATCATTTCGAAATCAGTCTCTTCCAAACATTCCTATCCAAACAAGCAACTTTCGCTTTATCCACATTCATAATTCCTCTCATACATGCTCTTTTATTCCTACTACTTGTAAACTTTCGCTCACGCAACCATCAAAACGTATACCATCAAAATCATTCATATAAATCTTTTTAACCAAACGTTCATTAGACATTCGCTCAACATGTCCGAACCATCTTAACTGACTAAAACCAACTTTTGCTACAATTTTTTCAATTTTACACTCATCATTGTTAGATTAATATTTTTTATTTCATGTAAATATTAACATGAAAAATTATCAATAAATTACAAAATATATAAGTAATTTAATGATATTGATTATAATTAAACAATATTGGATATTTTCAATTACTCAACAATGAGTTCTTTAAAGTACTTTCCATATTTTAAATATATTAAATTTTCAAAGAAAATTGTTAGATTAATATTTTTTTTATTTCATGGGAAATTATCAACAAAGATAAATTATAAAACTATTAATTTTATTTTGATTTTCGGTTTTAGGAATTTCTGGATACTGTCGTACTTTTCTCTCGTGGCAAAACCGAAGATAAACTTCGTATCATTTTTGATATGTGCGATAACGATCGTAACGGTGTTATCGATAAAGGCGAATTATCCGAAATGTTACGATCTCTGGTCGAAATTGCAAGAACAACAAGTTTATCTGATGATCATGTTACGGAACTTATCGATGGAATGTTCCAGGTAATAAATTGATTGTTTTCTTCTTTCTTCGATTTTGGCCGGCTATGTACCACATGAAATAACTTCTCATGATTGTTTTTTGTCCCTTCTTTCTTCTCCTCCAGGAGCAAAACAGACGGAAGAAAGAATGAAAGATCATTCTTTCTGCCGTCTGTTTTGCTCCTGTCTCCTTTTTTGCCTTTTCTTGAAAACTCTTATCTTCTCTCTGATTTCTTCTTTTCTTTCCATTTAGTCTATGTCTTTTCTGACCTCCTTGATCCATGTCATTTGGATCTTTGGGTTTTTGTCGAAATAGTTAAATATTCTCTTCCTCAGTCTTCCTTTATTCGTTCTTTTAATGTGATTCTTGATTGCTTTTATAATTATAAAAATATTTATTGATAATTGTATTGAATGCTTGTAGGATGCTGGGCTAGAGCATAAAGATTCGTTAACTTACAGCGATTTTAAAGTAATGATGAAGGAATACAAAGGTGATTTTGTTGCAATTGGTTTGGATTGTAAAGGAGCCAAGCAGAACTTTTTGGATACGTCAACTAACGTTGCCAGGTTTAATATTTTTCTCAATATTTTGATTACTTTAATAAAAAGAATATACATTGTAGAAATATTTTAAAGAAAAGGATATACAGAGTTTTACAATTAGGCCCGTTATCATAATAAATATTTTAAACCAGCATGAAAACAGTGTCTAATTAATAATTATGACATTAGAAGAATAAAAAGTTGACAAAAAAGTATTGTCTATTGATAGCATTAATAATAATACCAGTAGAATTAAAAATCGTTAAAGTGTTTATTATAAAAACGGATCTTAATGTCAAATATTTTAAATATTAATAATTTAAATTATATTTTTTATAGATTATGTAGCAAATTTTCTAATTTATTAATAAATTGTTTTTAGAATGACAAGTTTCCATATTGAACCAGCTCAAGAAAGAAGAAATTACTTCAGAAGAAGGTGGGATTGTGTTACGACATTTTTAGAAGAAAATAGACAAAATATATTTTATTTATTTGTATTTTACGTAATTACAATTGCACTTTTTGTTGAACGATTTATTCGTAAGTATATATGTATTTAACATAGTAAAAAATCTTTCAGAACTCATTATATTAAAATAAAACGGCTTTAGCTTATAGTTCTATATTAATATTTATTAATAATTGACCTTTCGATGAACTCAACGTACGTTTTCATCAGGAAAAAAAGGTACAAAATATAATCTAAGGCCGTTTTATTTCTATATGTATTTAATTTATTTATGTTTAATTTAATTAATTATTATTAATTTTTTTATTACTAAAGCTAAAATTTTGCTACTTTTAGAACTATTAATTGATCTTCATTATTTGTATAATAATTGACGGAGTATTGATTGCAATAACTTTTGGAATAACTACTTACAGACTTTTTAAAGTTGGCTAAACTAGACGTTAATAATTAATTACATTATACTTTTTAATTGTTGGTTGAAATATAAATTGAGCACTAGTTAAATAATGATTTTTCAAAATAAATATAATTATTTATTGTTACTGAATTAAATTTCTTCTGTATTTTAGATTACTCATTCATGGCAGAACACACAGATCTTAGACATATAATGGGTGTAGGAATAGCAATAACCAGAGGTTCCGCTGCCTCATTATCATTCTGTTACAGTCTTCTGTTGCTAACAATGTCGAGAAATCTTCTTACAAGACTTAAAGAATTTTCTATCCAGCAATATATACCATTAGATGCTCATATACAGTTTCATAAAATTGCTGCTTGTACTGCATTATTTTTCTCATTACTACATACAGTAGGACATATCGTTAATTTCTATCATGTTTCTACACAACCGATTGAGCACTTAAGATGTCTGACTAGTGAAATTAGCTTTCCATCAGATTATAAACCTGGTATAACGTACTGGTTGTTTGAAACAATTACTGGTAAGTTTAAAAATATTACTTTTCCGTAAATTTATAGATGTATTAGTCTACTGTTAACGTGTTTTTATACTGTTATGAACTATTGAAATTCAGAGATCAAATACAGGTATGCCTTTTAGTTATTGTTTGTCGGAAAACATAAAATTTAACTATTATTTAAATAGACTCAGACCATTTAGTCAATTGTTTATTTTCTTGACAAAATTTCTGCACAGTTTCAAAATGTAGTATTAAATTACAGATTACAGATAGATATGTAATTTTCAATATGATACTTAAATACTTAAAATAGGTGTATAAAACTAAATATAATAATATCCAATATCAATGAAAGTTTAGAAATAAATAAATCATAGCTTCGTGTATTGCATAATTTATAATTGTTTTGTATCATTTTTTTTAGTTGGCTTAAGTATCATTCAGACTACCGTTTTAATGTTAGTTTTATGTACAAGCACAATTATTTGACTAATCCAAATATTCGACAAACTTTTAGTTTTATTACCAAGCGTTTGGATTGGTCAAATTCTTGTGCTTGTACGTAAAACTAAAACGACAGTCTGCATGAGGCTTTATTGCTACTTGTTTTTTGTTTATTATAGTGTCGAAACGTTAGTCAAACACAATTCATTCAGAATATTGAACCAAAAGTTGTATAAATTATAAATAAGCAAGTTTATTTGTATGAATATTACTTATAAAATATATAATTATTAATAGACGGATTTCAGTTTCAGTTTAATGTTTTTATGTTGGCCTTGTAGTTTTTAATAAAAACATTAAAAAGACTGAAATCCGTGTATTAATAAATATATATTAAATATTAACAGTTGACAATTTATTACTTATAAAACTATTATTTGTAAAAGACTAATATATTATTCTTTTTTTAGGATTAACTGGAGTTTTGCTTTTCATTGTGATGAGTATAATTTTTGTGTTTGCTCATCCGATGATTCGTAAAAAAGCTTACAAATTTTTCTGGTCAACGCATAGTCTTTACATAGCTTTATACGCCTTATGTCTTATACATGGTCTTGCTCGATTAACCGGAGCTCCAAGATTTTGGATATTCTTCATCGGCCCTGGAATTATTTTTGTTATAGACAAAGTAATATATTTTTATTTATTGTTATTAATAATAATATAAAATCTTAAAAATAGAATATATATTCTATTTTTAAGATTAAGTGTATACCGCTTATTGGAAGCACGGATAATGTTATAGTTCGGGTATTGTTATCATTTCTGCAAAAAACTACATAAAAAAAAAACGTTGTCTATAGTTTATGTTATCAACTTTTTCTTAGGATTGTTTTTGTCCACGAGCATTAATTTTTATTTGTTTTTCTAAGCACAAGGAGTAGTAGAACTCTCTTTCTCTCGTGCAAGTTAACAGGTTGTTGCTAGTTGGCAACAATATATATATATATATATATATACATACAAACCTCATTATATTAAGATAAAAAAGCTTTACGTTTTAGTCGAATATGAATTAAAATTTAACAGCACTAAAACCTAAAGCTTTTTTAGTTAAATATTTTGAAAACGATTTAACAAACCTTGTTGAGTACTGGTACAGAGTTAAAAAAATTTAAATTCTATCGTCTAATGTTTTTCAAATTTCTACCGTCATTTGTTTTGCAGATACAAAGTTTGATATTTGAAATTTTTTATTTATTTTTTAATACAAATAAAAATTTACTTATGTTACATCATTGAAATTCAGAAAAAAATGTTTTTTTTCAGAATTTGTTAATACTTATTAATTAGTTATTATATAATCTATTTATTTAAAATAATCAAGTTAGTCTTGTATTTCCAAAGCCAATAGCGGTAGAAATTTGAAAATAATCTCAAACGATAAAATTTAACGGTGTACTAAATTTCAAGAAGTATGTAAAATAGTTACATATTTATTTTAAAATTTAATTGATAGAATAAAGTTTATTGTATATTTTATTTGCTGTTTATTTTTATAGATTTCTAGTCAATGAAGATTGGTGTTTATGTTTTGTTAGCTATTATATGTAATCGGTTATTGTTATCAGAAAAGCAAGTCACATTAATCGGTGTACATGGCTGTGTATGATCATGACTTGTCAAAAAAACTTGTTTAATAATTACTAGTTGAGCAACTTAAATTACTGTATCTATAATTTAAAATATAATTAAATTAATTTTATCGAGAATTAATCATACTTTTACTTTTTAGGTGGTAAGTTTACGGACAAGATACATCGCTCTCGATGTCATTGAAACCGAACTACTTCCTTCCGATGTGATCAAAATCAAATTCTATCGTCCACCAAATTTGAAATATTTATCGGGACAATGGGTTCGTTTGGCGTGTACCGCTTTTCGGTCGCATGAGTTCCATTCGTTTACGCTGACGTCAGCACCACATGAAAATTTTCTGTCATGTCATATCAAGGCTCAAGGTATGTTCGGATTGGTATCTTGTTTGTTTCTCGTTTGTTGTTGATATCTTTTTTCTTTAACGCATGTTGAAACCTTCATATTGTTCAGGACAACACGATGACAGATTGTTGTAATATGTAATTGTATGGTGAAGGTTGTTCCTTATTGTTGCGTTGATGTTATCGCATTATAATTTTATATTTAATAATCAGTTCCTTATTGCATTAATGATGAATTAGATTTATGAATAAAAATAGGAGAAGGAAGAGTTGTTGAGCTAAAGGTTTCATAATCTAAAAATGTGACTGTATAATTTCTTATTCCTACTTGTTGTTATATTCTCAGCTAACTGATATCTGACATTTAAATTAATACATGCATACACAACCAAGCTATGTACCTGTAAGGGTGTGGCACAAACTCGTTCCGTTCAAGCATGAATTAGCTTCCGCTAAATATTCCTATCCAGACAAATAACATATTATACCATGTCCCATAAATGCTTCATCGTTTTTAACATTTAGAAACATTTGCTCATACAAAAATCTTTAATCATATCTATTCGTCGGACATCCACGTAGACGTGCGCCTTCAACATTCTTTTCTATTCCTACTACTTGACAACTTTCGCTCACGCAAAATACGCTCAATAATAATAATAATATAAACTTTATTTAGCTCATTGCTATACAAACACAATATAAAAGTAATATATCTGAAATTTTCTTACATCTAATATTACAATCTATTATAAACATGCATATATCAAAAACTTAACTATTTCTAACTTGCTGTAAATAGTATACCTTTAATTCCTTTTTAAATTTTATATTTATCATATTACCTATAGCTTGAAAATCATTCGTATAATTTATTTTAACCAAACATTCAAGATATTCGAACCATTTTAACTGACTAATACCAATTTTTGCTACAATTTTTTTTTCAATTTCACACTCATCATACAGTAATCTATATCATACGTAGGCGCCAAAACAGCATTGTATATACTCAAACGGGCTTCTTTGGAAACATTTACATTTTTAGCAAAAGTACCTAAAGCACCCAAACCAGCATTCACTCTTATTTAATTTCACGATCAAAACGACCATCCTCAGATATTGAACTACCCAAATACACAAATCGTCAACCTGCTCTAAACGTGCACCATCAATAAATACATTATATACATTTTACCAACAACATTAATTATATCAATCATTCTTTGTAATTGCTGTTCATATTAAGTCAGAATAATAAATATTTTAAATTTAAAACATAATAAACAAATAATTCATTATATGTAGGTCCTTGGACATGGAAACTTCGTAACTACTTCGATCCCTGTAACTACAATTCCGAAGACCAGCCTCAAATTCTGCTGGAAGGACCTTTTGGCGGCGGCAATCAAGATTGGTACAAATTTGAAGTGGCTGTAATGGTTGGTGGCGGTATTGGTGTCACACCGTATGCATCGATCTTAAACGATTTAGTTTTCGGAACGTCTACGAATAGATATTCCGGAGTAGCTTGTAAGAAAGTGTATTTCTTGTGGATTTGTCCGTCACATAAACATTTTGAATGGTTCATTGATGTGCTGAGAGATGTTGAGAAGAAGGATGTTACTAACGTGTTGGAGATTCACATATTTATAACGCAGTTTTTTCATAAATTTGATTTACGGACAACTATGTTGGTAAGTTATAAGCTTATAAAGGAGTTATTTTATTATATCCTTAGTTCTAATTAGAGTCCTTAAATGGAATCTTAAAAACTAACTTAGATTTTAAAATTAATGAATTCTTGATTTTTTTCTAGTATATATGTGAAAATCATTTTCAAAGGCTATCGAAGATGTCAATGTTTACTGGCTTAAAAGCAGTAAATCATTTTGGAAGACCAGATATGTCTTCATTTTTGAAGTTTGTACAAAAGAAGCATAGTTATGTAAGTATATATTACTTGATTCAGAGCTGAGCATTAATTTAAAACGTAAATTAATTTATTTTAAGAAATTAAAAGTTAAGAAAAATATGCCAATGATTTTTTTAATCTTTTTATTGTATAAGATAAATTGAAATTATGGAATCACATGTATCTTTAATTTACATAAAGAAGACTTAGTTGATATTATTTAATATAAAGGTTTAATTCTCGTGAAATTAATTTTATTTATGTTTGTGCTTGTGAAATTACAATTTTTTTTGGAATTGTAAATTAATTTCTTTTTGCTGATTAATTAAAATTGAAAAATATATTGTACATTAATTTCTTTTATAAGTGAATTTGCCCAGAAAGAGATTTTTTTTTGAAAAATTTCGAAAGTTAGAAAATCGTCTGAAACAGAATTATATGAAACTGTGTAACTTTTCCGAAAGTTCTAAGATCAGTACTATTTTATTAAAGTTTTTTTTAAAATTGTTTCGAATAAACTTTAAATCAACCTTGTTATTATTTGAAATTATTGTATTAAAATATTGGTTTTAGGTTAGTAAAATTGGTGTGTTCAGCTGCGGTCCGCGTCCGTTAACTAAAAGTGTAATGTCTGCATGTGACGAAGTAAATAAAGGAAGAAAACTGCCCTATTTTATTCATCATTTCGAAAATTTCGGTTGAAAATAGAATAATTTAGCAATTTGAATTTTTCGAACGGTATTTTTTTTTACATACGCGTATTTATTTTAAAATAATGTACATTTTTTAATTTACGATTATTATTTGTAGCCAATTATATTTTTTGTTTCCTTGTATGTTGTAATATATGATTTACTTAATTTAATATATGTATGAATGTAATGTATGGCAAACTATATCATTAATTTATTATTTGTAATAATTTTTGTAAATAAAATGGTTTTATTTATAATAGACGTTGTCGCTTTACTTTATGATAATTAATTGGAGTTGTTTTATAAAAACAACTACTCTTAAGATTAAACTAAGATGGGGATTTCTCATCAAAGTTATCGTTTAACTCCGTTATTTTTTGTAATTATATCTTTAGTAAACTTAATTAGAATAATAGTAGAAGTAATTATTATCCTTAATAATATTAATTTTTATTAAAATATTTTTATTTTAACGTGTAGTTTTTTTTTATAGAATAGACTGGATTGTCGGTTAAGTTAAAACGTTAATTTATTAATGTTTAAAAGTTTAAACCAAGTGAAGAATTTTTTGTTGTTTTCAACGTATAAAATTAATAATAATAGCAGAGGTTATGTATAAGTTTAGAAAATGATCTACTGTGGCGAAATTTAAATAAAAATAATATAAAAAACTTCAAAACCACACTTAAATTAAAATAAAGCTAAATACGTAATTCGGAAGCTAAGCTTCCATCTTCAGTAGCTAAATAAAATTTACAAAAAATCTTACCTGTGATCCGAAGTACATAAACACTTAAGTACTTGTCAAAGATCACTGGAATGGATCTTTGACAAGTGCTTAAGAGTTTATGTACTTCACTTCGGATTACAGGTAAGATTTTTTGTAAATTTTATTAAGCTACTGAAGATGGAAGCTTAGCTTCCGAAATACGTATTTAGCTTTATTTAAATTTAAGTGTGGTTTGGGATTTTTTAATAATATTATTTTTATTTAGTGGTTATGTAAACATAAAGAAAAATTTGAAAGCAGTTTTTCAAAATTTAATATGTCGAAAACAAATTTTCAAAATAACTTATTATAAATATGATTTCCGTAATAAAATTTGGTGATTTCACATTCACAAAATGTGTAAAAATAACAGTGTGTTAAAGTGGTGTAAAGTTTGAAGTAAATACATTTGTGACTGTAACAGAAAGTTTTACTTAACATTTTCAAACAAATACAAGATTTGAAAGATATTTTGTCAACTTATGAAGAAGATATTGAGATATACAGACGCTATGACATATGTAAGTACTATTTGTTTATTTTATTATTTGAATTTGTTATAGTATATGTATACAGTGTTGAAATTAAAATTGTAATCTTTTAAAAAATTTAACATGTATCAAGAGAATAGGTGTATTGACACACCAAACTTTGCATATAACTTTGCTCATGTTTTTTTGATAGTTTTGAGGTTCAACAAGGATGTTTCTAGAAAATAAAATGAAAATATATAGGAATATTATGTAGCGTTACAAATCTAAAATAATTTTCCGGAGTCAGATAATTCAAAATTATTTATGACATCATGTCAATAAAAAGCATTTTTGATTAACTGTATAAATTCAAATTTAGTTACATTAAATAAATTGTTTAAAAATAAAATAAATATATATTTTTTTAAATTATGTCGTAAATTGATTTTCCTGAATCTGGAAATACTATAGTATACTATTTTAAATAATATTGTGCTAATAATTTATTTATATATTTTTATATCTTTTTACAAATACTTCTTTCATTTGAAATATACGTTATACATATTTAATAAAGTAATATGGAATTTATATTAATAATATATACATATTACGCATTATATTTCTCAATTACATTCAGTACTTCACTTGTTCTGGTGGTTCGCGGTAATCAAACTCTAATATTTGTCAAAATGAAGACAGACTACTTCAGTGAATTGAATAATTTATTTTACATTTCAAAATTTTTCGTATTTCCAGCATTTTCTTTCGAAATAACCAATAAGTTTTTTAACAGTGTTATCGATATATTCTGTAGCATACCTATTATTGCTCTTTACGTTTTTTCTATTGCAAATCATGCTATCATTTTCGTTTACACTCACAGTTCTTATAAAATTACAATGAAAGAAATAACAATCATTGCTAATCTATCTTACATGCTTTTGATTTATATTTCGTATGTTACGAGTGGCAGAAAAATTAATGAGATATCGCAATATTTAGATATCATACAGAATAAATATGTGTTATCTGAAATAGATAGAGTTTACGCGTTTCCAAAATTCTTTTTAACGCTGTGTCTTATATTTTTCTATGGCGCGGCAAATTATTATATTTGGACTGCGGCTCTAATAGATAAATATGATTTTATATCTATTAGTTTTTTCTTTTACGTTTCTTGGATACATACTATTATGTTGTCTATTTACATTAATGTACTTACAAAAGTTTTCGAAAAAATTAATAAAACTATTTCGTGTTTGCTAAAAAATAATGAGAAACATTTTACAATGGATAAGTTGAATAAATACATGGATTTGCATAGAGAATTATGCGGTATAGCATCTGATATTAATGACTATTTTTCTATACAGACTGTAGCGATTTTGACATTAAATTTTTTGGGCATTGTTTATTCGACGAATATTGTTAGCAAATTGATTAAAATTGTAGATTTTACGAGTATTTATCAAGTTTTATATCTTCTTTCTTATGTATTTTTCATTTTGATTATGTTTATAGTTTTGGCAATTTTTTGCAATGCTTGGGAAACTATGACTTTACAGGTAAGGATATACAGTAAATGTTTTTTTTATCTGGCACACAGTTTCGCATATCAAAATTTTCCGAATAAAAAAATATATACATATGTTTAAATTCAATATAAAGCATTGTTTTTAGATGGGCTCAGAGGCAGTTTAAACATTGCAAACTCATAATTTTGTAGTCCTGACATTTTTTATCGTTATATATATATTTTTTTAATTATACTATTTTATAAACATGAGAATGTTTTATAAAGTTCTATAAATATATATATATATTATATATATATATATATATATATATATATATATATACATATATATATATATATATATATATATATATATATATATATATATATATAGATATTTAAAAACTCTTGATTACCTTGTCGTGTGTCTTCTCAATCTTGGTATATAATTACTTCAATATTTTCAATAAGACATATTTATTTCAGACAGATACTGCGAGTAAATTAGTTCACAGTTTGTGGAATGATTTCACTGATACCGATTTTTTGAATGAAAATATAGATACTGTATGTATATAAGACATGTTTATAAATGTTTTTTTATATATTTAAATAGCTAAAATTAACAATTATGAACATTTCTAAATATATAATTTATAAATTTTACTTTAGAATTATTAAATTTTACGATATTATATTTCAGTTTGAATTGATATCATTACAAGTAGTTCATTGTAGACCAAATATTACTGTTTTGGGATTTTTCGAACTGAATGCTACCTTTCTTTGCACAGTAAGTTACATTGTATTTTTATTGTTAAAAAAGGCAAAACATAAACCACACTGATATCTCTTTCTTGAACTGAAACTGAAATCAAAACTTTTTGTTTAAAACCAGCATATTAACTCTTAATCGATTATGTGATTTTTTGTTAACAAGGCATCTGTAAGATTGGTGTTTTTAAATATCGTGAAAAACGAAAATTTAGTAAATATTTCAAAAATATAACATGAACTAACATTTATAAACTTTATTTATTCATTAGCAAGCATGCTTTTAATAAACAAAAACTAAAAAAAAGATTAAATGGAATTACAAATTTTTGAGTAGTTTTCTACTGAAATTACTAGAAAAATAATCGAAATAATCTGATAGACAGCACATGACCGGTTAGGGTTAAACTAGTTAAGTATCAGTTTGGATATTATATAAATTGATTTAATTTTTCGCCCTAAAACTGTTAGATTAATTTGTGTATAAATTAATTAAAAATTAATTTAAATAGGTATTAAAATTATGCTATTGTAAATATAAATTATTTTTTGAAATAAAAACATTTATTTTAAAAAATGTATGTTTAAAAAAAAAATGTGTTGTTTTTAAATTATTTAGATATATTATTAAATTTTTTTATGTATTAACTATATAGAACGAAAACTAAAAAAAAATATTAAAAATTGAAAACCAGATTAGTTTATTTGTAAAAAAGTAATTTTTTTGAAAAATCTAAATTTGTATTCATTAATAATTAGGGAATAAGTAACATAAACTAATAAATTTAATTTATTATTCTAGGTAGTCGGAGCAGTGACAACATATTTTATTGTACTAATGCAATTTGATGTGTAATTACACGAAATGAAAATGTCTATTATATATTTTATGTAATAATATGTAAAATATTGCATTAAGAACTTATAGTTAATAACAATGGTGCACATTAGTTTTATTATAAATTTGATTGTACGCTTAACTTAATGAAATATAATAATTATTTGGAAAAGTTATTTACATACATTGAAGTTTTTATTTATATTTTTTGAATATATTTTTTTAATAATCAAATGATCGGTATATTCGAATGACGAATGATCATTCCAATGACAATAGGAATGAATATAGTACAACTAGAATAAACGATTGTATCTATCTGTCAGTTATATTAAAAACGTTAATCAAATATAGGCTAAAACATTGAATAATTGCTTTATACGATGGTTTATTTAAATCTGTTTAATAGATCCGGAGATTAGCTATTTTAAACAAATAAAATTACAAATTTTCTTTTTTTATAATATTAATATAAATATATATATTTTTTGTTATTTAATTATTTTTATTTCATTTTATTAGATTTTTTGAATCTTGTTACTCGATCTGATCTTAAAACTTAATTCTATATTATTTAATTCTCGGATGAATTCGTAGATTTTATTTGAGAATTCTATTTTTGTTTTGGAAAACACTAATAAAGATATTATTTAGTATTATTTATTAATTTTACATACAGCCAAAAATTTACAAATTCATCTTTAATGTAAAAACAAAACATAAAAGCAATTGATCAAATATTTATTACAGAATTTTTCATTCGCAAAATTAATTTAGTATTACAAAAATATTATTAAATACAACATTATTTTTACATAAATAAAATTACAAAAAAATGTATTTAATTACTAATTACATATCTTCATCATCAGCACCCATTGTCAGTATTTCATTATCTATCTTTGGAGCCGTTTTAGCTGAAGAATAAAACTTCTTTGTCGACATCATGCAATCAGCCAGAAGATTCCAATCCGTTAGTATAAAACTAAATAATGTGGCTGTTAGTGCAATATTCAACCATCGGACGCTTGCAGTCATATTTTTCAAAATTCCACCACGATTTTTCAAATTCTTATCGCTTGACTGAATTTCCATGATTGATATGATCGTTTGTGTGTTCAGAATGAAATTACAGAATTTGATATGTAATTATCTAGAACAGAAATATTCTATAATAAATTTAGATGTCAATTTTTTTTTTCAAATTTTACAAATAATTTATTGTTTTTGTATTTTTTTGTTTAACTTGTCACTTGATGAAAAATTGATAATATATTGATAGTATATATGTGATTCAGTGGCGTCACTATAGACGTGGTAAACTGAATGAGTATATAAATAAAATAGTTTTATGATAATAACAATGTTTATAATTTTACTTTTTTATATATTTAAAGCTGCAAAACTTATTTTAACTAAAAAAAGATTACTTTAAAGAAAAAATATTGCAATATTTGTTGGAATCAAAAGAAAATTAGTAGATTTGTTGAAACTATATATTGTATAAGTACAAAATTTTAATTCGTGTGTGACTTTTTACGGGTAGTATTTTTTAGTACTACAAGATTGATATTATTCACGATAAAATTGGTATAATTCACGACAGGAAAATACAATATATGATAAACAATTTTTTTTACAATAAAAAATATAAGTCAACAACAAAATATATTTTCTTACCACAATAAATGTAAAGTATTATATCTCACAACAAAAAATTGAACTAAACGACAAAATATTTATTCTAACAGCAAAAATCAAAATTAACTTTTTAATCCAATTTATCAAGCAATAACCGCAACCAAAATCTTCAGATTTATTGATCTTCTCTAAACAAATCAAAAATTAATCTTTTAACTTTTACTTAGCAATGAGTCTGACTGAAATCTTCAGATTTTTATTTTTTTTAAACAAATAAAAAAACAATAAGTCCAAAACTTGACATAGTTCACTTCAGTACATAATTATTTTTATAAATTATGCTACTACTCAAAGCTGCAATGAACTAAGTCCATAATTTCATAGCGGACTAATAGATGGCTCTAGTTTACTGTTGCACTGAAAAAATAATACATTTATGCTCAGCTGCAGTGAACCAAGTCCATTCCATAGCGGAGCCAAGCGGAGCGGTAATTGTCTTGAATTCTATGGCCATTGTCATTCTTGTTTATCAATATACGGTTTGTTTATTACAATATTAAAGTATTTTAATGTGTTGTGATGGATTCAGACAGAGAATTAGATTTTTCGTCTGATAGTAGCAATAATTATTTACCTTCTCATAGTGAGGAATCAAGCAGTGAAAATGAATCTGGTGAGTTTATGCATCTTTGGGATGAGACCGAGGGTGGAAGAGGTTCTCAAGAGATAGCGGCAGTTCTACTAAACATCTTAGTCAATATGCATCTAATTGCGAACACATAGTTTTATACTCTGATGCATGTACAGAACAAAATAGAAATTCTAAATTGGCCCTTTTTTTATTAAAATTAGTAAATGGGACAACAATTTCAGCAGATATAATTGATTTAAAGTTTATGGTATCTGGTCATTTATTTCTACCGAATGACAGTGACTTCGCCTTAATTGAAACAGCTGTTCGCAAAAGAAGTTATATATTCCATCCTCAAGATTACTTCGAAATTATAAAAACGGCGAAACAAAAGAGTCCCAAATACAATGTTACGGAAATGAAGAGACATGAGTTCCTCGCATGCAAGGGTTTAGAAGAAGTAGTGACATTGCGGAAGACTGACACTGAGGGGAGCCCTGTGAGTTGGTTAAAAATCCAGTGGTTGCGGTTCCAACGAGGATTACCATTTGTCATAAAATTTAAGGAAAGTATTAATGAGTTAGCAGATTTCCGGAATATTTCCATCGAGAAAAAAAAAGAAGCAGTTGGAAGAAATATTTTTTCATTGAATAATATAAAATTGCAACCTCTTTACCCAACAAGAAAACCTGTCACTAACCAGAAGAAGGATGACATGCTATCTTTACTACCTTTTATACCACCCATTTATCACAACTATTATAAAAATCTGCCATTAACTTTAGCTACCAGATCTCAAGCAGAAAATATTATTGCTAATGAAGAAACTGAAATAACTGACGAAATCGTGTACGATTTACCCTTTAATGTTGAAATAAACTATTATTTTCTTGCGATTTTTATTATCTTAGGAGACCAAGTACACAATTTTTTTTTAAGTTAGGAGCTGTAGTGAACTAAGTCCAATTTTTGATTTTTTTATTTATTTAGTTTTTGTTAATGAAGTTGAATGTTGTCATTTAACCAACCATTAATTACCAAGTATATTAGTTAACGTAATTTTTAACAGCTATGGCATAAAATAATCTCATGTAATTTAATTCTGTGCAATTTAGTAAAACCTTTTATATCTCCGAACTAGAAATTATGGACTTGGTTCACTTCAGTACTACGCCACTCATATGTCGTTTGATATGCAAATTTTGTAGTGAAATATTCCATTTTTGACATGCTATACTTGTTGTTTAGTATACTAATTTTGTCGTGAATTCTTTTATTTCTGTCGAACTACATAGTTTTCGTTTGAAATATCAATTTTGTCATGCAATTATATATAAATATCTCTTTTTTTATTCGTACGTAATTTTAATAGAATTTTGCTCGTGTGCCCAACTCTAATAGGAAGAGAACGCTAGTTTTTTTTAAAAAACATAGGTGTCAAAAAATTAGGTACGCCACTGATGTGATTGTATTACTGTGCAAATGACAGGTGATTGATAATAATTTATATTTTAATAAAATAAAATCAATTTAGGTCAATAGGGTTTGTTATCTCTGCGTGATTAATTTGAATATAAATTGTTAATTTATTATTGGATTAACATATCTCATTGTTGAATGAGTTGTTTCGTGACATTCGCATATATTTTTATTATTAAATTTATGTTTTATTTCACCTTAAGCTGTCTTTTATTGTTATTTGTTGAGTATATAAACATAACTTATGAATGAAGTTTACGGTACGTGCCGTAGGCAAGTATTGTTATTCATCTGAATGAGTAATAATTATTACACGCCAGTAGAATATACTACATTTTTCTTTACAATTGTACAATAGAAAATTGTATTTTTCGATATAAAAAATAAAAATACATTTTAAAATAAATATAATTTAACAATTGCATACCATGTATTTTAGCAACATTGATAACTTGTTAGATATTTCATATACAATAATCACAAAGTGTTTAGTTATCAAGTGTTGAGTAATGATTCGAAAATTTATTGGTAATGAATCATATAGCTTATCACGAAACGCATATATAGGGTGATTTATGACATCGGAGAAAAACTACACCGGATGATTCCTGTGAGTAATCTAAATAAAAAACTACATATAAACATATGTCCGAAAATGCTTTCTAACGGAACTGTAGTCGTTAGAAGTTGATTACATATAACATCAATCGCGTTAGCCTTATTTATTATATCAGGAAAAAAAAACAAGTCATAAACTTCTGAATAATTGTAAAATTACTGATTGATTTTCTAACATTTTGTTTAAACACAAGTAAACCAATTTACTAGTTATGACTTACTGTGTCCCGACAAAAATTGTCTTCGATTTTTAATTATTGTAAATTGTTTATTAAATATTTATTTATGTGTGTACAAAAATTTATAAACTAGTAATTGGTCTACTAGTGTTTAAACAAAATGTTAGAAAATCAATCAGTAATTTTACAATTATTGAGAAGTTTATGACTTGTTTTTTTTTTCCTGATATAATAAATAAGGCTAACGCCATTGATGTTACATGTAATAAATTTCTAACGGCTACAGTTCCGTTAGAAAGCATTTTCGGACATATGTTTATTTGAAGTTTTTTATTTAGATTACTCCTAGGAATCATCCGGTGTAATTTTTCCCGTCATAAATCACCCTGTATAGGTAATGCATATATTATCTAACAAGAGTATAAAAAATATTTGTTTAAACTGTTATGTGTTTGAGAATCTTAAAAACTATGAGATACAACATCAGTTTACTAAAAAAATTCTTATTTTCTAACTTATGGATTTTTTTTAACTAGTAAATGATAAAATAAATTATAGTTTTGTATTAATATTTATTAATTATTGACGAGTAAATGATAGAAAATCTGATGAAGACAGAAGTTGAGTTCGTCGAAACGTCGATTCTTAATAAATATTAATACAGAACTATAACTTGAAGTCGTTTTATTTTAATATAATAAGTTTTGAAAGATTTTACGATGATAATTATGATTTTTAGAAATATAATTTAAACTATTCTTATAAATTTATTAATGTTTTTGATATTTTAATATTTGGGTACTAGAAAAATACTTTTTTGAAAAAAGTTTGTAGAAATTTTAAAATTAACTTTGAAAATAAAACATATCAAATTTAAATACATTTCTTATACCTATTTAATCATTCCAACATTGATTAGTTAAAAAACGTATTCTGAATTTAAAATACATTGTTACACAACTTTTTATTCTTTAGCGGTTGTATGTCATTGTTCCAAATATTATGTTATGGACAAATAAATGAAAACAATTTGAATCTGATTTATAGTTACTTGTATTTTGTTACCTAGTAACTTGTTTCTATGTTTTGTATATATATTATTATGTTATTTGTGGTGTAAATAGGAGAGATCGGGTACGAAATAGATTAGTGTATGATGAGTGTGAAATTGAAAAAAAGTGTTGTAGTAAAAGTTGGTGTGAGTCAGTTAAGCGAGTTGAGCGAATGTCTAATGAACGTTTGGTTAAAAAGATTTATTTGAATGATTTTAATGGTATACGTTTGCGTGGACGTCCGATGAGTAGTTGGAGTGGTATGATTGAGAGTGTTTTGCGTGAGCGAAAGTTTCCAAGTAGTAGGAATAAAAGAGCATGTATGAAAGGAATTATGAATGTGGATGAAGCGAAAGTTGCTTGTTTGGATAGGAGTGTTTGGAGGCGACTGATTTCGGGATGATGAAAAAAGTTTGTGCCACACCCTTTTGGGTACATGGCGTGATTGTGTATGTATGTATATACGTGCAGTATATCGAACCGTATTAATTAAAATTTATTATAATTAAAACCTAAAGCTACTTTATATTAAAGTAATGAGTTCTGAAAGATTTTTTTACTATTACTATTATTATAAATATTAATTATAGGCAGTTGTATAGAAAAAATATTGTATAAAGTGTTTTTATTTTACACATGGGATTTGCCATACTCACTTACGGCTGTGTTTATGAAAAAACGACTACTTGTATAATTTACTATTTTTAAACGTAAAATTATATTTGACAGCATTGAAAAAAATCTTCCACAACTAATTATATAAAATAAAACGGCTTTTTGGTTTAAGTTCTTTATTAATATTTATTAATAGTCGACGTACTCAATGAACTCAACGTCCGTCTTCATCAGGAAAAATGATACAAATGACATATAGAGTAAATAACAGAAAATAGAAAGTTACTAGATAACAAATAATTAAAATTCAAAAATACTGTAATAATTGCAAGACCAATCAATATTTACAACAGATTGATAAGAGAAGCAATAGAAATTTATAAAGAAAAACATAACATCAGTCACTGTGAAGACACTGATTTAAATAATATTTGGCTTCCATTAATTAAAAATTTATAAAGTAAATAATTTTATGATCTAGTTACTTATTTGTTACTTAGTAGCTTGTTTTCTATTTTCTGTTATTTACTGAAAATATCATGTGTATTAGTTTTCCTGATGAAAACGAACGTTGAGTTCGTCGAAACGTCGATTATTAGTAAATATTAATACAAAACTTAAACCTAAAGCTGTTTTATTTAATAAATTTGACAGTTTTGTATATTTTTGCCTTTTATAAAAAAATAACTACAGGTTTGCGAAAAATATTATTTGATACTAATAAAGTTAGTCAAAATTTTAATTACAAACATTGTATACTTTAAATAAATCTCAATTTGCAACAGTTACTAAAAAAAAGAACCATTCGAATGTCATATATTAAAAATTGATTCATTTGTTTAACAAAAGAAGAAAAACAAATCAGAATATAAAAATAGTTTGCATGTTGATCGAGTATGTCCCAGTGAGATAACAAATGACAAACGTAGTTCTGTTTAATATGCATTGTCCATCCGTTTTTGCAATAAAATTATTTTGAAACAAGTCCTTATTTTGCCCGTATTTTTTTTCTATTATGACCTGTGGCCGTCGACTGTATGATAAGATGGGAGAGGGGATGGTCATTTAAAATACATTGACAATTTATGTGAAAAGTTTAATTGTTTTCAATATCGGTTTTAGTCGAGTTGGTATTTTGATTGATCAGTTTTTGCGATCAGAAAATGAGTGTTGTTCACAAAATATGTTTTGTGATGTTTATATTTGTAGTAAGTATATCAAAAGTTATTTTATTAAGGGCATTTCAAGGCAAACAAAAGGCTATATTCAGACAGGTGGTGGGAATACAAAAAAGGATAATTTTACATTTGATTTATTCGTTTAATACTACATATTTATGGTAACTAATTATTAGAAAAATTAGCTAATTTATGTACAATTCATAATTTAATAACAATTTTTATATATTTAGAGAAGTAACATATAAAAAAAATTAATCAAATATTTAATTGTCAATATTTTCTTTGTTTATTATTATTTTGATTTCTAAAAAATATATGTGTTGTTATTATTATTAAGATTAATCATATTTTTTTTTTCGAATAAAAAACATGTGTGAGATAAGAGGAAATCGCATTTTTCAAGGAAAATGATGAAAAATATTTTTTTACAAATAAACTGCACATAAATAAATTCTGAAATTAATACATAAGTACTATAATAACAATTAACAACATATATATTTTTTGGCAATCAAAATAATAATAAACAAAGAAAATATTGACAATTATATATTTGATTAAATTTTTGTATATGCTAATTCTGTAAATATATAAAAATTGATATTAAATTATTAATTGTACATAAATTAGTTAATTTTTCTAATAATTAGTTACCATAAATATGTAGTATTAAACGAATAAATCGAATGTAAAATTATCCTTTTTTGTATTCCCACCACCTGCCTGAATATAGCCTTTTGTTTGCCTTGAAATGCCCTTAATACAGTAAAAATATAGAAAAAATATTTTTTAAATTTTAAAATAGTTTTGTTTTTAATTGTAATAAATTATTTACAAATTTTTTCTTTTTTAAAAGTTTTTGTAATATTTAATTATCTTTTTAAATAAATTAATAACAGATTAATAACAAATAATAATTAAAAAAAGATAAGCGTTTAGTTTCGTTGAACCATCGAAATTAAACAGAATTTTTTCCTAAAACAGTTTTTATTTTAACACATCAGAAAAATAAATTGAACAATATTTACAGTTTATCAACAACGGTTATGCCAAACCATTCTTAATCAATACGATAACATCACTATTTAGTGCTTCTTCGAATCCGCCCGAAGTGCCACTCCAAGAAAACGGAAAACTCTCCGAACACATTACAATTATTCCCAAGAAACCAATCAAGATCGTGGAAGAATCGCAAAATAACAACACCAATTTCGATATTACATTCGAAACGACAACAACCACACAATCACCTTATACACCAGGAAATCTCGCTCAAAGAAAACTCAATAAAGTCATTCAAAAGATCATAAAATTAACTCAAATCCACAACGCTTTGCAAGGTAATTTTCAGCCAAGCAATAATGACGAGGAACCGAAAGATTTTGAATTTGAAGATGAAACAATGAATTCGCCGTACAGGCGTGTAGATTTGGAAGAAGAACCATTAAAGATTAATCTACAAAATGGTGTTAATAATGAAGAAGTTATGGAGGAGAAACTGGAAGAATTAAAACCTGTACCGCCATCTTTTGGGATTTTTGTTTTGGAGATGTTTGCTCAATTAATTGGATTGACTTTAGGAGCTGCTAATCAAGTTACGTATTCGATTAATCAGAATAATACTGTGTAAAAGTTATTGAATATTTGAATTTTATGTTATTAGGATTAGAAATAAGTTATTATTGTTTTTATAAGCTAGTCCAAAGTATTTAATAATTTAATTTGTATTTATTGTGTTTAATAAATATTTTTTCCTACTTCTGTTAAATAATATATTTATTATACAGGCTGGTCCAGAATTATGTACCGTAATTGCTAGAGCTGATAGTACGTTCAAAAATAAGGCTACCTTTTTATATACACTTTTTTCAAAACTCAATAATAAGGGAGATACAACCCTATAAAAGGGTGAAATAAAAACCATTTACAAACTTACAAAACAATGCAGTAACATTAAATGGCATAATGCCTTCACTAAATAAAAGAATTAGATTGTGTATACAATAAAATGGAGGACATTTTGAACATCTGCTGTAAAACATTATTTTGGTGACTAATTAATATTAGTATTGTATGATTCTTTTGAAAGTTGTAAGTTTTCATTAAGTTTGATTAAAGTATTAAGTTTTGAAAAATGGTTTTTATTTCTCTTTTATTATTGAGTTTTGGAAAAAAGTCTATATAAAAATGTACCCTTATTTTTGAATGTACTATCAGCTTTAGCAATTACGGTACATAATTCTGCACCAGCCTGTATATGCGTTTTTTGATTATTTATATCAGTGAATTTTCGATTTATCACTCAACACATTTTGTACGTTTACTATTCTCAACAATTTTTGGTCAATCAAAACATTATATTTTATAATTAATTAAATAATTAATACATAATATGAAAATAAAAAGCTTTAAAATAAAACAACTTTAGGTTATAGTTCTGTATTCATATTTATTAATAATCGACTTTTCGACGAACTCAACGTACGTCTTCATCAGGAAAAAAGATACAAATGACATTTACAGTAAATAACAGAACAAGTAATTTGACAAGTCTATTCTCTGCTTTTTACAAAATTTTAATATCTAGTTTAAATTTTGAATTATCGATGTTAGGAGACTCAAAATGAAGTTACATACGATATATTAAAATTATGTTACAATTAAAAAGCAGTACGTTAATCGGATAAGAAATAAATTAGTGTATAACGAGTGTGAAATTGAAAAAAAAATGTTGTTGCAAAAGTTGGTGTTAGTCAGTTTGCTTATAAGAATATATGTGAAATTTTTTTTATGGTAGGTATACGTTTGAGTGGATGTTCCGTGAGTAGATTAAGTGATATAATTGAGACAGTGGTTTGCGTGAGCGAATGTTTCTAAGTACTGTATTTTTCGGACTATAAGACGCACTTTTTTACATAGAAAAATAGACTCAAATTTTGGTTGCGTCTTATGGTCCGAAAGTAACATTAAAATATTTTTTTTTCAATAAATCGTCTCTAAATTTGAGGTATGTCTTATAGTCCGAAAAATATGGCACGCCACTGAAGGTAGGCATGAATATTGCTAGTACGAGTTATGTTAACAATAAATAAAAATTATGATCCGAAAGTAACATTAAAATATATTTTTCTAAAATTTGATGTGCGTCTTATCGTCCGGTGCGTCTTAAGGTCCGAAAAATACGGTATGTATGAGAGTTATTATGAATATGTATGTATAAAGCTAAAGTTACTTTTCTGGATAAAAATGTTTCGGGATGATGGAAAGAGTTTATACCATATCCTTTTGGGTATATGGCGTGATTGTGTATATATGTTTGTAATAAAGGTTTTGTGTAATTTTGTTATTTATCTATATTTTTGGAATCGTCTAGTTTTCTTGTGGGTATTCATATTATTTTATTAAATATAAAATTACAAAATAATTATCGTATTTATTTATTATAGCAAAGAAATTATATATATATATACATAAACAAATTATTAAAATTAAGCAAGCATTGTTCTATAAAAATATAAATGAAAAATATAAAATTAAAATTGACACTATGACACAAATTGTAATGAAGGTATATATCTGATTGCTTCGTTTATATAACTATCTGGCTTCTCTAAATCTTTCAATAATGTTTTGATTTTGTTTAATATATTGTCCTTTCTAGTATTTCTGTTTTCGATTATTTTGTCCAATACAAATTTTAGTTGATCGCTTGAACTTCCTGATGATGTTCTTATCAATTCTTTTAAAATGGTATCAGAATAACCCTGAAAAACAAAAAAAAAAATTATTTATCGTCAATTTTCATCGACTGTCACGTGCAGCGAAGGAGATTTTGTAATCATATACTAATTTTGACTTTTTGATCTATCTATAGAAATTATTTCAACCGAAATCATCAGATGTATTGAGCTCTAAATAAATAAAAAATCAACCTTTTAACCCAATCTACCTAGTTTGACTAAAATCTTCAGGTGTAATGATTTTTTTAAACAAATAAAAAAAATAAGAATATTGAAGAAAAATATTTCATAAGTATATCTGTAAAATTAATAAAAAAATATTCTAATGTAGATAACTTTCCCAAAAATGTTACAAGTTACTCAATCATTAAATCGGCTTGTTAACGTTAGTTCACACGGTTTTAATTGCTATATTTAGACAGGTAGCTCAAATACAAAACATGTTGAAGTAAATATTGAATTTATTCGTTTAATACAACTTATTTATTGTAACTGACTGTTCTGAAAATTACATAATGAATGTTGAATTAATAATTCAATAATTAATTTAATATTATTAATTTATTTATATAAAATAAAAATAGTATAGTTTTTAACTGGCTCTATTTTCTACAAAAACAATCATTATTGTACCGAAAAAATACCTGAGATATAATATCCTATGTAGAATAATATATATTTTTTGAATTTTTTTGTATTTTGGAAAATAGAAAAAAAAATTTTTTTTTCAAAAGAAAACACATTTTTTGCTTTTTTTTTGCCAAATTATAAATACAAAAAAATTCAAAAAAGTATATATTATTCTACATAGGATATTATATCTCAGGTATTTTTTCGGTACATTAATTACCGTTTTTGTAGAAAATAGAGCCAGTTAAAAAATATACTATTTTTTATTTTATATAAATCAATTAATAATATTAAATTTATTATTGAATTATTAATTCAACATTCATTATGTAATTTTCAAAACAGTCAGTTACAATAAAAACGTTGTATTAAACGAATAAATTCAATATTAACTTCAACATGTTTTGTATTTGAGCTACCTGTCTGAATATAGCAATTAGAACCGTGTGAATTAACTTTAAGCCATGCATCAATGACCAGCCAATTAACCATAGACACGTGTTTTACTTTTTAGGAACTCGTCAGTATAGTGACATTGATCAATGTCCGAAGACAACGATGCAGGTGCAACCATCTGGCTAGCTTTTATGTCAAGTAAATTAAAAAAATTTAGCTGAGAAGCAATAAATACTACCAACGCCATCTACATAATAATGCACTAACCATTTATAATAATAATAATAACACTGAACAAAAGTTCTTAATTGTATCTGTGAAATTAATATAATAATATTCTAATGTTACAAGATTTTTAATAAGTCGTTTCAGTGATTGATTAACTTATGATATTTTGAGAAAAATCGGTATAAAAACAGTATTTAACTAAATACATACTTTTATTATTACTTTTTAGTTATATATAGGAAATTAAAATTAAATATTATTATTTATAAGTTATATGTTGGCTTTTTTTTCCTACTTTAAATGCACCTATCAGTCAAACTAGCTTCTTTAGTATTCATAGTTCCATGGTTATTTGCTACGTTAGGTTGACTGGCTTTGATTTCGAATAATTAAAGAAAAATTAGCCTTAAGATTATCTTTTTGTTTGTTTATCATCAGAATGATTTCAATTTAATTCGAGCAACTTTAATTTAATTCGAAATATCTTGAATAATAAGTTACCTGATGAAATAAAAAATGCAAATTTACATAGTTTTAAGTTTAAAATTAAGAAATATTACTTGGAAAATGTAGTTTAATTAAATTTTATGTATTTTATATGTACTAAATGCATTGTTTTAAATATTGTATAGTTCTTAAGAAATAATATAGTCTATAATAAGTAAAATTATGTAGTATAAGTTTAGGATTAAAAAGAAAAATTATCTAGAAATACACTTTATGTAGTTTACTATGCACTTTATGTATTTTGAATATATTAAATACTTTTGTTTATATTTTGTTTATATAGCACTTTTTTTGCTAAATAAAGTTTTCTATTATTATTATTATTATATTAATAATTTTTATAATCGATTGATCAATTATTTTTCATTTCGAATTATTCCATCACTAATTTCAATTTAATGTAGAAATATTTTAATAATTTTTTTTAAAAAGTCAACAAAACAACTTTAACACATTTCATCTAAATATCAAAATAAAATTCATATAAACTTACATTGTATTTGTTAAGATTCAATTCTTTCGATTCCTTATTGAGCATATCATACAGAGACAGTAACGTGACATAAGCTCGTGCCGGTGGCGATTTTTTCCTTCTTAGGAAATCTAGATTGACCGTATCTTCGTAATTGACTGCAAATTTTCCTATTTGCGTATCATCTTCATCGTCGACGATATCAACGTCTTCCAGCGTGTTAATCTGGTGCAAAAGTTCACTTGGACCCGCGCCAAATAGGTCGATATCTTCAGGAAGAACTGTTCCTGGTTTGTTTTGTACGACCGCAGCCGCGTTGTTTGCGCTATGAAAATTATTAGACAAGTTGAATTAGGTTTTTAATGGAAAAGTTTACAGATTTATTATTTGATAATATTATTATTTATTACAATTACTTATATAATTTCTGGACAGGAAAACAACTATTTATAGGTTTCAGTAAATAATATTGTTATTAACTCAGGATTGAGTAGTTTTTCTGTTATATTTATGAGAATTGAAAATATTGCAAGATTTAATTAAGTAAATTGAAAAAATAATGACCTGTATTCCCAGTAAAAGTAAATTTTTACTTCTACCTCTTATCAAATATGAATAGTATTTTTATTTTTGATATAATTATATTTTTTTATATCTAATATTATAAAATTAAAATAAACTAACCAAAATTGCTTAACAAGTAATTTTAAGTAAACGTCAAAAGTACTTTTAACAAAAATTGCTTTTAAAATTGAGGTGAGAAAATATTTATTTAATACTACAATATTTTTTTCAATATCTTTTTTTAAACATAATCATTTAACATAGAATTTTGTTAATCATATTGCTAGATTTAAATAACTCAAATTTGAAGAGCTAATATACGAAAATAAATATTTCAGTACATTTAATACTCCTACAAATAATTATTTCCAAATCTAATAAATATAATCTGTTATTGTCCACTCAGTAATAGTAATTATATGTTAAAGCTGAGAAGACTTTTTAACAAAATAAAAAAAGCTTTAGGATTAAGTTTTGTATAATTTTTAATTAAAAATCGACATTTCGATATATTATATGTATATCATCATCAGGAAAATATATACAAATGACATAAATAATAAACAAACAAAACATAGAAACAAGTTACTAGGTAACAAAATCCAACTAATTAGATTAAAATTTATAAATAATTAGAATAAAATGGCTTTAGGTTTTGTATTAATATTTATTAATAAATCGATGTTTCGACGAACTTAACTCATGAAGATGCACGTTCAGTTCGTCGAAACGTCGATTTACTAACAAATATTAAAACTGAACTAAAACCTAAAGTCGTTTTATTCAAATATAATGAGTTATAGAAGATTTTTTACTATGTTATAAATTATTAATTAAAGGAAACCAAATTACATTTAAATGAGTGCCTTCACACTGACTAATGTTTTCTTTGTTAATTTGTACTACTGTACAGTCACATATTTCACTCAAATTTCATTGAAATTCAATGGGGAAGTTTAGCGTGATTGAAGTTGTGTGTAAAATTATTTTTTCTCAAATATATATATATATATAAAATAATGACAGAAACTGTCATTAAAATTTTTGATAATTGTTTCATTTATTTGTTATTAACAATTTTTGTAAGGACATTACTGACGTCACAAGCCTATTGTGCGCAAGCGCAGAACAGTCGGTGAGATATAATTTTGAAAACGTATGTCGTAGTAAATGTTGATTTTTGTTGATTCGGTTACGCCCAGCCAATAGCTTGTATCGGTAACCATGGCAATATATGTGCGTCTGATTCAGATGTCGACATAAGTTTTGCGATGACATTACTGACGTCATCACGACATGTTTTTGCATTTTTTAGAAAATCTGGGCATCTTCGAGAAAAATGATAAATTAAACATCACTTTTTAAGCCAGGTCCAACCAAATAAAGAAATAAAAAAAATACATAAAGTAAAACTTACGCATGCGCTGTCCGCCATGCATACGTCCATCCATCAACGGCGAAATAAGTTTCCGGTCCTGGAGGCACTTCGGGTGCATAGTTTCCTGGCTTATGTGGCTGTGTAGGTCTGATTGTAGTGGTTGTTGGTCCTGCACCAGGACCTGGTGTACTCGGTGGTCGTACTTCGTATTTCATCAAATCGGTGAGATGAAAAATAACATGCATCGCAGCTGGGATGTAGTTACCGTTCAGGAATAATGGTTTATTGTCAACGGTACCTTTGCCTTGTGTAATAGAAGAGGGCCATTTTGATGATGACAGTGGTATGCATTGTATTGTTAGGAATATCTAAATTGAAATATATTTTGATTTATTTTAGAAATAGTTACATTTAACATAGTAAAAAAATCATTCAGAGCTCTTTATATTGAAATAGAAAAGCATACATACATACACAATCACGCCATGTACTCAAAAGGGTGTGGCACAAACTCCTTTCATCATCCCGAAATCAGTCGCCTCCAAACATTCCTATCCAAACAAGCAACTTTTGCTTCATCCACATTCATAATTCCTCTCTCATAAATGCTCTTTTATTCCTACTACTTGAAAACTTTTGCTCACGCAAAACACTCTCAATCATACCACTCCAACTACTCATCGAACGTCCACGCAAACGTATACCATCAAAATCATTCAAATAAATCTTTTTAACCAAACGTTCATTAGACATTCGCTCAACATGTCCGAACCATCTTAACTGATTAACACCAACTTTTGCTACAACAGCTTTTTCAATTTCACTCTCATCATACACTAATCTAGAAAAGCTTTAGGATTAAATTCTGTATATATTTTATTTAAAAAGCGATGTTTCAGTGCAATATAAATTGTTAAAATGTTATTGACAGTAAACAAAAACAAATTTTTGGTTTATATAAAATTATTGTAAAATTCAAAACATTGATCTTATAATGACATAAATACTTAATTTCAACTGATATTTCAGGTTTTATTATATTATGTTAATTGAATATTTTAAAACCTGATTATAATGTTTTTGATAGTCAGAAATTATATTAATGAAAGTTAAAATGTAAATTAGTTTTTTGTTTATTTTATTAAATTTATTTACTCATACATACATACATACACAATCACGCCATGTACCTAAAAGGGTGTGGCACAAACTCTTTTCATCATTCCGAAATCAGTCGCCTCCAAACATTCCTATCCAAACAAGCAACTTTCCCTTCATCCACATTCATAATTTCTCTCATACATGCTCTTTTATTCCTACTACTTGGAAACTTTCGCTCACGCAAAACACTCTTAATCATACCACTCTAACTACTCATCGGACGTCCATGCAAACGTATACCATCAAAATCATTCAAATAAATCTTTTTAACCAGACGTTTATTTACTCATTATATGATAATTAATTTTTAACCTACGAATATAATATTTATTAAAATAAAACTGCTTTAGGTTCAAGTTCTGTATTAAAATTTATTTATAACCAACGTTTCGACGAAACTCAACGCTCGTTTTTATCAGGAAAACTGATACAAATGACATTACATCATATTGAAAACAAACCAATAACAAACTCTGTAAAAAAGTTGCTATTTTAAATAAAAACTATAATAAAAAATTACATATTATTTCAGCAAAACGATAAATTTTCTGTAAAAACAATATAATTCTGTAATTTTTTGTAAAATACTTAATTGATTTACCATTTATATATGTTTTTTGTTACCAGAAAAGTAACGAAACTTACATAAAATATACGTAATTTATATTCATATTTTTTTAAAAAAAAATTAACTTATTAAACTGGTGTAAATCAGTCGGATATTTATGTAAAATTACCGATTTCTTTACAGCGATATTGTTATAATCTTCATTTAATACGACTTACCTCGCAAATTAGCAAAACATAAATTGGGTAACTTTTTAAAGTAATCATAACTAAGTTAAAACAAACAAACTATTTACAATTATCGAGAAAATATAACACCACTTTGAAAATGTCTAACTGACAAAATTATAGTATGTGTCTGAACTAGTCGACACACAAGACTTCTTTGGTACCGAACACACTGACTATTTAATATTCTTCGCGCGGAACTCGTGGCTAGTTGTATGCGCGCCCGCGGTAACTATAAGCTGGTCAAAAAGTATTGCACTACTAGGTCAAATACATACATATATACAACATCGAGTACTTACCCATGATGTATGACTTTCACAATTCTATGTTTTATGTTGATTATGTTTGCTGTAATCATCGTATGTAAATTTATTAGGTTTATTGTTTGATTGACAGCAGAAACATTTCAAGAGAAATTTATTATTCTTTGGATTATCATCCTAAATGTTTCCAAAGAATCCCATTTAAATATATATATATATATATATATATATATATATATATATATATATGTATATATATATATATATATATATATATATATATATATATATATATATTTGTATATATATATATATATATATATGTATATATGTATGAAGGAATTTGAAAATATACATTTGCGTGGACGGCCGATGAGTAGATTGAAGTGGTATGATTGACAGTAGAAATATTTCAAGAGAAATTTATTATTCTTTGCATTATCATCCTAAATGTTTCCAAAAAATCTTATTTGTATATATATATATATATATATATATATATATATATGAAAAAATTTGAAGGTATACATTTGCGTGGACGGCCGATTAGTAGATTGGAATAGTATGATTGACAGTAGAAATATTTCAAGAGAAATTTATTATTCTTTGCATTATCATCCTAAATGTTTCCAAAAAATCCTAATTGTATATATATATATATATATATATATATATATATATATATGTATATATGTATGAAGAAATTTGAAAGTATACATTTGCGTGGACGGCCGATGAGTAGATTGGAGTGGTATGATTGAGAAAGTGGTTTGCGTGAGCGAATGTTTTTAAGTGTGAGGAATATAAGAGAATATATGAGAGGTATCATGAATGTGGATGAACCTAAAGTTGCTTGTCTGGATACACTGAGAAAAATAGATATTTAACAAATTGGATAATAATAAGTAGATATTTATTTGAAATATACGAGTATGTTTACTGTATTCACAAATTTATACATTTTTAAAATCTACTCACATATATATTTTAATACTATATTAAGAATTAAGACTGTAATACTATATACAAATTGATGGTATTAAATTTTTGTTTTTATTATATTTATAGTTAATTTTTAAATATACTTATTTTGTTATTTTTAATATCTTGTGTTTGTGTCACCTTTTTAAATATAAATAGCGTTACGGTAACTATCCATTTTTCTCAGTGTAGAGAATGTTTGAAAGAAACTAATTTCGGAATAATGGAAAGGAATCTGTATGAAGTTATAAGTTTTAAAAACGTGGTATATTAAATTTTATTTATTTAAATAATTATACTGTATACATTTGAAAATGACTGCTGAATACTTTCGGCAACTTCTCATGGGACATTTTGGTTTAGGAACTTTTGGACCGGGTATGCAAATTGTGGAACGACTGTATATATATAAAATTTGCGTCTCATCTACATCTTTCTGTAGTTGTATTTGGGTTTGAGATACGGCTTTTGCTAATGCAAAATGTTTTGTTCTTGAAATTGTGGTCACCTACAAGAACAAAAACCTGTTTTTCGTGCATTATCAGCCTTGAAATGTTATTGAACTTGATTTTTGGATACCAAAAAATCATTATTTTTCTTTTATTATTAGGTGTTTTTCCAATTTTATTTCTTTTTGAAATATTTTATTTTGTTTGTCAATAATCAACGTCTATCTTTAACGAAATTCATAAAAATATGTTGTTTATATTGCACTGTAAAAAATTGATGTAAATTGATATATTTTATAAATGTATTTTTTAAGAAAAATTTTAATATTATATCAATTATCACAGTAATAATTTTACTGTTAATAGTTATGTAAAATTTCATAAATATAATTCCATTTTTTGACTTGGGCCCTTATTTTCACATCACTTTTAAAAGTAATTTTTGTCAAAACTACTTTTCACATACATACATACATACATACATACACAATCACGCTATGTACCCAAAAGGGTATGGCACAAACTCTTTTTATCATCCCGTAATCAGTCTCCTCCAAACATTCCTATCCAAACAAGCAACTTTCGCTTCATCCACATTTATAATTCCTCTCATACATGCTCTTTTATTCCTACTACTTAAAAACTCACGCAAAACACTTTCAATCATACTGCTCCAACTACTCATCGGACGTCCACGCAAATGTATACCATCAAAATCATTCAAATAAATCGTTTAACCAAACGTTCATTAGACATTCGCTCAACATGTCCGAACCATCTTAACTGACTAACACGGCAACTTTTGCTACAACATTTTTTTCAATTTCACACTCATCATACAGTAATCTATTTCGTACCCGATATCTCCTATTTACACCACATACCCCACGTAAAAATCTCATTTCCACAGCAGTCATTTTATAATATTAAATATAAAAAAATATATCAAAAATAAAAATACTATCATATATTTGTTAAGAAGTGGAAGTAAAATTTATTTTAAAGCAAAAAGAAAAGCACTTTTTCATAAACAAAAGAAGTGAGAAACCGAAATTAGTTAAATTAGTCATATTACATTTTTTTTTATAAAAAAATACCGATTTTAGTCATCACAATAAACTAATTTAAATTAGTTACAAATTGAATAAATTTAGGACCCAGTAGGACCCGAGTTCAAATCCCGGTCAAGTCAATACATTTTTTCAATTTGTAACTAATTTAAATTAGTTCATTGTGATTACTAAAATCGGTTAGAATCGTTAGATTGTTAACTGTAATTTTCATTTTTTTTGCATTGCGAGCTTGCTGTATTATCCATTGAATAGAAAGAAAAAATACAAATAAAAATTTACAAAATTGTTATTTATTAAAGTATTTATTTTTATAAAACATACACAAACAAATATAAGTGAAATGAGAGTATTTAATGTTTAAATATAGTGAATGAGGTATTGTAATCATACCAATTTTGACATTTTTAAACTCTCACAGATAAACATGAATTAGACAATTTAAAATATGAATTAATTATTTTTAACATGATATCAATTTGTCTGTCTATCGATTTGTAAACACAGAGCAAATTGGGTTGAATAAATTTTTAAGAAATTGTATATTTATAATATTTCACTTTGATCAATTTTTGATACAAATCCATCTACTGGAAGTGATAGTTTACTGATGTCACTTTTATGTATTTTATGAATATCTCGGAATAAGATAAAATAAAAGTTGCTACACTAGTTATTTATATAACTATCAACTTTTATTTGAAGCATTTTTTAAATAAATTTTTCTAATTATCTATTTATACATATATATCGATACGTTTCTATGATTACAATACGTTATTAACTTTTTCAATAACAATTTCTTTGTTATAAAGTTTAAATTTTTTTTATATTAAGTTACACAAAATAAAATAAAGAATAATAAAGAATTAAATTTAAAAAAAGTATAAGTACTGTAAAAAAAAGTTGCCATTTTACATAAAAACCATAACAAAATACATATTATTTCAGCAAATCGATAAATTTTGTGTAAAAATAATATAATATTGTAATTTTAAATAATAGTATATTATTTAACGAGCAAATAATGGCACCTATAATGTACGAGGATGTTGTTTAGTCCACGAGCGAAGCGAGGGGAATAAAACATCCGAGTACATTCTAAGCATTATTTGCAAGTCAAATACTATACTTTATCTACAACTGCTAATATATTTTTTTTAGATGTTGCCTAGCAACGAAGCGTGCGTACGGAAATCAAGTTAATAAAGATCGTTTCTTTATTTCCCTTGGTTAATAATGACTAATATTTTATTAACCTTGGTTAATAAAGACTAGTATTTTATTTCCCTTGGGCTATAAAGACTAATATTATTTATCTGATTTTATATATATAATGACCATATAACAAAACAGTTGTAGATAAAATAATTAATTTACCATATTATACGTTTTTTTTTTACTGAAAAAGTAAATAAACTTACATAAAATATACGTATTTTATATTTATATTATGTGACGTCTGTAAATTTACATATTAAACTCGTGTAAATCACTTGCCCTAGACTTTTACGTAAAATCACTGGATTTTTTACAGTGTATTTACTTCCAAATTAATTCATTATTTTAAATATAATAATATAATATATTACAAAAGTTGGTGTAAAATAGTCCAAAATATTTAAAAAGTGCATATTAAAATAAAAAAATTATTTTCTTTTAATTTTATAAGGAATAGGGTAATCATAATTACAACAACCTATTCCAAAATGGTTCAAAATTTCTTGTTTCTTTTGATGCAACTTCTGTAAAAACAATGGAGGATCGGGCGATATTTGTCCACCAAAATCATTATTATAAGTCTGACTTAATTCTATATTTATTTTGTCTAATGTTTCCATAATTGGTCTAACAAATGTAGATTGTATTCTATCAAACAAATGTGGAAAATATAATTTACCTTTTCCTACGTTATTCAACTTTTTCGAATTATTTTCTAATAACGTTTTCATTTCCGCTGTAATATTTATCAACATTTTCTTTTCTACATTTTCACTGCTTTTGTCTTCCGGAAAATTTTCAAATGGAGTTATACTAATTTGATTTTCTTTTGTTCTAAGTTTTATTACATTTTCCTCTGATGCTGTTTTGTTTCCCATACGAATTGCATTTGTGATTTTTATTTTATCTTTTATTTTCACACTAGATATGCTTTCCGACTCTTTGTTATTTCGATTTTTCTTTGTTTCATTTTGTTGTGTTTCTGGAAACAGTTGCGCATCTAGCGTAAAGTTTTGAACATCTATCGGCGAATTTTTCAAACTCAACATAACTTCATTGTCTTTTTCATATAAAGAGACATTTCCCGGAAAATAATTCGTATTTGAATTATTGATTAGTAATTTTTCGTTATGTGATAACGTACTTTTAAAATTCTCAGAAATATGTGTTTTAAAATCATTTTTTATTGATTTTGAATACTCACAACCTAATATCTGAAATACATAATAATAAAAAGTAATTAATTGATGAAATAAACATAAAATTAGTTCCACAAAAATATTTTTATTACTCAACGATTGTTTCAATCTATCAGTCATCATCAGGAGTTACAAGTTTTTTTATTTATATATTTAACGTTCAGAACAGAACGCAAAAATTTATTTATAAAAAATTGTATTTTTCAAAATTAATTATTAAAGTTTTATTTGTAGTATGTATTATATATTTTAACTTAAAAAAAAATGTAAATGATATAATATATAAACTTACCAAATTTATTGCTAATATAAAAAATATTTTAATCTTGCTCATTTTGAGAAGCAAATGCAAAAAATGTTGTGTCAAAATTGTATAAATATACTCGCAAATATGTAAATGATGCGATGGTACCCGCTTGAAATTACAAAATTATTGAACTGAGAGTATCTGTTATGAATATTCATCCTAAGAACTTTTAATATTATGTTTCACAATATTTAAATTTATAAATATTTACATACTAATTACTTGTAATATTTAATGGATATGCAACCAAACTTACTTTACTGTCCAACATAGAATTTATCCAAACATTTGTAGGCGAATTTTTTACTTTAATTATAAAATTATATATATAATTGAAATAACTAATGACTGGTAGAATATTTATGTAAGAAATTAATGGGTATATCAGTGCAATGTGGAAAGGTGCTTAAATGAAACTCATTTAAGTTTTATAGGCAAGCTTTCGATTTATTTTAAATCTTCTTCATAGCCAAATGCCAAAACTAACAGAGTTATTTTGTTACATTCTATAAAACATTTGTCAAAGATACAATAATTACAAAGTTTGGTTAGTAAACCACATTAATTGTAAATATATATATGTATATATATATATATATATATATATATATATACATATATATCAAATAAAAATATATAGAAATTATGAAAAATATTAATTATTGTCATTAATAGTGTAACAATAACAATAACATGGCCATAATAAAAATTTTAAAACTTTAGTAATTTTTTTCTCGGAAAGTTGGCAACACTGAATATTAATAAAATTATGTAATTAATGGGAGCATTAGGAAAATCTTTTCTGAAAATTTGATCAAAATCGGATAAAAAACGTAGCCAATATGAATTTTTAAAAACTTTAGTAATTTTTTTCTCGGAAAGTTGGCATCACTGAAAAAAAAAACAAAATCACATGACCATCTTGGGCACTAGACAAATTTATACTGATAATTTCATTAAAATTGGTTGAACCGTCTAGGAGGAGTTGCGATCACAAAATTTTGTCTGACGACCGAGCGAGCGAGCGAGCGAGCTGACGACGCACATCCATACACTCACATAAACTAAGTTCAGATTCGTCATCTACAGGTTATATGGAGGATTTCTATAATTTTTTTTTTTTTTTTTTGAAAATGTTACAGACACCATACCAAACGCTATACTACTTTTTCCTTGCAGTCAAAGTAGTAAAAACTAAACCGGTAGTTTAAATGAGGCTTGAAACTGACTTAAAAATTTCGTATGTACTATTTTATTTTAGAAAGTTATTTAAAATAGAATTAAATTTAATAAAATGGAAAAAGGTAGTCACTGTTGCTTCCACGGTACTTGTTTTTGTAAGTTCATATTCAAACCAAGTTTGAATATGAACTTATATGTTCTTATGTGAATATCTTGCTGTTTAGCCGAGTTTGAAACGGTTCTAGCCATACCGTATCCCGAGAAGAAATCAGACTACCCGTTAAACACTCCTGTAAAATTCTCATATATAGCAAAATTTGTTTGAATAGCCACATATGAGAAATAATAATCGATGATTTATTTTTGCAATTTATCATATTTTTTTATTGTATTTTCTAGCACTTTTTACTTTATCTAAAGTTTTAGAAGCTAATTGTAGAAGATAATTTGAATATATGTATTTCGATTTTTTTTTTATATTAAAGCAAATATAATATATACTCTCTTAATTTGAATGATGTATATTAAAATATTTTTATATTATTAATTTAATGAATTTTATTTATAAAATATTGTTATTTAATATTTATCAAAATATGTTATTAAATCCAAACGATATGTAAAAAGTATTGAAATATTATTTTCAATACTTAACGTCAATTCACACGATTGTAATTGCTATGTTCAGGCACGTAGCTCAAATACAAAACATGTTGAAGTTAATATTGAATTTATTCGTTTAATACAACTTATTTATTGTAACTGACTGTTCTGAAAATTACATAATAAATGTTGAATTAATAATTCAATAATAAATTTAATATTATTAATTTATATAAAATAAAAAATAGCGAGCGAGCGAGCTGACGACGCACATCCATACACCCACATAAACTAAGTTCAGATTCGTCATCTACAGGCTATATGAAGGATTTCTATACAATTTTTTTTTTTGAAAATGTTACAGACACCGTACCAAACGCTATACTACTTTTTCAAAGTAGTAAAAATGCCACCAGGTCAGGCAATAATTAAACAGAATCGGACACAGTAGTTTGATCAACTGCTGATCAAATATGAGTAGTTTAGATTATTGGTCGGAATTCGTCGCATGACTTGCAGTTTCGAAAGGTGGCTAAATGTACTTGCCGTTTAATAAGCAATATGTTTAAGTAATATATGTTATGTTAGTATAGTTTTAAAAAATAACATCGAATTGGATTATTTTTTTTGTGAGACTTAATTAGAGAATTAAGTCTTATAAAGGGGAAGGTAATGTAACAAACGTAAATGTTTGTTAAGCATTATTGTGCATCGAACTTTGAGCTAGTGTCAGCAATTTCAACATATATTGAAATAACGTTCAAAGTTTGATTGCACAGTGAACTAGTTATTTATGCTTACGTTGCCTCCCCGCAGAGTCCAGTTCGATGGCCAAAATGTAACTTAAAAAGGGGTTAACTTCAAGACTGAGTTAGTTACGGTCAACGGAGTGTTACGGTCAGAGTGACGGTCAGAGTCGTGTTACGATTCACGGTAAGAATGACTCCGTTTAAGTTACATTTTGGATTCATATTTTATCGCTAAATTTATAAGTAATTATTTTGTAATTGTTCTTATTATATTTGTTTATTAAAGTTATATATATTTCATTATATTGTTCTATCGTAATTATTCAATAACCAAGATCCAAGTGCAACTTTATCTAACCAGATAAAGGATATACTCAGAAGTATAATTTGTCATCTTAAGTTGCACTAAGATAGCAAATTGTTACAATGCTGACGGTGTATTGCCTGGATCTTGCACCAGCGACTATACTGCTGTCATCGACGCTCCTGATTTGAAGAGACTCTTCTTCTTCGATGAGGCCTGGCATCTCAAGAGACTCTTCCTTACAAACACTGAACACAGAACTTACTTCGTCGACGTTGTATTGCCTGGATCTTTCACCAGTGACCATACTGCTGCCGTCGACGGTACTGAACTGAAGAGATCCTTCTTCTTCGATGTGGCCTGGCATCTCAGAAATCTCTTCTTTACTAATATTAACACTAATTTCGGGAAGACCAACTCGGGTCCCGAACCAAAAACGCAACCAGTGGCATACCGTTCCTACTGAACTTGGTCGCCATGCCTCTGGTAACTCAAAATAAGCTTCTAATACTTGCCCACGAAATCTTGTAGAACAAATTATTTTAATTTCTACATCCGACCATTTTCCACCCTTTTCTAATTGACTGGCGAAGTCTTCTGCATTTGTTTCATTACAAAACTCAAACATTTTTGTCATTTTGATGCTAAGTGATGTACGTGGTAACGCTCACATATATATAACGGAATTACGGTCAAAACTAACTTACTAATTTTTGATTCATATTTCATATATTTATTTCGCGCACCGACTAAAACAATTTTCTAATTTTGATTATCGTAATTAAAACCAAACTAAAAATACTCAGACTACTGAAACTGATTGCTCGTCAATCGATCGCACTTCTGACACCATTGTAACAATTTGCTATCTTAGTGCAACTTAAGATGACAAATTATACTTCTGAGTATATCCTTTATCTGGTTAGATAAAGTTGCACTTGGATCTTGGTTATTAAATAATTACGATAGACAAATATAATAAAATATGTAAACTTTAATAAACAAATATAATAGAAACAATTACCAAATAATTACTTATAAATTTAGCGATAAAATATGAACCCAAAATGTAACTTAAAACTGAACTATTCTTACTCGACTCTGACTGTAACTACCCGTTGACCGTAACTCTCCGTTGACCGTAACTAACTCAGTCTTGAAGCTAACCCCTTTTTAAGTTACATTTTGGCCATCGAACTGGACTCTGCGGGGAGGCAACGTAAGCATAAATTAACTAGTTCACCGTGCAATCGAACTTTGAACGTTATTTCAATATATGTTGAAATTGCTGACACTAGCTCAAAGTTCGATGCACAATAATGCTTAACAAACATTTACGTTTGTTACAATAGTAAGATTATTACGATATTTAAATATACGATGTATCATTGATAACATATAGACAATCATGTATTGCATACTTGATTGATAATATTAAACATTAATTATGTTCCATACATGTAATATCAGCTAATTATATTCTGTTGTAAGTGTGTTTTTTGTTCAGTTTTAGCTAGTCGAAAAGACTAGCTTATAAAATCGTCAATACGGCTGGCTGGCTGGCTGGCTGGCTTGCTGGCTGGCCGGCCGTGTCCAAAAAATACGATAAATATGAGTGTTAATTATAAGTATAAAGGAGAGCTCGTAGAAAGCTGAAACTTGGCAATTAGATAGCTCATACCAAATAAAAAATTAAGTTCAATTTTCAGACCGCAGTGTTGCCAACTTTCCGAGAAAAAAATTACTAAAATTTTTAATACGAGTGTTAATTATAAGTATAAAGGAGAGCTCGTAGAAAGCTGAAACTTGGCAATTAGATAGTTCATACCAAATAAAAAATTAAGTTCAATTTTCAGACCGCAGTGTTGCCAACTTTCCGAGAAAAAAATTACTAAAATTTTTAATACGAGTGTTAATTATAAGTATAAAGGAGAGCTTGTAGAAAGCTGAAACTTGGCAATTAGATAGTTCATACCAAATAAAAAATTAAGTTCAATTTTCAGACCGCAGTGTTGCCAACTTTCCGAGAAAAAAATTACTAAAATTTTTAAAAATTTATTACGGCCATGTTGTTTAACCGATTTTGTTCAAATTTTCACAAAAGATTCTTCTGGTATCCATATAAATTAGATAATTTCAACAAAGTACAGTGTTGCCAACTTTCTGAGAAAAAAATTACTAAAATTTTTAAAAATTTATTATGACCACGTTATTTAACCAATTTTAATCAAATTTTCACTAAAGATTCTCCTGGTGCCCGCATAAATTATGCAATTTTAACAAAATACAGTGTTGCCAACTTATTGAGAAAAAAATTACTAAAATATTAAAAATTTATTGTGGCTACATTATTTATCCGATTTTAATCAAATTTTCAGAAAAGTTTCTCCTAGTGCCCACATAAATTATAATTTTATTAAAATACGATGTTGCCAACTTTCCAAAAAAAAAAATTAATAATTTTCTAAAAATTTGTTATGCCCGCATTATTTATCCGATTTTAATGAAATTTTTACAGAAGATACCCTTAGCGCCTATAATATTATATATTAGCAAAATACAATGTTGCCAACTTTCGATAAAAAAATTTTTTATCCTTCTATCTTATCATTTATGTGATAATGTCAAAGTGGTATATGGGTTTACCCACATACTTCTAATCTTGTATTTTAGCTAGTCGAAAAACTAGCTTATAAAATCAAACCACATTCGACTAGCTCCATTCTCGCTTTGCGAGAATATTATTTCTGTATATTATTATGTATTTTTATGCCTTGAAAAATGCATTAGTGATTGCCGAAACGTTGACATAGAAGAAAATAAAAATATTTAACTGAATATTATCTATTAGTTATTATTTATTAATTATAATAATTATAGTTTTTTTTTTAAATCAAGAGTAAATATCTAAGTTCTTAAAAGCAAATGTCTAAAAACGTAGGAAACTGTCTGTCTATATATAAGATTGACTTGACAGCTTATTATCAACTACAATTTTAATGAACTCACCAAAAAATTAAATTTGAATATCTGTTGCTAGATTTTTAATGGACTTATATAAAATCTGCATATAAATAAGGTTTATACGTGTATATTGTATAGTTAGTTTTGAAAACTTGATATCATGATTTTCAATTTATATTTTAATTTTTAACTTATTAAATTTATTCAAAATGTTTGTCGAACCTGTCAGTAATACATCAGTCGATATGAATATTTCAATTTTAACTTAAAGGCTCACTTACACTATTCTACTTATCATGAAATTAGTGTAGGGCAGAGTTGAGTCACATTTAGGCTGCCGTTTTAGTTTTACATATAAGCACAAGAACTTGACCAATCCAAACGCTTGACACATTTTTAGTTTTTTTGCACCAAGTGTTTGGATTGGTCAAGTGTTTACTTTGATTAGTTCTTGTTGATTTTATTGCAGCTAAAAATTGAAAATATTGATGTTTTTTCGCATTTGTTTTCATAACAGGCAGGATTAAAATATTTTTTTTTATATTTACAGTCTGACTAATGCTGTAACTTTTGGAATAACATTTGTCATATTTTTATATTAAGGGTATTTCAAGGCAAACAAAAGGCTATCTTCAGACGGGTGGTGGAATACAAAAAAGGTTAATTTTACATTCGATTTATTCGTTTAATACTACATATTTATGGTAACTAATTATTGGAAAAATTAGCTAATTTATGTACAATTAATAATTTAATAACAATTTTTATATATTTACAGAATTAGCATATAAAAAAGTTTAATAAAATATTTAATTGTTAATATTTTCTTTTTTTATTATTATTTTGATTTCCAAAAATATATGTGTTGTTACTTGTTATTATAGTACTTATGTATTAATTTCAGAATTTTTGTATGTGTGGTTTATTTGTAAAAAATAATTTTCATCATTTTCATTGAAAAATGCGATTTTCTCTTATTTCGTACATACATTTTATTTGAAAAAAAATATGATTAATTAACAACATATATATTTTTTGGAAATCAAAATAATAATAAACAAAGAAAATATTGACAATTAAATATTTGATTATTTTTTTTTATATGCTAATTCTGTCTGAATATAAAAATTGTTATTAAATTATTAATTGTACATAAATTAGCTAATTTTTCCAATAATTAGTTACCATAAATATGTAGTATTAAACGAATAAATCGAAAGTAAAATTAACCTTTTTTGTATTCCTACCACCTGTCTGAAAATAGCCATTTTCTTGCCTTGAAATGCCCTTAAGTACAGAATTAATAGCATTACAGATGGGTACATATAAACTGCACGCGGCAGTTAAGTTTTAATCTCTTACCGAAATTTTACATAGCGAAATTGCACGCCTGTTATATCCAAAGAGATTAGAGGATTAAGATATCAACCTAAAACCATATAAGAATCGAATCACCGCGTGTCAATAATATGTACGGTTACCAGAAATGAGAAATTAGATATTTGGTTTGACTACAGAAAATTATCACTTTATCGAAATGCCATTTTACTTAAAATAAATGACATCCAGGCGACTATTTCAGAGAAAAGTAAACTCAATATACAACAAGTTTTGTAATCCAGGAATTTTCAAAATCATATTACTTTCTCTAATTTTGTTACTAAATAAATAAGTAAATAGATTTGAATTGAGTCGTATTAATATATATATATATATATATATATATATATATATATATATATATATATATAGAAATGATATGAAATTATTACCGTGACGAATATGAATGGATTTGTTACGGGATTACGGTAAATGTAATTGATTATTAAAATGCAAACATCATATTTCAATCAATTTATTGTTTGGAACCAATATTTCGCCAATAGTTTTTTGGCTTCATCAGGGTTGACACTGAATAAAAGAGAAAGATACAAGAAAATTTTTACAATCACCCAAATTAAAAATTCAAAATTACATAGAATGTTTGACAATAAAAATTATTAATGTATAACTTACATGTATGATATGAAATGTATGATATTTTTGTAAAAAATAAATAATTTTGGTTTTTATTATTCCATGTCTATTGCTAAAAAGTTTGTCTGTAGAATAAAAACTTTAAACTAGAAAATCGTTTCTTTGTAAAATATTCAAATAATAAATTAATAACAATAAAACATTTAAAATTATAGTCGTAGAGTAAAAATATTAAATTAAACACAAAACACTGATTATTTTTATAAGATTATAAATTAAAAAACTATGAACTAAGAAAATTTCTTATTAAGAAAATTTCAAAAAAACAGTTTGAATTTAAAAAACTTTTCAAGAACCGAAAACAAGTTATAACAACTGCAAACACCTTTTTTTTTTTTGGAAATAAATCATAAACTAATCCTTGACACCAAAATTATAAGATCAACAGACCAAGTTATTAAATTAGATTGGTACAGAAAAACTATTCACTCTGGTCGATATCTTCATTTTTTGTCTAATCATAGCACCAGCACGAAAACTAACATTGTTCTAAATCTAAAAACACGAATTAATAAAATCAGTCATGTGTCATTAGTTAATAAAAACTTAAAGATAGCTGAAAACTTACTTGTGTCAAATGGTTATCCGGTACAAATGATTCGGAGACTTTTCTACAACAACAACCATCGTAGGACTCAGACCAATACGAATGATTTATCTAATGACAATCCCACCAAATATATTGCTCTCACCAACATCAAAAATCTTTCGAATAAGCTTACGGCTCTTTTTAAAAAAGACAAAGACATCAGAATTGCCGCAAAAAATAGAAAAACCATCTCCACTCTGCATACGAAAGTCAAAGATAAATATCTTTCGTCAAATATTATCAACACGGTCTACGCAATTCAGTGTTCCTGCAAAAAAATTTATATTGGAACCTCATCTCAGAATCTAAAACACCGTTTGACACAACATCGCAGTGACCAGACCAAAACCAATAAAATGTGCAGTCTGGCCTTACACTTACGGAAAACGAAACATCGTGCAGATTATGGGAATCCGATAATATTAGAGACTGAAAGTAATTATTTTAAAAGACTGACTCTAGAATCATATCATATCTCCAAACATAAAAGTGAGGTTATTAATAACAAAAACGACGTGAGGAACGCTTTGACGTCTTATTCCAACTTAATGACTTTAGATCATAAAAAATTAATTTTTAATCAATCTTAATAAACCCTTGTTTTTTTAACAGTCTATCTTTAAGTCATATATATTATATTAATTTTAATAATATTAAGTTTATTTATTTTAATAGTTTGATTACAACTTCATGTCATTACGGTTATACAATACAGCATGGATTAGTTTATGATTTATTTCCAAAAAAAAAAAAGGTGTTTGCAGTTGTTATAACTTGTTTTCGGTTCTTGAAAAGTTTTTTAAATTCAAACTGTTTTTTTGAAATTTTCTTAATAAGAAATTTTCTTAGTTCATAGTTTTTTAATTTATAATCTTATAAAAATAATCAGTGTTTTGTGTTTAATTTAATATTTTTACTCTACGACTATAATTTTAAATGTTTTATTGTTATTAATTTATTATTTGAATATTTTACAAAGAAACGATTTTCTAGTTTAAAGTTTTTATTCTACAGACAAACTTTTTAGCAATAGACATGGAATAATAAAAACCAAAATTATTTATTTTTTACAAAAATATCATACATTTCATATCATACATGTAAGTTATACATTAATAATTTTTATTGTCAAACATTCTATGTAATTTTGAATTTTTAATTTGGGTGATTGTAAAAATTTTCTTGTATCTTTCTCTTTTATTCAGTGTCAACCCTGATGAAGCCAAAAAACTATTGGCGAAATATTGGTTCCAAACAATAAATTGATTGAAATATGATGTTTGCATTTTAATAATCAATTACATTTACCGTAATCCCGTAACAAATCCATTCATATTCGTCACGGTAATAATTTCATATCATTTCAATATTAACTATGGGTTTTTTCAACACTCTTCGAAACACCTACGGCATTGAATACAGTTTATTATACAAGAATTTTGCTAACACACAATCAAAATTAGCTTCGTATAGAAACAGAAGGATTTTTCTCCTTCAATGCAAAAAACACAGGATTTTTCCTAATCATATAACACATGGAATCAAAGGAATACTTAACTTACTCAGGATAGAAGACCACAAAACGTTCAAAAAAATATTAAATTTTAACAAAAACTTACAACAGCAAATACTACAATTGGAAATCAGAATTACTGTCACAATTATTAATGATTTGGAGAGACAGTTGGAGAAGATCGAAAACGACATCAGAAAATTTGACAATCAAACACAAATCAATATTTTTCAAGAATTTATCAAAAGACAGAAAAAAATTTATAATAACAAATACCGTCACATCAAAAATTCTACTATCTCTAAATTCAACAAACTTAAACAGCAACAACACGATTTTAATTTAACAACCCCTCCGGGTTGGTTTAATAACATTTCTAACACTGACATACCTACTGATATTCAAAATTTTCTTGCCCTCGGAAAACAATTCTCTGTCGATCTTACCAAGAAAGAAGTCTCGGTTCCCCATCTTATAGCAGAAACGGAATTAGCCATCGCCAATTCTAACTTAGACTCTGATGTTTTACGTGCAAAAGCTACCAACATCATTACTAACTTCTTCTACAACAATAATACGTCTTACGATGACTTAAATCAATTATATTACAAAACTAAAAATTTTTTACACCAACACCCTGAAATAATTATTATTAATGCAGACAAAGGGAACATTACTGTAGCGATGGATCGTGATTCGTACACCAAGATGAGCCTAGAACTATTAAATGATACAAAATATTATAAAAAGGTCAAAACCGATTTGATCAGTTCTACTCAGACCAAGAGTAATAAAATTATAAAAGAGTTAAAGGATAAAGAATTTATTACTGAAACCAAAGCTAAAGAATTAACAACTTATAATAGCACTGTTGCTAAATTCTACGCCCTTCCTAAGGTGCATAAACAACCTCTAGCTTTACGGCCCATCATTGCAAACATCAATACTCCTACAGCTCCTCTTGGCAATTTATTAACTCAGATTCTAACTGCGGCGTACGACCAAAATAACAGCTATTTTATAAAGGATTCATTCCAGCTATCTGAAAAGTTACAGGATATACAGCTTCCTGATGATTATGTACTTATTAGTTTAGATGTTGTCAGTCTTTTTACAAACATAGATTTAGACATAACTATTACAGCTATACGCAATAAATGGGACTTGATTACTGTACACACCAACATACCAATTGACAATTTTATAGATATCATTACGTTCATATACAAATCCAATGTATTTTCCTTCAATGGGGAATTTTACCAACAACAACTTGGCTGTTCGATGGGCTCAACTATTAGCCCAATCATTGCACAATACGTTATGGATCTTGCTCTAGACATCTGCATTCCAAAACTGTCTTTCCACTTACCATTTATCTATAAATACGTTGATGATATTGTTACAGCAATTCCTAAAACAGGATATGAAGAAATACTTGACACTTTTAACAGCTATAATAATAACATCCAATTCACAATAGAAAAGGAAACTTCAAATTCTGTACCTTTCCTTGACACCAAAATTATAAGATCAACAGACCAAGTTATTAAATTAGATTGGTACAGAAAAACTATTCACTCTGGTCGATATCTTCATTTTTTGTCTAATCATAGCACCAGCACGAAAACTAACATTGTTCTAAATCTAAAAACACGAATTAATAAAATCAGTCATGTGTCATTAGTTAATAAAAACTTAAAGATAGCTGAAAACTTACTTGTGTCAAATGGTTATCCGGTACAAATGATTCGGAGACTTTTCTACAACAACAACCATCGTAGGACTCAGACCAATACGAATGATTTATCTAATGACAATCCCACCAAATATATTGCTCTCACCAACATCAAAAATCTTTCGAATAAGCTTACGGCTCTTTTTAAAAAAGACAAAGACATCAGAATTGCCGCAAAAAATAGAAAAACCATCTCCACTCTGCATACGAAAGTCAAAGATAAATATCTTTCGTCAAATATTATCAACACGGTCTACGCAATTCAGTGTTCCTGCAAAAAAATTTATATTGGAACCTCATCTCAGAATCTAAAACACCGTTTGACACAACATCGCAGTGACCAGACCAAAACCAATAAAATGTGCAGTCTGGCCTTACACTTACGGAAAACGAAACATCGTGCAGATTATGGGAATCCGATAATATTAGAGACTGAAAGTAATTATTTTAAAAGACTGACTCTAGAATCATATCATATCTCCAAACATAAAAGTGAGGTTATTAATAACAAAAACGACGTGAGGAACGCTTTGACGTCTTATTCCAACTTAATGACTTTAGATCATAAAAAATTAATTTTTAATCAATCTTAATAAACCCTTGTTTTTTTAACAGTCTATCTTTAAGTCATATATATTATATTAATTTTAATAATATTAAGTTTATTTATTTTAATAGTTTGATTACAACTTCATGTCATTACGGTTATACAATACAGCATGGATTAGTTTATGATTTATTTCCAAAAAAAAAAAAGGTGTTTGCAGTTGTTATAACTTGTTTTCGGTTCTTGAAAAGTTTTTTAAATTCAAACTGTTTTTTTGAAATTTTCTTAATAAGAAATTTTCTTAGTTCATAGTTTTTTAATTTATAATCTTATAAAAATAATCAGTGTTTTGTGTTTAATTTAATATTTTTACTCTACGACTATAATTTTAAATGTTTTATTGTTATTAATTTATTATTTGAATATTTTACAAAGAAACGATTTTCTAGTTTAAAGTTTTTATTCTACAGACAAACTTTTTAGCAATAGACATGGAATAATAAAAACCAAAATTATTTATTTTTTACAAAAATATCATACATTTCATATCATACATGTAAGTTATACATTAATAATTTTTATTGTCAAACATTCTATGTAATTTTGAATTTTTAATTTGGGTGATTGTAAAAATTTTCTTGTATCTTTCTCTTTTATTCAGTGTCAACCCTGATGAAGCCAAAAAACTATTGGCGAAATATTGGTTCCAAACAATAAATTGATTGAAATATGATGTTTGCATTTTAATAATCAATTACATTTACCGTAATCCCGTAACAAATCCATTTATATATATATATATATATATATAATACAGAAAATATTCATTTTTATTGTCTCTATTTTTTCAATAATCCTGCATTTATATTTTTTTTTACAAAATACAATAAGGTGGAGTTGGGTAAGTGCGTAAACGGGGCAAGTGCATTAATTGGCTATATTTATTATAATATGAGATAAATTTCTCTAGCTAGTATGTAGTAATGTACTACAAGTTAATATGTACCATTTCTCATAGATAACGCGTAAGAATGAACGTGTTTTCCTTAATTATATCAATCAGTGTAAACAGTCACGTTTGAACTACCAAGCAAGATTGACGGCTCCGTAAACGAACAATAGTTTCTTAAGATAATTTTATATTTTTTGTTGTTATTTTAGGTAAATATAAATAATATCGATCTAATTTTACATTAAATAAACAGTTTCATTTGTTTCTTGTTTTAATTTATTGAAAAAACACTAATCTGATCTTGCCCCGTAAATATTATAACTTGGGGCATGTGCAGACCAACACGGCGGGGTAACTGCGTATTAGGTTATCATATCTACGTGGATTGTATTTTATACGGCTTAATACGGCGTGATATGCTACGCCGTACTTAACGTGTTAAAAATTGGATAACTATAGAACTAAACAATATATTTTAATGCAGTAAAAAGCATTTTATAGCAGGTTTCTTAATAATTCTGCTCCTGTCTCATTGCACATGAAACAAGGTTTCAAAGCATTTTTAACTCCCACTTACGCTCTTGCCCCATTTTAGGGGAAAGTGCAGAGTAGTTGATTTTTTAAACAATTTTTTATCAAAATGAAAATTTACAAGGAAAATTAAGATTCTAGTTAATATTAATTAAATAGTAATGATTGTGTAAAGCGTTCGATATCGACAGTGTTAAGTATTTACATATCAGATTAAAAATACATAGGTTTAAAGTCCAACTATGCAAAAACTACTCTGCACTTACCCAACTCCACCTTATTAATTTCAAGTTTACATTTAAAATTTGCTTATATATTTTAAAAATATGCTATAGAATAAACGAAAATATATTCCAAGACTCTTATAAACTGATAATCAGCTGGGGTCGACTAGCAGTTGACCGGCGTGCACTTTCGTTATTCAAATTTGGGATTTCTGACGGCGGCGTGCAGGTTATGTGCTCCGTTACGGATAAAACATAAAATTAATTTTTGAAATAAATGAAAGAGTATGAATGAGACTTATAGTGAGATTCTGTAAATATATGTAGCGTTACAGAATATTTTGTTATTTTCTGTCGAACGAAAAAGTTTTATAGCATAGACAATTAGACAAAATATTATATAACACTTCAGGTCTTTGCAGAATCTCAGTATTAATAAGTAAAAAACTAAAATAATGATAAAAAAAAAAGAAATTGATCGATTTCGATTTCGAATTTTTTGTTGCAGCCAAAAATTGAAACTATTAATATCCGAATCTTTTTAGATCCGGACATTCGGTACCAATTTTTTTCAAATATTGACAGTACTAGTACTAGCATAATATTCAACAAATATGTAATGATGGTTATTAATCGGCGAAACTTAAAACAAAAAAAATTATTAAAAATGTATTTAGTAAAGAAACTGCTCAATTTCCGTAAGCATTCTACCTTACCGACGGCATATGCATGTCAAGTGCGTCCTGCAAACGTCAGACGGCACTTGATTCTAGGTTCTCGTCTCTGCTAAACCGTACGACGGCCCTGGTACACACCATTCCGGTAACCATGGCAACGAGTTGTGCGCGTTCACTCCAGCTGTCGGCGTTCGTAATATTCGTCAGTTGTGGCTGTTACCGAGGCTTAGGCAGTCGGTGTAGAACGCACACTAATTTTTTTGCGCCCCGCGCGTTAGTAAATTTTTCGAAAAAGATTTGTCCGAGTAAAAATTCCCCCCCAAAAATTTCACCGCAACGTGTGTTATGTGTTAACAGTTGAAAATCGAACACTGATGATTGTACGGGTGATATTTTAATCAAGGGCTCTCTGTTGATTTTTTGCTAGTTCTACCGGTTATCCCCCCGGGGAAGGGCTGAAATTTTGTTTGACAACTGTCAAAGTAAGTCGATTGTGTTTATTTGTATTTTACATATTTGATTTCTGTTGATATGTTTATGAAAAACTACCCTCCCCCTATTTCTTTTTAGATGTAAACATTGAGAGAACTTGAACAAATATTTTGAAAATATCAAAGTAGTCAAAGACTAATACAATATTTCAATACTTATTAATTTACAAATTTCATAACTATAATGAAATGCCAATTTTATAAAAAAAAATATGTTAAATATCTATTTTTAAGCAATTTTTGAGAATGCAATCAGTAAAGGTTCTTAAACAAAATAATTTGGGAACGGAAATAAAAAAAAGGTAAACAAGCCTTAAAATATAGGTTATGTTTACATATGCACATAATATATATATATATATATATATATATATATATATATATATATATATATATATATATTTATCATTTATTACTACCTATTATAGATTACATTACAAAGAAATATTTTTAATAGAATCTACACTGTTTCAAATTTTAGGGTAAAAGAGTAAAAATTTGTGAGGGCAATCAAATTTGTACTATTATTATTAACCTTTTTCTATTCTATGTACATATTTTAAAATATATAACTTTTTACAGGTACAAAAAAATTCGAAAAGCAAGTGTAAATAATTTTTCATACATAAATGGGTAATTATTTACTCTTTTTTTTGTATTTTTTTACCCTTTTTATAATATAATAGTTGTTATCTAATGTTAATAATAAATTTTTAATTGCTCTAAAAAGTGTTTACAGTTTTTACACTCTTCCTGAAGTAAAAAAGTTTTTTTTTCTTAATTTACCTATTTAAGGTAATATTATTTACCCTTTTTAGGAAACGAACTTATATATGCACTTTTTAGTGTAATATTTTTCGAACAGTATATTATCTTTTTTTAATAAATTGAAAATTGCATAAGTATGTTAAAAAAAGATAAAAGATTCTATAGTACTATAGTGCTTATAGAATAATATAGAATAAGAGCGTAAATCTGTAGTTTGATGTATAAAAATAAATAAATCTTTAAAAGAAGGAAGATTATTTATAGCTGAAGATCCAAAGCCCTGTATCGTACAAGTGTTTTGTAATTCTTTGGTATATATTTTTTGATAACATTATTTCATAGGAAATATTCTGCCCGATCTGATGGTGGGTAGTGCACTTTTTATTTTGTTTCTTAGCATAATTTTAAAAATCCACTTTTTCCAAAAAAAATTATAAATTTAAATCGATCATATTTCGGTTACTATACAAATTATTATTATTATTCTTTTTTTATTTTATTTATTAACTATGTATTCGATTATTAGGCTTAATAAGGTTTCTTTAGAGGGACTTCACGTAACTATATCGTTTTTCAAAATAAAAAAGCTTTAGGATTAAGTTCTGTATAATTTTTAATTAAATTTCGACATTTCGATATACTCCACGTAAGTATATTATTATTAGGGAAAAAAATAGTTTTTCGTTATTTGTACTCGATTTAATTAAATTTGCGCTGTCAGACTTATTCTTGTGTAACGAGAAATATCAATTATGTATGGGAGTTTAAGTTCAACAAACGAAAACTCCTGATGATGGCCTATTTTAAATTTATTGAAACAAAAATAAAAATTGAGAGGAGTGCGAGTGAATGTGTCCAAGTAATAGGGATAGAAGAACATGTATAAGGGGTATTATTAATGCAGATGAAGCAAAATTGCTTGTTTGGATAGAAATATTTGACAAATATTGTCTGCATAATAGGAAGAGTTTGTGCCACATCCATATGGGTATATGGCATGATTAATAAATGGTGTAATTAATAAATATTTAACATAGTACAAAAATCTTTCAGAACTCATTATATTAAAATAAAATGGTTTTAGGTTGTAGTTCTGTATTAATACTTATTAATAATTGACGTTTCGACGAACTGAACGTACGTCTTCATGGAGAAGACGCATAACCAGATAATATAATTTAGTATTTACATTTTGTCCAGACAATATTCTGGACAAAAATTCTGTAAAAATATGGTTTTCGAATAAATTAAATTGTTAATAACAAGTATTAATTAGAAATATAATTGTAATGAGTAAAGTATTAGTTGAGTTTGATTATATTAATACAGAACTACAACCTAAAGCCATTTTGTTTTAATATATATTTCCAAATATAGGATGAAGAATTTTGTTTGTCAGTAAATGTGTGGTTGTAATCAGGCAATCTTGTCTCATACTGCTCAAAAATAAATTCCAACTATTGGTTGGGTTGCAATAAGTACGGGTTTTTTAAATTTTGCACAAATTTACAATGCAATAATGAAAAGATTTAATTTAATTTTCAAAATGTTTACAATAATTTATTATAATTTTATTTTTAATATAAAATTGTGATAAAATATTTTTGTTAAAATTTATTTTGAAATGAAATTAACAAGAATTAAAAAATTAAAAGTTTTGATTTTTGAGAGATTTAAGAGTAGAACAAAATAAGTAACTACTAGATCATAAAATTTTTAATTAATGGAAACCAAATTTTATTTCAGTCAGTGTCTTCAATAAATAAAATTTGGATTCCCTTAAATAAAAATTTATAAATTTTATAATCTAGTTACTTATTTTGTCATCTAGAAACTTGTTTATATGTTCTATTATTTAAGTACTGTAAAAATTATTTTTATCTTTTTTCTTGATGAAGACGGACGTTGAGTTAGTCGATACATCGATTATAAATATATATTAATACAGAAATTTGACTTAAAGCAGTTTTATTCTAATATAATGAGTTCTGAAAGATATTTTACTATGTGAAAATTGTGTCACTTAAAAATCTTTTTTCTAAATATAATTAATATATTATAAATATTTAGCTTGACCGTTCCCGATTATATTTATATTTGATGTAAAACACATTTTTTTTACAGAAATAAACATGACAATTTATAAAAAGAATAATTTCTCACTGTAAATTCATTCAAAGTATTTAGGTTATTATTATAAAATTAACTTGACAATTTATCTGAAATAAATTCTATCATATGCATTAATAACTATTACATTATGAGACGCAAATACCAAAAGTTGTATATATAAATAAATTTACAATAATTTTACAGCACCAAATAGATTCACCAATGACATTACAATTTTTTTTTCCTTTTCAATTAGATTAAATTAACGATTTTATTGGCTTTTAGAATGTTTGTCCTTCTATCTTAGGTCAATCGCGTGGTTATTATATTTAGTATATTGCTTTGATTTAATACATTAAGGTGTAAGACATATATATATATATATATATATATATATATATATATATATACCTGTAAAATATATGTTTTATTTTTAGACGAGGGCAAGTCAGTTCTGGAGAGAAAAAAATATTTTTATTAGGTACGTCAGTGTGAAATCACGTTTAATAGGTGACACAAACAAGTTTTTCTCTTTTTGAGTTTCTGAATGGGTTTTTACTTTTACATCCAATCAGAATGTAGGATTTTTTAAATTGATTTTTATATTTTTAGCATATTTATTTTTTTCTTCGATATTTTGGTATTTTAACCAGAGATGGAAAACTTAACGTAATGATACCTGCTAACGTTATAATAACGATAAAACTATAATTTCTAATACAATACCATAACGATATTTCAATATCGTTATAATAACAGATAACGTTTCGTAAAAAGTTATTTTGTAGTGTTATTCTCTATATAAGTTTTCTTTTGAGAGAAAAATATATTCGGTAATATTTTTACACTTTGCAGATAATTTGGAAGTTATAGCGTTATAACAGTATTTACGTAATGTTATATAACATAATAATTAATTTTTAAATATTATTATAACATTATGTAACAAAAATAAATAATAAATATCGTTTATATTATAACGTAACGATTTGAAACGTTATTTCATTTGTGATTTTGACATATCGTATAGAATAGTATGTATGAGAGATAAGAAGATATAGCTAGAGTTGCTTGTCTTAATAGAAATGTTTGGAGAAAACAAATTTCGTGATAGTGAAAAGAGTTTGTGCCACACCCTTTCGAATACATGGCGTGATTGTGTATGTATCTATGGTAGTAAATATGAATGTACCGAAATATTGCTCCTGTAATAAAAAAATTACATATACCTCTTGAGTCACAAATTTTCATTGTCGCATATAACTTTAATTTTTTATACAGATTTTTTATAAAATTATGTGTAATTATTAGCAAAACAAGCCACTGAAACGCAGTGTTATTGAGACCTGAGGATTCCAACTTTATGAAAGAAAAAAATAGAAAAATACACAAGTTTAAACAGATTGGTTAAGCGGAAAAGAAAAAATATTTGTTAACTGAATTATCAGTTAGCAGGTTATTTGTTAGCCGAGGTATTACTGTATTTGTATTTATAATTTAACAGAAAAATGTTGTATATATAATACATTAAAAAAAATTATTTCAATTGGATATTAAAACAAAATTAAATTTATTAATAATAATTACTACATAATAATTTTGCGATAAGGTGTTTTAATTTAATATGTTTATTCAGTCAAAACAATAATGAATTAATTACAATATTATTAATTTTATGGAATGTAATAATGTGTAGTTATCATAAATACGCATATTTTATAGTAATTAATGTTTTCAAAGTGAAATGTAAATATTTACAGCAAAATTAAAATATTTTGGTTCTGTAACGCATATTACATTAAACAAAAATTATTTTTTCTGCCTGGCAGAAGAGTTTTATAAATGAATAATAATTGTAGTTAATTTAAAATAGAAGAATTTTAAAAATAATTTTCTTAATTAAGTGTATTTAGTAGAAAATTTATGAATAGTGCATAATTTTGTTTCTTTTATTTTCGAATAATTTATTACTTACATTTTAAGTATATGCTAATTTATAACAGTTTTGTTTGGAATTTAATTAAAAATAATTTAAATAAAATTTATCTTCAAAATTTTACTTTAGATTAATATTTAGTTTAAAAATAACTACATTTGAACTGAAAATTATAAAAAAAAATACAATTACATTTATTTTAGAAAAACACTATTTTTACCTCACTTTTAAAAGTAATTTTTGTCAAAAGTACTTTCGACGTTTACTTAAAATTACTTATTAAGCAATTTTTATTAGTTTATTTAAATTTAATAATACTAGATATAATAAAAAATATCAAAAACGAAATACTACTCATATTTGATAAATTTATTTTAAAGCAATAGATATAAGCACTTTTTTACAAACAAAAGAGGTGAGAATACGAGCTTATGTTTCTAAACAAAATAATAAATAATTTTATACAAATCTTTTAAAATATTTATACTGTTACTATTATTTTTTTCTATTAAAGTTTACAGTTGAAAAACATGTTTACTTTGGAATTAAAAGTAAAAACCTTGGACCTAAAGTAAAAATTTCTCAGTGTACGAAAACTCTAAGTACATTTCTTTCGAAATTGATTAGATGAAAACGTTACTTCTGTATACAAAGCTTTAGTTTTTTTTCTTTAAAATAAATAATTCTATCTAATGCGTTTCATTCTGAAAGACAATGGTGAAATACGTTTTACTCTAGTGTCTAGTTGACTCTCAAAGCGATTAAAAAACCGAAAAAAAAAGTCTTCTTTAAAAACGTAGTCACAAAGAGTGCACACAGGAAACTTGCTTTTCCACTGCAGTCGAACATTAACACACAAAAGACCGGGTAATACGAATGGTATTTCGGTATAGAAAATAGTTTGTATATCCGAACAGATAAGATATCTTTCTTTTAGTGCTTTTTGTAACGGCCCCAACATTGTATAAAATTCTCGTGGGTATTACAAATACAAATACATTTAACATAGTAAAAAAATCTTTCAGAACTCGTTATATAAAATAAAACTGCTTTAGGTTGAAGTTCTGTATTAAAATTTATTTATAATCAACATTTCGACGAAACTCAACGTTCGTTTTTTTTTCCTGATGAAGACGAGCATAAATTTTAATACAGAACTTGAATCTAAAGCAGTTTTATTTTACAAATACATTTATTGAAGTTGAGAAATATAAAAAAAAAGTACATAAACTTAAGTTAATAAACAGAGGTATATAAATATTTAACATGTACCTTATTTTTCCTAGATAGAAAGAAACAGAATATTCCGTAACATTACAAGTCAAGTCTCAATCGGACTTTTGTTTTAGTTTTACGCACTAGCACAAAATTTTAACCAATCCAAACACTTTACACATTTTTAGTTTTTACACCAAGTGTTTGGATTGGTTCAATTCTTGTGCTTGCACGTAAAACTAAAACGGAAGTCCGATTGAGATTTTAATTTTAAATTTTAGGTTATCCAGTAACTTGTTTCTATGTTCTGTTTACTTAATGTAATGCCATTTGTATCATTTTTTCTGTTAAAGATGTACGTTCAATACGTCGAAACGTCGATTATTAATAAATATTAATATTGAACTACAATCTAAAGCCGTTTTATTTTAATATAATAATGAGTTCTGAAAGATCTTTTACTTGACACATTTTTAGCTTTTACACCACGTGTTTGGATTGGTTCAATTCTTGTGCTTGTGCGTAAAATTAAGAAAGTGGCTATTTATACATACGGTATGTATACGCAATTGGCTATTTATACATACAGTATTTTTACGCAATTGGCTATTTAGGGTAGGTTATTTTAGTAGGTTGGTTTAGTTTTTTTTTTTTTAGTATGTATAAATAGCCAATTGCGTATACATACCGTATGTATAAATAGCCTCATCCTAAAATTTAAACGGCAATTAGAATGAGACTTTAAATTTTAGAAGAATTCATAGTGTATGAGTTGAGAACATTTCCAAAGATAAAACGGCTTTAGGATATCCAGTAGCTTGTTTCTATATTATTTTTATTTACTGTAAATATTATTTGTATTATTTTTCCTGATGCAGACGTACGTTGAGTACGTCGGTTATTAATCAATATTAATACAGAACAATAACTTAAAGCCGTTTTATTTTAATATAATGAATTCTGAAAGATTCTTTACTATTTTAAGAAGAGTACTAATGGTATTGCGTAAAATTTTTAATTAACAAAATTTTCGAAATAAAATTGAAAAATGTTTATATTTGGAATATTGGTTATTGATTAACTTATCAGGTGCCGAAATTTTCTAGAACGGGTTTTAAATTATCTACGGAAGATAACACGATACCCATAATGACTTTTCGATAAAGATGTATTCGGCAAGCATTTCAGATATTTTGTAACCATTTTTTTCCCCGTAGGTAGAAGGATTCTTTTTCAATTAATTATGTTAAAAATAGACATGCCTAAAAGTTAGATATTTCAATTTTCTAAACATTTTTTTTTAAAATTATCTGAATATTTTCGTTTTATATATAATAATTCAAATTTGTAAAGTCTCATTTTATATAGAAGGTGTTTAAAATGTATTTTTATATTGCTTTATTTGTTTATATACATTGTAAAAAATAATTATAAAAAAACCTGGGGCAACTGATATACACCAGTTTAATATGTAAAGTTACAGACGTCACAGGAAAATTTTTACATTATATAAATAGAAAATACGTATATTTTATGTAAATTTAATTACTTTTTCTGTAGAAAATATAGGTTTGGAATTAACTGCACTATAATTTAGAATATATTCACTTTAATTTAGATCATATTCACTTTGATGAAAACAATTTGCACTATAAAAAAACATATTGCACAAAAAAAATAATTCCACTATAATTAAATTTATTCAACTTTAAAAAAATATTTTAATTTTGAAAAAACATAATGCACAAAAAAAATATTATCACTATAAAACGGATACTTTCCACTATAAAAACGAATACTTTCCACTTTGGGGCTGTCAATCATTTACGCCAGTCCGATACCTATCATTTGCGCCGATGAGATAAGCGCCCATATTGAATAATAACATAACTAAACAACCTAAACTTAACCTAACCTACCCTAAGCCAACAGATCCTAAGCCAACAGTGGCGCAGATGATAGGGTTTCGTAGCGTTTATAGTGCAAATTATTCAAGTTAAAGTTTAGGTTGTACCAAGTGCAAAGTATCTAATTTATAGTGGAAAGTATCCAAACTAACCACACTGTTCGAAAAAAAATACTCTTATTAGTGCCTATATTAGTCCGTTCCCTAAAAAGGGTAAATATGATTACCCTAAATAGGTAAATTCATAAGAGTACGTTATTATCTCAGAAAAGGGTAAAAAGGCAGTTATTTACCCTTATTTTTCGTATTTTTTGCCCTTCCATTAAGGTAAAAAGTCAAATATTTTAAAATACACAAGAGCAGGGCAATTTTTTGCACTATAAGGCTACAAATTCAATTACCCTCGAAAATTTTTACTCTTTTACCCTATTATTTTGAACAGTGCAAGTGCATTCTATTTTAATTCAAGTGCATTTATATATTTTCCAAAAATATATATGATAAATTAATTATTTTACTTAAAATTACAAAATTATATAAATTTTACAGAAAATTTATGTAAACTATTGGTTTTGCTGAAATAATGTGTAAATTTTTAAATTTGAGTTTGAATTTTATCAAAAAAATATTGATATTCTCAAACAATATCTGATTTTAAAAATAATTTGTGTCGAAATAATACCGTATTTACGTAAGCATGGAATGTTAAAATAAAATTTATTTCTATCATGTCTGAATATTTAATATTTACTTATTTTATGATATTAATACGTAACTCTCTCGAAATATTTAAACAATTGAATGAATGAATATTTTTGGATATGCACAGTGGTGTAACTATAAATTTTGGATTAAAATATTAATTGGTTTATTTAATTTTTACCGACCATCATATCACATATGATAAGGAAGGTATTGTAATCATACCAAATTTGATTTATCGAGATTTTTACAGTTAAGCACGAATTAGGCTTACAGTAACACGAATCAACTGTTTTTAGCGTGATGTCTGTCTGTGGACACGTGTAGAGCAAATTCGGCTGACCGAATTATTATAAAATTTAATATTTAGGCTTCGTAGGTAGTGATTATCTCAATTTGAACAATTTTTGGTAAAGATCTGCCAACTGGAAGTGGTAATTTACTGATGTTATTTTTTATGTGTTTTCCGGATATTTCGCAACAGCCAAGGCATATTTCAAAAAAAAAAAAAATTATTAAAAAAAGTTGCTAAACAAGTTATAACTAACAACTTTTATTTGTAACATTTTTCGATACGGCTATAATTTTTTATATTTTTATGGTATATGTCAAAACAGTTTTATTTTAAGTTATTTTGACTACAGCAGTATATTTTTGATGATGATATATGTAGAGTATATCGAGACGTCGATTTTTAAATAAAGTATACAGAACTAGAACCTATAGCTTTTTTATTTTAATATAATTAGTTCTGAAAATTTTGTACTATGTTATTCATCTAAACTTTATTACTTTATTAAATGTAATAATAAAAATTTGCACTTTACATCAGTGTTTCTCAACAGGTGGTCCGCGGACCACCGGTGGTCCGCAGGAAAATTTTAGTGGTCCGTGCAATATAACGAAATTCTTTAATAATTATTATACTTTTACCAATAAAAATTGTTTATATATTGTGTATTTCCGTGATTTATTGTAAATGCAGAAGTTTTGTGTAATTTTAAAATTATTTTTGTGTTGTATTTCATTATTTAAATATTTTTATGTGTTTCTATTGTTATTTTTTATGCTCATTTTTTGTCGAAATATATTGTTTATTTTCTGTAACTGAACTAAATGTATTTAGTAGTACATTACATATATTTGTTTTCTTAAAAAAATTAATCAACAATTATTATTAGTTGTCCGCGTAAGGAAATTAGATATTTTACTGGTCCGCGGTGCGTTCTAGGTTGAAAAATACTGCTTTACATCAAACATTAAATATTTGGGAATTATAATTGATAACGAATTAAGCTGGGAACCATGCATTGAATTATTATGTTCTAAAAAAGCGTCATGTTGCTTTGCTATAAAAAGATTAAAAAATATAAGCAATGTACAAGTTATGAGAATCTATTATTACTGTAGTTTTTATGCTCGTGTGTGTTGTGGTATAATGTTTTGGGGCAAATATCGAGTTACAGAAAGAGTTTTTGTAATTCAAAAACGTATAATTCGTTTACTTACGGATGTTAATAATCGGGCACATTGTAAAGAGCTTTTTCAAAACTATAAAGACTTTAACTATACCGTGCATATATATTTATAAAACTCTTTTGTATATTAAATTACATATTTCTGAATATAGAAACGTAAACACTAATCATACATACAATACAGGAAATTATAACATTTTAGAAATTCCAAAACATGAATTACAACTGTATAAATTAAGTCCTATATACAATCAAGTTGATCTTTATAACAATTTGCCTGTTTTCATAAAATTAATCGGAAATATACACACTTTTAAAAATCAAACTAAAAAAGGACTTATTAGAGTGTGCGTTTTACTCAATAGAGGAATTTAGGTTGCACAATAAACAATGCCTGATATTACAAGCTTAGTTCTGCTCTTATGACAGTTACATTGTCTTAAAATCGGTATTAGTTAAAATTCGTGATGGGATATTTCGAATGAAAAATTATCGATCAATCGATTATGAAAGTTATTCGAAATATCTCGAATTAAATTGAAATTATTCGGATGATGAAAAAACAAAAAGTGGTAGATTTCCATAAAATATACAATAATAAATTATAAAATTGAAAGACAACCTTAAGGCTAAAATTATTTTAATTATTTGAAATCAGAGCTAGTCAGCCAAAAGATGCCAACATATAACTTATAAATAATTATATTTAATTTTAATTTCTTATATAACTAAAAAGTAATAATAGAAGTATTTAGTTAAATACTTTAATTTTAGTAAGGTTATTTTGTTGTACCACTACATACACTTTTTACTTTATTTAATAAATAATTAAAATATTAATTTATTTAACATAACAGATATTTAAAATATTTTTATTGTTATAATATTCAGTTACTAGTAGGAATAGAAGAGCATGTATGAGAGGAATTATGAATGTGGATGAAGCTAAAGTTGCTTGTCTGGTGTAACGCGGCAGTTTAACATTATTTGATTTTTACAAATTTCTAAACGAAGAATTTACATTTACTATTTTACTTTTGGCTATGATCGTCTAAATAAGGACCCGACGTTATGTTAAAATACTAGTAACCCAAATTCTAAGGAGTCGTGAAATGGCGAGGTTTCGGAACTTAAAGTTATCGAAAATAAAAGTCAAAAATAAACCTGAACTGTGAAGTTCATTTATTTGTCAATGTTGCACATTAAATAAATATCTTAGCGATTTGTTTAAACAGTCACATGTATTTTATATATGAGATCTTAACCTTTTATTATTGTATGGTATAAAATATGTAATTTTAGGGGGGGGGGGACCCCAGTGTCGACGGTTGATCTGGTGAGCGAAACATGTAACAGAAAACAACGATATAAATAACATTATCATGTCATAAATATAGTGTGTTGTGTCTGTGTGTAAATGGACCTTCCCTCACACAATCGCCAACGCTCGTATCTATAACGTCACTGGCCGAGAGTATGGTGGTCAGTCAGAGTGTAAATAACTTCACAAACACACAATTGCCAACGCTCGTCTACATGACGTCACTAGCCAAGAGTATGATGGTCAGTCAGAGTGTAAATAACTTCACAAACACACAATTGCCAACGCTCGTCTTTATGACGTCACTAGCCAAGAGTATGATGGTCAGTCAGAGTGTAAATAACTTCACAAACACACAATTGCCAACGCTCGTCTTTATGACGTCACTAGCCAAGAGTATGATGGTCAGTCAGAGTGTAAATAACTTCACAAACACCCAATTGCCAACGCTCGTCTTTATGACGTCACTAGCCAAGAGTATGATGGTCAGTCAGAGTGTAAATAACTTCACAAACACACAATTGCCAACGCTCGTCTTTATGACGTCACTAGCCAAGAGTATGATGGTCAGTCATAGTGTAAATAACTTCACAAACACACAATTGCCAACGCTCGTCTTTATGACGTCACTAGCCAAGAGTATGATGGTCAGTCAGAGTGTAAATAACTTCACAAACACCCAATTGCCAACGCTCGTCTTTATGACGTCACTAGCCAAGAGTATGATGGTCAGTCAGAGTGTAAATAACTTCACAAACACACAATTGCCAACGCTCGTCTTTATGACGTCACTAGCCAAGAGTATGATGGTCAGTCAGAGTGTAAATAACTTCACAAACACACAATTGCCAACGCTCGTCTTTATGACGTCACTAGCCAAGAGTATGATGGTCAGTCAGAGTGTAAATAACTTCACAAACACACAATTGCCAACGCTCGTCTTTATGACGTCACTAGCCAAGAGTATGATGGTCAGTCAGAGTGTAAATAACTTCACAAACACACAATTGCCAACGCTCGTCTTTATGACGTCACTAGCCAAGAGTATGATGGTCAGTCAGAGTGTAAATAACTTCACAAACACACAATTGCCAACGCTCGTCTTTATGACGTCACTAGCCAAGAGTATGATGGTCAGTCAGAGTGTAAATAACTTCACAAACACACAATTGCCAACGCTCGTCTTTATGACGTCACTAGCCAAGAGTATGATGGTCAGTCAGAGTGTAAATAACTTCACAAACACACAATTGCCAACGCTCGTCTACATGACGTCACTAGCCAAGAGTATGATGGTCAGTCAGAGTGTAAATAACTTCACAAACACACAATTGCCAACGCTCGTCTTTATGACGTCACTAGCCAAGAGTATGATGGTCAGTCAGAGTGTAAATAACTTCACAAACACACAATTGCCAACGCTCGTCTTTATGACGTCACTAGCCAAGAGTATGATGGTCAGTCAGAGTGTAAATAACTTCACAAACACACAATTGCCAACGCTCGTCTTTATGACGTCACTAGCCAAGAGTATGATGGTCAGTCAAAGTGTAAATAACTTCACAAACACACAATTGCCAACGCTCGTCTTTATGACGTCACTAGCCAAGAGTATGATGGTCAGTCAGAGTGTAAATAACTTCACAAACACACAATTGCCAACGCTCGTCTTTATGACGTCACTAGCCAAGAGTATGATGGTCAGTCAGAGTGTAAATAACTTCACAAACACACAATTGCCAACGCTCGTCTTTATGACGTCACTAGCCAAGAGTATGATGGTCAGTCAGTGTGTAAACGTGTAGGTGCGTAGGTGTAAGGTACCATGGGACTAGAGATTCCAATCCTAGAATCAGAATCCTAATCCCCGAGCCAGTCCGCTGTTAGCTCTTATAAAGGCAGCCGGCTCCCCACTTCTTCCACATGCGAAGGAACATTACCAAATATGGTCACGAAACAGAATGCTCCCTTCCTATTGGATGAAACGTTCGGCCCGGGAACTGCTAGAGGGGGAAGTCTGCCCAGGACGAAACACTGCGTATCTCTAAATAGTGACAAAATGACTTATTAAACACTCGTTAAATTAAAGAACATTACATCTCAATTTAATTGTTATAATTGCATTCCTCATCATTTTCTGATTAATTTGATACTAAACAACATATTTTTATTTAATGCACTAACAGAGTTAACATAATTTCTACATTGTATTCATTCAAATTGTTCACAAAAGAATAATATTATAACATAAAGAAATATTCAATAATAAAATGAATAGACAAAACATTTATCTATTGTCATAATTACAAAGCGCAAATGCGCACATATACATCAAAGCTAAAAGATAAGACAAATACAAAAACAATTAGACTCCACACAGCGAGGAATTTGGATGACAGCTGCAAGTGCGTTATCTATTCTCAGCGCCGGATTAATTGCATTTTTCTAATACGGAAGAAATTATACAATCTTTACTCATAAACACATGCAGATATAATACAGGACTAATATTGTAAGCTACGATTTAATAATTATAACATAAGTAAATACTACTTGTTGAAAAGAAGAAAAAAACAAAAAAATTCTCCGCCAGGGTTGGTCCCGTTTCAATCACCCCCTTGTTATTTACTGAAATACATTTGAAAGTGAATAACAACTCCCAGTTGGTGAAATAAGGCCCGTGACTGAAAATTAAACATGTTAATTCATAGTTAATTTTGTTCGTATTATCTGTAACGTATAATGATACACAAATTAATGTTGATGTAATTAGCATCCTACACCCCCTGGCATTGAGATTTTTCAGCTTCCCTTAACTCCAAATATCTGCAACAAAATAGAAACATTGGCGGTTCCACCATAGTACTGCTCTACGTCGATTTCCTATACATTTCTTTAAGTTCCGATAACATTCCACTTCAGCTTCAAAAAACTCCACATTCTGGTCGTAGGCACCAATTGTAACGCGGCAGTTTAACATTATTTGATTTTTACAAATTTCTAAACGAAGAATTTACATTTACTATTTTACTTTTGGCTATGATCGTCTAAATAAGGACCCGACGTTATGTTAAAATACTAGTAACCCAAATTCTAAGGAGTCGTGAAATGGCGAGGTTTCGGAACTTAAAGTTATCGAAAATAAAAGTCAAAAATAAACCTGAACTGTGAAGTTCATTTATTTGTCAATGTTGCACATTAAATAAATATCTTAGCGATTTGTTTAAACAGTCACATGTATTTTATATATGAGATCTTAACCTTTTATTATTGTATGGTATAAAATATGTAATTTTAGGGGGGGGGGGGGACCCCAGTGTCGACGGTTGATCTGGTGAGCGAAACATGTAACAGAAAACAACGATATAAATAACATTATCATGTCATAAATATAGTGTGTTGTGTCTGTGTGTAAATGGACCTTCCCTCACACAATCGCCAACGCTCGTATCTATAACGTCACTGGCCGAGAGTATGGTGGTCAGTCAGAGTGTAAATAACTTCACAAACACACAATTGCCAACGCTCGTCTACATGACGTCACTAGCCAAGAGTATGATGGTCAGTCAGAGTGTAAATAACTTCACAAACACACAATTGCCAACGCTCGTCTTTATGACGTCACTAGCCAAGAGTATGATGGTCAGTCAGAGTGTAAATAACTTCACAAACACACAATTGCCAACGCTCGTCTTTATGACGTCACTAGCCAAGAGTATGATGGTCAGTCAGAGTGTAAATAACTTCACAAACACCCAATTGCCAACGCTCGTCTTTATGACGTCACTAGCCAAGAGTATGATGGTCAGTCAGAGTGTAAATAACTTCACAAACACACAATTGCCAACGCTCGTCTTTATGACGTCACTAGCCAAGAGTATGATGGTCAGTCATAGTGTAAATAACTTCACAAACACACAATTGCCAACGCTCGTCTTTATGACGTCACTAGCCAAGAGTATGATGGTCAGTCAGAGTGTAAATAACTTCACAAACACCCAATTGCCAACGCTCGTCTTTATGACGTCACTAGCCAAGAGTATGATGGTCAGTCAGAGTGTAAATAACTTCACAAACACACAATTGCCAACGCTCGTCTTTATGACGTCACTAGCCAAGAGTATGATGGTCAGTCAGAGTGTAAATAACTTCACAAACACACAATTGCCAACGCTCGTCTTTATGACGTCACTAGCCAAGAGTATGATGGTCAGTCAGAGTGTAAATAACTTCACAAACACACAATTGCCAACGCTCGTCTTTATGACGTCACTAGCCAAGAGTATGATGGTCAGTCAGAGTGTAAATAACTTCACAAACACACAATTGCCAACGCTCGTCTTTATGACGTCACTAGCCAAGAGTATGATGGTCAGTCAGAGTGTAAATAACTTCACAAACACACAATTGCCAACGCTCGTCTTTATGACGTCACTAGCCAAGAGTATGATGGTCAGTCAGAGTGTAAATAACTTCACAAACACACAATTGCCAACGCTCGTCTTTATGACGTCACTAGCCAAGAGTATGATGGTCAGTCAGAGTGTAAATAACTTCACAAACACACAATTGCCAACGCTCGTCTACATGACGTCACTAGCCAAGAGTATGATGGTCAGTCAGAGTGTAAATAACTTCACAAACACACAATTGCCAACGCTCGTCTTTATGACGTCACTAGCCAAGAGTATGATGGTCAGTCAGAGTGTAAATAACTTCACAAACACACAATTGCCAACGCTCGTCTTTATGACGTCACTAGCCAAGAGTATGATGGTCAGTCAGAGTGTAAATAACTTCACAAACACACAATTGCCAACGCTCGTCTTTATGACGTCACTAGCCAAGAGTATGATGGTCAGTCAAAGTGTAAATAACTTCACAAACACACAATTGCCAACGCTCGTCTTTATGACGTCACTAGCCAAGAGTATGATGGTCAGTCAGAGTGTAAATAACTTCACAAACACACAATTGCCAACGCTCGTCTTTATGACGTCACTAGCCAAGAGTATGATGGTCAGTCAGAGTGTAAATAACTTCACAAACACACAATTGCCAACGCTCGTCTTTATGACGTCACTAGCCAAGAGTATGATGGTCAGTCAGTGTGTAAACGTGTAGGTGCGTAGGTGTAAGGTACCATGGGACTAGAGATTCCAATCCTAGAATCAGAATCCTAATCCCCGAGCCAGTCCGCTGTTAGCTCTTATAAAGGCAGCCGGCTCCCCACTTCTTCCACATGCGAAGGAACATTACCAAATATGGTCACGAAACAGAATGCTCCCTTCCTATTGGATGAAACGTTCGGCCCGGGAACTGCTAGAGGGGGAAGTCTGCCCAGGACGAAACACTGCGTATCTCTAAATAGTGACAAAATGACTTATTAAACACTCGTTAAATTAAAGAACATTACATCTCAATTTAATTGTTATAATTGCATTCCTCATCATTTTCTGATTAATTTGATACTAAACAACATATTTTTATTTAATGCACTAACAGAGTTAACATAATTTCTACATTGTATTCATTCAAATTGTTCACAAAAGAATAATATTATAACATAAAGAAATATTCAATAATAAAATGAATAGACAAAACATTTATCTATTGTCATAATTACAAAGCGCAAATGCGCACATATACATCAAAGCTAAAAGATAAGACAAATACAAAAACAATTAGACTCCACACAGCGAGGAATTTGGATGACAGCTGCAAGTGCGTTATCTATTCTCAGCGCCGGATTAATTGCATTTTTCTAATACGGAAGAAATTATACAATCTTTACTCATAAACACATGCAGATATAATACAGGACTAATATTGTAAGCTACGATTTAATAATTATAACATAAGTAAATACTACTTGTTGAAAAGAAGAAAAAAACAAAAAAATTCTCCGCCAGGGTTGGTCCCGTTTCACTGGATAGGAATGTTTGAAGAAAACTAATGCGTACAAATAAGGGTCGGGTCAAACCAGGTAGTGAAGCTAGTTAGGCCGAGTGCCAGATGCGTACAGCGGTTTGGGAAGGGTCGAGTTGTACTTATGGTCAAAATATAATATTTATAATACGCTATAATATCATCGCACATAATTTTTACAAATAATCAAGTCAGTATTTAATTTTAAAATTGACCAAGTTTATATTTATTGGTTTAAATTTGATTTGTGTAGATTAATATTTAATTAATTCATATCATTTACCAACTTCGTTACTTTTTACTAGGTATATTATGATAAATTATGCTTAAATTCGTGATGTTAAATTTGTAATAATAACTGGCACTGGCACGACACCCTATATTCATTCGATTATTAAAAATTATTCGATTATGGCCATCACTAAAACCAATTTTAAAATCGAACTTGTAATACGGGGCCCCCAATGTGTTTAAATTTTGTTTTGTTTGTTTTTCATATTATATTTTGTATGTGACGTTTCTTCTATGTACAAACATGTTTGTCAAAAAAATTTAAATAAATTATTATTATTATTGTTATTTGAATTAATAATTTGATTTCAGCTAATTTGCATGTAATCGAAATAACAAATTTTACTAGAAATAAATTTAGTAAATAAACAAATTAATTGAAATAATTATATTATTTTGTCTATGTAACCCAAAACATTGAAGTTACGCTACTGTTTCTAGTTAAATCAATTAAATTGTATAGTAATAATTAATATTAACATTTCAAAATGGTTAATTAACATAATGAAGTTATAAAACTTTAATATCAGTATTGATTTGCAAATTATTAACACATATTAAATTCTAAACGCTTAAATATTTTTGATAAACTATAATAGTTATTATTATTATTATTGTTATTGTTATATGAAACTAACTGATATATAGTTTGCATGTGTGTTGTACACACACGTATGTTTGTTTATCGAAGGTTAGTCAGACACAAAACATTGCAAGGTGATCTGCATGTCATGTTTAGTTGCTCTTTTAAACTAAACGAATACTTCTTTTTCTACCTATACTATATATATGTATATGTATATATATATATATATATATATATATATATATATATATATATACATATATATATATATATATATAAATCTTTGGAATGGGTCATTGGTCCAATAAATGAACAATTATTATTATCAGACTAAATGAAGAACGAAGTTTTTCTTAACGTTCTCAGTTTTACCAATGGTTGACTTTAAATTTTTTATTATTAGTATTTATTTTAAAACGTAATTTATATTATACAATGGTTTTTTTTTTATTTGTTTACATATTACATTAGGTAAATATTTTTATTGGTTACAATTTATTAATAATATTTGTTGATTTCTGAAGTGTATTATAATCTTTTCTTTAAGCGTATCATAATATTAGTATTACGATAATATTGCCTATGTAGAATGATGTCATTATGGTACTATTTCAATAATGATATTATTATACAGCAGTTAGTTACTATATACACCACTGGTGGCAGCATCAAACATAAACTACTACGTCAAGTATATTTTATCTGACATATTCGGCGGCCATATTAAAAACTATTACGTCAAGTTAAGTTTAGTTAATTGACAATTGCATTGCTTAATTTCGCTTGAATTTTAATTTGATTATTAAAAATGTGTACAGAAATTTAAGAAATGTAATGTATACCGTCCAGGGTGGTCAGAAACTGCTTATTTGATCAAAGAAACACGGTCAAATGTATTTAATTTGACATCTCCGACGGCTATATTAAAAATTATTAAGGCAAGTTAAGTTAATTGACAACTACATTGTAATTTTACTATTCGAAATAAAATATTAAATAAACTAACATAGTTAAAAAATCTTTCAGAACTCATTATATTAGAATAAAACGGCTTTAGTCTTCATCAGGAAAAAAGATAGAAAATTATTTTCTATATTTTTCCAGATGAATATGTACAGTGGCGTAGCCAGAAACGTGTCATGGAGGGAGGGGGGGGGGTATTAAAGAAATGATATAATATTAATCAATAAAGATAATACTATAATTTGTATAAAAAATAAAGAGCAATAAAAATTATTTTTATAAAAATAGCGAAAATGTAGAATTACGTAAAATAATTTGTAATTTATTGATATTTGTTATTTTCAACTGATTTTAAAGCTTGAGTAAAAATATATTTTTCATTTTATTTATTTCATTATTAATATTAGATGTAATAATTAAGTTAAATAATTATTAATTTAAAATTTAATTTATATAAAATGATATGTAAATTTATGGTAACAAACTATACATTTTTTACCACTTTGACTGCAAGGAAAAGTGGTATAGCGTTTGGTACGGTGTCTGTAACATTTAAAAAAAAAAAATTGTGTATAGAAATCCTTCATATAGTCCCTAGATGACGAATCTGAACTTAGTTTATGTGGGTGTATGTGTGTGCGTCGTCAGCTCGCTCGCTCACTCGCTCGCTCGGTCGTAAGTCAAAATTTTGTGGCCGCAACTCCTCCTAGAGAGACGGTTCAACCGATTTTAATGAAATTTTCAGGATAAATTTGTCTAGTACCCAAGATGGTCATGTGGTTTTATTTTTTCCAGTGATGCCAACTTTCCGAGAAAAAATTACCAAAGTTTATAAAAATTCATATTGGCTACATTGTTTATTCGATTTTGATCAGATTTTCAGAAAAGATATCCCTAATGTTTCCATTAATTATATAATTTTATTAATATCTACTGTTGCCAACTTTCCGAGAAAAAAATTACTAAAGTTTTTAAAAATTCATATTGGCTACATTATTTATCCGATTTTGATCAAATTTGTAGAAAAGATTTCCCTAATGCTCCCATTAATTATATAATTTTATTAATATCCAGTGTTGCCAAATTTCCGAGAAAAAAATTACTAAAGTTTTAGAAAATTCATTATGATCACTATTTAACCGATTTTAATCAAATTTTTATAAAAAATTCTCCTAGTGCCTAAATAAATTTAACAAAATACAGTGTTGCCAACTTATCGAGAAAAAAATCACATTTTTTTCATTGTGGCTACATTATTTATTCGATTTTCATCAAATTTTCAGGAAAGTTTCTTTTAGTGCTCACATAAATTATAATTTTGTTAAAGATATTGTGTTGCCAACATTCCGAGAAATGTCAAAGTGGTTTATATATAGGTTTACCCATATACTTCTAATCTTGTTTTAACAGTATTGAAGCAACCTGTACTGTTACTAACAGTGTAGTAATAAACCGCGTATTTCCTGTATAGTGGATATCAAACGATAACAACACTGCACGCTGCACGCGCACAATCGTACACAACGTAAATTGACACAGTAGATATCTGTGTTTACGTATATATACGATAGCTGACTACTTTTACTCATAAAATGCACAATTTATTAGAAATAACTTGTGGCTTTGCAATATAGCGTATATACGTACATTCGTTTGAAATTTTATAATTTGGGTGCTTACGTTATGTGTGTGTGTGTGTTTGTTAACGCGGTAACTGAACTTATATTGTGTAACGAACGTATGGATAAAACTGGTAAACATTTAACATCATTACATACATTTATATATTTGTACATACGTACTTACGTTAGTACAGTAGCGAGAGTCACTTTTGTTTTTTTATGATAACTAACACGGTAAAAATGTTATCTAGTTTTTTTTTAAATATAATTAGTGGACGTAGAATTTTTATTTAGAATAATGGCAGGTATATTAGTCGCTTTTAGCTAATACTGGTTTTAAAACAATTCAACTATTATAAGACCTAAGACTAAACAATTGAATTAAAAACTACATTGTAAAAAAAAATCGGTAATTTCATATAAAAACTTGGGGCAAGTGTTTAATATGTAAATTTACAGACAGGAAAATTTTTGCACAATATGAATATAAAATACACATATTTTATGTAAGTTTATGTAAGTAAAAAAAAGTCATATGTAATATGGTAAATTAATTATTTTATTTAAAATTACAAAATTATATTATTTTTACAGAAAATGTATGTACTTTTGTATAATATGTATTTTGTATCATTTTTCCTGATGAAGCCGGACGTTGAGTTCGTCGAAACGTCAATTATAAATAAATATTAATACAGAACTTTAATCTAAAGCAGTTTTATTTTAATATGTAATTTATTTACTATGGTTTTTATGTAAAATGGCAACTTTTTTACAGTGTAGAACGTTGTTTTTGTGTTTTATAGATTGGATTTATATTTTTACAAAAATTTCATTTATTTGTTTCTAAATTGCAATTATTTTTGTATTCAAAATTGAGAATAATAAACTCTACTTGGGGCATTCAAAATTTTTTTATTTGTTATTGAAAAGGTAATTAAATTTGTTGTCAGGGCAAAATGGCGGAAGGAAGAAAAATACAAATGAAGCGGTATTACGAATGTATTCTGTATCATTTTCGTTAAAAATAACGGTCCGTTAAAACGGAACCGTTATTTTATTGTTAATAGTTATGTAAAAAAATTACATAGATTTATATTACATTTTTTACAGTGTATATATATATATATATATATATATATATATATATTATTACTCAGATTAATTAAAAAATTCTGTCAAGTTAAACATTTCAAATTTTAATGTGTTGCATACATTTACTGAAAAAATAATATTTTGAATTGTATCACTATCAAATCAAAGCAGCGATATATTTAAATTTCTTTAGGCATATTTAAATTGAAAATTGTCAATAGAATAAACTAGAAAAAAAAAAAGATTTTTGTTCTGATTGTATTCGAGTTTTGATTAACAAATAAATTGAAATACCAAAAACATTGATTAAATGAAATATGTGTATGTTGAATTATTTTTTTCCTCATAAATTTCCATAAAAATATATTGGATTCTATTCAAAAACAATTAAGAAATATATTTAAAAAACTGTAAGAAGCTTACGTGCTAGAAACACTAAAATTAAAGTTTATTTTTATACACAAAATTATTGATTTTTTTATGAATTATAATTGTAACTATATCTGGCAGCTTTACCTACATATAAAAATTAAATGATACATAAAATAAATGACAATTTTTATTGATAAATATCACGAACCTGTCATACGTTTCTTTAGCACCAAACTTATTTTATGTTCGAAATAAAATTACATATTTTCTATATTATTTTTCATTACTAAATATATATCATAGCAGACATTTTTATTTCTTTTTTGGAACGGAAAAAAAAATCGGACAGCTCCTGAAATAAATTAGTGAAATAATTAGTAGTTAGGTAGTTTTTGTCGTGAAATCATAAATTGAAGGTATAATTAAGCAACGCACACTAGATGTACCTATGCAAACGCTTCAAATAAACGCTGCGCTCCAAATTACTTATATATAAACTCATAAAATATTTATTAATTATAATAATTAGTCTATACGCGTCACAGCGAGGTACTAATACTTAAAAATAATTAGTCAAGTAGAAACCGATAATGCTGTACACTAAATCGAATAAGTTTTCGAATAAATTTTTATTTTGTTGTGGAAAAAAGATAATCTGTAAAATAAAATGATTTTAGGTTTAAGTTCTGTATTAATATTTATTGATAATCGACGTTTCGATGAACGCAACGTTCGTCTTCATCAGGAAAATTAATACAAATGATATTTGTATCTTTTTTTCCTAATGAAGATGTACGTTGAGTTTGTTGAAACGTCGATTATCAATAAATATTAATACAGAACTATAACCTAAAATCGTTTTATTCTAATATAATGAGTTCTGAAAGAATTTTTACTAAATTATGAATAATTAAAATTCGTGTAGCAACTTTTTTCTGTGTTCTGTACGTACGTTGAGTTCGTCGAAACATCGATTATTAATAATAATAGTAAATAATTTTTCAGAACTCACTATATGTATTTAAAATAAAAAGGCGTTAGGATTTAAATCTGTATTAATTTGAATTTAAAAATGGACGTTTTGACATACTCTACGTACACCAGCATCCGAAAAAATGATACAAATTACTAGTAACTTGTTTCCATGCTCTGTTTATTTATTGTATATGTTATTTATCTAATTTTTCCTGATGCTAATGTACGCAGAGTACGTCGAAATGATGATTTTCTAATTAAAATTAATACAGAACTAAATCTTTTTTATTTTGTGAATAATTTAAAATTATTGTTGTCTATATTTAGCAAGTTATAATTTATGAAACAGTACAGTTATAATACCAAAAACTTTTACAATGCATTGTACTAAATATTAGAAATATATATCAAAATATTCCATAGGCGTTAGAAAAAAATTAATTACCAATTCCAAACTTGGAAATCGCTTATTCTGCCTTGAAGCGCTGCATAAAATAAATTAGTGTTTTGTGTTTGTTATGTTGTCACGCCTGTCGGCCAAATATTTGTTTAGTTTTTTTTTGTTTTGTTTTGTGCTTGACGCGAACTTTAATTATGCACTGTAATTAGTGATAAAAATTCCCGAAGATATAATTAAAGAAAGAAGTGATATAGCATCATTGAATAGAAAGCTATATTATTTATAAATAATAAAATACATACAAGTTTTCAGATGATTATTAATTATTATATTAGTAGTAAATAAAAATTTTAGAAACGCATTTTTGTGGTTATGATAATATAAAATATGAGATGAAATAAAAAAATATAAAAATTGGAGACTCACATTGTTTAAGAAATTACGATGTTTTTAAAAATTATCCAAAAAATTTGTAAAATTTTTAGACAAAGATACATAGATCAGTCGTGTTACTTTTCTGCGGAACCTTGTTCATTTATTTAAACAAAAAATATAAAATTTTGTTGAAATTTTTAAAGTATGCAGTGTTAGGTATATAATATATATATATATATATATATATATATATATATATATATTAATTAAAATAAAAAAAAGGTATTAATTTTTTGTTGTAATACGATCATTAGCCTTTTTTGTTTCATAGACTACTAGGATTTTTTTGTTGTTGTGAAAGGCCCACCCAAATTGAAAGTGTGTAATAATTGTCTAAGTATTTTTTATATACATATATATTATTAATATGGAAGCGTACAGAAGTTTAAAATATTAATTAGTGTAATTCTTTTTTGTTTCAACAAATTATTATATTTGTTTTTTGATACGAATATATTGGTTCGTATTTTTAGTATTTTTAGTTAAAAGCTGTCATACTTTTACACTGAATTTTTATTTTTATTAATTATCAAATATAAGCTATTTTACTTATATGTATAGCATATATACGAGTATATTAGGGTGTTTCGAAAAAAATCGAAATAGCTGGTTCAGCGCTAAAATCAAAGATTTTGGTCTAATATAGACGGATACAAGCCCATTCGCCATTTAAAAAAAAATTAGGGGGTCCACGGGGCTCTCAAAAATGCCCTTTTTAGCCCTTTTTCCAGATAATCGCCTAAAAATTTGTCTTACAGGCATCGGACCAAGGGATATGAATATAATTAATAATATAATTAATTAATTTTAAATAAAATATGTATAATGTGTTCTGAAAGAGTTTTTACTACATTAAAAAAATATTTCAATGAAATTTCTATTTAAGTGGTTCAACTTCTTTTGAAACAAAATGATTTCTCTCAATTATGATAAGTATGTTTTATAAAATCATATGACGAAACCACGGACGAATTTGATGATAATGAAGTAATTAACAAAATTTAAACATATATTTTCAATAAAATTTAAACACTTATAATAAATTTCCTGTCAAACTAAAATGTGTATTAAAGCATTATTGATCTATTATATTAATTAGATTTGAGACACTGAACAAATAACAGTCATTAAATACGGATGAATTAAATCATTGTATCCGATACATCATTTGATACTAGCATTTTCAATGAATGAAATAAAATCTAGTTAGTTTGTGAAGTGTTCTTGAATATGTTCTCAAACGCGATCAAGTGTACCGTGTTTTATTTACAATGTACAATTTTACAAAATGTTGCAGGCGCCGAATACGTGTATCATCAATATAAAAAAAGAGAAGCACACTTGATCGACTCTTTGAATATTTAATATTCTATATCGTTTCGACACTTCACAAGGCAGTAACATACACATACGGGGGATATTTTTAAAGTATTGGGAATCGTATTAAAATCGTGTTTTATTTTGTTTGATATTGAAAAAGAAAATATATTAATTTTAATAAAAGGAAAAGTAAAAATAGCTTTTTTTACTTGATAAAATTTTTTAAAAATTCAAACAAATTGATTTCAGAATTTACAGATTTGACACTTTTTTGACTAGGTACTGTTCTATTACGAAATTAATATTATAACAGTAAAAAATCTTTCAAAACTCATATTAAAATAAAACGGTTTTAGGTTATAGTTCTGTATTAATTTTTATTAATAATCGACGTTTTGACGTATTCAACGTACAACTTTACCAGGAAAAATGATACAAATGATATTTACAGTAAATAAACAGAACATAGAAACCAAATACTAGGTAACAAAATAAGTAACTAGATCGCAAAATTTTATAAATTTGAAAATATAGAAATAATTGTAAGACCCATCAATATTAACAGTAGATATTGATAAGAGAAACAATAGAAATTTATAAAGAAACAGATAACATTACTGTGAAGGCATTCTGATTTAAATAAAATTTGGTTTTCTTTAATTAAAAATTTATTAATTTTATAATCTAGGTTACTTATTTTGTTACCTAGTAACTTGTTTCTATGTTTTGTTTATTTACTGTTTATGTCATTTGTATCATTTTTTTAATGTCGAAAAATTGAACTACTCGTATTTATATTTTTTAATGCGATATTTTTACGCATTTTACATGCAAGTTACGTATTTTTTCCCCCTCTCTGTACATAAGCTGTATTATTTCACAGAGATGCAATGTACGAGGTAATGTATCTAAGAAAATGATGTACAATATATTTTAACTATTACTATTAACTATTGCATAAAATATGTCTTTTTAAGAATTATACCTATATGTAATGTATCTATAGAATTTTATTTGTGTTATATTTTATATGTATTTTTTTTTTTATATATGAATATCCAATGTATTTAGCTATATGCAATAGCTGTGTTTTTTTTTTACATTCCACTCAGATCAGTAAATCTTGTAAATGAGCTGAGCTGAGCTGAGTTTTGATGAGTGAGTTGTATTGATAAATAAAACAGTATATTTGAAAGTGACGTTTAAAATCTAAGTTCCAGATATAACCTAAAATATTAGATGTATTTGGGTTGTTTGCGTTGATAATTTATCGCAACTCGCCGGATATCTATTGTTTGATTTCAAAATAAAATACTCAAATATAAATGTCAACGTATCAAACACGTTATCAAATCTTAAACTAGGAAAATTTGAATTGCGCATGTGCGCTCACTTGAATCTCAGCTAAGCACTAGCTAAATATGCAACTCAGTATCGGTAAGGGGGGGAGGCAATTCACTCACTTCGAACTCAGTTACGAGACGATAAATAAAATAGCTATTATTTCAAGGTTACTGATATTTGCTGATCTCAGCTGAGTGTTTCGGTAAAAAAAAACACAACCAATGTGTCTAAAGAATGTTATATACAATTATTTAAAAACCATATATGTATATATATATATATATATATATATATATATATATATCGTTCGCTTTGTTGATATAGGGCAATAACATGGGATTTAGATAATATGCAAAATACTACTTTCTGAAGTAAAATTCGGAGAAATACTTAGAATACTTTTCGATAGGGAATAAAAAGTTCTATAATTTGGTTCTACTTTTAACTTGCTAGCTTGTGCCGTTTGAGCGCTAGAATTTTTTTTAAAATGTTTTTTAGAATTTTCAATAATTTTTCTTGCTAAATCAGTATAAGTTAGAAAAAAAAAGTTACTTAGTTATTATGTAGTTAATTTGTTTTTCTATTCTACTGATTTTTTCCAGATTTTTTGAGGAAATTTTGAAAAAAGTCTTATTTTGAATTTTTTTAAAATATAACTTTTTTCAAATTTGCTCAAAAAAATCTGAAAAAAGTCAGTAAAATAAAGAAAAAAATTAGCTACATAATATATAAGTAACTTTTTTCTCTTACTCGTACTGATTTAGCAGGAAACATTATTGAAAATTCTAAAAAATATTTTAAAAAAATTCTAGCGCCCAAACGGAACATGCTAGCAAGTTAAAAGTAGAAGCAAATTATAGAACTTTTTACTCCCTATCGAAAAGTATTCTTAGTATTTCTCCGAATTTTACTTCAGAAAGTAGTATTCTGCATATTATCGAAATATATATTATTGAATATATTGTGTCTAAAGAATATTAAATATATTATTTTACATTTAAATATTGCTCAAACTTTGAATACTGCTTATATATATATATATATATATATATATATAGGTATATATATATATATATATATATATATATAGGTATATATATATATATATATAGGTATATATATATATATATATATATATATATACCTATATATATATATATATATATATAGGTATATATATAGGTATATATATATATATATATATATAGGTATATATATATATATATATATATATATATATATATATATATAAAGGTATATATATATAGGTATATATATATATATATATGGTTTTTAGATGCATTGTATATAACATTCTTTAGACACATTTACTGTGTTTTTATATTAAGCAATAAAATAAATAATTTCATATTAATTCCTAGAACATTTGGTGCCATTCCTCGTACAATATTGCCGATCAAACATGTGTGACATTCAGTCAGCCAAAGTCCTGATACTGTATCTAAAATAATGTACGGTGATATTTTGAAGCGGAACAATTTATATAAATGGAATTTCGACAGTTTACATGTTCGGTAGTTTGCACGTGCAATTGTTTAAAGTTTCAACTAGCATTTGTTTTGCGATTGTCTACTGTTTATTGGTTTTTACGCGGACATGTTCGAATTTATGGGTATTGTGCTTTTTTTCGGGGGAAATTTGCACAAACACGGAAATTGTAAATTTTAAAAATATTTATTCGATGATTTATAGCGAATAAACTTAGCGTTTTATGAGCATTTATTTATTGCTTGTGGTTACGTTGCTAATAAAACAAAATAAAGATGAATAATACGAAGTGCACTTTGAATCAATAAAATCGCAATAGATTTTATTATGTCAATTTTATTTGCTATCATTAAATATTGGTGTTTTCTGTTATGCTCTAAAAATATTTAATAGGCATACTTTTAAAAATTATTTTGTCGTAAATTAGTTATTTTAAGAAAAGTACAACGAATATTAAAATTTTGCAAATGTTTTAGTTATTTTATAATAATGAGACTCTCGGTTATTCGGAACATAAAAAATAACAAATAATCTTTGAAAGGAAAAAATAGTATTAATAAAAAATAAAAATGTATGTATTCACAATTTTGTGAATTTTATTTACTTGCGTTATATTATGTAGTTTAATAAAATATGGTTTTTACTAAAATAAAAAAGCTTTAGGATTAAGTTCTGTATAATTTTTAATTAAAATTCGACGTTTCGATATACTAAACGTATATTATCAAGAAAAATATATACAAATGAAAAATAATAAACAAACAAAACATAGAAATAAGTTACTAGGTAACAAAATACAAGAAACTAGATTATAAAATTTATAAATTATTAAATAAAAGAAACAAAATTTTATTTAAATCAGTGTCTCTTTTACAATGGTTGATGTTATCTTTTCTTCTTTGTGAATTTCTACTGCTTTTCTTATCACTGATTTAAATAAAATTTGGCTTCCTTTAACTAATAATTTATAAATTTTATAATCTAGTTATTATATTTTGTTACCTAGCAGTTTTGTTTGTTTATTATTTGATTATATTTTTTTCTGATGATCATATACGTTTAGTATATTGAACGTCAAATTTTAATTAAAAATTATACAGAGCTTAATCAAGTTTTTTATTTTAATATAATAAGTTTTGAAAGATACTATACTATTTTATTATTTTTATATTTTATATATTTATAATATTTCGAAAATTAATTTTAAAAATAATTTTTTTTATTTCACCAGTTAATCTGCAACTTAGTTAATGCGACCCCGAATAATTGAGAGTGTAATTGATATAGTAATTTATTAGTAATGTTAATTTAATGTTTTTTTTTTGCAAATTTCCCGAAATAAGAAGAGTGAATAAACAAAATAAATTTATTTCACGAGTAAGTGAAAAGTTTAGAGCACGTGCGGTGGACATGTGTCAAGTTGGGTTAATTATAAAACTACTATTAAGTTAGAAATTCAAGTAAACTTGTAGATAGAATAATTACTTTATTTTATTTTTGAATTTTCTCTTTCTGTGTAAAATACACAAAGAATATTTTCGATTTATCACAGGAATAAAATTTACAAAATCTAGTTGAGAATATAATTTTCAATTATTTGAAAAAGTTATAATTTGTAATCGAACGTATATAGTAATTTTATTTATATATGATACTAAAATTTTATGGATATATAATATAGACATATTCATATGGATATTTATACGTATTTTCGTAAAACATGTGAAAGCTAAAAAGATTTGAAAATGATGTTCATATACATTGTAAATTACGAAATTTTGTTATATAATTTTTAATGGAAATTCAGGAAATATATACAGGAAAATGTTATTTATATATTATTATATTTATATATATTATATAAACTTAAAACGCTGTTTTACAATTAATTAAATTTTCAAGATAATTTACATAAACTAACACCTTTATTTTTAATTTACAGTATTACAAATTGAAATTTATATTTAATATTATCTTATTTTCTTAATATAATTATGATTGGTAATTTCCATATTAGGTTGTGTTTAAAACTGTATCCACCAAACTTAATGAAAATTTAATTTAACCATTTTTGTAGGTAATTTTGATAACCAATTATCTTTTTTATAATTAAGTATATTATTTATTTATTCAAAAAAGTGTAGTGATTAGTCAGAACTGAAAATAAATGAATTCAAAACGGATTTAAATCATGCATTAATAATACATAATTAATACAACTGTCAATTAATTTAACTTGCTTACTAATTTTTACTGTGGCCATTTGAGATGTTAGATTAAATACACTTGATCGCGTTTCTTTGGTCGAATATGCAGTTTCTGAAAAATTTAGTGGTATACATTGCATTCCTTGCACTTTTTCACAAATTTTCAATAATCAAATTTAAAATAAAGTGAAAATAAACAATACAATTGTCAATTAACTTAACTTGACGTAATAATTTTTGATATGGCCGCTGAAGATGTTAAATTAAATGCATTTAACGTTGTTGCCATGTTTGGTGCTGTCACCAGTGATGTATATAGTAACTAATTACTGTATAATAATGTACATTATTGTACTAATGAAATTTTTGGACATAGGTAATATAGTAAAATATTATCAATATTTTAATACGTTTGATGAAAAAAGTGTATATTTTGAAGTCAAGAAATAGATACATTTTAACTACAAAATAAAATTTAATTATAATTTAAATATGTTTGAATTTTGAGAATATTTATAGATGAACAGCTTTATATTTTAGTACGTTATGTGAATGTCAACAAGATTTCAGTTAATATTTATTTAATTATAATTAGTCCGTTTCATGTAAAGTTTACTTTAGAATGCAAAATAAATAAACGCTTTAGACAAATTTACGTTTTATATTTAAATCATTTCTGTTTACTTTTCATAAACTTTGCGGTAAAGTTTTTTTTTAATTATAATTATTCTTTTGGAATTTTAGAATTTTTTTATGTTCAAGAAAAGAAAATGACGGATTTCTGTAAATATTTAAAAATAAAATTTGCTTTTCTTTTTTAAAAGAAAATGTAAATACGTAAAACGTAGAAAAGGAATTTCTATTTTTTCGGTAATATTTTATTATATTTGTAATATGATTTATTTTAAATATATTTTGTAAGTATTTATAGATATTGAAAGATTGCAAATTTATAGATAATATAGAATTGGTCACAATTTTTAATTTTGTCGTTTATCACTTGAAATAATTTTATTAAAATATTTTATTACATTTAAAAAAAAAAAGTAGAACATTTTGGCATATTCTCAAAACAGTGTATAGAGTAGTTATATTATGGCAAGGCATACAAGTGAGTAATAAATATTCTGTGCGAGTTTTACTCTATACTTTTTCTACGATTATAAAATAAAAAATTGCACCTGAATTTCAAAATAATTATAATATAAAAATTGTACGGCATTCTAGCAACAACACAAACTCTTTATTTGATAGATGGAACATCTAACTCAAGAGCAAATTTATCAAATTAATCTCTACTATTCTAATATTGAGATTTTTCCCAAAAATTTTACAAGTTACTCAATCATTGAACATAGTTACTCGTAACTGGCCAATCATTGATGCATAAATTTAACATAAGTAAATTGTGAAATTTTTGGGAAAAATCTCAACATTAGAGTATTATTATATTAATTTCACAGATACACTTTGGAACTTTTGTTCAATTTTATTACTATTTAATCTCTGTTCATCTAATGTCGTATATTTATCTATTTTTGTTCGCAGATTTAAATAAAATTTTCGATTATTTATCTAACTTTTATTTGAAATAATAATTTGATTTTATGTAGATCATCAGATAATATTAGAGAACTAAACAAATTTTAGCTAATTAAAGAAAATTATTGATAGCAAATCTACTGAAGTTCTGTAAATTTACTAAAAGAGACTTTACTAAAAAAAACTGTAATATTACGTAGACGAAATAACTAATATTATCTAATAAATTAGTTAAATCACATATAATCATCTAATTCGAATTAAATGTAATAGCTATTTTTTTTATTTTCTGAAAATATATTACTTTAAAATCAACATTTTTACAATTAATTCGACAGCAAGCATACTTTTGATTAGTAACATTGGGTTTATATAATAAAAATAAAATTTTTAATAAAAATAAATAATATATTATAAATTATAGTAAAACTATTTTGAAAATTTTGTATGAAATTATTCACTATTTGATTTGGAAACACAGTGTTTTCTGGAAATATTGGAAGTGAAAAATGATTAATAATTTTCAATTCAAATATATATTTTTTCCAAAACTGAATAGGAAGAAAATTATAAAAAGGTTTCAAAATAGTTATACTATAACTTACTATTATTGAGTTTTATTATAAAAATTATTTCTATTATAAAAACCCAATTTTACAGATCAAAAGTATATTTACTTTTGAATTAATATTAAAAATACTAAATTTAATGTAATATTTTTAGATATTAAATCGATATCAAAGTTATACTGAACTTTTAATAAATTGATATAGTAATATAATAGAATACAGAAAATTAATATGAACTTTCGACAGAAAAACACAATTTTATCTCTGTAGATCCAAGCTGATAACAAATATTAAAAAATGAAATATGAATTTAATATTGTAGCTCTTCTTACAGAAAACATAAATTATATTGAAATAAAATTCAATCAATAACGGTTGTTTGTTTTGATAGAAACGAGAATGAAATTTATTTAACGACAAATATTAAATTTATCTAATCAATATGGGTAGCTGTAGCTAATTTACTATTAAATTAGTTTTGGTTCTGTTTACCGAACTATTTTTACATTGATTGTGAGAGGGGAAAACATCGTCTAAGTAAACTTTGTTTGAAACACTTGCCGATTTTAACGGTCTATTAATGAACTTTGCTAATTGGAGGTCGAATTTCAGTATAATTTTGTGTTTGTTTATGCTGCGAATGCGAATAGTAAATATTTCTTCCAAGTTTTAGAAGGTAACCAGGAAAAAAGTGCACGACTTTTGAAATTTATGTATATTATGTATATATGTTTGTATGTATGTCTGTATTTTGCAACATGATGAATATATTTTATATAAAGACATATTTTGGACCTCAGGTCTATTGTGCCGATAATAAATTTTGAGGTAGAAATACAGAATATTTATAGTAAAATGAAATTACAGATTTATTATAGTAAAATTTTACTTCTACTTTTCTGTAATTTCGCAAATTTTTTTACAGTGTATCGTTCATATTTTCAACTTACCAATTTTTAATTCAAATTAGAAAAAATTTAATAATATATTTAACGATCAAACTTAGCCAAAATCGAACACATGAAAGAAAGTATAACGATAATAATAAAATTCTCTCTTTTGTTTTTTTCTTTCGTTTGATCGCATTATCCGTGCAAGTAATATCGAACATAAGCGTAACTTTTTATGATATCGCGTGTTAAAACTAAACTTGCTACCAATTCAATTATTCAGTAGATAACTTTCCACCCCCCCCTTTCCCCTCATTCTGTACACTTCCTTTAAAACTCTTTCAAATGACAGAATCAACATTTCTAGTCCTGTACTACTATTGTCTGTTTTTTTTTTGTTTTTTCACATGATAATATTTTATTCTTCTTCTACATTTGTTCCGACTTAATGCTGTTTTGTTTTCTTGGAACTTACGTGTAATTTAATATTAAAAATAGAATTTGTTTGACAACGATTTAAATACTATTGTTGTCTAGTTTTATTTGCGTTTGAATGGCCAATTAGTGTTTCTTAAAACGGCAATTTTAAGGTTAGTGCACAGAGTACGATAAAAATTAATAGATAGTCGCACAGTGGGAAATAATTAATGAGATAAATTTTTAATCGTTTTATATCATGTGAAAATGTCCAATAATAATTATTTTGTGTTTATAAATGCGTAGTATTAAAATTTATAACATTTTTTTTGCAAATATTTGATTATATAATTTTTGTTTTGTTTTTATTAATGCTTTATTAATGTATTATATTGTAATATTCAAATGCAAATTATTTTGGATTAATAATAATAATAATACTTTTATTTCCATTTAAACCAATACGAAAGGTATGTGACAATGTCAACAATATACAGGGTGATTTATGACGTCGGGGAAAAACTACAGCGGATGATTCCTATGGGTAATCTATATAAAAAACTTCAAATAAACTTATGTCCGAAAATGCTTTCTAACGGAACTGTAGCCGTTAGAAGTTTATTACAAGTAACATCAATCGCGTTAGCCTTATTTATTAAATCTGGAAAAAAACAAAAACAATAATTAAGGTACTAATTTAAAGCATGAACGCCTGGGATTAAACTCAAAGTAAGTGATTCGGTGGCCGTCTGCCTGGAAATCGGAGCTGGTATTCTCTTGATGCTTGTAATGCATTTCCATCACAAAATCTATAAATAAAAATTATATCAGTATACTCATGTACTATAAACTTATCCGTAATTAATTTAATGTTAATGTCTGAGAAAATTATTGTGACAGATAGATTTTTTTTGTTTTTTTTTTCCTGATATAATAAATAAGGCTAACGCGATTGATGTTACATGTAATAAACTTCTAACGGCTACATTTTCATTAGAAAGCATTTTCGGACATATGTTTATTTAAAGTTTTTTATTTAGATTACTCATAGGAATTATCCGGTATAGTTTTTCTCCGACGTCATAAATCACCAGTATGTACAAAAAATAATGCAGTGCAGTATAATAATATAATATAATAATCCTATAATAAAATATAATAATAATATTTTTTTCATTTACATATAAAGCACATGATATAGGAAAATTTAAATAAAAGTATATAAAAAACAATTGAAGAATATATATAACAATTGAAGATTAGAACTTGTCACTGAGATAATCATCAAATTTATAATAATTTTTATCAATAAAAAATTTCTTTAAATGAAATCTGAAATTAATTTTATATTTTATGCTGCTAATACGCTTTGGCAAATGATTGTAAAAAACAATTTTGAATAAATTTAATAAGTGAAACATTGAAATTATTTACTTTGCCTCGGCCACAAATCTCTGGGCTCAACACAATAATCATCTACTCCTTGTAACATAATATACTATTTATTTATACCACATATTTATTTGATCATAATATTTAATCACTAATCAATTAGTCTTTGTTTGTTTTCAGCATCAGTCAGACATCGTACGCGAAAACTCGTATCTCCTGTTGTCAGGTGGACGAGTGTCAGTGCATCGTAGTGACACTTTATCTCCCGTCCCGTCCGTCGCGCGTCGTCGCCGTCGGCGAGTCCGTGTCCCGGAAATCAACTTGGGTAGCGTGTGCGTACGGCGCGAAAACGCCGCCGTTTCCATCATCACACCTACATCAGATCCAACATCGTCGACGAAGTCGGCCAGCGTACAAATCGAGATCGATAAATGACAAACACTGGCCGCCACCATGACGACCCTCCAACAAGGTAATAATGCCATCTTTGACTAAAATTATCACACATACAGATTTATTTATCCATGGAGAAGTTTAGGGTATTTTTTTTATTTCTTTATTTGGTTAGACATGGCTTAAAAAGTGATGTTTAATTTATCATTTTTCTCGAAGAAGCTCAGATTTCCTAAAAAATGCAAAAACATGTCGTGATGACGTCAGTAATGTCATCGCAAAACTTATGTCGACATCTGAATCAGACGCACATACATTGCCATGGTTACCGATACATGCTATTGGCTGGGCGTAACTGAATCAACAAAAATCAACATTTACTGCGACATACGTTTTCAAAATTATATCTCACCAACTCTTCTGCGCTTGCGCACAATAGGCTTGTGACGTCAGTAATGTTCTTACAAAAATTGTTAATAACAAATAAATGAAACAATTATCAAAAATTTTAATGACAGTTTCTGTTATTATTTTATATATATATTTGAGAAAAAATAATTTTACACGCAACTTCAATCACGCTAAACTTCCCCATTTGTCAGGTGTTCTACTTTTGATAGAACAATCCTATCAACTCTTCTAATTTTGATAAAGTAATTGTTTAAAATAGAATTAGGTATTTCTTAAGGTAGAAAGTGGCGAATATTATGTTGGCGCACATTAAACTGTAGCTAAGCATACTGCCTAATGGCTGAATAAATAGATTTTACTGCGCGAATACTGTGCAAGAGGTATTTTCATCATTTTCGTATCATTTTGACAATTTTCAGGAAACGAAATCCAAAAAAACATTATTCATTTTTTCAAAGCTATCTACTATTTATATTTTTTGAAAATGCGATATTTTTTCAGTATATTATAGTATACAAGTAATGTATTTTTACGTATTATTTCACGGAGATGCAGTCTAAAAAATTATTCTACACATTTTATTCTATATCGTGTAAAAGTATTCATTTTGTATATTTTTTATAAGTATATAATTTTGTGTAGAAAAATGTACTCGTATCTTGTAAAGCCAGCATAATATACAGTGTGGAAATTCAGTAAATCTGTCGATATCAATTCTTTTGGAAAAAATCTCGAAGGGACATAGCGAATTTGACTACAGCGAATATTTTCACATTTTCAGCCTATTTTCAGTTTCTTGTCATTTGTTTTTCATGTTATGACGTCATCGAAAATATAAATTGTATAATTCTGACAGTTGTAACTAATGCTTTTTGTTTTATACACCGATAACTAGATTCATTTTGCCAATTTAATTAATTTTTAATATTTGAACTTTAAGACTATTTTTCTCAATTTTTTTCAAACATATTGAAAATTTTATACGTTTGGAAACGGAATAAAAAGTACTACCAACACCAATAATAAAAACTATAGGTTGTCATTTGAAAAAAAAAAAGTCGATGACGTTATAACATGAAAAACAAATGACACAAGAAACTGAAAATAGGCTGAAAATATTCGCTGTAGTTAAAATTGCTATACAACTTCAAGATTTTTTCCAAAAAATTAATATCAACGGAATTATTGAATTTATTCCTTACTTAATTTCCACACTGTATGAAACACTCTGTATGTAGTATACATTGAAGGACTTAGAAACAGATTGTCAATTGTTTACATAGGTGGCTTGGCTGCCTTTGATACTTTGTCAAATGTTCTTGTTTGATTACATACACATGTGATGTTGTGTGTGTGTGTGTGTGTGTGTGTGTGTGTGTGTGTGTGTGTATGTGTGTGTATACATATGGACGTTTGTCGTGATTATATGGCCGTGGTCAGCTTGAATAGGATGCGGTTTTCATATATATGTATGTATGTAAATTTATGAGGTTTCGGAAACATTTGCTTCTAATTAGTTGTAGGGTAGGACATGATAAATATTTTAGTCAAATATTCATTTTATAAATATTACATTTATAGTCAGAGATGTCTCTCTCTCCATTTTGTAAAATTATAATCAAATTTTTCTATTTCAGTTATTTTATTTTTTATACTACTCTTTTTTGGTTAGTTCATTTGACACTTTTAGTTTTAACACCAATTGTTTGGATTGGTCAAATTTTTGTACTTATGCATAAAACTAATACTAAAACGGCAGTCGGAATGAGACTTTAAAAAAACAATGTAAATACATTTTAGTTTTATTAGCATCCAAAAATTGAAATTATTAATATTTTTTAACAATTTTTTTATTGTTTTCATAACCTTTACTAGCTACAAGTAGCATTACAACTAGGATGAGGCTATTTATACATACGGTATGTATAAATTAAATCAACCTAGTAACCTAACTTACCCTAAATAGCCAATTGCGTAAAAATACTGTATGTATTAATAGACAATTGCGTATACATACCGTATGTATAAATAGCCACTTTCTTACAACTATACTGAGGTTAGATTTGTGGTTTTTACTTTTAATTCAAAATTAAATGTATTATTGAATTGTAGATTTATGTTTTCTTATAGAAATAAAAATTTTAATAAAAAAAATTAATAGTAATACCGGTATAACTATTTTCAAATCTTTATATGAAATTAGTTAATATTTAGTTTAAAAATTAAACTAGATTTAAACTGAAATTTTTTAATAATTTTACAGTTACATGTATTCCAGAAATACACTATGAGTCTTAGCATGTACCAAGTTAGTCCCGCGACTAAGACTAATTTGGTACATGCTACGATCCTAAGTTTTTAAAGTAAAAAGTAAATAATTTTATACAAAACTTTGAAAATAGTTACTTATTTTTCAATAAATTTTTGTATTTCTATTAGAAAAACATAAGTTTACAGTTGAAAAAAACGATTACTTTTGAGTTAAAAGTAAAAACCTTGGACCTAAAGTAAAATATTTCTTAGTGTAAAACTAATTTTTGAGTTTTTATTTGAATACGCATTTAAAGCAAAATACGATGACAAACATTAGTATAAATTACACATGTTGTCTAGTTAAAAACAATTTAGCAATAACATGAAATAAATGTTTTTTTGTCAAGTTTGAAACATGAGTTTAGATATGATTCGTCGTATGGCAGTATCGGAATAACAACGCGAAGGACAAATAATATTTGCGATGTTTGTCAAAAGCATTGTATTCACTTCTAGTGTGTACATTTGTCCCTAATTCTATTATCCTGTTTAGTCCTTTAACATGAAGCGAACTTATGGACAGGACAAATATTGTTTCGTATTAATCCTTGCGCTTGTATTAGCGTTAAGATCGAATAGCTATTTGTTTAGGTTCGCTTTTTTATCTTCAGATTTACTCAAAATCTAGCTAGTATTTAAAAGTTTTATATAATAGTATAGTAATAAAAAACTATTTTATTATTATTTTTTTATTTATTTTTTTGTTTAAATTGACGTTATTATTTATTTTATAATTTTATATTTCTTTGTACTAAAAAATATACATGTATATATTTTGAATGATTTTGATGGTATACGTTTGCGTGGACGTCCGATGAGTAGTTGGAGTGGTATGATTCAGAGAGTGGCTTGCGTGAGCGAAAGTTTCCAAGTAGTAGGAATAAAAGAGCATGTATGAGAGGAATTATGAATTTGGATGAAGCGAAAGTTGCTTGTTTGTATAGGAATGTTTGGAAGCGACTGATTTCGGAATGATGATGGGAGTTTGTGCCACACCCTTTTGGGTACATGGCGTGATTGTGTATGTATGTATGTATTGTAAACAATGTAGTTTTTGGCTTTTATTGGTTTTTATTAAACCCTTACACTTAATAACTCAACTAACAACACATGGACTATTTTTTATAGGTTTTAAGATTAGGTTGTGTATAAATATTAATTAAAAATCGACGTTTCGACATGCTCTACGTATATCATCGTCAGGAAAAATTATACAAGTATATCAAAACGTCGATTTTTAATTAAAATTTATACGGAACTTAATCCTAAAGCCTTTTCATTTTTGCAATAATTCTTACAAAGATATAACTTTGGTTTATACCTTTCAAAGATATGCAAATATAGAAAATTTTAAAAGTCAGTGATATACAAACAATCGACGAAGCCAAAATCAGTGTTGTCAACAGAAACCGTAGACAAAAAAAATGATTCGAACTATTTAAAATGCGGTACGTTCGACTGATCACAATTTTTACGTTGTCCAAAAACGTGATAACAAATTTTACAAAGTACACTTTAAAATTGGACAATATAATTTATGAAATTAAATAATAAACGTTAACATATACACAAATTACGTGTAATTTTGTTATTGCTATATTTTTTTTGTTAAATGTTCTTTGGACTGGATATTTCATAATCAAATTAATGCCTCTAGATGTGAGCGAAACATGAAAATTTGTTAAATTCAATTTGGTTTTGTGTTTATTTTGAAAATTATTTTTTTAAAAAAACTATATAGATATAATATAACAGTACAGACCAATGAAATCTATATAAAATTATTTAAAGAAATATTAAAAAAATATTAAAAAAACGTAATTTAACGCAATTTTTTAATATATAGTTAATAATATAATAATATAATAAATAACAAGTTCCCGTAATTCTTAGGAGGAACATGGGGTTATATGCTCGAGAAGGTGAACATACAGTTTCTTTAACAATTTTTACGTGCCTTGTCAATGGTGTGGGTCGTTAGTCCACAGCCAAGCAAGGGACCTACAGCTTATAGTGGTTTTCAAACCACTCAGACCCAGCCGCTATCAGTTCAGTGGTTCAAAGTTTTGATACCAGAAATAATATTTAATACCAGGAACCTTTGGTATCCGAGCACAACACGCTACCACCACTGGCCTACGTCTGCCGGTCTGTCGGTTTTTTTTTATGTATAGAACTTAATCCTAAATCTTTTTATTTTTATATATTAGGTATATAGTTCTCAAAATATATATACATCGTAGTTTAAATGAAACACCCTATATATTATTTAATTATATTCTGTAAGTACATACATTCTGTTGACATGGTGTTTGCACATTGGAATTTGCGATATTTTGTACAATAATTTGCTTAAAACTTTCCACATTCTATTACGAAAACATTTAAATTTAGTTACAAAGTTTTTGCGATGTAATTTTTTTATTCACTAATTGATTACTTGAAAAAAAAATTGAAGATATTTTTTGCACTTGCTACAACTTTTTAAAGGAATTATTTTACAAAACAAACAAAATAATTTTCATGGATTATTGCATGGACAGTATTTGAATTTTCACGGTTAACAAAAAAAAAACAAACGTATTCTCGTAATATTTTTGTTATAGTTTTCTTTTGTTTCATTTGAATATAGCAGATGTTTAAACAAAAGCGTGTTGTATTAAGTGGATTTTGTTTCATAATCTGCTTTTTTGTGCTCCTATTTTTATATTTCGCTTTTGTTTCGGACCAGACTAGTAATTTCGGTACAATTTTTTATTTGTTCGGTTTTTTTATTCTATACAGGTCTATGAAGCATTCGTTTTGCATAAAGAATGCCAAGGACAAGATTGTATATAAGTATAAATTAATTTTAATATTTGTTAGCAATTTGCAAAACATTTTACATACATCCGCCAGGCGCTAGCTAGTATACGGTTGAATTCTTATTTTAATCGTCTAATTTTGTAACAGTTTGTTTTTTGCTTGTCATTGTAGTAAATTGTTTTAAATATAATTGAAGTTCGTGTTATTTATGTATAAATATTAGTAAAATTTTTTTAAAAATAAAACTGCTTTAGATTGTTGTTCTGTATTAATATTTATTAATAATCGACGTTCCAGTGCCTTCACACTGATTGATGTTATCTTTTTCTTTATAAATAAAATTTTGCTTCTTTTAATTACAAATTTATAATTGTCTAGTTACTTGTATTGTGTTACCTAATAACTTGTTTCTATGTTCTGTTTATTTACTATAAATGTCATTTGTATCAGTCTTCTTGATGAAGATGTACGTTGAGTTTGTTGAGTACATTGATTATTAATAAAAATTAATACAGAACTACAATCTAAAGGCGTTTTATTTTAATTTAATGAGTTTTAAAAGATTAAATTTGTTGAACAACTTTTATAACGAATTTAAAAAATAAACAAATTAAGTCGTAGTCTCGTAGTGTGTACGAACTTAATCGTGCGGCTAACTTGGTACATGCAACGACACATTGTTTATAATGAAATATAATTGACTTAATCGGGCTTCTAGTTTTTCAGAATTTGACAAACCACAAAATTAAATTAAATTGTAGTACTGTAAACGCAGTAAAAGGTTTTGTTCTTCATTCGTATTAAAATATTGATATTACGTTACTACTTTATGTAGATATTATGTACTATATTACTTATTCTGTTACTAATACAATATGTACATTATTATACTGCAGTTAGTTACTATACATATCATTGGTGGCAGTACCACATATGACTACAACGTCAAGTATATTTATTCTAACATCTCCAGCGGCTATATTGAAAATTATTAAGTCAAGTTCAGTTAATTGACACAATTGCATTGTTTATTTTCACTTGAATTTGAATTTGATTATTGAAAATGTATGAAGAAGTGCAAGAAATGCAATGTACACCGCTAGATTTGGCAGAACTTGTATATTCCACTAAAGAAACATTAATTTTCTCTAATCATATAACAAATAGAAATAATATATACTTACTATTTTACAACTGTTAGTAAAATTAAATAATAATACATTAAATAAGGTTACTTGGTATGTATTTTTAGTTTAGTTTAGTTTCGTTTGGAAGAAAAAATAGCATGTGTCATTCGGAGCCGAATGCTTTTTTATGGTTCTACCAGATTGCTTGGTATAGTACAATAAAAATTGCTTTCTGCTTCTTACAACATAATATAATTACAAACTAAATTCGAAATATAAGATATTTAAAATTTAAAGTATTATTTTCATCTTGGAATGTTTTAACAAATATTCAAATTCAATAATGTGAATGTAAAAAATTCTTCACCGATATTACATTATTAATATTATCATATTTAACTTTTACGATATACCTGTCACTTGGAAAATATTTTAAGGTTGTGGTAATCTGACCTTGAATGTTGGTAACTTTCTGTCGGATTTTTTAAACTGATGACTAGTTCTTTTAACCACAATACTAACGCAATAACTATAATTTTATTTTTTGAATAGATAAAATAATTACAAAAAAATTATATCAACAATACCATTGTTTCTTGTATAAATTATTATCAATTATAGCTCATGTTTTGATGAATATTATATTTAAAAAAATCTTTTAGAACTCATTATATTACAATAAAACAGCGTTAGATTATAGTTCTGTATTAATATTTATTAGTAATCGACGTTTCGCCGAATTCAACGTTCGTCTTCATCAGGAAAATATGTTGTTTCATTGTATCTTTTTCCATGATGAAGACGGACGTTGAGTTAGTCGAAACGTCGATTGTTAATAAATATTAATAGATATCTATAATCTAAAGTTGTTTTATTTTTGAATACCAAGTGTTGCTAGATGAAAGAATTTTCGGGAAAAATAGTGTAATTTTATAAACGCTGGTTAAATTTAGTTTGGAAGTAAATGTATTTATTCTGTAAATTTTTCTATTAAAAAAAGGGAATAAATTTAATCTAGTAGTATTAAAATATAGTTATTATTATTGATAATAATCTGATAGAAAATTGTGGAAATAACATTTGTTTTAAAGGATATTTAGTAAGAGAATAAAATTTACTTGAGAAATAAATTTATTTATTGTTTCTGAGATACGAAAATTAAAAAAATGCTATCAGAAAGTAATGAATACGTTCAGTAGTAACTATACTGTAAAATCGTAGCGGAATTCGCTCTGTTCATTTTATAATTCAGTTTTACTCATAACACTGTACAGTTTTTGCTAAATTTCGTATGCAGGGAAATCGTAACAGGCATTCTTATAAATGGTATTTTTCAATGAAATCTATAAAAAAATTTCTAGTCTGTGATCTATTTTGTTACATAACTAAATATTAATCACAAATTAATGGTATTATATCGATGAACTGCGTAATTAAAAATTTGCCGGCTATAGATTTTGTTCAAACCGAAATTTTAGACTAGACGTTACTCTGGTTTGTAAACTCATATGCTACAATTTAACTGTGCAAAAAAAATGCACTGAAAAAAATTACTATAAAATACTATTAATTTAAAAGTAAATATACTTTTGATTTGTAAAAATCAGATTTTTATAATATAAATAAATTATTTAGTAAAAATAAATAATAGTAAGTTACAGTATTACTATTTTGAAATCTTTTTCTAAATTATTTTACTATTCAATTTGGGAAGAAATTATATATATATATATATATATATATATATATATATATATATATATATATATATATATATATATATATATATATATATATAATTAACTTGAAAAATATTAATGTTTCAATTAAAATTTCGTATTCTCACTTCATTTATAGAAGTAATTTTTGCTAAAAGTACTTTTGACGTTTACTTAAAATTATTTATTAAACATTTTAAAATAGTTTATTTAAATTTTATGATACCATATATAAAAAAAAATTATTAAAAATACAAAAACTATTTACATTTTATGAAAAACAGAAGCAAAACGATATTTTGAAATTAATGATAAAAGCACTTAGTGAGGTGAAAATATACAGGGCCATTGTGTTTCCAAACCAAATAGTCAATAATTTCATAAAAAAAACTTCATTTTCATTAAAAAAAATAAAAATATTTACAGTATGAAAACCCAATTTTATACATCAAAAATATGTTTACTTTAAAATTGATAGTAAAAACGTTGGTTTTAAAGTAATGTGAGATGATAGCTAGATAAAAATGTTATGAGTTTAAGAAAAAAAAAAAAACAAAAAACAAAAACGAAAAATTCTGGCACATTTTGTACCCGATATGGAAGTTATATCAAATGAACATAAATTATTCATTTAAAGTTTATTAAACAGCAAAAAATTTATAGTTAAAAACATTACTCATAAACAAAGTGCTAAAGTTGGGAATACTTTTAATAATTACTTAAATTGGTTAATTTCTAAGCGCGCAGAATTTTACGCGCATAGCTGATAAGTGAAGTAACTGCGTTGTCATTTTATTTTTATTGTAGGCGGCTGGGAAACACATGTGTCCGTGTATGTCTAAAAAGTTTTGCGACTTTTTTTGAAAAAATTGGTGGTAATAAATATGCATAAATGTGATATGGTTATATTTTATAAAAATTGTTAAACAATACACATAATTCCAAAATTTGTTATTTAATGATCCGTTTAATTAAATAAAGAATTAAAGCGTAGGTTAGAACTTTCATTTTAATAAGCCGTTATTTTAATAAAAATCTTACAGATTACTCTTATAATGATTTACTTCAAGTTTAAAATCAGACGAAAAATTTGAAAATATTTTTTCTAAATTATTTAGACATTGTAACAATATACTATTTATCAAACGGCACATAGTACAAAAATAATTGTATTGTACAATAATTGTACATTTACAAGATACCCTCAAAAAAAATAAATAGTTAAAATGGTCGCCAGAGAATTACTTTAAAGAGTTGAAACACATAGTATTTTTATATTATTAAATTACTACAAAGCGAAAATAATTTTCATAGTTAAAATTTAGAAACTAATTAGTATTTGTTGATTAATTAGTTTATGTAGTGAAAAATAAAAATTTGTTAATTCTCCCCGAAAAATAGTATAATAGTTTTTTATATGTAGATACTGTCCTACAACGGAACTGTTATATATTTTAACAATATTTCGTTACTCTGTAAAAAATTGATGTAAATTTACATATTCTATGACTGTAATTTTTTTATAAAAATGTAATTTTACAGATATTATTAATTATATAAATTTAAACTACATTTTTTACAGTGAAAACTAAAAAAAAAATTGCCATTTTACATAAAAACTATGGTAAAAAAATTACTCCTACATATTATTTCATCAAAATTAATTTTTTTTTTTGTAAAAATAATATAATTTTGTAATTTTAAGTAAAATAATTAATTTACCATATTATATAAGTTTTTCTTACCGAAAAAGTAAGTAAACTTAATATTTTATATTTATTTTATGTAAAAATTTTCCTGTGACATTTGCAAATGTTTTTATGTAAAATCACCGAATTTTTTTTTACATTGTAGGAGAAAAATAATTTTTCCATTCGCCATTCGGTAATATTAATTATGAAATTTATTTAAAAATACAACCACAACGGTTTATAAAAACAAAGCACTATAAACGTACTATCAATGAACTGCAAAAATATTTTCCATAAGACTTAGACATACTTCATTATGCCCGTGTCCCACTGTAAAAATTTTTATAAAAACTTTTTATAAAAATTTTTATAAAAAGTTTTTATAAAAATTTTTATAAAAATTATTTTAAGGTATGTCCCACTGTCAATTTTTTTTATAAAAATTTTTATAAAAATTAATCAGCTGTTTGATGCAATACTGAAAAGTGAGGTTGATGTTGTGAGATTGGTGTTTAAAAGGTTGGTGCTTAAAACTTTAAAAACTTTTGAAAAAGTGTGCTATTTTATTATTTTTTATCATGGAAAGTTTAAATACAAACCAGAATTTACTAGTGAGTGCGATTATCATAGGTTTAATTGGATATGTTTTGGTTAGAAGTTTCGCGCGGCAATTCAAGTCCCTAGAAGTTTGACTGCCGTGCAAAATCCAATCAAATGCTTATTTTCGTCAAAATTATAGAAACTGTTCTAACATCCAATCAAATGCTTATTTTCGTCAAAATTATAGAAACGGTTCTATCTCAGAAGTTTTTATAAAAACATTTTACGTGACGTCATTAAAATAGAGACACCATAAAAATATTTTACCGTGACGTTATTTTTATAAAACTACGCGCTGTCACACTGTAAAAATTCTTTTTATAAAAATTTTTATAAAATTTTTATAAAAATTTTTACAGTGGGACACGGGTTTTATATATGAGTTTGTCAGGTGAGTGTTAAGAAGTTCCGTATATCGTACGAAAACGTACACCTAATATTGCACAATGCTACTTTCTCGTGGCGTAAACTATATTAAATATTTTCTTCAAAATTAATTGAAATCATTCCGGAATTTTTGTCGCCGTACTCTGAACATATAATGTTCATATCGTTTGTAAAACAACAGAGGCTAACAGCTGCTGCGCGATGCGTTTTTGTTTGATGACAAATGCTGGAATTGTCACTGCAAAATAATGAAGCAAGCACACATACACACACACATGACATTGACACGTATGAAGAGTATCACCATCTATATCTATACTTTAACACTTTCGTAGCGCTAAGTGACGATGTCATATCACTCTCACGTAATTTGAGTGTTTTGTTTTTTGTAAATTGGATGCCGTAGGAAAATGAAACAAGCGCGCGTGATATTTTAAGCAATTTGTTTTTGTTATTTGTTAGTTTTTTGTTCCTATTTGGTGTTTTTGCAAAATAAAAATACGGTGGAAAATGTATACGATGTGACAAGCGAGAGAAATTCAAATATACGACTGCTTTTACTTTAATGTTATTACAAAAGACGGTAATTTTTTAGAAAAATTGGTTTATGGTAAATATTTTACTGACGTTATTTACTACATTCTTTAAAATGAAATAAAAATTGGGTTAGGGGAATATATTACATTATTCTGTCATGAAAAATTTGAATTTCAGAACATTATGTTTATATTTATGATAGTGAACAATTATTTTAGAATTCATATTAAAATAAAAACTTTAGGTTATAATTCTGTTATATTTTAATTAAAATTTAACGTTTCGATACACTACACGTGTATAGATACAAATGACATAAATAATGTTTATTATTTATGCACTGACAAATTTTTTGCTTTAAATCCAAGGTTTTTACTTTTAAGTTAACATGTTTTTAAACTAGAAACTTATATTTTTCTAATAAATATAAAATGAAAATAACAGTAAGTAACCCATTATCAAAGCTTTGTATAAAATTATTTAATATTTAGTTTAAAAATAAAACTGAATTTGAACTGCAAATTATTAATAATTTTATAATTAAATTTTGGCTGGTGGCTGGTATTACGAGTTTGGTTTTTAGATGTTTTAATTCATTTGTTCTAGTAATGTTCTTATGGCAATTTCACACTCTTAAAACAAGTATTAGTTAAAACTAATACGGGCCTATGTTTCTAAACTAAATAGTAAATGATTTTATACAAAGTTTTTAAAATAGTTATATTGTTGAATTTATAGAATTTTCTGGGCTGGTATCTGGCACCTCTAGAAGATGGTGAGGTGTACAGATTGCGGAGCAGAAACTGTTATTCTGTCACTAAGCACTGAAGATGCCATCTACGATGTATGGCGAAATGTCTTCGACAAGAATAGATCGACCATAGCATACCAGCCCAGAAATTCAATGGATACCGGTCGTGAAAGTCATAATATAATTCGAAAATCATTGATCTTACATTATGTTATCACGTTTTATCTGATTTAATGATTATTAGTTCAAAATTCTCATATAGAGTTTTTCCCAAAAATTTTCACAAGTTGCTCAATCATTGAATCGGCTTATTTAGACTATGCATCAATGAGGCCAGTTAACCGTAGACACGTGTTTTGCTCTTTTGGAGCTCGTCAGTATGGTGTTACCGTCTGGCAGGCTTTAAGCAATAAATACCACCGACGCCATCTACATAATAATGCACTGAGCATTTATAATAAAAATAACATTGAACAAGAGTTCATAAGTTATGAACTTTTGTTCAATTTTATGATTATTAATTTATTATAATTACCTAGTTGAAACATCCTACATTTTTTTAAAATTAAAATATAAACATTTTTAATTCTTGTTTTTTTTTTCTTTAACAAACATAATAAAATAATAGTAAATGTCAAATATGACTAAAATTTATTTTAGTGTAAATAATATGTTATTTTGAGAAAATGTCTTCGTCACATCTTCTAGAAATCTGACATTTGAATAGGCAAATAATGTATGATAGATTATAAATATGTATGTGATATATCAAGCCGTACATATTTCTGTATCTATGAATTCTTAATAAACCTCAGATGTCAAAGTTCAAATAGATTTAACTCTAAAATCAGTTTGCATAATAATAGCAAAGTCACATCAGATGGAGCACGAAGTTTCATTTTTTAAGTTAATCATTTCAATATTTCTTTGCGAATGTAAAAACTTAAACGAATTATTTTAATATTCAAATTATAAAACGTATTTAAATATCAGAAAAGTTAAACGATAAATATGATAAAGTTTTTGAAATGCCAAATATAACATTGTTTAGTCATTTCAGAAGAGACTGTTATGTAAATAACTCGCTTATTTATAACTTTTTCAGAGATTATTGTGAATGAAATTAAATTGTTTCTATGTTTTGCTTGTTTATTATTTATGTCATTTATATATATTTTTGTTTCTGAAGATGATATACATAGAGTATATCGAAACGTTGATATTTAAATGAAATATATACAGAACTTAACTCCTAAAGCTTTATTATTTTCATAATCTAGTATTTTGTTACCAAGTAATTTGTTTCTTTGTTTTGTTTTTACGACATTTATATATATATATATATATATATATATATATATATATATATTCCTGATTATGATAGTAGAGTTTGTCGTAACGTCGAATTAAAATCATAAAGAACTTAATTCTAAAGCTGTTTTACTTTAATATATTTTAAACTCTATGAAAATATAAATTTGAAACTGTTATATTATTGGTTTATATTTTATAATAGAAGTTTAATAGAATACATGTAAGTGCTTTGAAAGCTCTATAATGTCAGATTGACGATGAGCTTTAAAGTATATATATATATTTGTTGTATAGAATTTTTTGTATATCTATAAAATTCTTGCGGATCATCTTATAGAAATATAAATGTTTACAAAACAATATTGTATTTTTAAAATATATTACTAGATAAAACCTACAACTTAGTAAAAAATCTTTCAGATGTCATTATATTAAAATAAAACTGCTTTAAGTTAAAGTTTTGTATTAATATTTATTTAAAATCGACGTATCGACGAAACTCAACCTTCATTAGGATAAAACATTACAATAATAACAGAACATAATAATAATAATATAATACATTTATTAAGATAGCTTGCGCTAATACAAAATACATAATATAATTAATAATAAAAATTTAAGATAATAAAAAAAACAAATACAAAAATAATCACATTTTTTTATACAACAATATTAAAGAAGATTTCATAATAATAACCATATAACCGACGAGAAAATGAAAAAAGAAAAACAATGTAACTAGAATTGATATATCATGCTTACAAACTAATGGTAATATGAGATCTTATTTTTTATCATCTAAATACATTTTCTTTGTCATTGCACAAAATGCTGCATACGTAGATGATTTAATACTATTCGGTAACAAATTGTATATCATTACTGCCTTGAACAGTAGCGAGTTTTGTGACTTTTTATAGTTTTTGTTATCTAATATAAAACAATCAGCGTTCCGTGTTGCATAATTAAGCGAATCACTAAAAGTTTTTAACAATTTATTAAAATATTTTGGCATCCGACTAATCTTAATTTTATGTATAAATACAATACATTTAAATTCCGTAAATTTATCCACTGGTAACCAGTCCAACTTCTTTAACATTACATTGATGCTATGATATCGATTATAACCTAGTATAATTCGCATTGCTCTGTTCTGAAGATGCTGTAACTTAATCATATTAGCATTGCTTGCCAGATATATAATTGTACTAGAAAAATGGAAATGTGGAAATATGATCGTATTGTAAACAGTTAACTTAACTTTTTTGAATTGTTTTTACATATATAGTTCACATGTTCATTAAATTTTAATTTATCGTCAACAATAAACCCAAGATATTTGATTTCAGACGCAATATCAATTTGATCATAATTAATGTTTAACTGAAAACTATTATTTAACCATTCATCCTTCACCGTTTTTTTCCCGATTAGCATGGCTTTAGTTTTATGATTTAAAAGGTTATCGAAAACTCAGTCTTTTGGGTTTGAAATTATTTATTCATTTGTTCTTTCAGGAGACTTCTTCAGGAGACTATTTTAAAAAACATAAATTTTACAAACATTGTATGTCAAAAAATTATAAATATAACCATAAATGGTACATTTACTTACATTACTGTGAAGATCAAAATCGTTGTTATTATAAACTATATAAAAACAAGTTTAATTATGCCACAACTATTATGATTATTACTTGTTTTATGTCAGTTTATTTATTTGTAGCCAATCTGATAAGTTTTTTAGTTCTTCATTTACTTTGATTTCAACATCTGCCTGGGTTTTGCCTGCATAATAAATAATAGTGTCATCAGCAAAGAGATGAAATTTACAATAAGATAGAGCTTTTTCTATATCATTGATGTACAATACAAATAAGAAATAAGTTACTCGGTAACAAATAAGTAACTATATCATAAATTTTATAGATTTTTAATTAATGGAAGTCAAATATTATTTAATTCAATGCCTTCACAGTTATCGGGGACACACTCAAAAACAAGGAATTGATTACTACGAAACGTTTGCACCCGTGGCAAGATATGAAACGATTCGCACACTACTTGCTGCAGCTGTTAACGAAGAGATGCATGTGCATCAAATGGATGTAGTCGCAGCTTATGTTCAAGGAGAACTTTACGATGAAGTCTACATGCAGCAGCCCGAGATGTTTGAAGTATATGATCAAGAAGACAAGGTATGCAAATTATTAAAACCACTTTACGGATTAAAACAATCTGGCCGAGAATGGTACAGGAAGCTTGATGCATATCTTACCGATAACGGTGGTGTTCGTACTGCAGCCGATCCCTGTGTTTATGTGTTCGGCGAAAACGAAAATCGAGTGATTGTAATAATTTATGTTGATGATCTAATACTGGCATCAAAAGATATCAGATCACTAGATTTTATTAAATCAAAAATTGAGTTCGACATTCAAGATGGTATGACTGAACTAGTTTAAATACGTAGATGAACTTTAATTAGTTTCTACCGCACATGTCGATAGAGGGAGTGTTAGAATATGAAATCGCGCATGTGTTGTTACCGGACACTAATTTACCTCAATATAGTTTGTAGTGTGCTACGACTGCAAATTGAATGTTGTGTGTTTTATGTTTTTATGTTGAACGTCGAACGTTGTATGTCGTTCTAATGTGTGTAATCTATTGTCTATACAATTAATAATTTATATTAATTCACTTAATTTGTAAATCACTATTACTTAAATAAAACGTATTCTGTCAATCTTATCTTTTTGTAAATTGCTTTCCTTATCAACCCGTTGCTAATATTGATTGGTCTAGCAATTATTAGTGTCTTCAAATTTTACATCACTAAGATGCGTTTCAATATCTTTATGATGTAAAATTTGAAGATAACATATGTAAATATATGTTTTATAGCGTTAGAGAAACAATAAGATATTGAAATGTATATATGAGGCTTTTCAATCTATAATAATAAACAGCGTGAATATATTATTAATATTGTATCATTTTACACACGTACATAAGAAATGGTTCGATACTTCTGTACTTCAAATACGAACTGTTAGCTACTGAATGTTCTATTTTCATTTTATTGTATTGATACATGTAAACTGTAAGGTTATATTTCTTTATTTGGTTGTTCATTCATGGTGATATTGAATCAAGATATACTGCAAATGATATTGAATGAATTTACTACGTAGAGATTGATGTGTTTGTGTTTGCACGACGTAGTAGATTGGATGTATTTAATTGTACGTTATTGATGTTAGAAACAGTGATTAAAATCATCTAATTGCGTAAATGATTTATTTAGATTTTCTGTTGATTTTCAACAATTCAACATTTTTAGATGAATTAAGTAAAGTAGTTTTGATTAAATATATAATCAGGCCAATTAACTACAGCAAAATTGTTAACTTAGCAATATTGTTAAATACGTGATATATTTCCAATATGTCATAGCAATTGACCTTGCATTTAACAATATTGTTAAGTTAACAATTTTGCTGTAGTTAATTGGTCGGAATATTAACAAATTATTAACAAAATAGTATAGAGAAATTTATTTAAAGTGTTTAACATATATAAAAAGTCTTTCAGTACTCATTATATATATTAAAATAAAACGGCTTTAGGTTAAAGTTTTGTATAAATATTTATTAATAATCGACTTAATCGACGAACTCAGCGTCCGTCTTTATTAGGAAAAATGATACAAATGATATTTATAATAAGTAAACAGAACATAGAAAATAAGTGACTATATCATAAAATTTATAGATTTTTATATAATGGAAGCCAAATTTTATTTAATTTAAAATTTATAAAAAACTTTATAATCTAGTTATGTACTTATTTGTTAACTAATAACTTGTTTTTATGTTTTGTTATTTACTATAAATGTTATTTGGATATTACATTCGTCGAGCAGGTCGATTATTAATAAATATTAATACAGAACTTTAACCTAAAGCCGTTTTATTTTAATCTAAAGTTTTTAGTTTAAATAATCTGGGCTTTGCAATAGTCGAAATTTTTAACTGTTTCCCTCTTGCTTCGCTCTGATATTTATACAATTGCTCCGATATTTGTTTTTCTTAATAAAACATTGTTTATAAAAAAAAAATAAAAATGAAACTTATAAAATTAATTTAAAAATAATTGTATTTCAAAAAAGTACTTAATTTTATGAAATGCATGGCAAAATTAAAAAAAATAAAACATGACAAAATCGATTTTTTCCAATTGCATATTGCTGAGAATGGAGCAGCCACTATTTCCACTCTTACTGCTCCATCGCTCTAAGGCATAATTTGTCAGATAATTCAAATGCAATTTTGTGATTAATTACAAATTGTATAGTAATGATTGGTGTACTGGCTTGAGTAATAAATAGCATTAATTATTAAGAAATTAGGTACAATATTTTTTCTTAGCTATATGTAGATTTTTCACATACAAACAAAAATTTGTTTTTTTTTATATATTTATTTATTACTTATTAAATGTTTTTATTACATAGTTTTGATCTTTAAACTTTGGCAAATATATATTGACTGACAAAGTTTTATAGCATTTTTTTATGATAATAAAATGTGTTTCATAACTGAATAAACTATAAAAAACTAATAATTCTAGTTTTTAGAAAAAAATTAATATTTATAAATGTAAATAATGCATTATTCAACAAGCATGTTATATATGATGACTGTAACTGACAAAGATGAAGTTTGCGACACGGAACGTAGTGGACTGCCGTAAATTATTTGAGTGAGTTAGAGCTATTATAACATGCGCGTATAATACTATAATATTATTATGCGTATAATAATATATTATTATTATTATTATAATGAAACTTTTGAAATATAAAATAAAATTAGGCATTTCGTTCGGTAGAAAGTTGCGAATATTATGTTGGCGCACATTAAACTGTAGCTAAGCGTACCCTCTAACCGCTGAATAAATAGATTTTACTGCGGTAATACTGTATGAGAGGTATTTTCATCATTTTCACATTTTTTTCAGAAAACAAAATCTTATATTTTAGCGAAAAAAATATTATTAATTTGTTCAAAGCTATCTACTATTTATATTTTTTTAATACAAGTAACACAAGTATTATAATACAAGTAATACAAGTAATATTTATACAAGTAACGTATTTCTCTACTCTCGCTCTCCACCTAAGCGTCTACTTAAATTTATATAAACGTCTTTATCTGTAATAGATTAATAATAAAATAAGCATTTTCCTGGTTCACCAAACAAAGACAAATTGAAAATTTACCAGATAACAAAATGATAAAATAAAAACCCGAGAACCGTCACCATTTTAGTACGTGCATCTAATACATATTCCAGTTCGAAATCTTGTTCCGTATAACCATTATCTACCGGGATTATCTTTAATCTATAAAAGGGAAGTCGCGGTTTCCGTAGTTATAGATTTCAATTTAAACTCTTACCTAACCTAAAAAAAAAGCGGTCGAAACGTTTTTCAACTCGACCATTTCGAATAGAGTATTTCTTCTTCCTTCCGTTTATTTTCCGGTTTTCTTCTCTCCTACTTCATCCGTCGCACTTATTTATATATATATATATATATATATATATATATATATATATATATATATATATAAGAATCGAACTGGCATCGCTTTGCGCCATCTTTGATGAGCCACTCGAAATGAATGAGAGGACTCGTGTGGGTAGAATGAAATACATCCGAAATAATATTGTGATGTAAAATTTTATTTCTGATTCTAGAATGTTTTGTTCGATAAGTTGTCTGTTGATGGGTTCCAGTGCCGAGTCGTAATACGCTGTTTAAAATTTATGATTTATAAATTGAATTTTAATTAATTTTTTCATCTATTTTTAGCAGAGTTTCAATATTATTGAAAATATTCGAACGAAATTTGGATACGAGTATCATTAAACTATATGCGTGCTAATACAATATTAGAATGGGATTTAAATAGTTTATTCTAGCATTGAAAATATACGTCTATGTGGACGTCCGATGAGTAGATGGAATAGTATGATTGTGTAAGTGAATGTTTCCAAGTAGTAGGAATAAAAGAGCATGGCATGAGAGGTATTATGAAGTCCTGTTATTTACTTTGTTGGTAACGAAATATAGATAAAATAAAATGGCTTTAGGTGAATGCACTAATTTAAATAAAATTTAGCTTCCATTAATTAAAATTTTATAAAAATTTTATGATCTACTTACTTATTTGTTACCTAGTAACTTGTTTCTGTGTTCTGTTATTTACTGTAAATGTCATTTGTATCAGTTTTCCTGATGAAGATAGACGTTGAATTCGTCGAACCGTCGATTATAAATAAATATTAATACAGAACTTAAACCTAAAGCCATTTAATTTTATATAATAAGTTCTGAAAGATTTTTTACTATGTTAAAATATAGTTCTCTAACAAGATTTTATAAAATTATGAATATTTTTAAGAAAGTGACTATTTATACATACGGTATGTATACGCAATTGACTATTTATACAGGGTGTAACAGAATAACTATTCCTAATTTTAACTGGAGTATCCTGGGCTCAGAATATGAAGATTTAATGCAAATCACTGAGATAAAATGTGGCTCCTTACTGAGCTACAGGGTGTTTTATATAAAAATTTAAAAACGATTTTTACCCAGTACTTTAAAACTATTTGACGTATCCTTATCATACTTGGCAGGAATTGTAGGTATCATACACCATACTAAATTATGTTAAATAAAAGTTTCTGGCTACTGCCAGTGGCGTACAACAGGGGCAAGTGAGAGGTTGATCCTTCCTAAATTCTACGCCACTGGCGGAATTGTCATTTTAGCACAATTTTTCGATTCTCCAATATTTGCTGTGTAAAAAACATACTCTTCCTTTGTAACGATAAAGTCACTGTTTTTCGAGATATTTAAAGTTAAACATAAGCTGCACCCTTGGGATTTTTTCAAAATTTGCTCAAAAAATCTGAAAAAATTCATTAAAATAGAGAAAAAAATTAGCTACATAATATCTAAGTAACTTTTTCTCTAACTCATTCTGGTTTGGCTGGACAAATTATTGAAAATTAATATTTTTTGCATTTTATTTTTTTTATTTTCAATAATTTTTACAGCTAAATCAGAATGAGTTAGAAAAAAAAGTTACTTAGTTATTATGTAGCTAATTTTTTTCTCTATTTTACTGAATTTTTTCAGATTTTTTTGAGCAAATTTTGAAAAAATCCTAAGGGTGCAGCTTATGTTTAACTTTAAATATCTCGAAAAACAGTGACTTTATCGTTACAAAGGAAGAGTATGTTTTTTACACAGCAAGTATTGGAGAATCGAAAAATTGTGCTAAAATGACAATTCCGCCAGTGGCGTAGAATTTAGGAAGGATCAACCTCTCACTTGCCCCTGTTGTACGCCACTGGCAGTAGCCAGAAACTTTTATTTAACATAATTTAGTATGGTGTACGGTACCTACATTTCCTGCCAAGTATGATAAGGATACGTCAAATAGTTTTAAAGTACTGGGTAAAAATCGTTTTTAAATTTTTATATAAAACACCCTGTAGCTCAGTAAGGAGCCACATTTTATCTCAGTGATTTGCATTAAATCTTCATATTCTGAGCCCAGGATACTCCAGTTAAAATTAGGAATAGTTATTCTGTTACACCCTGTATATACAGTATTGTATTTTTACGCAATTGGCTATTTAGGGTAGGTTAAATAGGTAGGTTAAATAGGTAGGTTAAATAGCCAATTGCGTATACATACCGTATGTATAAATAGCCTCATCCTATTTTTAATATGGTATCGACTTTTGCAACACACTGTACAATAATGTTTTGAAAAAATTGTCGTTCATTGTTATTGAAGTTATCGATCAGTGAATGATGATTTTCAAGTATTTTTTTCGTTGAAAAATACATTAAAAAACAATAAAGCATGATTTATCAGTTAATAAATAACGCATATAATCGCACTTGTGAGTCCCCAGTAGCACGCCTATGGCAAACGATGCGTGCTGAACAGTCAATTATCTCGAGACACTGACAAATGATTGTCTAGGCGTCAGCGAAACGCTATGATTCTTCACTTGGTACACAGAACAAGTATATATATATATATATATATATATATATATATATATATATATATATGTATATGTATATGTTTCATATCATATAACAACATACTACTGTTGTGTATCGGTTGTATATCTAAACATCGCATATATGGAGTATATATTACAAGTTAGTCGTGTTAACTTGTAATTAGGTTTTTATTTATGTTACTTCATCACATCGGATCTGTGTTCGGCCACTCTTTGAACTTCGTATGAGTATCAAAGAGGAGAATTTTAATTTCTTGGAACTTGGAAACGAATGTAACTGTTATGGTTAGATTAAATAAGAAATTCTTGAGAAGTATTGTACAACATACATATGGGCATATGAACATATGTTGAAGCATATTATATTTTCTATTATTTATACTTTATTATAGTTATAGTTATAGTTATAGTTATAGTTATAGTTATAGTTATAGTTATAGTTATAGTTATAGTTATAGTTATAGTTATAGTTATAGTTATAGTTATAGTTATAGTTATAGTTATAGTTATAGTTATAGTTATAGTTATAGTTATAGTTATAGTTATAGTTATAGTTATAGTTATAGTTATAGTTATATAGTTATATAGTTATATAGTTATATAGTTATATAGTTATATAGTTATATAGTTATATAGTTATATAGTTATATAGTTATATAGTTATATAGTTATATAGTTATATAGTTATATAGTTATATAGTTATATAGTTATATAGTTATATAGTTATATAGTTATATAGTTATATAGTTATATAGTTATATAGTTATATAGTTATATAGTTATATAGTTATATAGTTATATAGTTATATAGTTATATAGTTATATAGTTATATAGTTATATAGTTATATAGTTATATAGTTATATAGTTATATAGTTATATAGTTATATAGTTATATAGTTATATAGTTATATAGTTATATAGTTATAGTTATATAGTTATAGTTATATAGTTATAGTTATAGTTATAGTATAATGAACGCTTTGCTATGGGATTCACTACTTTAAACCCATTTTAATTTAATTGCAGTTCTTGCGTCAATTTTTATCGTTTAGATAATAAAATCTTCCTCTAAAAACGAATCAACTATCAATAAAACTTCCATCAAAATCTGTTTCGTGGATATCAAGTTATAAGCATACAGAGTTTTTGATCATTTACAGCGTTCGCCTGCGGCTCACGCTGCATTGTCTTATAGGAAAATTTTCCTTAAAGATCGCTTTAATTAATAATAAAACTACCATTAAAATCTGTTTATAAGCGAATAAAGTTTTTGTCTGCTACTCACGCAGACTTATCCCCATTTTTGAATTTTTTCCATCATTGTGGTAGTATTACACAGCTCTGTATTAAATTTAAATTTTATAACTCACTTCCAAGTTGCATTTCAAAACTAGACAAACATACTTACATACAGTCAAACCTGTTTTTGTGCGGTAGATAGGGACCGTATAAAAAAAACCGCACAAAAAATATTGGGAAATTTCAAAAATATTTATAACAAATAATAAGTTTTTACAACATATTAGAGAAATTTTTTTTTATGCGCATCAAAAAAGTCGCACTTATAAAATATGTAAAAAAATTATGAAATATGTAGTGGGAAAATGTTTAAAACAAAATAAATAATTAAATTACACATTTACCTTTAATCTCACTATAAAATTACAGTCAAATCTCGTTTTGTGCGGAAAATGGGACCGAATAAAAAAATTGTGAAATTTCATAAATACTTATAACTTAAATACTCATACCGCATAAAAAAAATCGCACAAATGTAGTCGCACAAAAAAAAATCACATAACAAAGCAGGTTTGACTGTATTTAAATTGTGCTTTATATGTACATATAAGTAGATAAAAAATTGAAACTTGTAAATATGATAAATCAAATATTTAGGAAGAAATTAAAATAAACCTTAGGTCGGTTTTATAAACATTAAAGTAAATTATAAAGTAACAAATTTATAACTAAATTTAATGAACAAGTAAAATTATTTCGTTATAAAGAGAATTTTAAAATAAATGAGTATTGACAGATTTACCGTCTGATAATTTTGGCATTTGTCAAAATAACTTTCAAAATCATGATAGAGACAAAAACTACACCGAATCTGACAAAGAGAATTTCAAATTTATAGATAGTTCAGTTTTGCCCATATATAGGTGGCTCAAAAGTCACTAGACCATTGAAATAACTTTTTTATTTATTAATAATTCAAAAACAAAATGAAATTAATTAATTGTATAAAGTTATTCGAACTTTAAATGATATAGCGACTTCTGGACTACCTGTACATTTAACTGTTTTAATTCAAAATCAAAAAGCTTTAAGATTTAAGTTCTGTATATATTTTTATTTAAATAACGAAGTTTCGATACACAGAACTTAATCCTATAGCTTTCTTATTTTAATATATCTGACTTTAAGTTAATAAAAAAGCATTATTTGTATAGCATCAACAAATAATTTTGCCATTAGATGTTTCAAAAGTTGACAAAAAACGCATCGTTTTACTGAGAGCAATAATAATTATGCAAGTACAATTTGAAAACGATGTTTTTTTTTGCCAGTTTAAATTTAACTTTAGTTAAAATATTTTTTTATGAAACTGATCAAAAGATATATAAATATAAATAAAAAATAAATTATCAGACAATTTTTTTCTTCTATTTAATTGAATTGAAGATTAGGTACTGTAACGCGGCAATTTAACATTATTTGATTTTTTGCAAATTTCTAAACGAAGAATTTACATTTACTACTTTACTTTTGGCTATGATCGTCTAAATAAGGACCCGACGTTATGTTAAAATACTAGTAACTCAAATTCTAAGGAGTCGTGAAATGGTGAAGTATCGGAACTTAAAGTTATCTAAAATAAAAGTCAAAAATAAACCTGAACTTTGAAGTCCATTTATTTGTCAATGTTGTACATTAAATACTTTAGGTATTAGTTATAATAAACACATGTGTATTTTATTTATGAGATGTAAACATTTTATTATTGAATGGTATAAAATATGTAATTTTAGGCGGGGGCCACAGTGTCGACGGTTGATCTGGTGGCGGAACATGTAACAGAAAACAACGAAATAAGTAACGTTATCATGTCATAAGTATAGTGTGTCGTGTCTGTGTGTGTATGAACCTTTCATCGCACAATCGCCGGCGCTCGTCTACATTTGACGTCGCAGGCCGACCGTATGGTGATTAGCCAGTGTCTAAATGTGCTTCTCTTCACACAATCGCCGGCGCTCGCCTATTTGACGTCGCAGGCCGACTATATGTCAATTAGCCAGTGTGTAAATGTGCCGTTCTTCACACAATCGCCGGCGCTCGCCTATTTGGACGTCGCAAGCCGACTGTATGTCAATTAGCCAGTGTGTAAATGTGCCGTTCTCCACCCAATCGCGGCGCTCGCCACTCTGGACGTCGCAAGCCGACTGTATGTCGATTAGCCAGTGTATAAATATACCTCTCTTCACACAATCGCCGGCGCTCGCCACTCTGGACGTCGCAAGCCGACTGTATGTCAATTAGTCAGTGTATAATGTACCGCTCTTCACACAATCGCCGGCGCTCGCCACCCTGGACGTCGCAAGCCGACTGTATGTCGATTGGCCAGTGTATAAATGTATCGTTCTCCACACAATCGCCGGCGCTCGCCTATTTGGACGTCGCAAGCCGACTGTATGTCAATTAGTCAGTGTGTAAATGTGCCGTTCTCCACACAATCGCCGGCGCTCGCCACTCTGGACGTCGCAAGCCGACTGTATGTCGATTAGCCAGTGTATAAATATACCTCTCTTCACACAATCGCCGGCGCTCGCCACTCTGGACGTCGCAAGCCGACTGTATGTCGATTGGCCAGTGTATAAATGTATCGTTCTCCACACAATCGCCGGCGCTCGTCTACATTTGGACGTCGCAGGCCGACTGTATGTCGATTATCCAGTGTGTAAATGTAGGTGTATGTGTACTAGGGATTCCAATCCTAAAATCAGAATCAGAATCCTCGAGCCAGCCCGCGGTTAGCTCTTATAAAGGCCGCAAGCTCCCCACTTCTTCATACATGCGAAGGAACATCGCCAAATATGGTCACAAAACAGAATGCTCCGTTCCTATTGGCTGAAACGTTCGGCCCGGGAACTGCTAGAGGGGGAAGTATGCCCCGGACGAAACACTGCGTATCTCTAAATAGTGACAAAATAACTTATTAAACACTCGTTAACTAAAAAAAACATTACATCTCAATTTAATTATCATAGTTGTATTCCTCAGAATTTCCTGATTAATTTAATACTAAACAACATATATTTATTTAATGCACTAACAGAGTTAACATAATTTCTACATTGTATTCATTCAAATTGTTCACAAAAGAATAATATTATAACATAAAGAAATATTCAATAATAAAATGAATAGACAAAACATTTATCTATTGTTATAATTACAAAGCGCAAATGCGCACATATACATCAAAGCTAAAAGATAAGACAAATACATAAACAATTAGACTCCACACAGCGAGGAATTTGGATGACAGCTGCAAGTGCGTTAACTATTCTCAGCGCCGGATTAATTGCATTTTTCTAATACGGAAGAAATTATACAATCTTTACTCATAAACACATGCAGATATAATACAAGACTAATATTGTAAGCTACGGTTTAATAATTATAACATAAGTAAATACTACTTGTTGAAAAGAAGAAAAAAACTAAAAAATTCTCCGCCAGGGTTGTTCCCGTTTCAATCACCCCCTTGTTATTTACTGAAATACATTTGAAAGTGAATAACAATTCCCAATTGGTGAAATAAAGCCCGTGACTGAAAATTAAACATGTTAATTACTAATTAATCTCGTTCGTATTATCTGTAACGTAATGATACAAAAATTAATGTTAATGTAATTAGCATCCTACACCCCCGGGCACTAAGATTTTCCAGCTCCCCTTATCTCCAAATATCTGCAACAAAATAGAAACATTGGCGGTTCCACCATAGTACTGCTCTACGTCGATTTCCTATACATTTCTTTAAGTTCCGATAACACTCCACTTCAGCTTCAAAAAACTCCACATTCTGGTCGTAGGCACCAATTGTAACGCGGCAATTTAACATTATTTGATTTTTTGCAAATTTCTAAACGAAGAATTTACATTTACTACTTTACTTTTGGCTATGATCGTCTAAATAAGGACCCGACGTTATGTTAAAATACTAGTAACTCAAATTCTAAGGAGTCGTGAAATGGTGAAGTATCGGAACTTAAAGTTATCTAAAATAAAAGTCAAAAATAAACCTGAACTTTGAAGTCCATTTATTTGTCAATGTTGTACATTAAATACTTTAGGTATTAGTTATAATAAACACATGTGTATTTTATTTATGAGATGTAAACATTTTATTATTGAATGGTATAAAATATGTAATTTTAGGCGGGGGCCACAGTGTCGACGGTTGATCTGGTGGCGGAACATGTAACAGAAAACAACGAAATAAGTAACGTTATCATGTCATAAGTATAGTGTGTCGTGTCTGTGTGTGTATGAACCTTTCATCGCACAATCGCCGGCGCTCGTCTACATTTGACGTCGCAGGCCGACCGTATGGTGATTAGCCAGTGTCTAAATGTGCTTCTCTTCACACAATCGCCGGCGCTCGCCTATTTGACGTCGCAGGCCGACTATATGTCAATTAGCCAGTGTGTAAATGTGCCGTTCTTCACACAATCGCCGGCGCTCGCCTATTTGGACGTCGCAAGCCGACTGTATGTCAATTAGCCAGTGTGTAAATGTGCCGTTCTCCACCCAATCGCCGGCGCTCGCCACTCTGGACGTCGCAAGCCGACTGTATGTCGATTAGCCAGTGTATAAATATACCTCTCTTCACACAATCGCCGGCGCTCGCCACTCTGGACGTCGCAAGCCGACTGTATGTCAATTAGTCAGTGTATAATGTACCGCTCTTCACACAATCGCCGGCGCTCGCCACCCTGGACGTCGCAAGCCGACTGTATGTCGATTGGCCAGTGTATAAATGTATCGTTCTCCACACAATCGCCGGCGCTCGCCTATTTGGACGTCGCAAGCCGACTGTATGTCAATTAGTCAGTGTGTAAATGTGCCGTTCTCCACACAATCGCCGGCGCTCGCCACTCTGGACGTCGCAAGCCGACTGTATGTCGATTAGCCAGTGTATAAATATACCTCTCTTCACACAATCGCCGGCGCTCGCCACTCTGGACGTCGCAAGCCGACTGTATGTCGATTGGCCAGTGTATAAATGTATCGTTCTCCACACAATCGCCGGCGCTCGTCTACATTTGGACGTCGCAGGCCGACTGTATGTCGATTATCCAGTGTGTAAATGTAGGTGTATGTGTACTAGGGATTCCAATCCTAAAATCAGAATCAGAATCCTCGAGCCAGCCCGCGGTTAGCTCTTATAAAGGCCGCAAGCTCCCCACTTCTTCATACATGCGAAGGAACATCGCCAAATATGGTCACAAAACAGAATGCTCCGTTCCTATTGGCTGAAACGTTCGGCCCGGGAACTGCTAGAGGGGGAAGTATGCCCCGGACGAAACACTGCGTATCTCTAAATAGTGACAAAATAACTTATTAAACACTCGTTAACTAAAAAAAACATTACATCTCAATTTAATTATCATAGTTGTATTCCTCAGAATTTCCTGATTAATTTAATACTAAACAACATATATTTATTTAATGCACTAACAGAGTTAACATAATTTCTACATTGTATTCATTCAAATTGTTCACAAAAGAATAATATTATAACATAAAGAAATATTCAATAATAAAATGAATAGACAAAACATTTATCTATTGTCATAATTACAAAGCGCAAATGCGCACATATACATCAAAGCTAAAAGATAAGACAAATACATAAACAATTAGACTCCACACAGCGAGGAATTTGGATGACAGCTGCAAGTGCGTTAACTATTCTCAGCGCCGGATTAATTGCATTTTTCTAATACGGAAGAAATTATACAATCTTTACTCATAAACACATGCAGATATAATACAAGACTAATATTGTAAGCTACGGTTTAATAATTATAACATAAGTAAATACTACTTGTTGAAAAGAAGAAAAAAACTAAAAAATTCTCCGCCAGGGTTGTTCCCGTTTCAGTACAGTGTTATATAAAATATCTGTAATTAAATATTTTGTTTGGTATTTCTGGAAATTTCCGTCTATAGTATAAAGGTTCAGATAAATTTAATTTTTACTTTAAACTGTCTGTATACTATACATAACGATTGAGTATGAGTGATTTGAATGAGTTCAAAGCCCGACAAATAGCTACAACATGATATAGGGGTTTCCTAAAATAAATTCTTATAGGTATTACCCGCATAAATGAAATTTCTATTAGCACTAGAACAGATTTAGAATATAAAATTTTTCTTTATAAAATTACATTTGTAAGTTAGTTTATAGAGATATGTTATATCTCTTTATTATGTATTTTTTTAATACATAATTTTGTAATGCAGAGTAATATATTACACTAATAATTTGTGCTGGGAAGCGAATCTGGATAATTTTAGATCCAGATTCAAAATTATCATAATTAGATTTTTGAATATCCGGATCTTGGATCAGAATTCCAGATCCAGATTTCAGGTTTGATTCTGTTCAAATCCATATATTTTTATATAGATGATGAAAAGAGTTTGTGCCACACCTTTTTGGGTACATGGCGTGATTGTGTATGTATGTATGTATGTAGATTTTTTAATATATCTATATAAGCAAGCTGTATTATTGAAATAAGTGTAGGGGGAAGTTATGAAAGATCTATTTTCTCTTTAAAATATCATGTATTTCAAGAAATATTACATTTAGCACATAAAGCATTTTACAAGCTGTATTATTTCATCGAAATGTGAAATCCGGATATCCGTATCCAATTTCTTCAAATATTAACAATACTACTAATAATGGTACAAATTTAATTGCCCTCAAAATTTTTTTTCTTTTACTATAAAATTTTGAACAGTATATCAACTGACCTATACGGCTGTCCGTCTATTGTACTATACTCTACCATAATTGCTAATAAAATCATTAATAGTAAGCAATTACAATTGTCAATTCATTGACAATAAATTAGCAATAACCTATTTACTAGCAACATTTAACAGTATTGTTAATTTAATTGTGATATATATGTTTGTAGATAATCTGCACTAGATTTTCAAAACGATTTCATTTAGTTTAGAGGCAATTGTATAGCCGATTCTGGATACTTAATCAAATTACTTATGGTCTGTTAAACTGTTTCCGATAACTTGACTAAAGCTACTTGAACATGTGAACAATTATTATTCGATACTTACGTTTAACGATTTCAATCAATTATTTTCAAGTGCATAAAGGACATAAGATATTTTTCAACAGTAAACTAAATTATCTTATGAACTTAAACGGATTTTCAATTTACATCATGACGTTCTGATAGAAATTGTTTGTTAATTTTTCTTAAAAATTTGTTTTAATGTCTAAATTTTGTGATTATTTATTTTTTCGTTTATTTATGGAAAATATAATATACAAAGAATTCTTTAATAATAGAATTTTATGGATGCACTGTTCGAAAAAATTACTTGCATTGAATTTAATTCTAGTGTCATAATTATTATTGCTGTCAATAAGAAAATGCTTCTTTTGTCAACTTTTCAAACTACTAATGGCAAAATTATCAATTATCAGTTGTTGCTAATAAAACAATGCTTTTTTGCCAGCTCATAGTCAACATTAACTAAAGTATTTATTATGAAATCAATCGTAAATAGGTAAATTAAAAAAGCACTTTTTTACTCAAAAAAAGTGTAAAAAATGTAAATACTTTTTGAAGCAATTAAAAACTGACTATTTACATCGGATAACAATAACTTTTATATTAGTAAAGACTAACAACAATATATCAGAAAAATATATTCGTGGATGTATTTTAATTTAAAGTTTTCTTTCTATCGTTTTTTGTTTTAATTTATTCCAACATTTTCTCCAGTTTTCTTTCACCCTATACGCTATGCAAACTTCTTAAAATTATTCTTTGTTGAAAATCAATTAAAAGAAATTCAAAAGCAGTATCCGTATTCTGGTAAAAAATGCGATTAAGTTCTTAAAAAATATTTCCGTAGAAAAAATGTTATATACCTAAAAATATAAAAATAATAATAAGTTTGTTTCAAGAGTTTTTTTTCCTAATTAGGTTCGCAATTTGGAGGTATTAATGATTAAGGTTAGTTAAATGAGTTTTAAAATATAGAGGAAAGACTAATGATTTGAAAAATTTAACAACAAATTTCTGACTACCACTATTATTAAATATTAATTATTACACATAGTAATTATAGCTGAGCTGTATTATTTTCTGAGATGCATTGAAGCCAATAATAGTACGTAGTTTAAAATTAAGGGCTTGAATTAAAAACTTAATATATTGATTATATTATATTTTATTGATAAAACTATTATAGTAATTAATACATTTAAATATAATAGTTTCGAATATGCTATTTTTGACAGCACCCGCGGATAATTAGCAAATTGAAAATGGAGTAATTAGGTAAATGAGTAGATAATATTATGTCTTACTCATACGTACACTGTAAAATTTTTTTATGTAATTTTACCTACAAAGTATGAGACACTATGATGCCCAGCATTTGTAGGTATTATTACCGAACAGCTGTAATTTTACATAATTGTTTAAAAATACATAATGTCGGTACTTTTACAAACGTTGTGTAATATGATATTACCAACGGTATGTAAAAATACATATGTATGTAATATTACAGTTTTTTAGTAAAATCTCTTTTAGTAAATTTACAGAACTTCAGTAAATTTGCTGTCGGGAATTTTCCATAAATAGGTAATATTTATTTAGTTCTGTAATATTATTGTTGGTAAAATTACATACATTTGTAAATTTACATAAAGGATGTATTTTCAAATGAAGCAGGAATTAATAAACATTGAATAATAATAACATATATAGTTTATTAGCAAAAAAAAAATGCTATATACAAAAAACAAAAAATATACGTATAGTTTACAAAATTTGTATAGTAATATATGTGTTATATAATATGAATTATTTATCGTAACATTATAAAAAAAAATATATAAAATGAATTAAAAAAAAAAACATTCAATCATTTAAATCTCTGAACAAAAATATTGTTATTCTTACGAATAATTATTCAGCTTTCTAATTAAGGTTAGTACCCTGTTCAAGACAGACATCGTTTTCATTCCTGACGAAGATTTCGATCCTTCTTCTGGATAAAGTTATCTACAAATAAAAAACGCTACGTTAATTATTTTAATATAAATAAACTGCTATGTATCTTTCTAAAAATATTTAATTATTAAATTATAAACAATTTACTTACATTTTCTTGGTAAATGTTGCAGACGCCTGGAATTTGCAATAACCTACACAAAAACACAAATATATTATTAGTATTCATTAGTAAAAATCATAAACCTTATATAAATATAAATATTATACGTACTTTATGTGAACTGATTTATTAATTATACCGGTGATTTCAACTATAATATGCATGCTTACATCTACACTTCTTCACTGCTACAAATAAACTAACATTAAACTAAAGTAATGCACATTCTGGGTGGGCTAAACAGACAGGATTCAACTAGTAGCTTATCACTGTTCCGATTGGCTAGCGTCATATTAAAGGAATGTTTTTACCAAATTATTCTGTAAAATTTCGGAACCCTTTTAAAAGTTGCATGTAAATTTAAAATTGCGTTTTTAAACTGCCGTTTTTATATTGTAATACAGAAAAATTATAAACTTTTATATTTAAAATTTTATATTTTATAAAAACCTTATAGGTACGTTTATATGCAATATAAATTATAATACAAAATATGCATAATGTTTATATTGTAAAAAAATATTCTATAGAATAATCGATAATCGATAATTAAAATAATAACTTCAATATTGCACCCATACAATGGAGATTAATCTCAGAAGAATTAATAAGAACATTAATAATTACACTTAAAATATTTTATTAGCATTATTACATAAAATATGTACTAACAATAAGTCTCATTATACTGATGTATTATTACAGATATTAATATGCAAACTGTAATTTTACATAATATAGGAAGTTTTACCAACAATATGTAATTCTACATTAAGTATGTGATGCAATTTGCAGAAAGTAAGTAATTTTACATACATATTAAGTCATTTTTACTTACTTTATGTAATTATTATGAATTTTTTAAATATTACAGAATTTTGAGGTAGAAATACAGAATAATGTAAGAATTACAGAATTTTGAGGTGAAAATACGGAATAATTATAGTAAAATGAAATTACCGAATTTTTTTAGTAAAATTTTACTAGTATTTTTCTGTAATTTTCCTTTTTTTTTTTACAGTGTACACTAAAATATTATCATATTTTATTAAAGTACGAGGGATTGTACTTGATAGTACCATATTTATACATCCAACTAAATAACATGGTACGTATTGTAACACAGGCGTAAACTTTTTGAATTAATCCCGAATTTACAAACAAACTTACGAACGCATAAACGCTACACATGCAAATACGTGTTTTCATTAAGTTGATATACCGAGTGATTTAAAATGAGGTTTAGTTTGTAACTATTTGTTTAAAATAATAGGTGGTCGTATCGGTGTATAGTCTGTAGGAGATTTATCTAAAATATGAATTGTTTTATTTAAAAAAAAAAAATAGATTAAAATAAAATTGCTTTAGATTAAAGTTCTGTATTAATATTTATTTAAAATCGACGTTTCGACGAAACTCAACGTCCGTCTTCATCAAGATAAATGATAAATGATTTGTACAGAACTTTAACCTAAAAAAAATTTTATTTGAATATAATGAGTACTGATTTTTTACTATATTAAAAAATAGATAATTTTTTTTTGTCTTCTACTCAAATTAGTTGAAATATCCAATGTTGGTTGCAATCAGTAAAGTTTACTGTTTTAAGGCTAAATATTGAAAGATTATATAAAATCAATGTTCTAACATGTTTTGTTTATTTAAAATGTATTACAGTATTTTTATGAAAAAATAGGAAAAATAGACAACACTATATTGATTAATTTTATAACAGGACTTAATATTAAACTGGCCAGGCTTCAAATTAATTTATTTTAAATCCATTATAGAACAAAAAACATGCATAGAAATTTCTATTCATCTGATAAGAAAAATGCTTAAACTATTTTATATACTGTTTTTAAATTTATTTTATATTAATAAACCTTGAACAAATAAATGTTCATATTGTCATTGTGAAATTCAATATAATAATACTCAAAAATATTGAGATTTTATATTTTTTCTAAAATTTCATAAGTTACTCAGTCATTGAATCGGCTTGTTAGGATATGCATCAATGACTGGCCAGTTTAACCGTAGACACGTGTTTCGACCTATAGAGTCTCATCAGTACGGTTTTATATTTTTGTTTTTTTCGTTTATGGAATGATATGATTGAGAGAGTGACTAGCGTGAGCAAAAGTTTACAAATAGTAGGAATAGAAGAGTATGTATGAGATAGGTTAGATGAACGTGGATGAAGCTACACTGTAAAAAAAAATTCGATAATTTTACATAAAAACCTGGGTCAAGAGATTTACACTAGTTTAGTATGTAAATATATAGATATCACAGGAAAATTTTTACATTATATAAATATAAAATACTTATATTTTATGTAAGTTTACTTCTTTTTTTGATAAAAAAAAACATATATAATATGGTAAATTAATTATTTTACTTAAAATTACAAAATTATATTATTTTTACAGAAAAGGTATCGTTTTGTTGAAATAATATGTAATTTTTTTACTAGGTTTTTATGTAAAATGGCAACTTTGGAGGAAACTAATTTCGGGAGAGTATGGTAAGAGTTTGTACCACACAGTTTTGGGTACATGGCGTGATTGTATATGTATGTATAAAATACAAATTCGCATCATAGTATAATTCCAAGACAGTATAATATTTTATTTTGATATTTGCAAAACCTGCTTCATTAGTACTCTTTCAGAAAATTATATAAAAAAATTAATATTTTATCACAATTTTCACACAAGTTTAAAACCCCAAACATCTAATAAATCACCCAAGATTTAGATAAGTTTTATTAAATATGGGGGCCATCATTAATTTTAAATAGTGTTTGATTAAAAGCGCACAATCACTTGTTGTTTATCAGTCAGTATAGATTAGGGTAGGTTAAGTTAGCTACGATGTTATACTTGATACGCAACAACAAAATTAAACTTCCAACTCCCCCCCCACCCAATCATCCCGTTTTACGTTTCCTAGCGTTGAGGAGAGATGAGAATTGGCACTAATTTGTCTTCTTGAATTGGATTTAATTATTGATTAATTAAGAGTTGATTAAGTCTCCGACACTGAATTTGATTGCTGGCTAAGTTACTTGTTTAAGTGACGTCATACGTTACCAAGTTACCAGCTGGGATAATGTTTACACCGGAAATTTATAGTTTCAAGATTATGATAGACGTAAATCTCTTTAAATCATGTCAAGTTTGTACTAATATTATGTTCATAGTTCAGCTACATTTTGGCGTTAGAACTGATACATATTTAGTTCAGAAGTATTAAGTTAATAATATCTTATTTCAGGTAATACAATACTAGAATTAGATATTTTTAAAATGTAAACGAACAGTTTAATATTTGTAAAGTTTTGTTTCTCCACCACTATTTGTATATTATTTATATTGCAATCATTTTACGAACTGTTGAAGGTAGCCGAAAGGTTGAAACGCTTGTCGAATAATATAAATTTTGTGTTACTAACCAACTGTTTCTTTTAATAATAACCTATATAGTTATTTTTATATATACATACACAATCGCGCCATGTACCCAAAAGGGTGTGGCACAAACTCTTTTCACTCTTCCGAAATCAGTTTCTTTCAAACATTCCTATCCATACAAGCAACTTTAGCTTCAATCCACATTCATACTGATACTTTCTCATACATGCTGTTTCTACTATTTGGAAAAATTCGCTCACGCAAGCTATTCTCTCAATCATACCACTCCAACTATTTATCGGACGTCCACGCAAACGTATACCTTTAAAATCATTCATATAAATTCTTTTATTCCTTATTAATTTAATCAAATAATTAGTTAACAATTTGTTTTTCTTATTTAAAATATTTTTGATATAGGAAACAGTGTTTATTGTTACACTGGATAATAGAGTCTGCTGTTAAATAGTATATAATACACTGTAAAAAATTGATATAAATTTACACATTCTATTAATATAATTTTTATATAAAAATGTAATATTACATAAATTATTACAGTAAAATGACAAAATTCAGTAATTTTACTATTAAAACTACACAAATTTAAATTACATTTTTCAGCATAATGTTAAAAATCATTAATGGGTAGATAAACAATCTATGTATTTTTTAAATATTTATACACGTTAATGTAATTTGATATTTATCAAAAAGAATATTTTATATACTAAAATGAATAATTATATATGTATATATAAAACTTTTTAATTTTTTTTTTATTATATATGTATATAATTAATAAATTATGAGTATAAATTTATAATTTAATAATTATTTGCATGAATAATTTTTTTATATAATTAAATTTTTATGTATTATCTGTCTTAATAATTTGTTATTGATATATACTTTTCAATAATAATAAACAAAATTATATTAAAAAGTATTTTTTATTGATAAATTGAAGTTTTAACTGAATATACATTTTGAGGTCATCGTTTTCAAAATAAGTTTTTCTTCTAGAAACTTTGTCAATATATACCAGCTTTACAAATATTTCGATAAAAGACTTATATTTTTCTTTGTAAACAAAATCAAAATTTTTTTATGTTGTGAAACTATTGAATTACTAAACTTTCAAGTTGAAATTTTCTAAGGAAATACATTAAAATAAAAACTCTTTTATTTATTTATTTTAGATATTTTAACGATGAAAATTCTACTTTATGCATCTGTTTATGTAAATTTCCACAATACGGTAAAGTGTTGTGGACAAACTCATACTAAAATAATATAGAATTCTGTGTGAATAAAGTAAGGTTTATGTTGAACAATACTAGTGATGGGATAATTCGAACGAAAACTAATCGATCATTCGATTATGAAAATCATTCGAGATATTTCGAATTAAATTGAAATCATTCGGATGATAAACAAACAATTTTTTTTATAAATTTGAAAGACAACCTTGAGACTAAAATTACTACGAGTTAAAAAATTGTAAATAATCTTATACAAACACTTATTTGTGCTCTATGAAAAAGCACTACGAGTACTAAAAAGTTAACTGGTTAATTAGATAAATAAGCATTGAAAAAAGAATGTTAGAAGTAACATATTCTTTGATTAACTTAAGCATTGATGACTTTCTGTCAATATTGACTGAAAAGACTTGCAATTCATATTCTATATGTTTGTTTACCAATTATATATGACATTGATATCAAATATTTATTCGGATTTCTACAAATATTTTGTTTGATTTTATTTTGATTTCTTAAAATGAATATACATACATACATACATACACAATCACGCCATGTACCCAAAAGAATGTGGCACAAACTCTTTTCATCATCCCGAAATCTGTCGCTTCCAAACATATCTATCCAAACAAGCAACTTTCGCTTCATCCACATTTCTAATTCCTCTCATACATGTTCTTTTATTCCTACTACTTGGAAACTTTTGTTCGCGCAAAACAATCTCAATCATACCACTCCAACTACTCATCGGATGTTCACGCAAACGTATACCATCAAAATCATTCAAATAAATCTTTTTAACCAAACCTTCATTAGACATTCTTTTAAAAAATGCTTATTGTGAACATATTTATTCTAGAAATTAGATTATAAATTAATTAGTTTTCTGAAACAGAATAGCAATGCTAAAGGTTCATTCAGGGCAGGTGTTTTGAATCTCGGTTAAAATTAATCGGTAGTTGGTTAAATTAAGCACATACTTGATTAAAAAGACATATTTTCTGTATTTTTTTTTGTACTGGTTACTTTAACAAGTGGTTCTATCTATCAAATTTAACTATGTATTTAAAACTTGCTTAATTTGAAAGCTCGGTTAGTTATTTATGCGAACACAAAATATCGACCGTAAGACCACATTACGAATGAACGAACTAACAATGCAGACGTGCATGTATTATATGCACTTTGAAAAACGGTGAATTAACGCCAGAATAGGACATGTAACAACCATTAATAGAAATTCACAAGCTTTATTTGACATGCATATTAAAATAGCATATTAAACATTAATTTATAAAATAAAACAACCTAACCTAACCTGCCGTGTATTTCTTAATTACATCTGGCGTTAATTTAGCATAACCAGACGTACAAATAGCTTAAATTGCATTTTTTATTATCAGGCGTTCATTGACATATTTCAATGTTCATTTATATATATATATATATATATATATATATATATATATATATATATATATATACCCCTATTATTTATATTGTGTAAGTAACAAATGCGGGACATTCATGATACATAAAACAAAACAAAACAAAAATATTACAATAATTTTAAATAATTTATTAAAATACAAATTGATACAACGTGATTTTTGAGGTTAGGAATGTGATATGACGCAGCCGATATTCTATAGAATAACTAGTTGAAGTATCAAATAAGATAACTATTCCATAATTTAACTTCCGTAGTTCGGTATTTTATGAAATAACTAGTTATTTCATTAAATATCAGATTACACGCTTTAACGGTGATATATATAAATATAAACGTAATAAATAGCAGAGTACTTTAAGATAAATAAGCTGATTAACAAATTTTATATATATATATATATATATATATATATATATATATATATATATTTTAATAAATAATTATAATAAAATTCGTTTTAATATTGAAATTAAAATTAAAATTTTTTAAAATACTTGTTCAGCATTTGTAGGAGTTTTCTGTTTGAAGTTTTTAATTAAGCTAAATTTGGTATGTAATTATATTGATTTAAAAATATGTAAAAGTTAGTTTTAAATTTATCTAAAATTAATAATTTAATATATGTTAATGAAGACAGCATTTTTAAGCTTATAATTTAATTTGTACTGAGCAGGAAATATATTTCAAAATTAATGAATATTTTTTTTTATGTATTTTAATATATGAAATTGAGTAGGCGATGAAATCTATACTATTACTACCAATAAAATTATAGATTAGATCATGTTCAGATTAGATTTGCTAATTAATATTTTTAATTTGGATTAATTATAAAATGCCTATCTACATTCCAGTTACTCTTTTTTTTGGTAATTCAGTTATATGTATACTTTTGTTTTCTCATCAGATATAAAATTTGTTCGTCAGTTTTTTTTTTTCTTTAGTTAAATATAGATTTTTGTAATTAGTGAACAGTAACAAAAAAATATGGCTACTGTTTTTTTTTTATAATTATTTTGTTTATAAATATATAAATGTTATTTGTTCTTGGGAAGGAAAATAAATTAACAAAAAAATATGGCTACTGTTTTTTTTTTTTATAATTATTTTGTTTATAAATATATAAATGTTATTTGTTCTTGGGAAGGAAAATAAATTATTATATTTGAATAATGAAATCTATTAATTATTATTTGTTATATATTGTTTATATTATAAAATAAATAATGATAAATATTTAATTGATCATTTATGCATAAAATATACGTATTTTATATTCATTTTATGTAAAAGTTTTCCTGTGACTTCTTTAAATTTACATATTAAACTGGTGTAAATCAGTTGCCTCGAGTTTTTATGTAAAATTACCGAATATTTTTTACAGTGTAGGATATGTTACATAAACTAATACTATTTTTTAACGTATTAAAAAATGAGTGTTTTTATTTGAAAAAAAATGAGATTTTAAGGTTTTTTGAACTTCAAGTATACAAGCATATTTTTAAAAAGTTTTAATTTATTTTTTTTATGAAAAAGAATCCCAAAACTTCCTTAATAAGACTCCGTTTTCAAATTGCGAATATTTGGTTGCATTCTTGAGATATTGCCAATTCAAGAACAAAATATCAAAAAAGTTGAAATACGTCAAAAAGAGTTGAATTAAAGTAAAATATTTTTAATGTGTCATATATAAAATTTACTCTTAAATTCAATGATTAAATAAAAAAAATATTTAAAATTGGGAAGTTAGGGTCGACTTTCGATTAAACTAGAAGTAATATCTTATTGTTAATATTTTACTTCAACTGAGCATATCGAAATACTAATATATACCAAATTTTATAACATAATATTATATAGTTTTTAAAATACGGATAGCTCGTCGTGGGACATCCTGTATATTGATAAATTTTTTTCAGTATGCTTCTCTTTCTATATCTACTGTAAAAATTACTAAAATAATGAACGATTAGGTACCAAACAAATATATGTAAAATTCAAAAAATAAAATAAAATATAAATGATTATTTTCATAGCTGACAACAAATTTAAATAAATGTATTTTTCTCACTTTTGTTTACAATATTTAAAATATCAGCTAGTTCATATTTTACATTAATTATGCAAAAACACGAGTTTCTGTAATAACAGCTCGATGTTTTATCCAAACAAATACGCATCGTTTATTATAAACTGTAGCAAAAAAAAAAACATAAACACAATATTTATTTGGGAAAAACATCTCAAATAAACACTAAATATTAGTTTTAGTTTTCCAGAGCAAGTACGAAAATAAAAGCAGGAAACATCATGAAGCAATAAGCAATTTCCTTTACGTTCATTTTTTTTTCTCTCTGTTCAACTTGAGAAATATTTTGTAGCTTGAACGATAATCGAAAGAACAACAATTTTATTTATCGATATCGAATAATCTTCAGTTATTTGTTGCTGTGTGCAGTGAATTGTAAAAATTTTAGTAGTAGTTTTCGTATATTGAACGTTTAAAGATTTGCGAAATATATTGTCATACGATTGTAAGATGAAGCAAAGCACCAGTACATAGTACAATAATTCCATTTGGTTTTCATTGGCACTTAAACGGATAGTAGTACCATTTTAGGTGACATAAAAGATATATGTACGGGATTATTTACGTAATTTATATCGCTCGTTGTTTAAATAACATTGTCGCGTAACTGCCATTTTATTGGGAGTTTTTTTTTTTTTTTGAATGTGTAATACTGTTGGATTTATCACATAAAAATTAACTTTTTTCTATTTGGTTTATGCAGGATGGTTTTGTATTTTTGAAGATGATTTTTACAGGTAAAATATAACAGTAAATTTATATTTATTTAAATTATTATTTTATTTAATTACTTATTTATTTAAATTATTTTCTTTGTAAAATTATATATTACAAATTTGTAGCTACACCACTGTATATTATAAACGTATTATTCAACAGGATTAAAAAAAACATAATAATAACAATTTTTTTTAAATATTAATGTATTCAATTTGTTATAGTCAACATATAATTTACAATTATATAAACTTAGAAAATAATTAACCTATGAGAATTAAATTCTTTTTATAGAAAAACAAATTAGTATTAAACAAACAACGTATGATTAGAGTAATATTATTACTATAATATAATAATGACGACGTTAATTTGAAAGTAGTACATGCTTATTAATTATTCCAACAGAAGATGTACTTGCACCTTCTGTGGTTGGAGAAGGCGGATCAAGTTTGGTATCGTTGAATAGTTTTTTTGAATATATGAAACACATATTTTTTAGTATTTTATCCTTTATCTGAATCTGCATATGAAAATGGCGGTTTGTATTTAAAATTTTAAAGTTGCCCCTTTTTTCTGCATCCTTGGGAATTCGGGGGGGGGGGGGCATAATTTTGGCAGGATCTTAACCGTTAAACTTTTGATTCGGAACATTTTTTGATCCGTTGTTAATTTCTCGAAATATTTCAGGATATAATTTAAAATAGGACACCCGGTATATATATATATATATATATATATATATATATATATATATATATATATATATATATATTAATAATTAATATATTAATGATGATAGAAAATAAAATGCTGATAGAATAAATGGATAATGTTTTTGTAGATGAGATCATTTGAGCTAAGGTCAAGAAAATTAAACGGAAGTACGTAATGAAACATTAATGCTGTCAGCACGGGACAGGTATAGAATATAGGTGCTAATAAGGTTACTATTATAACGGTTTACCCATAATTACTTTAATGTATTTCAAATGACTTTCATTTTTTATGTTTATAAAATTTTAATTATACGAAAAGACAAAAAAAAATGTAAACAAACGTTTATTTTACGTACCTGGTAAAATGAAATTATGTTTTAGGTTACTATTATAAAGATATTATAATTATTACACAGTTATCAGTGCATGTAACCCATAAAAACATTGGTTACGGTTAACCAGTATTACAAACTATACTAGGAATCCCGTAATCCTTAAATGACCACGTTTGAAGTCGAAAATAGTAATTAAACATGTAAACATAATAAAAATAAATAAATAAACAAATAATAATAATATAATAATAATAAAATATCAATTTCACTATTAATATTACTCAAAAGCAACACTTTTATCATCAGTAGTGTACATAGCTTCACACAGCTGTCATTTAACATTTGCATTATAAACATAATTTTTCAGAATTTTTTAGAATAAGTTTGTGTGGAAAACGATGAGTAGATGGGGTGATATGAATGAGAGAGTGGCTTGCAAGAGCGAAAGTTTCCAAGTAGTAGGAATAAAAGAGGATATATGAGAGGAATTATGAATGTGGATGAAGCTAGAGTTGCTTGTCTGGATAGGAATGTTTGGAGGAAACTAATTTCGGGGTAGTGAAAAGAGTTTGTGCCACACGCTTTTGGGTACATGACGTGATTGTGTGTGTATGTATGTATGTAGAATACCGAAGTATTAAATTTAAATATTTAATAAAGAATGTAAATTAAGATTTTTGAACAAATGTTTGTTAAAAATTCAAATCTTATCTTCATTAAAAATATTTTAGGAACACAATAAGAAGATGGAATAAGGAAATATTTAAAAAATAGTAGAACAAATTAAATATCATGCAAATATGTAATTTTGATAAAACAAAGAAAAGTATTTATCGTGAAATTGATTATAATTCAAAAGAATTGATTATTAATACATATTAAATGTCAGTATTTTCGAATTTTTACTTAATATATAGACATATAAAGATATTCAATTCTTGAATTTTTGGAAAATATTTTATTAATTTTAATACTACAAAGAAAAATAAAATGGCTATTATTACTAAATTTTATTTGGTTATTTCATCTATATCTAAATTAGTTAAAATAAAATTATTAAACTTGAAAAATAATCGATTGTTAATATTTAATAAATAATTAGTAATAGACGGAATTCAGTCTTTTATTTATATTTTACTACTAACAATAAGCCAACAACAACATTCAGGGCTCTACAATGAAAAAAATAATATGTATATATATATAAATATATATATATAACAACAGAACAAAGAACAAGCTTGTTGTATTTATTATTATTATATGTATTATTATTATTATATTATTATATTAATTTGAATGTATTTATATGTATTTGTATATGTATATGTGATTGCCGTCTATTACAAATTATTTATCGAATTATTATTTCAAATAAAGTTGAGATAAATCAATAAACAAGAATAGATAAATATATGACATACTAGACAAATATATCTAATCACATTAGATGAATACATCAAAAGTTATTTACTCTTGAATTGTTTCATCTGATACGATTAGAAGGCTAAAAATCATCTAATTTTTTTAGATAAAAAACTTAAAAAATTCGAAAAATCATCTAGAAATTTTTTTTCTGCATACAAACTTTTAATTTAATATAGTTTAAGATTCAAAATTAGAATAATTATAATAGTTTAGAGATCATACAAGGAAAATAGAACATTTTATAAATATGTATATATTTTTTTGTAATTAATTTAAGTCGTACATTTTTATTGTTACATTTATACGAATTAAACTATAATTCATGACAAATTAAAACACTTCAATGCATGAGAGAAGCGAAAGAAAAAAAGCCTATGTTCATTGTCTTCAAATTCAATGAAATCTCCTGTACAACTAAATACCTTAGCGTTACGATGTCGAGGTCGTCTCCGTATACACCTTTAAACACGCAGGTCGACCGGTCCACTATTCAAGGTCGTACACGAGCCTTCCACGGTCACACACACACACACACAGGCTCACAAAGCAATGTGGCTAACACATGTACACACACACACACACACACAGTCTCGCTTGGATATCAAACAAATGAACACGCAACACACTCTTTGATCAACTTTCTTCGCACTCGCTTACCGCGTTGTTGAAATCCCAATTTCAGATTGAATTTATTCAGGATCTCACGTGGGGGGTTGCTTGTTTCTAGCCTCAGAGATTCTCAAAGTGTGGAACCCTGGAGCTACGTAAAAACTTCCGGGCAACAATTTTTTCAGAGCTACTTAAAGCTAAATTAAAAAAACAACTACTTCTTTTTTGTAATTATACAAAATTTTGTTATCTTGTTTTAAATATTTATAAATCTATTACAATTATTGAATCAATTGAGTTTCCAAATAATTTTTCTTTTATTTAATATTTTTGTTGATGTAACCGGGTTACTTCAAGGTTACATTTGGTTAGATATGCGGTTACTTGTTACGTCATTAGTTTAGATGTTACGAAAAAAATAATATTTGGTTAACTTCATTACTTATGTCGATGTCACACTATCATTCATATGAATGATGGTGAATGATAAAGAAGAAGAGATTTTGATGGTAAATGACAAAGTGAGTGTTGGATATGTCACACTGTTTGATGAGAAAATTGATGAAACTGATTTTTTCTTCATATTTTTCTGAATATTATTATTTGTTTCACATTTGTATTTTAACCTAGTTTGATCCAAAGTATAGTTCCTTTGACTTACAACTGATTTGAATTAAAAATGAGTACAAGCGGTAGTACTACAAGTGGTAGTACCATAGAAAATGTTATAATAATTTTCATCATTTTCCTTGAAAAATGCGATTTTCTCTTATTTCACACTTATATTTTATTTGACAAAAATTATGATTAATCTTTATTACAATTAAAAACATATATATTTTTTGGAAATCAAAATAATAATAAACAAAGAAAATATTGACAATTAAATATTTGATTAATTTTTTTTATATGCTAATTCTGTAAATATATAAAAATTGTTATTAAATTATTAATTGTACATAAATTAGCAAATTTTTCTAATAAATAGTTACCTTAAATATAAAGTATTAAACGAATAAATCGAATGTAAAATTATTCATTTTTGAATTCCCACCACCTGTCTGAATATAGAATAATGAAGTGAGTCGCATATTGCCGTGAATGATACGAGATTGACGAAAAATCGCGGCCCGCAAAAATTTCATCAGTGACGGATCACTTCTTCTTTTTTATCATTCACCATCATTCATATGAATGATAGTGTGACATCGGCATTAGTGGGGCGAGTTAGTTCGAAATAGTTTGCTTATATTACAAATATTTTATTTTAAATTAAATTATCTGAAATAATATATTGAACATGTGTTTAACATACAATCTAAATATATTATATCTTTCAAATACCATTTTAAATTTTTTTTTATGATGTTACCAAAATGCAGAATAAAATGCTGGACTATGTAACCGCAAGTAATCATGAAGTAACCGTGCTGAATAAAAATCGTCTATTCTGTGTTTCGTGGAAAAAATACTTTGGGAAGCACTGTTTTAGATGCAGTGGTGGAGTAAGAGACGATGTAATGTAATGTTTGATATGATTCGTTCAATGTGGTTTATGCGGTGTATTTTATTTTTATTTGGTTTGAATTGGTTGTGATTTGTTTTGGAAAATATATGTTGATTTTTTTCCCGCTATGATTCTGGCTTGTGTTTCAATTGGTTTGATGTATTAGTTTGGTTATTTCAATTTTATTTGTTGAAGATTTATTTGTTTTTAGATGAAATTGTTCGAAATTGAAAATTCTCTTTTCAATATGGCAAAAAATTAAGTACACATTTTTTTTGTATATGGAAATATATTTTGCAACAAAAAAAAATTGAGGCCTACATTTTTATTTTATTTTTTTCTACAAAAGTACTTCTGTAATTTATTTCTAAATAAAGTTTATCAACTATACATTATTTTTCTGATATAGATATTTTGTTGGTGTTAGTCAGTTAAGATGGTTCGGTCATGTTGAGCGAATGTCTAATGAACGTTTGGTTAAAAAGATTTATTTGAATGATTTTGATGGTATACGTTTGCGTGGACGTTCAATGAGTAGTTGGAGTGGTATGATTGACAGTGTTTTGCGTGAGCGAAAGTTTCCAAGAAGTAAGAATAAAAAAGCATGTATGAGAGGAATTATGAATGTGGATGAAGCGAAAGTTGCTTGTTTGGATGGGAATGTTTGGAGGCGACTGATTTCGGGATTATAAAAAGAGTTTGTGCCACACTCTTTTGGGTACATGGCTTGATTGTGTATGTATGTATGTATGTATGTATATCTATATTATAAAATTTAAACAGACAATGTTTAATGTCATTTTGAAGAAACATCAAAAGTATAAAAATTACTTTTAAAAGTTAGGTGAGATTATGAGCCGTAGTATAATTTTAGCAGTGATGTAATTTTAATATATACCTGTATTTATCTCAAATTTTATAAAATAATAAAATATATGTAATTATGAATTTAATATTAGGTAGATATATAGATTGTTAAAAATAGGTTTTGATGAAAATTAAAATTATTGAATAAAGTAAAAAATATTTCAGAACTCGTTTTATTAAATGAAAGAAGATTTTTAGTGTTTTGTGTGAAGCAAGTAGTCGGAATAGAAGAGCATGTTTGAGAGGAATTATGAATGTGGATGAAGCTAAAGCTGATTGTTTGGATAGGGATGTTTGTAAAAAATTGATTTCGGGATAATGGAAAGAGTTTATGACACACCCTTTTGATTATATGGCGTGATTGTGTATGTATGTACTAATTAAAAGTTAAGTAAGTATTAAACAGCAATATTATGGAAATAAGTAACGATCCAAGCTGCTGCTGTTTTCCTCCAAGTAAAAAACATACGAACATCGCGTTTTGGCATTGTTTGCCACGTCATCTGCGAATGAGTAATGGTGGTGCCATCTTTCCACCATGTCTTTGATGGTTTTTTTTCCCTCTCAGACTCGTGTAGAATGAATTGTGCTCGGTGGTGATTTCTGTTTTGGAAGATTTTCAATCACTTCCGATCGTGAATAGAATAATAATTTTTCCTATTTGCTCTTTTCGTACATAATTTATGAATGTGTAATAGGTTCTCGGAATATAATAACTTTAGGATGAAATATGCTTTCAAAATATATAAAATACGACGTAAATTTGCCGCTTGCTTCCAGGCGATATTTTTCAAAGGGTTAACTGATGCATGAAGAATATAAATAAATTTCTTTGAAATATTTGTTTACTGCAAGTATGGAAGAAAAATATGTTTATTTTAAATTATTTATTTATTTATTTAAACATATACTATCCAACAGGCTTACACAGTTACAGGGTAGGTTTAATGTATAAAAAAATATAATAAATAATTTTTATTAAAATAAAAAAGCTTTAGGATTTAGTTCTATATATAGTTTATGTAAAAATCGACGTTTCAATATACTGTACATCAGGAAAAATATACAAATAATATAGAAACAATTTACTATAAATAAGAAAGTAACTAGATTAAAAAATTTATAAATTATTTAAAAAATAATATGAATTATTAATTAGAGGAAGTCAAATTTTATTTAAATCAATGCCTTGACATTGATTGATGTTATCTATTTCTTTGTAAATTTCAGTTGCTTCTATCAATCTACTGTTAATATTGTTGGGTCTTGCAATTATTTTAATATCTCCGAATTTTACATCATGATTTAATAAAGCATGTTGTGCAATAGCTGATTTATCTGAATGGTTTAGACTTATTGATCTCTTATATTTTGATATTTTAGTAGATTCAGTTCTACTTATTTGTCTTACATAAATCGCATTTGTACGGAGTTCTATATACATATACCTGAAGATTGAAGAGGAATAATATCTTTTACACTCTTCAATATGCGTTGCAATTTCATGTGTGGAGAAAAGGAAACTTTAATATCCTTTATTATCCTCTTCAATTTTTAGGTACTCTGTACAAAAATTCGGTAATTTTACATAAAATCTCGGAGCAATTGATTTACACTAGTTTATTATGTAAATGTACAGACGTCACATGAAAATTTTTACATAATACGAATATAACATACATATATTTTATGTAAGCTTACTTACTGTTTCAATAAGAAAAACATGTATAATATGTTAAATTAATTATTTTACTTAAAATTATAAAATTATATTATTTTTACAGAAAATTTATCGTTTTGCTTGAAATACTATGTAATTTTTTTTACTATGGTTTTTATGTAAAATGCCAACTTTTTTACAATGTATATATACATAATTTATAAAAAATTTAATCTAGTTAACTTGTTTCTATGTTTTGTTTGTTTATTATTTATGACATTTGTATATTTTTTCCTGATGATGATATATGTGAAGTATATCGAAACGTCAATTTTTAAATAAAATATATACAGAACTTAATCTTAAAGCTTTTTTATTTTAATATAATGAGTTCTGAAACTCTTATTACCATGTTTAGTAAAAAAAAATTATCTTTTAAATTCTAATAATAGGTTTGGCATTGGTTGTTGTTAAACATTCGAAACATAAATTATGAATATTGCTTAGTTTCAGCATTTGTTTTAAAACAAGCATTTGGCAGGCATACAATTAAATATTATTAACATGTTATTCCAAAAGTGCATGTCAGATGCAAGCATTAACTATACATTTATATGATTGTTTGATTTCAATAATTATATACATTTTTTTTTGCAATAATGTTTAGAAACCATTTAAATGAAAAACCATTTAAATGAAAAACAATAAATGTTTAAATAATTATAGGTATGTATTTTACATTTTTCCACAATAATCTATGTGAAATGTGTGTGTATATTTCGAACTTTGTTAACGAAAGATATCTGTGAAAGTAGTCATTTGTTACGATATATAAAGCAAAAATATCGGTTTAGAATTGTAAGTTTTGTATAATTTTTAATGAAGTATCGACGTTCCGATATATTCTACAGAATTTTATATACCTATATATATATATATATATATATATATATATATATATATATATATATATAACAAGTTCTAGGTGCAGTTTTTGTTTTAAATATTGTAATTTTTAGAATTATTTTACTTCCAATTTTCTGGAGATAGTTATTATATATAAGTATATTTTATTTGAATATAGAGGGTAACATATTGACAACATCACTAAATGAAACTAATCAGCTGTTATTTTCGAATGTACGCATTTATTGTATGCGCTTGAACGATGACATATATTTTTTCTAGGTGCAATTTTTGTTTTAAATATTGTAATTTTTAGAATTATTTTACTTCCAATTTTCTGGAGATAGTTATAATATATAAGTATATTTTATTTGAATATAGAGGGTGACATATTGACAACGTCGCTAAATGAAATTAATCAGCTGTTGACATATATTTTTCATCAAAAACCAATGTAAATTTACATTATAATCATAATAATTTTACTATATATTTTATTGTAATTTTATATTTTTTCTTTGTTTGTAAATATACTAATAATTTATAAAATTTTAACAAAATTTTTATTTTAATAACAGTACAAATTTAAAAATGACAGTTGATTAGTTTTAGTAACTTTCCATGGGATCTAACATCATCTAAACTCACCTGACTTAAATTTTCATACGAGATTTATACTAGATGCTTCTGACATTACGAATTTACTACGCATTGAAAGTAACAAGAGCTCTGACGTTCTATCATCAGTAGTAGATGGGTGTCGTTACAAATATCAGATGCTTATTTTGATGACGTTCAGAACTCGGTGAACTGAATGACGTGATATATGATACGTCTGCAGTTAATGGTTAATCTTGTGACATCATTTTGATTTATAGTTTTTGAGAAAAAAACAAGTATGATGTAGTACTTTTGCAAATGTTTTTGAAATCTTTGAAACAAGAAAACTGATTTTGTTTAAATTGATTTATTAATAGATTTAAATTAGCAATGTGCGTTAATTATTAACTCAGCGCGGAAGTGTAATTTTATGCATGTGTATTGTTTTGGTATTTACGTCATATTTTACCCTGAAATTTAATCGTATATTATAAATTCATACGAGAAAGGATACTGGAATTAAATAGACAATTAATTTATGTTTTATCTTTCTTGAGTATATTATATAAATAATTTATAAGTTAATAGATTTTTTTTGTCTTTTAGTTGTGAAAATATTATGCATGATATTTTTCTGAAAAACAATTGAGAAATGGTACGATTGAGTGTGTTTTGCGTATGAAAATGTTTCTAAATGGTAGGAATAGAATAGTATTTATGAGATAAGAGGTATTATGAATGTGGATGTAACAAAAGTTACTTGTCTGGATAGAAATGTTTGAAGAAAACTAATTTTGTAATAGTAGAAAGAGTTTGTGCCACACCCTTCGTATACATGGCGTGATTATGTATGTATGTATGCATTTAAAAGAAATGTAGGCATTCTTGTAATGAAGTACATATTTCAAACTTGTATGTCAATGTCAGGCAAATGAAATGTTGCTAATTGATTTTCATTTGTTTCAACTGTTTTTGAACAATTTTAGAATTGATAATTCTCTAATTTTAATTTCAGTGAAGATTTAAATTTTTTTTTATTGTTCATGATTTCTGTATTATAACACAAATTATAATAAAACATCTATGTGGATATTAATAAAAAATTAATCTTGATTAATATTATCTTTTTCTATGTAAATTTCTATTGCATTTCATAAATCTATTCTTAATACGAGTATTGTTGGGTTTTGCAATTATTTTCGTATCTTCAAATTTTACGTTATGAAGATTTTCTAACGCATGTTGTAGATACAATTTATTATAATGGTTTAGACGTGAAGATACTGATTTAAATAGAATCATTAATAAATTATAAAATTTTGTAATCTAATTACTTGTATTTTATTACTTGGTAACTTGTTTCTATGTTTTGTTTGTTTATTATTTATGCCATTTTTATATATTTTTCTTAATTTGAGTATATCCAAACTTCGAATTTTAATATAAAATTAAACTAAATCTAAAACTTTTTTATTTTAATATAATTAGTTTCGAAATATTTTTTACTATTAAAATAATAAAAAAGCTTTAGGATTAAGTTCTGTATAATTTTAATTGAAATTCGACGTGAAAGATATATCGATAGTATATCGAAACGTCCAATTTTAATTAAAAATTATACAGGACTGAATCCTAAAGCTTTTTTATTTTAATTGTTATGAGTTTTGAAAGTATCTTTACTATAACTTAGTAAAGTAAAATTTACTAATGATTTTAAATTAAATAACAGTTCATAGTAACAGGTTACTAGGTAACATATAAGTAACTAGATCAGAAGAATTACAGATTTTTAATTAATGGAAGCTAAATTTTATTAAACTCAGTGCCTTCACAGTGATTTATGTTTTTTTTTCTTTATAGATTTCTATTGTTTCTATATTTGTTACTAAGTTAATAAGTTAAATTTTAATTTAAATGATTGTCAATTAACTAATATTTCGTAGGATTACTTTTTGATCAACTTGTATATTCATTATATATTAATAGTTACCGTATTTACTAAATAATAACCGGAAATAAAATAACACAAACAACATGTTTTGAAGTCACGTCAACGGTAAATAATAACATTATCGATCAAGTGTACACAGCTACACAGCAAAGTAGACCACTTAAAAAAAGGAAAATACAGCTCATTGTTATTTGTAATCCACACTTTAATGTGAAATCCAAACGAACCTGTGTAGCTTTTAGTGACAAGACAAAAGACTGCCTGCCTGCCTGCTAAAACAAAAGCGCTACACTCTAAAAAAAATTAGGTAATTTTACCTTATTGAGTAAAAACGAGATACGAAAATTAAACAAATGTTATCAGAAAGTAATGAATACGCTCAGTAATAACTATCGTAGCGAAATTCGCACAGTTTATTTTATAATTCAGTTTTACTCATAACACTGTACAGTTTTTGCTAAATTTCATGTACAGGCAAAATCGTAACAGGCATTCTTATAAATGGTATTTTTCAATGAAATTTATAAAAGAATGTTTTACTCTATGATCTATTTTGCTACATAACTAAATATTAATCACAAATTAATGATCGATGCAAACATCGATGCAAACGTCAGATGAACTGCGTAATTAAAAATTTTCCAGCTATAGATTTTGCTCAATCCGAAATTTTAGACTAGACGTTGCTTTGGTTTGTAAACACATATGCTACGATTTAACTATGCATTTTCGATATGTGCAGTTACTACTGTGTAATAAAAATATGTAATTTTACTTAGAAACCATGAGATACTATGATGCCCAGTATTTCTAGGTATAATTACTCAACTGCTGTAATTGTTTCAAAATACATAATATCAAAACTATTACAAACATCATGTAATATGATATTAACAACGGAATGGAAAAGTACATATATACAATATACAGTGTGTCCCAGGATTGATGTTACAAGAGGTGTAATGGACTAAAATTTTTTGAATTTCATTTCAAGATTCTGGAATTAAGCCCTGCTTGGCGTGAAACGAATTTTAAGAATTTTTTCGTTTTTTGAAAAACAAAATGGCCGTGACGGTGAAGCAAGAACTATTTTCTTTTCAGGTAAAGTACCCTTTTTGTTTAGGATACGACAAAATTTTATTAAGAAAAGTTGTTTATAATGACAAATCATGGCCGTATACCAAACTTCAGGACGATCTACCTACTTTCATTAAACTGTCTGTTTTAGATTGAACAAAATAAATTGTAGGTATCTATTAATTTATTAAAATTTTTATTTGTAGACCATTGAACGAAACAAATAGTATTTACAACAAATTTAACTTACAAAACGTAACACAAGATTGTACTGCAATAAATTATCTATTCAAAGCAACCTCCATCATTTTCTGCACATCTTTCTATGCGACGTCTGAATCCTATGAAACTGTTCCGAATTTCCTCTATGTGTATTTGTGTTACTGCGTTTCTTATCCTTTCTTTTAGGATTTCTCTACTGTTGGGTATTGGTTGAGAGTAAACCAGTTGTTTGAGGCGACCCCATAAAAAGAAATCTAATATGGTGAGGTCGGGCGACCTTGGAGGCCACTCAATTGAACCATTTCTAGCTATCCACTTTTCTGAGAACACAGAATTTAGCCACTCAGCTACGCGTGCTGTCGAATGTGCAGGGCATCCGTCTTGCTGGAAATACATTGCTTGTCTTTCTGTTAGCGGCAAGTCATCTAACAATAAGTAGTCTTCCCTGAACTTTTCAAGTAGCTGTAGATAAACATTTTGATTTAACCGTCCCTCTATGAAGAAAGGTCCAATTATGCCAAAACGATATGAAACAGCACACCACACATTCACTTTTTGGTAATACTGTCTTCTACAGTTGATCCGAAAGTTTGGATTTTCTGTAGACCAGTAGCGACAATTTTGAGAGGAAACAACGCCATTGGTAGTAAAAGTTGCTTCGTCTGAGAATACAATGTTTTTATAAAAATTTCGTTCTTGAAGACATTGCTCCCCGATGGTAAGACAAAATAATAATCTACGGCCTTCATATATATATATATATGTAAAATTACAGATTTTTAGTATAGTCTCTTTAAGTAAATTTACAGAACTTCAGTAAATTTGCTGTCAGGAATTTTCTATAAAATTTGTTTAGTTCTGTAATATTATTGTTGTTATAATTACACACAATTTTAAACTTACATGAAGGATGTATTTTGAAATGAATGAATTATTCTTAAAATATTTTATTAGTATTATTAAATAAAATATGTACGAAGTCTCATTATTTTGAAGAATTATTACAGATATTAATATACAAGCTGTAATTTTACATAATTTAAGAAGTTATACCAACAATACGTAATTCTACATTAAGTATCTGATGCAATTTGCAGAAAGTAAGCAATTTTACATACTTATTAGATCATTTTTACTTACTGTATACTGTATGTGATTATTATAAATTATGTAATAATTACAGAATTTTGTGGTAGAAATACAGAATATTTATTGTAAAATGAAATTACAGATTTATTATAGTAAAATTTTACTACTATTTGTCTGTAATTTGGCTAATTTTTTACAGTGTATAGCACACAGTGTAAGACGAAGCAGGAATAAAAAAACCCCAAGCAGGATAAAATCGATTTGACACGAATAAGTCGCCAATGGAAGAAGTGTAAACCTCAATAAAAATCATCCGTGTCATTCCGATCGACTAAGATGTTTTGCCACGCTCGCTGAGTTTTTTGTTTTTTTTTTAGAAAGAGTGAATCCGTTTTTATTCTTTGTCAAAGTCAATGATTTTACTGTATTGCTTTCCAGTTTCGTTCGTAATATTCGCAACGCTCAATTATTAATTTACTTTTGTATTATAAATATTTATTTTTACGGATACTTTTTTATTTCATTCTTTCAATATTGAATAAATATTAAAAAATAAATTTTATAATGTTTTTAAATATTCCCATCTCTTGTGTTTGACAAAATTTTTATTTTTTACTTTAAAATAAATTTTCACTTTTACTTCTTATCAAATATGAAGAGTATTTCTATTTTTGATATATATATACGAGTATATCAAGATTTCGGATTATGACTAATAGTATTTTAAATAATAATCAATTTTTGGGAAAGTAGTCATAAAACGGGTAGGTGTAAAATCAAAAACTCATATATGCTTAATTGTCAAGCTTTCGATGGCAGTATCCCATCTTCTTCAGGACATTATCAAATAAAGTTTTGTGAAAACGCACGTATGAAGTGATAGTTAGCGAAAAATTATATTCAACATTTGTAGTTCGTATATATAATTGGAGAGTTGTATAATTAGAGATAAACATGAAGCACAAGTAATAGTAAAAATTTCAATAAAATATATAATTTAACAGCCTGTCAATAATTAAAACAATCTATTAAACTTGAATAAAAAATAATAAATAAATAAAAAAATAAATAATAAATAATTAAATTTTTTTAAGAAAAATCAAAGTTAGTTGTTAGCTGTTACTGTTTTTTTACTGTAAGTAATTTTAAGTAAACGTCAAAAATAATTATGACAAAAATCACTTTTAAAAATGAGGTAAGAATGCCTATGTGTTTAGTAAACATTTTAGGTACAAATTCTCTTCAAACATAATACGAAATAGATTAATGTATGTTGAGTGTGAAATTAAAAAAATATTGTTGCAAAAGTTGGTGTTAGTTAAGATGGTTCGGTCATCTTGAGCAAATGTCTAATGATTGTATTGTATTGTATGATATATGTCACATATAATAGGTACATATGAGTATAATATTAATGTTAATGTAAAATTAATATAGAGAATGTAATAGCAAATATGTTAGATAAATATTTTATTTATATTAATATTTTTTTATAAATAATAATTTATTTTACTATAGATGCAACTATGTTTTGTGAAAAGTAGCTTAAATGTTATATCGTATTATTGTATTCAATATTAAAATAATAATCATCAATATACATAGATGTATATATGTATGAAATTGAGTTTTTTTGCAATTTTTATTTAACTATTTCTGCAATATACATCAAACGGATATATGCAAAAATGTTTCTTTTAAAAGCGTAACATTTCCAGGAAAATATCCGTATGAGATGGTAGGTAGTAGGTGTATAACGTTAAAAATAGCTGTTTCCTTTCCGAGTTTGACATAAATATCGCATATCGACGGAAAGGTGAAATATCTTTTTTTTTTTAAAAAAGAAAACGTCGCACCTGAGTCTATAAGATGGACATGTTTCCTTTAACATTTTCTTTCTCAACTTTTCTTCTCCAATAGATTACAATTCACCCTCCAGCTGTATGCTTACAATTTCTCCCCAATTTTCTTTGTTTCGTCGTCAGCGTGATTCGACGCAGCTATCGTAATTCGGCTTGATCGAATTGCGTTTCGACACCTGGCGCCCCATTTTGACAATCGATGGCGCGACGATGCGCAATTGTTCCATTTTTGCGACATTGAATAATTTGATTCGTTTTTCATCTTTACGGCTTTATCTCTTTAACCTTTTTTCTTTCTGTTGTTTTATTTTTATATCTTTACGTTTGTTGCAGTCTAGACACTTTTAATGAACTAAGTAAAACAATGGAAACATTGCTAAGGTAACTTGATTATTTCACTAGATAAAATTTGTCGATTAATGTTTTAAAATTTGTTTTTTTTTTAATGGATTTGCTCGGATTAGCGTTGCGCCGTTTTAAAGAAAAATGATAGTAATAAAATTGTTTACAGATACAAAAAGAGCCAGTTGAAACATTATTAATTTAGGGCCAGTATTTGCATTTTTATTTATTCTTAAGACAAGTAAAAAATCAACATATTAAATAATCTTTCAGAATTCATTATATTAAAATAAAACAGCTTTAGGTGAAAGTTCTGTATTAATATTTATTTAAAATCAAAAAAAGAGAAAAGAGAGAATAGAAGAGCATGTATGAAAAGAATTATGAATGTGGATGAAGCGAATGTTGCTTGTTTGGATAGGAATGTTTGGAGGCGACTGATTTCGGGATGATGAAAAGAGTTTGTGCCGCACCCTTTTGGGTACATGGCGTGATTGTGTATGTATGTATGTATGTATGTAAAATCGACGTTTCGACGAAAATCAACGTCCGTCTTTATTAGGATAAATAATATAAATGATTTTGTATCATTTATCCTGATGACGACGGACATTGAGTTTCGTTGAAACGTCGATTTTAAATAAATATTAATACAGAACTTTAACTTAAAACTGTTTTATTCTAAGTAAAAAATCATTTGTAATCGGCAAAAAATGTATCCCCAGAATAAGTGGCAACATTTTATTAGCTAATTTTAAAATTATTCGGAGTAAGCAAAGTAAATTTGCTTTATATTTTTTGTTTTGTTTATGTTTTTCAATATATGTTCCATATGAAAACAGTTCTCTCAGTTAATTGAAATATACTGTATGTAATTGTTAAAAAATTACCAAATATACACTCGAAACAGTAAAGCTATTAAAAATATAAATAAAGTTAGTTGAATATAAATTTCCCAAGAGAGATTCAAACAGCCCACGCATAAATAGCTAGAAAATTATTCTTCACAAAAGTTTATCTCTAAATTTTATATATTACTGGCAATCTTCTCTAATTTACATTATTAAAGTACCTACACAAACTTTTATCTTCAATTTTTATAAATTCTAATTGTTTTCTACTGCTCTTTGTGCAGGGTGTTCTATGTACATACATACATACATACATACACAATCACGCCATGTACCCAAAAGGGTGTGGCACAAACTCTTTTCATCATTCCGAAATCAGTCGCCTATGTGAAGTTTTCAAATGAAATATTATTGAAAAAAGCAAAAATTACATTGTATTATATTAATTGGTATAAACAAATTTAATAAAATGTTTGTATATCAGTTTATTTGATTGATAAAATATATACCAATAATTTAATAAGTATATTTCATTAATGAACGTTTGATTAAAAGAATATATATGTGAATGATTTTGAAAGTATACGTTTGTGTGCATGTCCAATTAGTAGATGGAGTGGTATGATTGAGAGTGTGGCTGGCGTCAGCGAAAGTTTACAAATAGTAGGAATAGAAGAGTCTGCATGAGAGCTATCATGAATGTGGATAAAGCAAAAGTTACTTGTCTTGATAGAAATGTTTGGAGAAAACTAATTTCAGGATAGTAGAAAGAGTTTGTGCCACAATTTGTCACCTAGTAACTTGTTTCTATGTTTTTTTGTTTATTATTTATGACATTTGTGTTATTTTTCCTGATGAAGATATACATATTGGGTATAGCGAAACGTCGATATTGAAATGAAATATATACAGAACTTAATGCTAAAGCTTATTTATTTTAATATAATGAGTTCTGAAAGATTTTTTACTATGTTAAGAATATTATAATTTTGATTAACAAAATTGTTCAATAAATTGGAGAAATAAGTATTTTATCTATGATGAAAATCTTTTTTTCTGTACACTTCAGTTGACTTTTATTCAGCAGCAGTCAATTGCGGTTACTCTAGTAGTTACTCTGTAAAAGCCAATGTAAATTTACATTTTAATCATAATAATTTTACTACATATTTTATTATAATTTTATATTTTTTTGTTTTTGTAAATTTATTAATAATTTATAAAATTGCAACAGAAAATATAGTAAGATTACTGTGATTATCAATGAAAAATTCTAGTGATTTTTTACAGTGCTATTACTCTCTCTTTTTATTCAGTATATTAAAAAAAAGACAGCAATAGTAACCGCTAGAGTAATTTTAAGTTACGTACGCTGAATAAAAATCGCCATTTGTATACAAACTAATTATTATGAACAAATAGAAACTGTATTTAATTTTATATTCTAAAATTAGTTAATAATCCAAGAGAGTAATTTGAGAAAGAAGTCAATGGCAGCGCGCAAAAATTACAGTATTTTTTTTTTCGTAATTCCCTGATCAAATTATTTCCAATATGTATTTCATTTCGTCACTACCACAACGCTGCTGTGTACGTGACCATCAGCTCGAAATTTGCTTATAGTTACTTCTCCTGTTTCACTTTGAATATGAAAAGCTGAACGAAATATACTCTCGAGACATATAAAATTCAAGATCACACCAGGCTTTAACAAGAATCCCAAGCTCATCATATCACATATAGATTGAATGATATATATATATGTTAGGTTAGGTCATATATAACATATATTCCACTGAGAAAATAATCTCATCAGACGATGCGGTAATTTATTTAGGAATTTAATAGCGATCCTTCGTGATATATATTTTAAATTGAGATGGACAGTTCTAGAGCATTTATTTTCCGTAAAAGCAATGTGTAGGTATAAGTTATCCTGATTGTAAAATCCCACTTTAGTCCCCTTGGATTTCTATTTAAAATTGGTTACATATAGTAGTAGAATATATTCCAATTTATATTAAGTAAGCATGTGAGTGAAAAAAATGTTATTTATTTTTTCACAGTGGAATTACTAAGTTAGAAAGAAAACTGTTTTGGAATTTGGTTGTCTAGGGAAATTAGTTGTGATTTGTTATAGTTTAAATTTTTATTTAATTTATTTTTATTAATATTTGTTTTAATTAGCAATATATATTATAAATTTTAGGAAAAATAAAAATTATTTTAAAATTTTAATACGTTTTATTTAAAATAAAATAGCTTTAGCTTTTAGTTTTTTATAGTACTATAATTTTTAATGAAAATTTGATGTTTCGATATACTGAACGTATATCATCATCACGAACAAAATATATAAATGATATAAATAAACATACAAAACATTGAAGCAAGTTACTAGGTAACAAATACAAGTAAGTAGATTAGAAATTTTTGTAACTTGTTGTGATTATGTGCAGAATTAAGCGCACCAGCAAGACTATGCTAAGTTAATTAAATAAACAACTCATACAAATATATAAAAGAAATGTATTCAGTATAAACAGTATTTTCAATATTTGACAGCACTATAAACAACGACACATATTAATAACAAAAGATATAAAGAACACTTGACAATATTATGTTTATTAAAATTGCGGGAATATTTGAACGCTTGATTGTTCATCTTTTTCAACACTTGTTAATCAAAGAAAGCCAGATTTTACTTAAATCAGTATCTTCACAATGAGTGATGTTTGGAGAAAATTAATTTCCAGATAGTGGAAAGAGTTTGTGCCACATCCTTTTGGGTGCTGAGCATGCTACTCAACTAATGTAGCGAAATTACAGCTACAAGCTATTCTTTAAAAATTTATAAAGCTAAAGTTATTTTTTTCCAAAAGTATAGTTTAAACTACAGTTATATGCTACTATAAAAATAGCTGTTAAATCTTAAGTTACTTTTTAAGCAACTTTTACGCTACTTTGAAACACCGTACTAAAAACAATATACTTTTTCCTTTTAGTCAAAGTAATAATAAAAGCAACTACGTTAAGAAAAGTAATGATTAACTATAGCAAAGTGGCTGTAAACTACTAAAAGTAGCTATAAACTACTAGAAGTAACTGTAAGCTACTAAAAGTATCTACAAGCTGCAACAAGTAGCCATAAACTACTAAAAGTAGCTTTGTGCTATTAAAAGTTGCTATAAGCTACCAAAAGTAGCTACAAAAAGTAGTTTTATGTTTTAGCTACTATTCATAAGTTACTTGCGACTAATTCTTAAGCTACAAGCTGCAGCTACATTTATTTTTTTGTAGAGCAGCTACAGCTACCAACAAATGTAGCTAAGCAAATAAAGTAGCTAGCTATTGCCCAGCTCAAGTGCATGGTATAGTTGTATATGTACGCATTAAAAGAAGAAATACATACTATTTTATGTGTATATTAATATATAAATAAGAAGAAATACGAAATTTTCTTAAATTATTCAAATGGAAATCAGACATTTTTAATATCAATATTTTTTCCATAAAACAAATGCAACCTCGCACTACAGATCTGTGTTCTACATTGACGCGATTGCATAATTTATAGGCAATCGATATCACGGCATAGTTCAAAAACCTTTTTTCTATAAATAATACATCAATTTCTACTATCTACGTACATCTAACATTTATTTCTATGGATTATTGCTTTTGTGAAAGTTGCATGCTCATTTTTTTTTCTTTGTTTACGAAAAAGACAATTGCGCACAGCAAGTGTCAAAAGCAAAGAAAACAAAACGAAAATCTATTTTTATTCTTTCTAATTCTACAGAGAATCAAAATAGGATTTGATAGAATCGTAGTGAGAATTTGTTGTCAACAAAGAACTGATATAAACTATTTTTATTTGACAAAAACTAGATGCGTTTCTAGATAAAATTAGATGAAAGTATTTGTAGTTTTTCTGAATACACCGTTAAAATAAAAGCAAAAAATTATGACAGGCCAAAGCTATGTATATTTTAACGTCATCGGCATAAACAGAGAACATTTTAATTGAAAAACCTAAACAAATATGAATATAAGAATGTCAAAAGCAAAAATATTTAAATCAATTTCAATAAAAATGATATTTGACTGAAAAGCATCAAAATTCATAACATTCAGTGTCACATTTTCTTTAAATTTCTTATGGAAACTACTGCTTTAAAAGTCTGTTGATATTCAAAAAAATTTAAAACTTTTAAGTTTGAAATTGAATTTTTTACTTAAATAAATTTAACGCAAGTTGATAATTTGATAAATTGAGTAAACTAATTTGACTAACTCATACAGAAAAAAAATTGTAGACATTATATGGACTACAAAATATTTATTTGACAAATTACGACATTACAGAATTTTTTTTTTACAAAATTGATGTTATTAATATCTATACTGCTTATTATTTTTTTACCGCAAAGTACACAAAAAAAATTTTGTAAAAAATATTACAAAAAATTACAACAAAATTGCAAGAAGTTTGTATTTGTACAACAATTGCAGTAAAACAATTAATAAGCAATTAATAATATATATATATATATATATATATATATATATTCTATAATATAAATTATTTTCTAATTTTTGTGATATCGTAGAATAGTTTTCCGATAAAGTGATGGACCCATCAGCTGAATTTAGAGAAACGCCTTCATGTTTGCGTCAAAGGCACCACATGACGTAGTTTATGAAAAAAAATTGAAATTTGTGGATACAAATTTATATTCATTGAAACCGTAGAATTAATAAACAATGCGCATTGGTAAATACTATTTCGTTTAGTTGAAACAACTTTGTAATTTGTGGTAAATTTTAGTTTGGAATTTACTTGTAATACGCAGTTAATTACAGATTAATTATAGATAAAGAGCTAACTAGGAAAAGCTTTGAAGCAAATTTCCATTTGCGAATAGAAAATAGAACGCGGAAAATAACGAACTTGTAAATAGAAATTTTTTTTACACTTTGAAATAATCGTTGTAGTTATACAAGTTTATTTTTTATTATTTTGTTTAAGTTGGTGTATTTATTTATCGCACACACTAAATTAATTTAATTTTTTAAGTATCTTTGATGGGTCTTATGGTAAGTTGCTGAAATTAATCAATTATTCTTTTTTTTTTAAATGTATGCAGTTATTGAAAAATCGAAAATTGCGTTTAAAAGATAAAATCTATAAATTTAATTAATATAAATAAATGTTTGTATATCGGTTTAGTTCATTAATAAAAATTTGCCAATAATCAAACTATTGATATATATATATATATATATATATATATATATATATATATATATATATATATATAGTTTTGAAAACTATTATTAAAGGACTTTTTGATGTTTGTCTAGAAACTAAGACTTCCGGTATAAGTAAAAATTAACAATTAAGAAAAAAATTCTGATTAACTGTCTTTATTTACGAAAATTTAAAAAAGTTGAAAATTTGAAAAGAAGTTTTAAGATGACATTTCAGGCCCTTACACAAATTTTGAGTTAAAAGAAACAATTTTTTTGCAAGGTTTTTTTTTAATCGTAATTTCTAATTTAAGTGAAAAATTTGTGTTTTCAATAATTTAATGATTATTTGACAATAATATCCCTCGCCTAAATAGATTATTACTTAAAATTTCTGAAACAATAAGATGTTCTTACATTTTTTTAGTGATTTTTTTTATAAATAGGTACTTATTACCACTTGGAAACTGATTTCGGGATAGTGGAAAGAATTTGTGCTATACGCATACCTTTTGGGTACATGGCGTGATTGTGTATGTATATATATATATATATATATATATATATATTAAAAAAATACTGATATATACTTTTTTTTTATATCAATTAACAACTGTAGACTTGCTTCTTTTTAACGAATTTTTTTTTTAGGTAATTGTATTTTTATGATAATAATCTGTATCTGTATTGTTCTATAAGCTCTATCGTCTATAAAATCTGTGGTTTTTTTTTTCATAAATGCAAAATTTTACATATTAAAAATAAACAAAAGATTCTATAGCACTATAGAGATTATAGAATAATACAGAATACCAACATTAAAATGACAACTGACTAGTTTCAATAATTTCTTATGGGATATTACGTATGTGTGTACTAAAATAGACATGAATATTTCATAGAAAATTTTGCATTTTAGATAACTGCGAAGAAAAACAAATTAAAATAGTAAAACATAGTTTCATACAACTATTAGCATTTTCATTAGTTTATTTTTCGGTTGGCACCCCTGACCTAATTTAAGCTGAACACGCAAACAACTGTTTTTCTTTTTAAACGACACGATTATCTTGTCTTCAATCAAATGTTTTATATCAAAATCTTTGTAATTTTAAGATCGGTACATAGTTTTTTTTTTTGGTTTCGTAACGGATTTATAAACATGTACGTCGTACGATATATATAATTATTCCATTACAAAATGACTGTCTAATGTCTACAGAATCTTAAATCTTAGTTTTAATTACAAATCCATATTTGATTCCGATGTGTTATTCGAAATATTATACAACATACAGGCTGTTTACAATGTGAATTTATAGGACTAGTTTAGTGCGATTCAATTCGATATTAGATTTATATCTTTATTTTGATTGCAACTAAATGCTATTTAGTTATTACGGAATTATATTGAATTGGGCAGGTTAATTTTAGATTCCAATTTGTAATGAAGTTAAACTATTTCTATTTTTGAATTTGAAGTACAGTAGTATCTCTGTTTGTGCGTATAATTATAGTTTCACAAAAACTTCGTCTAAATGAAATCCGCTTAACTAAAGCTATTGAAAGTTTTACATTATACGACTGTAAATAGAAAATCGATTTTTTAGGTTTGGCTGAATAAAATTTTAAAATAATTATAATATGATAATTGTCACGGTATTCTATCACTGAGAAAATTTTTGTTGTGGATTCAATGGCCCTATTCCTACCTCTTTTGTTTATGAAAAAGTGCTTTTATTTTTTGCTTTAAAATAAATTTTTACTAAAATAAAACGGATTTAGGTTAAAGTTCTGTATTAATATTTATTTACAGTCAACGTTTCGTCGAAACTCAACGTTCGTCTTCATCAGGATAACTGATACAAATGACATTTACAGTAAATAACAGTACATAGAAACAAGTTACTAGGTAACAAATAAGTAACTAGATTATACAATATATAGATTTTTAATTAATGGAAGTAAAATTTTATTTAACTCATTGCCTTTACAGTAATTGATGTTATCTTTTTCTTTATAAATTTCTATTTGCTTTTTTATCAATCTGCTGCTAACATTGATTGGTCTAGCAACTGTTACAATATCTTCAAATTTTATATCATAAAGATATTCTAAATTGAATTTTTACTTCTACCTCTTATCAAATATGAATAGTTTTTCTATTTCTAATATATTTTTTATATCAAATATTGTAAAATTCAAATAAATGAATTAAAATTGCTTAATTAGTAACTTTAAGTAAACATTAAAGATAATTTTGACAAAAATTACTTTTAAAAGTAAGATGAGGAATACGGACCAAGGTTTTTATTTTTAATTCAAAAGTAAAGGTGTTTCTGAACTACAAACTTACGTTTTTTTTAATAGAAATCAAAATAATAATAGTAAGTAACAGGATAACTATTTAATTTAAAAATATAGGATAGTAGCATGTACCCAGGCAGTCGCGCGACTAAGGGCCGATTAATGGCAATAACCGCCTTTTAGTCGTGTGACTAACTTTGTACATAGTAACATAATATCAATATTTTGATACATTTTGCGAAAAAAATATTTTTTATAGTGTTTAAATTAAATTTATTTATGGTAAGTTTTATTTTTTCTACAAAATAGAATATCATTTAACAGAAAAAGATGAAACATTGTGTAACATTACAGGACTGTTTAAAATTCTTGCATTAATGCCATTTTTAAATTAAACAAAATGAGTGCGAGCTTTGCTCAATTCATGAATATCTAAATTATGAATTTTGGGCGTATATTAACTACGTGAAGAATTTATAAAGTTATTTATAGACAAACATGGCCCCGGAAAGAATATTTTTAGCTGATGGCATATTACGATAAGTTGATAAGATTATAGTTTGATAATATCGATAAATTAAACCGATCTTTGAACTTTTATTCTCAATTGAAGCGAAGTGCTTTCTAATGTGATTTAATAACATTGTCAAATCTATAATCAAATTCTAAGCTATTCTTTATGCTGTATGAATTAATGCTTATATATTTTGATGTTAGATAACATTACATGTTTGATACTAGCTTAAGGCTTTAAATAATATATAGTATGCTCACAATTACAACTAATTATTTATTTATCTCAAGCAAATATCACAAATATACTCAATGATATATAAAAAATATTTAAAATAAAAGTTATTGTTACATCTGTTTTATATTTTATACTGCAACACTGTTTGCATCTCGTAAGCTTGTACCAGATTTTCTAGTAAATAAAATATTTTTGATAGAAAGAAACAGAATATCGCTTAACACTAATGCACGTATTACGAGCTCTGTTTTAAAATTGGTTTTAAGACAACGTAACTGTCATAAGAGCTGGACTACACATATGAACTAAAACTAAAACTTATAATATTAGTCTATAACTATTTTTATTTTTGCATTAAACACTATTAATTTTATATTTATTTATCTAATTAAACATTAGACAATTTTAAATTAAAAAATAAAAAATATATCATTAGTCTATAAGTTTTGCGAAATGCAAATAGTATTGCAGCTAAGTCTTATTCCGACTGCCGTTTTAGTTTTGCGCACAAGCACAAAAATTTAACCAATCCGAATACCTGACACACTTTTAGTTTTTACATCAATTGTTTGGATTGGTCAAATTCTTGTTCTTGTGCGTAAAACTAAAACGGCAGTCAGAATAAAACTTTAACTTCAAATTTTAGAAGATTTCATAGTAACTGAGAACATTTCCAAAGATAAATCGGCTTTAGATTACCCAGTAACTTATTTCTATATTATGTTTATTTACTGTAAATATCATTTGTATTATTTTTCCTGATGAAGATGTACGTTCAGTATGTCGAAACCTCAATTATTACTATAACTTAAGGCCGTCTTATTTTAATATAATTAGTTCAGAAAGATTTTTTACTATGTTATATCCAAAGATTTTTCTCGAAAACAAAATTGTTCTTTATTAAATTCTTGGAATATTTATTATACTTTTTAATTTTACATGAAATATTTAGCTGTAATTTTTACTGTAATTTTTGCAGAAATAATATTTTTAATGAAACATATTTTTCTTATATACAATTAACAACTATCGCTGATAATTATTTTTTTGAAATTATTTTTCAATAGATATATAATTAAGAAACATTTCTTTATGAAGTTAAAATTTAATAACTATTTAATTTTAAATTAATTTGAAAGTTTGTGTATTTATTTTGTTATTAAATTACAATCATAATTTTATATTGAGATGTTTTATTTTAACTTTCTAATGAAGATATTGAATATTTTTATTAATTTTTTTTTATAAATAATACTGTATGTAAAAAAAGCAATGGAACATAAATTATTGTTATAAAAAAATATTTTTTTATTATATAAGTTAATATCCACATTAGTAGAAAATTTTTGCATTTATAAGAGACAGATATAAACATGCAGTGATAAAGTTATAATTTAAAGACAAAACATTTTTTATGTTTTTTTTTTAACTAGATTGAATGTAAACTTGCAAAATCTATTTATTAAAAACTATAAAATTTATTCGTTTTAACACAATCTTTTTTTAAATGATTACATACATTTGTAAATGACAACTATAGGTTGTAGTTCTGTGTTAATATTTATTAATAATCGACGTTTCGATGAACTCAACGTACGTTTTCATTTTCATTTTCATTAAAAACTGTAAAATTGCTTTGTTTTAATGCAATTTTTATTTTAATGATTATATACATTTGTAAATGACAACTTCGGGCTGTAGTTCTGTATTAATATTTATTAATAATCGACGTTTCTACGAACTCAACGTACGTTTTTATCATGAAAAAAATACAAATGATATTTACAGTAACGTTCCATAAAACAGTCTATCTATTTCCAACAGTTCTTATTTTGCATAAACTCAAATATTTTTAACATTTTTTGATAGTAAACTAACTGTAAGATAATAAACAAAATATTGACATTTAATATATTAATAACAAAATAAACTAAAAATTTGTTTGCACACAGAATGAAACAGTTACGCGTATTTAATTTTCTGGGCTAATTCAGTATCTTACAATATAAATAAAGCAATACATTTTCGTAAGATTAATTGTATAAATTACTTCTATACCTTAGTAAGAAACGAGCGTGGTAGAAATGATAATATAAATAAGATAGAAGAAATAAGTTAGCTGCAAAGTCATCAGCAAACAACAAATTAATCGCGAACAAAAAAAAAACAAACTAGAAATACTTAGTAACGTTTCTTAACAACCCATAATTATTTTCTTTAGCCTACCCACAGGAGACAAGTTAGAAGTAATCATACAAATCTCACTTACTTACTTATAATAATTGGCGACTTTCATTTTTCATGCCAAACCTTCACAATTTCTTTCCGATATCATTTGTTTGAAAACAGTATAATTCAAAAGTATCGAGACTTTCTTATAGATAAACTATATTTCTTTCAACATTAACAGTTGAAAACATACTAAAAAATCTTTCAGAACTCATTATATTAAAATAAAACTGTATTAATATTTATTTATAATCGACGTTTCGACGAACTTAGCGTCTGTCTCGTTAGTAAAAATGATAAAAATGACATTTGTATCATTTTTGTTAGTTGATTATAATGAAATTTGTTATATTTTGATTGATTATTATAAAATTAAATTATTTACTTCTTTTAACATAACTTAAGTTATAAATATATAAACCTTCTGTGTAAAACTCATTAATTATAATTATAGTTGAACATAAGATGACATAATAGTAAAAAATCTTTCAGAACTCATTATATTAAAATTAATTATTAATATTTATTAATAATCGACGTTTTGATGAATTCAACATTCGCCTTCATCAGGAAAAATGATACAAATGACATTTACAGTAAATAACAGAACATAGAAACAAGTTACTAGGTAACAAAATAAGTAACTAGATTATTTGATCATGATCATATTGATTGGTCTTGCAAGACTCAACAGCAGATTGATAAGAGAAGCAATAGAAATTTATAAAGAAAAAGATAACATTAATTACTGTGAAGGCACTAAGTTAAATAAAATTTGGATTGCATTAAATTTTATGATCTAGTTACTTGCATTTTGTTACCTAGTAACTTGTTTCTATGTTCTGTATATTTACTGTATATGTCATTTGTATCATTTTTCTTAATGAAAATGTACGTTGAGTTCGTCGAAACGTCGATTACAAATAAATATTAATACAGAACTATAACGAAAAATAGTTTTATTTTAATAAGATGACATATTTCTTTAAAAGTTAATTTTGGATAAGTGTTACTTGCATTATTTTTGTTTGTAAAATATTTTTTTAAGGTAACAAAAAATAAGTGAAGTATTTTACTTATTTTTTTAAAACCGAATATTTGGTATTAAAATGAAATATTCGGCCGGATACCGAATAGTAAAACAAATTCCAAATTTTTAAAAAATCTGTTGTAATTTTAATATTGTTTTTTTTTTTAGAAAGAACTCAATTATATTAAATATAATAAATAAAAAAAGCTAGCAAGCACCTTGCGCAACATTGACTAATTTCAATTTGTTCTTCAATACAATCGAAAAATCAAATACATTCAATTTTCAAATCACAGACTTTCTAACGCACGTATTCAATCACCATTCAAATGAAACATAACACAAAATTACAGCTACATAATTCGACAGTCCAAATAATCAAGTAATCCCACAACTAAACAATACAATACCAAAATTTAAATCGATTGGTGAGGGAACGTATAGAAAAACGTAGAGAGAACAAAAATAAAAAAAAATTAATAATATTTTCTGTCGAGCGTCAATCATGTTTACCATGAATACAATAACACAAAGTACCGCAATTCTAATTGGCTGTAATCCAATTTGACAGCATCAAACAAAAGCCCTCGCGTACTCTCAAATATTGAGCCGTCACTTGTCACTTTTCAAATTCGACCCGCGTCCGGACATTTATAACGGCCATGTGGATGACGCAAACGTAATCCTAGGTGGCCGAGGGAATAACACTAGAAAGATGAAGGGCCCACGCAAATTTTATTTATTTTCGCTGTTTTTAGAATATACGTATGGAGTATGTTTTTTTTTTATTATTATATTTATTATACAAAATAAAAAATTAAACTAACATGTATATAAATGTATGTTACCGTTAAAAATAACTAGTTGTTTTATAAAATACCGATCTATGGTAGTTTAATTATAGAATAGCTTTGTTATTTGATACTTTAACTAGTTATTCTGTAAGTTATTCTGTAGTTGTACAAAATAAAGTATGAAATAATCTAACCTATTATTTTTTTTCGTTTTTTTTTTAATCAAAATATTGATAAGTTATATAGAAGGAGATCATTATATTATTAGTACAATAATGTACATTGTTAAAGCGTATAATTGCAGTATTTCATAAAATAACTAGTTATTTCATAAAATATCGATCTACGGAAGTTAAATTATAGAATAGTTATTTATTAGATAGTTTAACTAGTTATTATATAGAATATCGGTTGCACTCTATTTCAGGGAAAATGATACAAATTACATACATATACAGAATCACGCCATATACCTAAAAGGGTGTGGCACAAACTCTTTCCATTATCTCGAAATTTGTTTTTTCCAAACATTCCTATCCAAACAAGCAACTTTAGCTTCATCCACATTCATACATGATCTTCGATTCCTACTACTTGGAAACTTCCGCTCACGCAAGCCATTCACTCAATCATACCACTCCAACTACTTCTCGGACGTCCACGCAAACGTATACCTTCCAAACATTTATATAATTTTTTTTAACCAAACGTTCATTAGACATTTGCTCAAGATGTCCGAACCATCTTAACTGACTAACAAATAAATAAATATTAATAAAGAACTACAACCTAAAGCCGTTTTATTTTAATGTAATAATTTCTAAAAGATTTTTTTACTATGTTATTAATACAGAACTTTATTCTAAAACCGTATTATTTTATAATTTTTTAAATTTACTAGTGAAAAACAAAAACTCTACTAAACATATCAAAGTGAAAAAACATTTAGGACGTCCACTATCTTCTAGTATCTATTCAGAAATTGTAAATAAATCTTTTTAACCAAACGTTCATTAGACATTTGCTCAAGATGTCCGAACCATCTTAACTGACTAACAAATAAATAAATATTAATAAAGAACTACAACCTAAAGCCGTTTTATTTTAATGTAATAATTTCTAAAAGATTTTTTTACTATGTTATTAATACAGAACTTTATTCTAAAACCGTATTATTTTATAATTTTTTAAATTTACTAGTGAAAAACAAAAACTCTACTAAACATATCAAAGTGAAAAAACATTTAAGACGTCCACTATCTTCTAGTATCTATTCAGAAATTGTAAATAAATCTTTTTAACCAAACGTTCATTAGACATTTGCTCAAGATGTCCGAACCATCTTAACTGACTAACAAATAAATAAATATTAATAAAAAACTACAACCTAAAGCCGTTTTATTTTAATGTAATGATTTCTAAAAGATTTTTTACTATGTTATTAATACAGAACTTTATCCTAAAACAGTTTTATTTTATTATTTTTTAAATTTACTAGTGAAAAAACAAAAACTGTACTAAACATATCAAAGTGAAAAAACATTTAGGACGTTTACTATTTTTCTAGTATATATTCAGAGATTGTAAATAAATCTTTTTAACCAAACGTTCATTAGACATTTGCTCAAGATGTTCGAACCATCTTAACTAGCTAACAAATAAATAAATATTAATAAAGAACTACAACCTAAAGCCGTTTTATTTTAATGTAATGAGTTCCAAAAGATTTTTTATTATGTTATTAATACAGAACTTTATTCTAAAACCGTTTTATTTTATTATTTTTTAAATTTACTAGTGAAAAAACAAAAACTGTACTAAACATATCAAAGTGAAAAAACATTTAGGACGTCTACTATCTTTCTAGTATCTATTCAGAGATTGTAACGACAAAAATGCAACTAACTCGAAATTACAAATGGAATCTTTAATGAATTTGTTTGTTAGGTTATATGCCGACATTTTACATAACACGTAGATTCTCATAGGTTAAATACGTTCGTATATAAAATGCTTATAGATATAAAAAGCAGACGCGCTTTTATCGTTCTCTCTTTCCAATATTGATTATCCGTAGCTATATTTGGTTTCGTGGTCGAAAGGCATTTGCACACTTAAAAACCATCTAAAAACTTCTCTAAACCGAACATGATGCAACCATAATCATTACATTTAAGTCTTTCATATTCCCTTATTTGTCGCTACAGATGTTTTCTTTAGTCTTCGCTAAGATTATTAAAGTTTTTTTTCTTGCTGTGTATAATTGCTCAGCTGGCTATGGAATTTTATAATGCAATTTGTTTTATTTTATTTTCTCCCGAGTATAAATGTAAATTATTGCGTTTTTATTGAGTAACGACGTTTTCTGTGGAGCTTAATATTGCAAAAAAAGTATTCGAGAGGAAACGTAAACAGTTTTATTGTTATTACAAATTTTTTTTAAAAAAAAAAACAAATAAATTTAATTATCTCGTCAGACAATGTGATGCAAATAAAATTTCTTTGTTTAGATACTTATTTATATTTTAAATGTTTTCTGTATTGCAAAAGCTACATTGTAAAAAAAAAATTAGCGAAATTACAGAAAAATAACAGTAACATTTTACTATAAAAAATCTGTAATTTTATTTTACTATAAATACTCTGTATTTCTACCTCTGTAATTTTTATATAATTTATAATAATCACATAAAGTAAGTAAAAATGACCTAATAAGTATTTAAAATTGCTTACTTTCTGCAAATTGCATCACATAGTTAATGTAAAATTACATATTGTTAATATAACTTCTTAAATTATGTAAAATTACGTTTTGCATATTAATATCTGTAATAATTGTAAAATACCTCCTTTATATAAATTTCCAAATGTATGTAATTATACGTATCAACAATAATATTACAGAACTAAACAAATTTTACCTATATATGGAAAATTCCCTACAGCAAATTTATTGAAGTTTTGTAAATTTTCTAAAAGAGACTTTATTAAATATCTATATAATACTTATTTCATATAGGTATATGTACTTTTCCATTCTGTTGGTAAGATCATATTACATAATGTTTGTAATAGTTCTGATATTATGTATTTTTAAATAATTATGTAAAATTTCTAAGAAACTGCATATTCGACCATATTTTCTCTTGAATTTGAATTCGATTATTGAAAATGTGGAGGTAGTGCAAAAAATGCAATGTGAACCGTCCAGGGTGGTCAGAAACTGCACATTTGACCAAAGAAACACAGTCAAGTATATTTAATTTGACATCTCCGACGGTCATATTAAAAATTATTAAGTCAAGTTAAATTAATTGACAATTTCATTGTTTATTTTCGCTTGAATTTGAATTTGATTCATGAAAATCTGCACTGTAAAAAAAATTTCGGTAATTTTACATAATAACATGGGGCAACTGATTTACACCAGTTTATATGTAAATTTACAGGCGTCACGGGAAAATTTTTAAATTAAAGAGCTAAAGTTTAAATTTGATAATAAACTAATTATGATTTTCGATTTTTTACAATAAATTAAATATTTTTGTACGGTGGTTTCTCAGTTTTCAAAAGATTATACATTTACGAATAATTTTCAATATTTATTTATTATGTTATTCAATGAATACAAACTCACATTTTTATTTTTTTGACAACTAGCAATTCTAACAACACACATTTAATTCTTACATGTAAGTCTCATATTGTATAATATAACTTATTCATAACTTATTCATATTCAGTCTAATTATATTGTATTTATATGCTATATTACAGTTTTCACCTTGATGAAGCCAACAATCTAGTGGCGAAATATTGGCTTTATAATAAATAGAATTAATTGTAATGTTCGCTAATTCTTAAATTTTCCTGACTTACCGTAATCCCGTTAATAAATTATACAATATACATATATATATATATATATAATATGGTAAATTACTTATTTCAATTAAAATTACAAAATTATAATATTTTTACAGAAAATTTATCGTTTTGCTGAAATAATATGTAATTTTTTTACTATGGTTTTTATATAAAATAGCAACTTTTTTTTTATAGTTTGTGAAGAAGTGCAATAAATGCAAGAAATACAATGTACACCGCTAGATTTGTCAGAAATTGTATAATCGGTCAAAGAAACATTAATTCTCACAAATCACGTAACAAATATAAATAATATATACATACCTACATTCTACAACTGTTAGTTAAGGTTACTTGGTATGTATTTTTATTTATTTTTAGTATTATTCAGTATTATTGTTGTAGATTTATCTTTACCCCACTCTCTTAATGCGGAAATTATGTCGATTCTTGTTTTCCGATCTTGTAGCTGTCCATTTAAAGATTTATTTCTGGAACTGGTACCAGTCAATCAACTGTCTTCTTTCAATTAGTGTTAGAGTTCTTACTTATTTTAACTCCGTTAACATTAAATTACTGTAATTTGGAAAGGCGAGTTTTGTTTGCAAAATTTATTGCACATTAAAAATAAATATTTATTCAAAGGAATAAACTAAACGTAACTATCTTATTAATTTTTATGGGAAATGCCACATTATTTATGGAATAAACCAATAATTGCTTCTATTAATATCTAGTAATTTTTGTATTTAATTTGTAAATAGAATTAAATAGGAAAATAGTCGACTGGTAAAATTTAATAAATAATAAATAATAGACGGAATTCTGTGAGTTAAGTATTTTTATTTTCTTCACTATTGCCAATAGTGATTGCCGAAACGTTGGCATAGATGATAATAAAAATATTGAACTGACTGAATTCCCTTTATTACTTAATTATTATTTTGTAAATAGAATATTCATTTATATGTATGTATATAGTTATTTAAACTTATTTCTAAGCAAAGAATCTGAAAAAAATGTAATCAAAACAGTATAAAGAAACAAAATAAAAAGAGACAAGAAAATTTGCATTCTGAATTAAAATAATATTAGTATAGGTGTTTTTTTTTTTGTAATAATTATTACAGTTAATTATACGTTCAGAAAAATTTGTTACAATGAATTTATAAATTTGATGTGGTTAGTTTTCTATACTTTGAAATTCAAGTTTCTTGGAAAAAATTTTAAACTTACGTAGTTGGGAAATTGATGAAATTGACCAGCTGTCATTTTTAATTTATGCAATTATTAAAAAAATAAAAATTACGTTAATAATAATAATATTTATTTTAGTTTATTATATAATATATATGCAACTAAGTCATACAAAAGAAAATTTTAATTCGGTTTCTATATGTTTAATATTTTCTATTTAAATCCTCAAGAACAAAAAAATATAATGAAATCTTTTATCGAAGCCAAATGGGAGCATGAATATGGTATAAGCATAAAAATTAAAGGCATCTACTACGGCTCCATTCAAGAATCCATTCCAAAAAAAATCTGGTATACTTCGCACTATAGCAGAGACTTTATAAAAACAATTACCCGAATGCGATTTGAACATACCAGAACTAACTCCCATCTTTACAAAATCAAAATTAAACTATCACCAGCCTGTTCATGCAATGAAAATAGTGTCGCCGATCTAAATCATATATTTTTTGCCTGCCCACTTCTAGAAACCGAACAAACAGATCTAATTAAGCAACTAATAAAATTAAAAATATATCCTCCACTAAATACAAAATTATTATTAACTACAGAAAACCGAAGATCTTGGGAACTACTATACAACTTCGTTAAAACCAACAAAATTTTAATATAAGAACAGCGTAGAAGATCTTATAAAACATTAAAATAAGGTTTTAAAATTATTGGCTGGTTGATCGGCAAAGCACCGAAAACCAACAAAACCTGAAGGAAAAAAAAAAAAAAAAAAAATATTTTCTATGAATTTATTTACAGTATACAATGAATTTTTTTATTAATAAAGCTTTAATAATCTTGAAAGATTTCTTATTGTTAGTGGGAGCATATTGAAAAGTGTTGTCCCTAGATTTATTGGTAGATTTTTAGTAATATTTATGATGATATGTTTTGTTTCTTTCTTTCAAATGGAAAACTCTATTTACCAAAAAAAAAGAAAAAAAATTTTGTTATGCTACATTGCAGTTCAGAATACCACCATTAGTTTACAAAGTGTTAATCTAATGTGGTCTTTTTGTCTTGTTTTATAGTCATTACTATATGAGTAGTAAGATGCAAAACTCACTATTTGGTAAATTTTATTTTCAAAGATATTTGCAAAAAAACTGTTATAGTTGGGTGTAATTGTATTTTGATGATAAAATCTTGTTACTAGATGGCACTTATTAAATAAGTAATGCCATCTAGTAACAAGATTTTATCATCAAAATACAATTACACCCAGCTATAACAGTTTTTTGCAAATATCTTAGAACATAAAATTTACCAAATAGTGAGTTGTGCATCTATACGACTCATATTTTCATAGTTGACTTATGCTGTTTTTGACAATTTCTTAACATTGTAGGATATGCAAAAAAAGGTACTGTCAAAATGTTCAAATTAATAAAATGTTGGCGACAAGATTATCTATAATGACTACCAATAATTATTCTGCTTGAATTTTTTTCTAGTTTAAAAATTCTGTTACAACTGACAACTTTTTATAGTCATATCTTGTATAAGTTTTTGTAACACTTACAATTACCTGTCAACTTCTATAATAAACTTCTTTAATTATATAAAACGAATACAGAATAATAATTGTATATCTATCCGTAAGAATAAAAACTAATTCCGAAATTAATTAACATGTCATATGCATTCATATAATATCTAGCACGCATCTCCCGGATATATATATATATATATATATATATATATATATATATATATATATATATTTGATGCTCTCTGTATTCTGAATTGTGCAAAATATGAAATGGAGTGTAATAAAGATTTACTAATCGTTTCTCCGTTCGGTGTATGTGAAGAAGGAAGCGATATTAAAATTGCGGCCGACGCGACGCTTCGGTCGCTTCATAAAACACTTAAATAATAGGAGTACGTTTTAATTTTATTCTACACTAGTGCTAGGTTCTAGGGCGTTGGTGAGATGATGGCTTTTGCTAGGAAAATTACTAGGCGTATTACGTACGTATTAGTAATATGCAGTGAACGTAGTTCAAAGAAATTTGCTAAATGTTTAATAAAATATCAGTTGACGCTGGTATTAAAATATAAATATTAAATATTCGTTTTGCAAAAGAGCAACTACACTGTAAAAAAAGTTTAATAATTTTAGATAAAAACCACGGCTGATTTACACTAGTTTAATATGTAAATTTACAGACGTTAGTATTTTTATAAAATGTATTTAATATTATTTACAGATATTTTATGGAAAATTTGTATATAATATAATTTCGTGTTAATAATTTAAATACTAATTATTAATAAAAATACATGAATAAAATCATATATAAAAAACACATTGGTTGATATTGCAAGCTTAGTTTTCGGCTGTTTTAGTCCATTTATTTAATCCAGCTCTTATGACAGTTACATTGTCTTAAAACTGATATTGCTTAAAAACAATTTTAAAACAAAGCTCGTAATACCGGGTCATTGTATATAAAATTCTTTAGACACATTGCATATATATTAGTGTCCGTAAAAAAAATTTTCTAGTAAGGCTAAAATCGATAATTTTACATCAAAAAACATCAGAAATAATATTTTTTGCTTGTTTTTACGAAAGTAACAGGTTTCTCTACACAATTGAAATTTTCGAAAAACGCGTGTTAATACATATATCGTTTATATCGCGTATATATTAACACCCGTTAATACCTGTTACTTTCGTAAAAACAAGCAAACAATATTATTTCTGATGTTTTTTCGATGTAAAATTATTGATTTTAGCCTTTCTTTTTATTTACGGACTCTCTAATACACTATTTCTCAACCAAGAACGCACCGCGGACCTGTAAAATATCTAATTTTTTTACGCGGGCCACTAATAATAATTAATGTACAACTAAATATATTTATTTCAGTTGTAGAAAATTACAGAAAGTTTACAGAAAATAAACAATATATATCCACAAAAAATGCGCATAAAAAATAGTAAGAAAAGCGGCAAAAAAACATAATAATATTTAAGTAATGAAATGCAACACAAAAATAATTTTAAAATTATACAAAACTTCTGCATTTTCAATAAATCACGGAAAATACACAATATAAATAATTTTTGTTAGCCAAAGTATCATAATTATTAGAGTTTCGTTATATTCGGACCACTGAAATTTTCTTGCAAACCACCTGTTGAGAAACACTGCTCTAATATATATATATATATATATATATATATATATAGTAAATATATATATATATATATATATATAATATAATATATATATATAATATATATATATATATATATATATATATATTATATTATTATATATTATATATATATATATATATATATAATATATATATATATATATATATATATATATATATATATATATTATATATATATATATAATTCTTTATAAGCACATTGTATACAATAAAACACATTATACGTAATTTTCTTAGACACGTCGTACATAATTGCCTCGTACACTGCATCTCCGTAAAATAATACAGCTTATGTACAGAGAGGAAAAAATATAAATAAAGAATGTCAAAATTATATGAAAATGATGAAAATACTTCTCATACAGCATTTCCGCAGTAAAATCTATTTATCCAGCGATTAGGGAGTACGCTTAGCCTACAGTTTAGTGTGCGTCAAGTTAATATTCGCTGTGTACCGAACAAACTGCCTAATAATAATAATTTTAATTTCAAGCATTCTCTGTTTGTGTAAATACATGATTAAAATCGGAAACACATGTTTCCACTGAAGAATTACAGAAACGCTGTAAATATCTGATCAAATATTATTTTTGTTCCAAATTATGTTGTTTTATCTTCATTTAATATTTAATTATCTCTCTAATGACACACGTATGTTATACGTATAAAGCGAGATGCTGCTACAAAAAAATGCAGAATAAAACATTTCTCTCAAAATGGTTAAATCTCCCTAACGGATCAAAAATTAAATCGAATGTGTATATTTCAATTATTGGATTTTTTTGAATATTTTTCTTCACTCACACACCATTTATGTTCACAATTAACTGAAATCGATATATGGAAAGGAATGTTGATAAAAATACCGATTTCCATTTGTGTGCTGTTTTCAAAAAAAAAAAAAAAAAAAATACAGCAAGCAGCTATAAATGAAACTATATATATATATATATATATATATATATATATATATATATATATATATATATAATTAATGATAGTTTTACTAATGCACATTTGATGAGTGTTTCCACAGACAAAAATATATAAGTATGTCGTTCTGATATAATCAATCATTAAATATATAAATACTCGTACTACATCAGATATTCATGTACAATAAATTTTTGGAAAATTTATGATTCTGTTTTTATATACTTCGTATCTTTGATTGATAATCAATAAGTTGTATGGTAAATGTCATTACAAATTATTCATTTATTTCAAATTTTAAGTACACTGTAAAAAAAGTTGTCATTTTACATAAAAAAAATTATACATTATTTCAGCAAAACTAATGGTTTACATAAACTGTCTTGAAAATGAATATAATTTTCTAATTTTAAGCAAAATAATTAATTTGCCATATTATATAGGAGTATGTTTTTTTTTTAACCGAAAATGTAAAAGTCACAATAGTAATCCAGTTATAGTAAATACCCTGTATATAATTAATTGACAATAATATGCAGATATATAGTGTAATATAATTTGTTTAAAGAAATTAATTAATATAAATGATACCTAGCAACTATAAACGTAATTAAAATAATCTACAAAAAATATTAGCACAATTTATAAAACTAATTGATACGAATTTGTTTTTATTTTTAATTAACGCTAAAAGTTTTATATTTTAATTGGATTAATCTTGTAAAATAAAATATTACATTGTTTATATTTTTGATTATATTTGACTTTTATAATTAATAATATAAAACGGTGTAGTTTGGTTTTCCTAATGAGTTACACTTTTCATTTTAAAAACAAATTTTTATTTTGAATTTTCGACCAAAAACAAAACTTAAATATCTACAGCTAAAATTTTAAATAAAAATTTGTTTTTAAAATCAAAAAGTGTAACTTAACTCATTAGGAAAATCAAACTATATTGTTTTCAATTTTAAAAATATTACATAATTCAATATTGTTGAAATTTCATAGTTAAATTTTGCTTTAATTTTATTAACACAAACTATTCAATTTTTGTCATTAAACTTATAACAGCAAGAAAAAAAGGCATTATAAACTTTCAAATTAGAAACATAAATAAAGTAATAAACTTTTATATCCATGAACATTAAAAACGTAAATATACGACAAATAATACTCGTACAGCTTAATTTGAATAAATTTACATAGATTTAAGTCATGTGGAAAATCGTAATCGTGATTCATTTTATTATATTTGTCTGACTACATTTTATAATCGTAATAAATTTCTGTATAGAATGGGACAAAAGTCACGCAGCAGTGACTAGTAAACTAATAAAAAATATAATGAAATAGAGATTTCATCTAATCAAGACTGTAAATCAACTAATAAGTTTTTAGTTTGAGATTTTCAATATTTTGTCGATTCGATTTTCATTCCGGTTTAACACAAGAAAAAATAAAGAATCGATTTCTAAATTTCGATTAGGTCTAAACATTTTACATTTTTATAAAAATAATTTCCTACCACTTGGAAACATTTGGTTACGCAAACCACTCTTTCAATCATACCACCTCATCCATCGTCCACACAGACGTATACTTTCAATATCACTCACATATATATTCTTTTAACCAAACGTTCACTAAACATTCGCTCAAAATGACCGAATCATTTTAAATGACTGACACTCCAACAAAAAAATTGCAGTTAAAAAATTTATTTAATTGTATCACAGAGTATTAACACCAAAATGTAGTTTTAGCAATCTTATTTTTTCTCAATGTTTCTTTCTCATGTCTAGGCTATATGTCTCTATATTAAAAAGCATCTTGAAATCAGTCGCCTCCAAACATTCCTATCCAAACAAGCAACTTTCGTTTCATCCACATTTATAATTCCTCTCATACATGCTCTTTTATTCCTACTACTTGGAAACTTTCGCTCACGCAAAACACTCTCAATCATACCACTCCAACTACTCATCGGACGTCCACGCAAACATATACCATCAAAATTATTCAAATAAATCTTTTTAACCAAACGTTCATTAGACATTCGCTCAACATATCCGAACCATCTTAACTGACTAACACCAACTTTTGCTACAACATTTTTTTCAATTTTACACTCATCATACACTAATCTATTTCGTACCCGATCTCTTCTATTTACACCACATACCTCACGTAAAAATTTCATTTCCACAGCAGTCATTTTCCGTTTATGCTTTTGCAACCAAACCCAACATTCACTACCATAAATCAACGTAGGCACCAAAACTGCATTGTATATACTCAAACGGGCTTTTTTGGAAACATTTCTCAATAGTATGAATTGCAGCACTCGCTAAGGCTCGTGCTGTAAATTTTCATACTCGTTAGAAAATAGTACCAGTCTGTGCTAGTTGTATAATATACTATTAATTTAATAATATTTCGGTTTTAAACATTTTTATCGTAAATATTCAAAATAGTTTTGTTACTTCTGTTTCACCTTGTAGAAATACAACAACAAAAAATATTTACAAATAATGAACTTTGATATAAATTACTCAGTATTTTTATTTGAGTTTTTAATAACTAATAAAAATATAACCTAAAAAGAAAAAAAAAACAAATTGATAAATGCCATTTTTCGTGAATTGGTCTTTTGCATGATATGACCCGGAGACCTAAGACCCTAGGCATTGATCCACGATACAGATTAAACACAGTTGGCTATGGCCATAAACAGTCTTCCAATATACATTTGATGTTACGCTATATTTATTATAAAATATAAGCGAATTTAACGATTCATTGTTTATAACTTGTAGATTTTGTGTTTTGTTTTTGCGTATTTACACATTCGTGCAGCAATTGTTAAATAAATGAATGATTCAATTTGTGAGTATTCAATTGTTTTTTCATATATATACATGTATATTTGTAAAACGTGATTTGTTTGGATTTGTGTTACAAATAACTAAATGTTATTTGTTTTGTTTTTACAATGAATGTATCGAAGGATACGTTATTTGAAATTTAAAAATATTTTATTTTCAATTTGTTTGTAAATGCGGTAATGATTTTCAAAATGTAAATGATTTTAATTATAACAAATTTTTACATGTGGTAATTACATTTATTGGCATTGATTTTAATCTGTATTTAGCAGGAAATATTTTTAATAAAATTGGAACAAAAATTTCAATAATGCAAAAGAAAAATTTATTAATACGAAATGTGCATATTATGTTTTTTTTTTAATATGAAAATGGAGTAAGTACTTAATTTATTTACGAGGAGAATTTATGAAAAATTTAGTATGAAAATAGACGAAAAAAATATAATGTAATTCAAGTAATATTAAAAGTTTTATATGGATAAAATGAATAATTATTTTAATAATTGAAGTAAAACTTACAAAATGAATATTTATAATAGTGTGCATAATTATAATGTTAGAAGTGCAAATAATTTTTATTACTACTAAAAAGAGTAAAAGAAGTACTTCTAATAATATATTTCACAATGGATTACTTGAATATAATAAATTGCCGAAATATATTAAAGATTTATTTTTTTTAAAATCTTTTAAGTTGAAATAAAAAATAGTAACAAATTTTTCAGAACTTATTATCTAAAATAAAACTGCTTTAGGTTCAAGTTCTGTATTAAAATTTATTTATAATCGACGTTTCGACGAAACTCAACGCTCGTCTTCATCAGAAAAAACTGATCAGTATTTAAAAAAAAAAAAAAAATTGTACTGTAATAAAGTTAATGTAAGTTAATAATTAAGTTGATAGTTTAATAAATTATAAATGTAACCAATTATGTAAATATTATGCTACAGTCGTAAAATTCCTGTAGTTTTCGTAATTATGTAAATATGTATTACAGTCTAATTAATATGCCAAAAAGTTAAATAAAAAATTTACTCTTTCGGCTGTTACTTTGTGAAATTTCATATTGAAGTAAATTAATAAAACACTTTTTAACTTTGATAATTTCACACTTTATTATAGAAACTGCAGTCACGTTTCTATAATAAAGTGTGAAATTACCAAAGTTAAAAAGTGTTTTATTAGTTTAATCAAGTTAAATAAAGTTTGCTTATTATTATTACGAATATTATATTAATAAACAGAAGTAAATAAAGAGTGATTATTCATAATAATAGTTAGATAGTGGGTTAATTACAGGTAGAATATAAATTAATTTAACAATGCAATTTAGCGAAACCCAGAAGAGAAATATTTCAAATTATATACGTGTGTTTATATCTCTAGAGTAGTTGAAACACATAGTAAAACAGTCGCTTAATTAATATATTAGTTGTAAAGGATAATACTGTAATAGTAATTTATTTTATTTTGTTATAGCAAATCCTTGGGCAGATGGCTCTGCCTGTCGCAAACAACGTGCACCAAAAATTGGCGATATTCCACGGTGAGTTTTTCAATTATTATTATTTTTAATATTTATAAAATGTATAATAATTTAGTGTATGATTGAAGTGTCTGTCAACATAATGACTAGTATTTTAAGTTAGGTTTTAAGCATTTTGGTTAGATCTGGTCTTATGATAGTTATATGTTTAAATATATATAGTATTATCTATAAATTTAATATAAAACTGCTTTAGAGTGTAGTTTTGTATTAATAATAGACGTTTAGGTGTACATTTTCATCAGGAAAAATAATACATATATTTACACTAAATAAACAGAACATAGAAACAAGTTACTGGGTAACAAAATAAGTAACTAGATCATAAAATTTATAAATTTTGAATTAAAGGAAGTCAAATTTTATTTAAATCAATACCTTCATACTGATTGATGTTATCTTTTTCTTTATAAATTTCTATTGCTTCTCTTATCAATATTAACAGTAAATTGATAAGAGAAACAATAAAAATTTATAAAAATAAAATAAAATCAATCAATGTGAAGGCACTGATTTAAATAAAATTTGGCTCCATTTCTTTAATAATTTACAAATTTTATGATCTAGTTGCTTATTTTGTTAGTTCTGTTTATTTATTGTAATGTTATACGTAATTTTCCCTGATGATGATGTGCGTGGAGTACGTCGAAATATCGATTATTAATAAAAATGAATATAGAACTAAAACCTAAAGCCGTTTTATTTTGATATACAAATATTTCATTGAAGTTTATTTATATTTATTAAAAAGTGCAGACTTTTCACTTTTGTAATTACAGTAAACTGTTTTCAGTTGTTTTATAAGCATACTGTTAATTGAACTTTAATAGAATGTGACAAATTTATTAAAAAAAGAAATTTAAATAAATTTTTATTAGTTTAACTCAAACATCTCGATTTTAATAATACTAAGTTATTTGTTTTTGCATTAGCATATTTGCATGTACAGTCACCATACAAGTAGAGTTATAAATTTTTCAACGATGACATGAAGAAATTTATCTTCCTGTAATCAAATGTTGCTTTAATAAATTATTAGACGGTAACGTTGTGTCATTTCCGTGTGTCATTTGACATAATGACATATTTAATCACACATAATCATTACTTTATGTTTAACTATAACTATATGTTATTATATATATTTCGAATTTAATTTCGTTTGAAAGATATTATTATTTTATTTATTTTGACATTTATATTACAAAATAATACGTTTCAGTTCAGTATGAATTTTTGAAAAGCTTATGTTTGTAATTATTAATAAAGTGTGTGTTATTTTAATGGATTCATATACATTGCGTAAAGCAAAGATATGGACATATTTAAATATTCTTAGTATTATTACTGATATTGTAATGAAAATTTACAGTAAGTAGTTTTGATATTTTCAAAATTTACTTTAGATCTTATTGTTATTTGAATTTCGGTAGAATCAGAAATAATAAGAACTAACTTATTTATTTCAATAACAAAGCTTTAAGGGAGGGACATCACTCTGAGCGCTTGGAAAATAAACAAAGATTGGAAATTTATTTCATTGAAAAATTATAATGCAAATGTTTCGGGTTTTTATTATGTTATCATTATATTAAAATAAAACTGCTTTAGTTTAAAGTTCTGTATTAATATTTATTTAAAATCGACGTTACGACGAAACTCAACGTCCGTCTTCATCTGTAATGTCATTTGTATTATTTAACCTGATAAAGACGGACGTTGAGTGTCATCGAAACGTCGATTTTAAATAAATATTAATACAGAACTTTAACCTATAGTAGTTTTATTTTAATTTGTAACTATCTTTACCATTTTTGGTTGAGAATCGTAACTGCTAATGTTTTTCTTTGATTTATTTATCATTCCACCAAAGTTTCAAACTTTAAATCTTAAGTATATTAAACAACTAAGTTTACGCATGTTTACAAAGGCGGAAAGATACGTTTTTTGCGGAACCAGCAAACTAAATTTGAAGTGTATACGTACAAGTTTAATGTTTTGTAGCGGTTATTCTTGACAATAAATTGTTGTTTACAACTTACGACTATCGTAATTTCCTTAAGTACTTATATTTATTTGTCGTTTTAAATGATTACAAAATAATTGTTTTTTTTTTACAACTGATCACAAATTATAATTATCTAAATCATAGTTTTTTTTTTGATTTTTGTATTTATTTTGTCTACAATTTAATTGGTTTTAAAGGACTCTAATTTATATTTATATTATAACTTATTTTTTTTTTATATGAAATATTTTAACAAATATTTTAAATTTGGAAAAATGTATTGGCTTTGCCGGTATTTAAACCCAGGACTCCTTGCCTACACTTTGTCGTGGGCTCATAGTCAAGTGGTTAGGATAATTGCCGCGAAAGCAAAAGGTCCCGAGTTTGAATCCCGGTGAGGCCAATACGTTTTTTCAAGTTAATTAAATTTTCTAATTATATATTAGTTCACTGCGATTAAACGGAAATTAAAATATTTTCTAAAACTCTTAGTGTCATCGAAGAAAATATTGAAATATTTTAGTATAATATATAGCCATCATAACATGCGAGTAAACCATATTTTTTTTGTAACCATACGATAGAAAGAAAGAAACATTTTTTTGAAATAAAAAAGTTTAGGTTTAAGTTCTGTATAATTTTTTTATTAAAATTCAACGTTTCGATATACTGCACGTACATTATTATTAGGAAAAGAATATGTACCAATAGCATAAATAATAAACAATTAAAGTTACTAGGTACTTATAACAAAATACAAATAACTAGATCATAAAATTTATAAATTTCAGCTTCTTTATTTTGATATTAGTTATGAAAGATTCTTTACTACACTGTAAAATAAGTTGCCATTTTACATAGGAACCATAGTAAAAAATATATTATTTTAGCAAAACGATGGTTTAAATAAATTTTTTGTAGAAATAATTTAATTTTGTAATCTTAATTAAAATAATTGATTTACCGTATTATATAATTATATATGTATGTTCGAAAAAGTAATTAATTACTTACATAAAACATACGTGTTTTATATTCATATTATATAAAAGTTTTTCTGTCACGTCTGTAAATTTACATATTAAACTGGTGTAAATCAGTTGCTCCGGGTTTTTATATAAAATTACCGAATTTTGTACAGTATATGTTTATTTTCATTTTCAGTTTAACACATGTTATTATAAACGTATTATTCTACAGAAATAGAAAAAATTATTTATTACTGCGTATAAATCAATCTATGTATTTATAGAACAAGAAATGCCCGTTTTAGTATTATTAATTTTGTAAAAATTTCACTCGAAGAAACGGTTTCTGTTATTTAAATAAAACTATAATTATTAAACAATTATGATTTATCAAAGAACATTTTATTATAACATATATCTAAAATAAATATTTGATCTAATATGAATAGAAACGGATAAAAATATTAATTAAACTTACTTTTAATTATGTGTACAATTTTGACTCATTAAAAAGGTAATTTGAAACTAAAACTAAACGTTTTAATTTTAGATTTAAACAAAAATATTTTCCCGTATTCTCACCTCACATTTTCGTGAAAAAGTGCTTTTATTATTAATTTCAAAATAACTTTTTGCTTCTGCTTTTCATCAAATATAAATAGTATTTCTATTTTTGATCATTTTTATTATATTCGGTATTATTCAATTTAAATAAACTATTATAAAGTGCTTAATAAATAATTTTAAGTAAATGTCAAAAGTACTTTTGGCAAAAATCACTTTTATAAATGAGGTGAGAATACGGGCCATTGTAATTTGAACTATAGAAATGAAAATATTTAATTTAAATAGTTTATTTATTTCTTCGTGATTTGAAACTTTTAATGTACGGTAATTCAATAGTAATGCATTATCTCGAACAAAATTATAATTTTTTTCTATTTTTTTTCTTAAATTTTATTAAAGTTCGTTTAACACTTATTTACATGAAATCATCCATAACATACACTGTAAAAAAGTTGCTATTTTAGATAAAAATAATAGTAAAAAAATACATATTATTTCAGTAAAACGATAAATATTATATATGTTTGTTTTACCAAAAAAGTAAGTAAACTTACATGAAATATACGTATTTTATAGTTATATAATGTAAAAATTTTCCGGTGACGTCTGTAAATTTACATATTAAATACATACATACACAATCACGCCATGTAGCCAAAAGGGTGTGGCACAAACTATTTCCACTATCCCGAAATTAATTTACTGCAAACATCTTTATCCGGACAAGCAACTTTAGCTTCATCCACATTTATAATACCTCTCATTTTCTATTTCTAGTACTTGAAAACATTTCCTTACGCAAGCTATTCTCTCAATCATACCACTCCAACTACTCACTGGACTTTCACTAGCAAACCGTCAAGTTATTCATGTAAATTCATTTAATAATAATAAGAATTATTTAATAGTAGCTTTAAGGTATATATATATATATATATATATATATATATAATACAAAGAAGCTAATTAGAAACATAAAATAATTTCACATAAATTTGAAAAGTTACATAGTACATATGTGTTACATCAAGTTTGTTATACGTTTACATTATTTAAAAAATATTTTTTAATTTCAATTTTAAACTTTGCTAGTGTAGTAGATGTTTTAATAAATTGAGGTAATTGGTTATAGTCCTGCAGTTCTTTATGAAATATGTTATTGCTAGTACTGCCAAACATTTGGTCAAGCTGACCGAACCATCTTAACTGAGTAACACCAGCTGGTATAAATCAATTGCTCCAGGTTTTTATGTAAAATTATCGAATTTTTTGCAGTGTAGTTTAAATTTAACATAACGCTTATTTTTAATTATTTAGTATAACGCTATTTAATAATATTGTACGAATATCTTGATAACTACAAGAAATACAATCATTTCAATTTTTTCAATTTTTTTCAAGGCCCAAATCGGGTCTTAATCTCAAGTTTTCTAATCGTTTATTTAGGCACTTTTTCGAAACTACAAGTCGTGCGTTTGCGTAGATTTGCGATGAGTTCCGACCAGTAATCTAAACTACTGATTTTTTTTTATTTATCGACTGACCTAATTAGTATCACAAAATGTCAAATTATAAACAAAATCCAAAACATAGCGAATTTAGTTCTCTTTAAAATTCCCTAACGTAATGCGCATTTAAATGCAATCAATTTAGTGATTCACGCGATGTGAACATTAACATCACGCTCCGCTCAGATTTATTAAAAAGTTCGTGAAGATTGCGATAGCGTTTTCAGCTCGGTGAAAATTATTGTAATATTGTCATAAGTTAGGCTAAGTATTTTGTGTAATCAGCGTTCTATTTTTTTACTACTTTAAATATCGAGAGTGGATTAGCGCAAAAAAAGGAGGGAAAATTAACTGTGGTTGACGCACTTAGTTTATTAATAAATCCGAAGCGTTAATTTGCGTGACAAACTAATCAGAGACACGGAATATAGGTACTGAGGGAATTTATAAATGTGTCATTTATTTTTTAAATTATTTATTTTTAATTGTTGTACTTGTATTCTTTTTTTTTCAAAATTGAAAATATATAAATTATATTTCGTTATTTATACATACATACATACACAATCACGCCATGTACCCAAAAGGGTGTGGCACAAACTCTTTTCATCATCCCGAAATGAGTCGCCTCTAAACATTCCTATCCAAACAAGCAATTTTCGTTTCATCCACATTCATAATTCCTCTCATACATGCTCTTTTATTCCTACTACTTGGAAACTTTCGCTCACGCAAAACACTCTCAATCATACCACTCCAACTACTCATCGGACGTACACGCAAACATATACCATCAAAATCATTCAAATAAATCTTTTTAACCAGACGTTCATTAGACATTCGTAATTTATTTTTAGAATTAAAATGAGTACTAATTTGAGAAATATCAAGAAATTTTTATTTTGGACAAGAATCCAGCCCAAAATAGGATCAAAATAAAAATATGTAATTTTTGTCTTGAGTTAAGACATGAAGAAATATTTAAAATGTAGTACCTTGATTTATATAACACTATCTTTTCTTATACTGTGAAAATTTTTACTTTAGATCCGAGGTTTTTACTTTTAACTTAAGAGTGAACTCTTTTGTTTTTGAAAAAGTGCTTTTGTGCTTTTATCTTTTGTTTCAAAATAAATTGGTATTAGCTCTTATCAAATATGAGTAGTATTTTCTTTATGATATATTTTTTTTTATATCTAATATTAGAAAATATAAATAAACTAATAAAAATTGCTTAGTAAGTAATTTTACATAAACGTCAAAAGTACTGTTCACAAAAATCACTTTTAAAAGTGAGGCGAGAATATTGACCATAGTATTTTTTTCTGGAATAAATGTAATTGTAAAATTATTAATAATTTTCAGTTCAAATGTAATAGTTTTATTTTTGAATTTTTTTAACTAATTTCATAAAATTTTTTGAAAATAGTGTTATACTGTTACTTACTATTACTAATTTTTCTATTAAAATTTTTATATTTATTAGAAAAACATAAGTTTATAATCCAAGAACGCTTTTACTCTTGAGATTAATAATTTTCAGTTCAAATGTAATAGTTTTATTTTTGAATTAAATTTTAACTAATTTTATACAAATTTTTGAAAATAGTGTTATACTGTTACTTACTATTACTAATTTTTGTATTAAATTTTTTATATTTATTATAAAAACATAAGTTTATAATCCAAGAATACTTTTACTCTTGAGAATTAAGTTCTGTAAATATTTTATTTGAAAATCGACATTTCGATATACTCTTATGTATATCATCATCAGGAAAAAACCTAATCTAAAACTTTTTATTTTATAATTACTTAACAGTTTTTTTCACAAATATCTTAATTAATAAAACAACACGCTGCGTATTCGATATATTCTTCCATCAAAATTAATTAATAAGTTCCAAGTTTTATTTTTCTAATTAGAAACTTGTATGGTTTAGTGGTTTAGTGTCTGGTACATGCAGTAGTGACGCATCGTTTTGTGTTGCTGTGTTCACACGATGATTTATTGTACGTACAACAGAGATTAATATTGTTTTTTTACAAGTATCGACTTTGTTTGAATACAGCATCACGGAACTGATGCAGTTAATATGTGTACTTGATGCCGATCGTAACTGTGTTGGTTCGGGGTTCGAATCCCATTTGGTGCATGGTTATTTGTATAATATCTTTGTATCGTCTAAGTCTAAACTACTTTATACATACATACATACATACACAATCACGCCATGTACCCAAAAGGGTGTGGCACAAACTCTTTTCATCATTCCGAAATCAGTCGCCTCCAAACATTCCTATCCAAACAAGCAACTTTCGCTTCATCCACATTTATAATTCCTCTCATACATGCTCTTCTATTCCTACTACTTGGAAACTTTCGCTCACGCAAAACACTCTCAATCATACCACTCCAGCTACTCATCGGACGTCCACGCAAACGAATATACCATCAAAATCATTCAAATACATCTTTTTAACCAAACGTTCATTAGACATTCGCTCAACATGGCCGAACCATCTTAACTGACTAACACCAACTTTTGCTACAACATTCTTTTCAATTTCACACTCATCATTCACTAGTCTATTTCGCACCCGATCTCTCCTAGTTACACCACATACCCCACTTAAAAATCTCATTTCCACAGCAGTCATTTTCCGTTTATGCTTTTGCAACCAAACCCAACATTCACTACCCTATACATCAACGTAGGCACCAAAACTGCATTATATATAATCAGACGGGCTTCTTTGGAAACATTTACATTCCTAGCAAAAGTTCCTACTTTATAAATTTAATAAAGATTTTGCGAGCTAAAAGCTTTAGCAGCTATGGCAAATATATGTGTTAACAAAAAAATAAAAGAAAAAAAAAGAATTATGTAAATACATTACTAAGAACATACGTACATCTAATGCGGGTAGTATTTTAGTAAAACATGTAATCACATTAAAGTATTTCTATTTTTGGTTGCATTAACTAATTAAATCTTTTGTTTTACAAATAAAATATAAGTTTTTTTTTGTTTGTAATTACTAGTGGTGGAATCATTCGAATGAAAAATAATCGATTATTTAATTATGAAAATCATTCGAGATATTTCGAATTAAATTCAAATCATTCGAATTAAATTGAAATCATTCGGATGATGAATAAACTGAAACTGGTAGATTTCTATAAAAATATACAAAATAGATTATGAAATTGAAAAACTACCTTAAGGTTAAAATTTATTTTTAATTATTCAAAATCAGAGCCAGTTAACCTAATCAAGTAGCAAATAAACTAGTTTGACTGATAGATGCACTTAAAGTGGGAGGAAAAACAAAGATGCCAACATATAACTTATAAATAATTATATTTAATTTTAATTTCCTATATAACTAAAAAGTAATAATAAAAGTATGTTATTATTTATTGTTGAGTACATAAAGTTTTAATAAATTAAAAATTTGAGATAAATCTTTTCTTCATATATTTATTTCTAAATCAGATGTACATTTCGACCACACTGTGGTCATCTTCAGTTAAGACTGATAATTTGTTATTTTTAGTGGTTTTACAATGTTACATAATTTTTCTTAGAATAACATCTGTTAAAGTATTTTTATGTAACATTGTAAAAACCACCAAAAATAACAAATTGTCAGTCTTAACTGAAGATGACCACAGTGTGGTCGAAATGTACATCTGATTTAAAAATAAATATATAAAGACAAGATTTGTCTCAAAAAATCTTAATTTATTTCGTTTTTAAGTAGATGTACGAAAGACTTAAGTAATTAAAAATATAACTATAAGTATCTATAATCTGTTTTTTTTTTATACACCACTGTTTTTAAAGTAGAGCTTTTTCACGAACGTCCGTGTTCAGTCACGTGATCTGATAACAAATTACCCTTTACACATACATACATATACAGGTGTTTGTATATATGTGTGTGTGTAGTAAGGGAAAATAAAAAATGAACATTGTCCGAGACTATTTACCCCCATTATATGACAAAAAAAACTCAAATATTATTGTTTATAACGCCATTTAAGAGATAAAATTTCAGCTACAAGTTTAATATTTAATTTTGTATTGTAATGTATGACAGAAAACCAAAGGTGAATTAGATTTAAATCTGGAAGTTCTTATAGCAACTTTATACGATTAATTCGTTTTACACGATATAGAATAAAATATACAGACAAATATATTGATAATAGTTTATTTATATTTAATCTGAAAACTGCATATTCATCAATAAAAATATATACTCAGTAAAAAATCTTTTAGAGCTCATTATATAAAATAAAACTGTTTTAGGTTCAAGTTCTGTATTAAATTTTTTATTTATAATCAACGTTTCGACGAAACTCAACGTTCGTTTTTATCAGTTTTTTCTTGTTGAAGACAAGCGTTGAGTTTCGTCGAAACGTCAATTATAAATAAAAAAATTAATACAGAACTTCAACTTAAAGCAGTATTAATTTACAATATTTACTGCTTCAACTAAATAAAAAAAATAAATATCAAAATTGTTAATATAAATATGAATTGATGATACTGGATAATCTAAATGAGAGTTTGACGTTTCTAATATTGATGCGCAATCAGTTTCGCGTCGAAAATACATGAAAAATAGGATGTGTTCATATATTTTTCTATATCGACTATCACGGACAAACTGAGCATGCGCGTCTGTAAAATATTTCGTACAGATTTCTATATAGAATCGAATATTGAAACGTGCAATACAGAAAATTTTGTTTGTACAACAAACTATATATTTTTTTGTATAGAAAAATGCATCGTGTCAAGTCAAGATATGACGATTCGTAGTTAAGCAAAAAAGGAGTTAAAATTTTAATTGCACACAATTGAAAATATCAGCTGATTGGTTCCAGTAACTTTACTTCGGTTACATTACGTGTATAATTCTTTAAACACATTGTGTACAATGCAATGATTTTATAGACATATTGTATAGAAAATTCTTTAGATAATTTTATATAGCTGAGTATATTTATTTCTGTAATATATTGCATATTCATATATAAAACACATTTTATATTAAATTCTTTAAGCACACTGACCCGTATTACGAGCCTGGTTTTAAAATTGGTTTTAACTAATATCGGTTTTAAGACAACGTAACCGTCATAAAAACTATACTAAACAAATGAACTAAAACATTCAAAAACAGAGCTTGTAATATCAGCCATTGTATACAATAGTTTTAGATACATTGTATATTGCTAAGGACATTTATTTCTGGGATACATTGCACATCCATATATAAAAACGTACATTTATTTTCTTAGACACATCTCCGTGAAATAATACAGCTTATGTAGAGAGAGGAAAAAAATACGTCACTTATATATAATGACGTAAAAATATCGCATTAAAAAAATATGAAAAATAAGTAGCTTTGAAAAAATTAATAATTTTTTTTCGTTGAATTTAGTTTTTTTAAAAATATTAAAATGATCATTCTTGCAGTAAAATCTATTTATTCTATCGGTTAAGTGGTACGCTTATCTAGAGTTTAGTGTGCGCCAACATAATATTTGCGAAAGTGCCGAATAATAATTTTAATTTCAAGCGTTAGTTGTGTGTATTATTTTACTTCAAATATTTCTAGTAAAAAAGAAGATAATTAGTCCTGTATTTATTTTTATATTCTCAAATTGTACGTAGGAAAAGTTTTTAATCTTCGGCTCATACATAGACATTGCATGGCAAAATAGTATGTTTGTGTGTGTTTGTTATTTCGAGTTGAACCAAATCAAGGACATTAGCAAACGGCCTCCACCTTAAATCCTTTTCGCTGCCACCAAAAAAAAACTCGTAACCCGTCACGGTCAAGGTGGAAGCGTGAACATAAAAGGCGTCGAATTTGTACAGGACCGGCTTTTTGCTCTGGGGGGGGGGGGGGGTTGTACAAACTTAAAATATTGGCTTGAATGACGGGGATCAGTTTTAATATCAATTTGAACTAATATCGATCAGGGACCAAATATTGAATTGAAACACTTAAAAATGGAACCATTACAAAAATTTTGTTAGGTTGACAAATAACGAATTGACTTGAATAACTAATACATACACAATCACGCCATGTACCCAAAAGGAACACTCTCTCAAACTTAGTTTTCTTTAAACATTCCTATCCAGACAAACAAATATAGTTTCATCCACATTTATGACACTTTTCATACGAGTATATGCTCTTCTATTCCTACTACTTGAAAACATTTGCTCACTATCATATCACGACATCAACTCATCGGATATCCACGCAAACGTATACCTTCAAAAATCATTCACACATATTTTTTTAATCAAACGTTTATTAAATATTCGCTCAAGATAACCCAACCATTTTAACTGACTACACTTTAAAAAAATTATGTAATTTTATTTACAAATCATGAGACACTATGATGTCTAGTATTTCTAGGTATAAGTACTCAACTGCTGTAATTTTACATAATTGTTTATTAATACATAATGACAGAACTATTACAAACATTATGTAATATGATATTATCAACGGAATGGAAAAAGTACATATGTATTTAATATTACAGTTTTTTTTTTAAGTAAAGTCTCTTTTAGTAAATTTACAGAACTTCAGTAAATTTGTTGTCAGGAATTTTCCATAAATAGGTAAAATTTGTTCTGTAATATAATTACATACATTTCTAAATTTATATAAAGGATGTATTTTGAAATGAATGAATTATACTTAAAATATTTTATTAGTATTATTACACAAAATATGTACTAAGTCTCATTATTTTGATGACTTATTACAAATATTAATATGCAAGCTGTAATTTTACATAATTTAAGAAGTTATACTAACAATATGTAATTCTACATTAAGTATGTCATGTAATTTACAGAAAGTTAGCAATTTTACATATTTATTAAGTTATTTTTACTTACTTTATGTAATTATTATGAAATGATTTAAAAATTACAGAATTTTGAGGTAGAAATACAGAATATTTATAGTAAAATGAAATTACCGATTTTTTATAATACAATTTTACTACTTATATTTTTCTGTAATTTCGCTCTATTTTTTTTACAGTGTAAAAAATATATTTATTAATTATTATCTTTAACAAAGCACAAGACCCTTGAATTCGGTCCTGATTTTTTGTTAGATGAGATGAAATATCACACATACACATGCACACGCATACACACACATGCGTCTATTTAATCACCCCTATTTAATGAGGAAGCACGGGCTCAGCCCACCTTGATCGCTGACCCGTGCGGTCAACTGCAAATGAATTTCTTTGACCCTATTTACACCCCCATATACGGCTGAAAAACGGTGTTAGAGTATTTAATTTTTTTTCCATCTATCCACCCTTCGTTTTATATTTTTTACCCTTTTGAAAAAAACATATCAGTCCGTCGCGACACACTGCGTATTCATTCATTCAATGTGTCAACTTTTTTGTGATTTTTTTTCATTTTTTGAAAAATTAAATTAAATTTTTTACCTCCGGGGCTGGTTTTTTAAGCGCTGAAGTAAATAATGATGTCCATTGTATGGAGATTTCAATTAATTTTTACTTTTTATTGTTGAATGTGTGCGTGGGAAAAAGGTAATTATGTGGTATCATTTATTATTCTTGCTACTGAGAGAATTTGGATTTTTTTTGAACGTAACTTAAAATGGAATAATGTTGTAATGTTATATGTTAGAAATAAAAAAATTTTGAAGTACATTTGTTCCAAGTTGCTGCTATAATAATCTAGTTCAATGGTTTTTAACCTTTTTTATTTTGTTTACTCATAACTAGCTTTTAACTAAAATTGTACCCCCAAACCGTACTCACCAATTTTTTACTGCATTATATACATACAATGTAATAAATTTTTAAGGCGGATTTATAGATTGACGCTGAGGTTGAGGTTGAGGTTGAGGCTGAGGTTGAGGCTGCTGGTAAAAATTGTTTTATTTATAAATTTTGCAGCGGCCGTACTTGCGCATGCGCAATATCTCGAAAATTTAAAATTTGACAGATGTTGAACAAATGGTAGCTGTCAAATGGTATATATAAATGTTTGTTTTATTTCTATATTATTTAACTATACTGTAATAAGATGTTAACAAAAGAACAACAAATTCTGGGTATTACGGAACTTTTGTTGTGTGCCGCTGCAATAATAAGGTTAAAATCAAAGAGATATCGTGCTTCAAGTACAAGTACAAATACAATGAATGCAGTATGACAGTAGTTTGATGTTACCAACAAATGCGTTACCAACTTAAATAAGGAGCTAACTGAAATACACTAAATAAGCAGCATTCTGATTGGCTAGACGCAGCGAAGTTGCTGCGGCTGAGGTAGGAGATAAAAGTTGACCAACTCGCAACCTCCGCAACCTCAGTCGCAGCCTCAGCGTTCAATTTATGAATTTATTGACATATTTAGTTGTGTAGATTCAACTACCGCTGCCTCAGCCTCAGCCTCAACCTCAGCCTCAGCGTCAATCTATAAATCCGCCTTTAATCCTATATATATCTATATATATATATATATATATATATATATATATATATATATAGATTATATTTTTTGAGTTTAAACCAGAAGACCCCAAACTTTTTGTCTGTTTTGGGTAGATACCTTGCCTTTTTAATATTGAATTGTTACAAAATTTATCAATTTCAAATGTGTTTTGACAGCTGACACAGTGCTACTCACTTTAGTAGGTCTAACTATAGATTCTACAGTTAAACCTATCGACCCCTAGGGCTCGATATAGCCCTATAAAGTAATGGAAATCATGGCATGTATATTTTACATTTTATTGAATTTAACAACATATTGTATATAAATTAAAATATGATCTTATTGTGGCGAAAAGTTAATAAGTAAAATAAAATAATTTTTCTTAAATCACAAACAATGATTTTTAAAAAGCTCTATATTTTTTTGAAAAGCTAAGTATTCATTATCAGTAGCAAAAGATAAAACTAAAGTCTTAATCAGTGATCTAAGGTTACACAAATACTCAATGTATTCAGAGATCAAAGATTACTGGCTTTCTATACTTAGTTTTATTTGTAAAAGAATGTACATATTACATAATCATGCCATGTACCCAAAAGAGTGTTACAAAAACTCTTTCCACTATCCCGAAATCAGTTTCCTCCAAACATCCCTATGCAGACAAACAACTTTAGCTTCATCCACATTCATACTGATACTCTATCATACATGCTCTTCTATTCCTACCACTTGAAAAATTTCGCTCACGGTAAAAACACTCTCAATCATACCACTCCAGCTAGTCATCCTGTACATTCTATTCATAAAATGAAAATTTATTTAACGTGGCTGTATTTAGTATAATCTTGTATTATAAAATGTAAAGGTTTTAAAAATGTTCAAGTTTATTTTCAATGTTCATCTGTTTGAACAAAGATTTTTACTTTACTTGTATTACCAGTAAAAGAAATGATTCTAAGAGAGATTACAAATATCTGGAAATTTGATAATTAAAGTTAGCGAAAGTCGAATGCAATTAAAGAAGGAATTATTGTTCATTTACAATTAATATTATTAAATTACGAGTGACGCGGTATACGGCATGAGGGTGGGGGGGGTTACCCTACTTAACTTTATCAAACTTTACAACTGTTTAAATTAAATTAGGATCTAATTTCAACTGTTAATGGATTTTAAAACTTTTTATTTGTCATTGTGTTTTAGCTCTTCAACTAAATTATGCTTTCATATTTTGTTTTTCCAAATTGAAATCCATTTGCGATCCAATTTTGTTTGTTTTATCTTATTGTCTCATTTAATTTGAAATGTATAGTAAACAAGGACGAATTAACGGGCAATCAGAAAATACGAAATTACAAAAAAATATTTTTCTTTATAATATTAATATTACGTTACTATATTGTCTATGTAGAAAGAGGTAATTATGTAACTAGTACAATAATGTACATTATTATACAGCAGTTAGTTATTATATACACCACTGATGACAGCACCAAACATAACTAGAACGTCCAGTGTATTATATCCGACATCTTCGGCGCCCATATTCGAATACTATTACGTCAAGTTAAGCTAATTAAATTTAAGTTGATATGATGAATGTTAAGTTGATTGATTTGTTTATTTTTGCTTGAATTTTTTTTTATTGAAAATGTGTGAAGAAGTGCAAGAAATTGCACCGTCCAGGGTGGTCAGAAACTGAATATTATTCAAGAAATACGGTTAAGTGTATTTAATTTGACATCTCCGAAGCTACATTACAAATTATTAAGTCAAATTAATTGATTATTGCATTGTTTAGTTTCGCCCCGCCAAATTTGTCAGAAATTGTTAATTCGACTAAAGAAAGATTAATTCTCACAAATCACAAATTTGGAATGTATTTTTAGTTTAGTTTCTCGTTTAGAACGCTTGAAGAAAAAATCGTATATGTCAGTCTGAATAGAAAGCTTTTATTGTGAATGCAATAGATAACAGTAAGCAGTGTAGGAAAAAGCTGTCGTTGCGCCTCACGTTTTTCGTTTTAAATCTTACAAGTATTGTCAAAACTATTAAAAATTCATAATCACCAATTTTCAGGACAATCTATATGGGGTTAGAAATCTGTATAGGGCTATAAATGTGTATGGGGCTAGGAGAAAAAATATTTTATACTTTTTAGTTTGTTTTAAAAACGTGGTACATTAATTTTTTTTATTTAAATAATTATTTATATTTCTTGTTTAAATTAACGTAATATTTATATATTTACAACATATTTTTGTGTAAGAACGACTTGATATTAAAATAGATTTTAAATAAACATCACTATTTTAACTTATACTTATTAAAATAGGAATTCATAAAAATAAAATACATTTTCTAATGCAATGTTTATGTAAATTCCAGATATTATGTTTTATATATGTAAATATTTTCTAAATTTTTTACTATTATTGACATCTAAAATGAATAAACTAAATTATTTATATCATAAAAATTAAAATATATTAATAAATTATCGATAAAATCACCAATTTATGTTAAACGTATCAAAAAATTTATAGAAATCCCGGATATTAATTTTTCTTGCACAATCATTCAATATAGACTTTCATTTATAATTGTACAATAAATATTGAAAAATTTCACTTAATCGTATATTTTCAATTAATTAGCTAGAATTAAGATTATCAAAAGAAATCGTTTGAACAACCTTAGTAAGACGTAAGAAATTTATAATAGTTTTCTTCTTCCTGGTTAGTCATTTCATTGATTGATTGATACAAATTTATCTTCTCAAGCAATAATATTGTAAAATTCGAAGATACTGTAATAATTGCAAGATCCATTAATATTAATAGCAAATTGATAAGAGAAGCAATTGAAATTTATGAAGAAAAAAATAACATGAATCTTTGTGAAGGGGCACTGATTTAAATAAAATTTGGCTTTCTTTTATTAAAAATTTATAAATTTTCTGATCTAGTTATTTATTTTGTTACTTAGTAACTTGTTTCTATGTACTGTTGTTAACTGTAAATGTCATTTGTATCTTCTTTCCGGATGAAGACGAACGTTGAGTTTGTCGAAACATCGATTATTAATAAATATTAATACTGAACTATAATCTAAAGCCGTTTTATTTTAATAATATTGTTAATAAAATAAAATAATTTTTCTTAAACCACAAACAATAATTTAGAAAAAAGCTATATACGTATTTAGAAAGTTAAGCTTTCATCATCAGTAGTAAAAGATAAAGCTAAAGTAATCTTACGTTAAACAAATACGAAATATATATATATATATATATATATATATATATATATATATATATATATATATATATATGTAAATATATATACAGGGTGTTCGTTCGCCAGGTTGATATAGGGCAATAACATGGGATACCGATAATATGCAGAATACTTCTTTCTGAAGTAAAATTCGGAGAAATACTTAGAATACTTTTCGATAGGGAATAAAAAGTTATATAATTTGGTTTTAGTTTTAATTTGCTAGCATGAGCCGTTTGGGCGCTAGAATTTTTTTTAAATGTTTTTTAGAATTTTCAATATTTTTTCCTGCTAAATCAGTATGAGTTATAGAAAAAAGTTATTTATCTATTATGTAGGTAATTTTTTTCTTTATTTTACTGAATTTCAGATTTTCAGAGCAAATTTTGAAAAAGTTATATTTTGAATTTTTTCAAGAAAATTTTTACAAAATATGAATATAAAATATGTATATTTTATGTAAGTTTACTCACTTTGTAAACCATCGTTTTGCGGAAATAATATGTAATTTTTTACTGTGGTTTCTGTGTGAAATGGCAACTTTTTTACAGTTCATAATTTAATTTCTTCTACAATCCTTTCAATTTCAAAATTATACAACATCGCACTTATTTCAATATTTACCCGATTTATTTCGAAAAGAAAAACAAAGATAAAATGCCCATTCTACTTTTTTTTTATTGTATTATCGATCCTATTGAGGCTATCGAGTTCAAATTGTAAATTCTCCAATACAATAAAGTTGGCTGCCGATGTTTGGAAAACAATTTAAAGGAAATCATAAATTGACTTTTATCTCTAACGGTGCAACACTCGGTGTTAATGTTCTACTCCAATAGCCAACCAAACAGTCGACGTTTCCGCGATTACAGAGTTCTTCAAACTAAAGTTTAATTTACTGGTGTGCCGAGAGTGCGACAAAAGTAAAATTCATTACCCAGGCCCCCATATTGGCAGCTATGTTGTGTCGTTTCGTAATGACTTTAAAACACACGGACACATCGAGACAGACAGACGAATCAGTAGACATTAGCAGACAATCAGTGTAACTCTCTCGTTATTGTCGCTAAACTATATACGTGTGTTGGTTTTTTTTTTCGCTCGCCTGCTATTTTAATTAACTTATCGTAACATCGAATAGGAATGTTTTTGTTAATTAATTAGACAATAGAGCGGACATGTTACTGTGGTTGTCTACGTTCATAAATAGTTTGGCTAATGAGATTTTATATAGGAACGTATTTTTAACTAGTTTGAAAATTAAGAAAAGCAGTTTAACTATTAAGTGTTTTTAGTCTAGTTTCTACTCGTAATGTTGACATTACACGATACATTTTTTTTTATACAAAAATTTATGCAATTTTTTATAAAAAGTAAAAAATTTTTAGAACTCATTATATTAAAATAAAATGGCTTTAGGATTTAGTTCTGTATTAATTTTTATTCATAATCGACGTTTCGACGTAACTTGTTTCTATATTCTGTTTATTTACTCTAATGTCATTTGTGTAATTTTTTCCTGATGATGATGTACATGGCGTACGTCGAAACGTTTATTATTAATAAAAATTAATACAGAATTATATCAAGTATTTTTATTTTTCTATACAAAATTATTCAGGGTGATTTATGACGTCCGGGAAAAACTACACTGGATGATTCCTATGAGTAATCTAAATAAAAAACTTTAAATAAACATATGTCCGAAAATGCTTTCTAACGGAACTGTAGCCGTTAGAAGTTTATTACATGTAACATCAATCGCGTTAACCTTATATATTATATCAGGAAAAAAAAACTTCTGAATAATTGTAAAATTTCTGATTGATTTTCTAACATTTTGTTTAAACACATACATACATATATACATACATACACAATCACGCCATATACCCAAAAGGGTGTGGCACAAACTCTTTTCATTATCCCGAAATCACTAGTAAACCAATTTACTAGTTATGACTTTCTGGGTCCCGACAAAATTTGTCTTCGATTTTTAATTATTGTAAATTGTTTTTTAAATATTTATTTATGTGTGTACAAAAATTTATAAACTAGTAAATTGGTTTACTAATGTTAAAAAAAAATGTTAGAAAATCAATCTGTAATTTTACAATTATTGAGAAGTTTATGACTTGTTTTTTTTTCCTACTATAATAAATAAGGCTAACGCGATTGATGATACATGTAATAAACTTCCAACGGCTACAGTTCCGTTAGAAATTATTTTCGGACATATGTTTATTTGAAGTTTTTTATTTAGATCCAGTGTAGTTTTTCCCCGACGTCATAAATCACCCTGTATATAGAAATGATACACGATATAAAATAAAATATACAAACACATGCGCAATGCCATTTTACATTTTCACAATTTATTACTAATCTGAAAATTGCATATTCATTAATAGCAATATTTATTGCTTCAACTAGACAAGAAATTTAAATAATCTGTACATATAAATATGAATTGATGATAATACATAACCTATAATACCTATAATAAGAAAAAAATATTATTTAACTATGACAGTTATTTGACAATCTCAATAACTGACACATGTTTTGCATCTGACTATTCTATTCTTACTCAACTCGACTGCAATAAATCTGTTTACATTAGTAGTATATCAGTAGAGTATAGTAAGTATTGTGGTAGGGAAAGCACGCGGAGAAGTATAATATTCCACATGTGTTATCCACTTTTCTGTACCTGTTGCTATTTTTAGTACTTGTCTTTCACTATCCCAAAGTGTACTCTACCAACGTACTCTACTACTAACTCTACTAATGTAAGCTAGGCTTTAGTTATGCATAACCAATAAATATAAAGTTGCGATGTTCGCTTATTACTTTTATGCCAAACATCATCTATTGTGGATATATATGTCTTACAGTTTCGTATAAATTTCTAAATAGTAATTTTTAAATAAACTAATAAATAAAATACTTTGTAAATATCACAGTCACCAAATACTGAGAATGCTATCTACGATGTATGGCGAAACGTCTGCGACGAGAATAGATCGACCACTGCAGTAATTTCTATAAATTTAATGGATTCTGGCCGTGAATGTCTGAAAATTACTATTACAATATTTATTAAGTATAGCTATTGCAATTTCAACCGTTAGGTTTATCAATAAGAAAACTTGTGGAAAATAAAGCTTTTAAAAATAAAATACACTTTTCTCTAATAAGTTGAAAACAATATTCAAATTTGTTAGCGAACAGAAAATGAACCAGTATAAAAATTTATTACAAGAATAAAAAGCTAATGTAAGGCAAATTAAAGTGTGCGTTTTATGTAAATGATTTTAATTTTTGCATGAATATTATACGTTCGAAATTAGCAAATTTAAATTTTTCATTATACACGTATATATATATATATATATATATATATATATATATATATATATATATATATATATATATATTTAAACAAAATTTATTCAAAACTTTTTTATCATTTCGTGTTTATAAATAGTGGTGATTAAAGAAACGCAAAATTTTATTTTCGTGTATGTCAAATTATAAGTACATACTTACTTGACGTGACTAAAATGCTTACATAAATAATAGGACACATGCAATAATATATTCTAATCAATTTGATAATGTTGTTAAAAAAGTTTTTACATAAATTTACTTTATCTGAATTTATTTAAAATTTTTATTTTATAAACATATTAACAAGTTTATTCGTATTATTAGTTCCAAAACTTCATTTGTTATAATATCAGTTTGTTCTAGCCTATATTGAAATGCAGATGTTCCACTCCAATCAAACAAACCATTTTTATGAATTGGATAAAATTTTGCTCAACCTGTGAACTGTTTTTTTTTTACTTGATTGACAAACTGTGTAAAAAAAAGAATAAAATTTTGCTCATTTTATGAATTGAAAAATTGTAATAAACGAACAATACAAACATATTTGAATTGTAATGAATCACATTGGTCTAATCTTTTACAATCATTTGCCAAAGCATATTAGCGCATAAAATCTGAAATTAATTTCAAATTTTATTTCAAGAAATTTTTCAGTGAGAGATTGATATTTTACTATGGTTAATTTCAATACTAGAGTGTAATATATATGTATATATATATATATATATATATATATATATATATATATATATATATATATATATATATATATATATCTAAAGAAGAAATTCAGTTTCAAGTCCACAGGCTAGAACAAAATTACAATAGCCAGAAACATTTAATTAAATGGTTTCAGAGATTCTCATGGACAACCAACTACATAGAATAGCTGGTATTTTTTCTTACAATGTAAAATTATATATTATTTGACATAATAATATATCGTTTTAGGTCATAAAAATAGTAAGTTTTTATTTTATAGAAAGACTGTTATATTTTTACAATTCTTTGACAGTGGGCGTTATATTTAAAATTTATGAACTTTTTTCTATGTATATGATATGTAATAAAAATGATGGAAAAAGTTTTTCAAAAAACTAAATATTGCTATTTATTAGTTTGTAGTATATACATACATATTTCAGTTTGATAAAAAAAGTCGTATATTACGTACACTGTGACAATAAACGCAATAAGAAAATTGGTCAATTTATTAATCGAATAAATTTTGCGATTTGTTTAAAAAGCCAAACAGATCGTTAATGCAGTATCGTAAATTTTGATTTTCCAGTAAACACTTTTTATGTTCCTTCTTGATAATTTACTCATATATGTGGAATAATCAAAAAGTAATGGTTCCGAAATTGTGGTAAAATTAAAGTTCGGTTAATAGATTACAATTACCAAATATTTCTTCCCAGACTATTAAAAAAAATTGTCATGTATAAAAAAACGGTTTTGGGTTTAAATTCTGTATTATTATTTATTAATAATCGACGTTTCGAGGAACTCAACGTCCGTCTCCATCAGGAAAACTGATACAAATGATATTTAGGTAACAAATAAGTAACTATATCAAAAAATTTATATCAATCCGTTCAGTCGAATTTGCTCTACACTCCACAGACTGACAGATAGACCAAGAGACGAACATTACGCTAAAAACAGTTGATTTGTGTTATTATAAGCCTAATTCGTGCTTATCTGTAAAAAAATTTCGATATGTCAAATTTGGTATTATTACAATACTATCCTTATCATATGTGATACGATAGTCGGTAAAAAGCTTTAGGATTAAGTTCTGTATCATTTTAATTAAAAAATCGCAGTTTCGATATACTCTGCGTACATCATTATCAGGAAATAAAATACAAATGACATAAATAATAATCAAACAAAACATAGAAACAAGTTAATAGGTAACAAAATACAACTAACAAGATTATAAAATTTATAAATTATTATACACAAGTTAAACCTAAAGTTTTTTTATTTTAACAAACATGTTATTCAGACAAATCTTGTGTTTTCAAGTGTAAGTTAGATGGCAATTCTATCAGGCAATGTATTGATTTTTCAAATATGTATTCAGTTAATTGCTAACAAACATATGGATTCAGATGTATTATTTTTTTATCGATCCTCGTATATACATACATTAAACAAAGTTGCTAATCAAACAATTATATACATTTTATATACTAGCATCTTGTTTACAAACCTAATAAAGCTTCAGGTATCCGTTTTACCCGGCGAATAAATAAATCAGAAATATACTTAAAACAAATGAATCGGCCAAAACAAAACGCAATTGAATGGAAATTTTTATTTATTTTGCAACTGGATTTTGTTTATCGATAGCAGCTTGATTGTAAATTAGATTTTTTACAACTTTAACTAAAATAAGATAAATAACAAATGGAATTTATACAAGTTTAAAATACAATAAAATAAGTTAAAATTTTCACTTATATTGTACTTGGAAAAGTTTGAAAGAAATTTAGATTAAATGTATCTACTGTATTAAAGTTTTTAAACTATTTTTATTCTTACAAATTGGCAACACCATCTCCTATATTTTGTAGTTTATTGAAAGAAATATGATTTATATATAGATATAGTGCTTACGTTTAACTCGAAGCAGAACAAAAGCACTACAGAGAAGACCAAAGATGGCACTTGAGACTATGCCGAAACGTCGTCCCCAAAATCGACAACAGACAACGCGGAGCCAATCCCGGAAACTCTATACGGCATATAACGCCCGCGGAATTCTAAAGCAAAACATATATATATATATATATATATATATATATATATATATATATTAGGGTGGCCGTTATTTTGGCAATGTCGAAATGTTTTTGATCTCACCCCCTGGAAAGTTTCAAAATGTTAAAAAAAATAAGGTGTTCAAAATTACAGCAATTTATTTTAACGTTAACCTGTGCCGCAAGACAGATTTTCTTTTTTAATTTGCTTATGGGGTTTTTCTAGTCTAAAGGTCCGATTTCTACCTCATTTTCAACATTATTTTTTTTAATGAAATCAAAAAATAAGTTATATAATACTTATATGCTTTTATTTGTCAATGTTTGAGTTACATTTTAGACAAGTTTGAGTTCGAAATAATAATTTTTAGTCATATAAAAATGGCGGCGAAGAAGACCCTTTTAAGAAAAATAAAAAAGGAAACCCGGCGGCAAGGGTTAGAATTGCAACACCTTATTTTTTAACATTCCAGGGGGTGAGATCAAAAATTTTTTGAAATTGCTAAAATAACGGCCACCATAATATATATATAGGGTAAGATAACTTAGTATCTTCAAATTTTGCAGAAGATTGTAATTTAATATATAATTTAACTGTATTTATGAAATATTCGTATTAGTTAATTTTTTACCTAAAGGTTTAGATAATTTATCTAAATTTTATTTGAATTAATCATCTGATTTCAATCATGTAGTTTATAGCTCCTTTTAGAACACTTTTAGTTAAAACCAGACAAGATTTCAATATTAATTTTTGCTTTTATTATGTATCAAATATAAACTATTTTTATAAATAAATTACTTTTTATTATACTTAACATTTTAAAATATAAATAATGCTAAAAACAGCTTTAATATTTTTTAAATAAATACTTTAAAATATAGGCATTTTTATTTAAAAGTGTTTTTAAGGGGACAATAAATCCGGGACATTGAAAATATTCATCTATTTCATTGTGTTTGTATAGTTCGAGCTAACTGTTTTGTTTCTAATTAAATAGACAAATGACGTGGTGAAAAATCTTTTAGAACTCATTATATTAAAATATAACGGTTTTAAGTTGTAGTCTTGTATAAATTTTTATTAATAATCGACGTACATTATTAAAAATTAATAAAGAACTATAACCTAACGCCTTTTTATTTTAAATGTACAAATTATCTAACATTTAGATATTTAAACTTTCTGTATAAATAAATTTTCGGTATTATTTGAATTTTCTTTAACGGAACTTATTTAGAATAGTACTTATGAAGCATTGTTTACAAGTCGAAATATTTCAAGGAACAGTACAAAAGCATTCTTTATCAAATATTTGACAATATGAAATTTATGAGATATTATTTCGGTTAGAATTATTATAAATATATGTTTTGTAACAGAAATTAAATTAAATTTTTCGAAACCTTAAAAACGTGTACTTATTCTAAAATATATTTTGTTATCGTTGTTTTGAAATGTTCTATTTAATTAAATTTTTACAATATTTGCGTAGAATTTGTTTGCTAGTAACTCTGCAAAACATGAAGGTGTTTCTTTTTAATTATTTAGAACAATCTTATTTAAATCGAATATATTTTAGTCGTAATGCTATTAATTCTAAATTACAAAAATAATAATTCTAAATATTAAAAATTGTAATACTTTACAGGCATTTAAGCAAAAAATGAAGCAGCATTATAAAGAATAATTTCATATCTTTCTATCAGCACAAATGTAGCAATTGTTAACAATTATTTATATTATTGTATTGTATTTTTTTTTGGTTGTAAATGTAGCTTATAGCTAAATAAAGAGTTATTATTATTATTATTATTATTATTATTACATTTGTGAAAAACAATAAATACATACATACAATACCGCCATGTACCTAAAAGGGTGTGGAACAATCTTTCCACTATCCCGAAATTAGTTTCTATCCAGTCAATCAACTCTACCTTCATACACATTTATGGTACCTCGCATACATGCTCTTCTATTCCTACTATTTGGAAACTTTCACTAACACAAAACACTTTCAATCATACCACTCTATCTACTCATCGGACGTTCATGCAAACGTATACCTTAAAAATTATTTACATATATTATTTTAACCAAACGTTAATTAGACATTCGCTCAAAATGACCGAACCATCTTAACTAACAGCAACTTTTGCACTAAGTACAAGAATTTGATCACTCTAAACACTTGATGTAAAAACTAAAAATGTGTCAAGCGTTTAGATTGGTCAAATTCTTATACTCGTGCGTAAAACTAAAACTAAAACAGTAGTAAGATAAATAAAAATAACTTTGTTATATCACTAAAAACTTTATTCTCTTTATTTAGTGATATAACAAAGTTATTTTTATTTATCTTATTTCCAAAATGTATCACAAAGTTACGGCTAATCAAGTTAAATATTTAAAACAGTAGTCTGAATGAGACTTAACTCCACATTAAAACATAACACACATAATAAATCACGTAATTTTGTAACAAATAGGGTGGTCTGAATGAGATTTATAACTTAATAAATCATAATACAGCTATACAGAAAAAAAGTGGAAACACAACAAAATCATGTGCTCATAGATGATAATACGGATCATAGTTTTTGCCTTTTAATAATTAGTGCAATTTCACGAACATTTAAATATTTTCATATTTTTAAGTGTTTGTATCCGTATTTCTATTTTCAGACTATTGCACGTGCATATTCAATTCATCCATTTTAAATTTAATATAAAGAAAAAATTTTACGTACTTTTGAATTATAAATCAAACGGAGTGTAAAACGAATTGATTAAGAAAATATAAATAAATCCTATTTCTGTCGTAATAACTGAACATTTTTCTGCACTTAAAAGCGCAAATTTCTGTGTATATATATTTCTCATTAAAAATCTTTTCGCTTGCAATAAATATCGTACATGGAACACACACAAAACACGATAAATTTTCTTTAACCACTTAGCGTACTTTGAACTATCTAATGGAAAATGAAAAAAAAATATATGTATTAGGTATGAAATAGGCTCACTTGCGTACGTGTCAGATACGTACAAACATTATTTAGTATCACTTGCGTACAAATAAGGGTCGGCTCAAGCCCAGGTAGTGAAGGTACTTAGGCCGAGTGTCAGATGCGTACAGCGATTTTACAAATAATCAAGTTAGTATTCAATTTTAATATTGACCAAGTTTATATTTAGTGGTTTAAATTTAATTTGTGTAGATTAATGGGCAGGGCCGAGTTGTCTCCCAAAATTTGAAATTATACCTTAGACAACAAAAGGCCATGACCGAGTTGTCTTCCGCGCATGGTCTCCCAAAATTATAAGGTAACCTAACCTAACCTAGCCAATCATTTGCGCCAGTCGTCATTTGCGCCGATGGGATAAGCGCTTATAGTGAATAATAACATAACTAAACTTTAATCTAACCTACCCTAAGCCAAAAATGGCGCAGATGATAGGGTTTCGTGGCGCAAATGATATACCACTATTGACGCAAATGACAACTCGACATTTCTCAAGCCTCTGTACGCATCTGACACTCGGCCTAAGTACCTTCACTACCTGGGCTTGAGCCGACCCTTATTTGTACGCAAGTGATACTAAATAATGTTTGTACGCATCTGACACGTACGCAAGTAACACGACACCTTAGGTACAATCACGAAGTTCTGTAGCTGTTAACAATATATGAAAAAGTACCAAGAAATTGTTATTTATAATGTTAATGTACTTTTGAGTATATGGCGTAATTGCTTATGTATGCATGTACTTTACTTTCAAAAATAATCATTACGATACTGTACATTAACAACATCCGCACGACATTCCGATAACTTTTCAATCCGACCTTACCCGACATGTCAATCCAGTGGCGTAGTCAGGGGGGTGTTAGGGGGGGAGGTTAAACCCCCCCCCCCAAGAACAAGGTTATGTCTGTTTTTCACAAGATTATGACTGTTTTTCACAAGGTTATGACTGTTTTTTACAAGGTTATGACTGTTTTTTTTACAAGATTATGAAGTTTTTCACAAGATTAAGATTGTTTTTCACAAGATTATGTATGTTTTTCACAAGATTATGACTGTTTTTTACAAGGTTATGTCTGTTTTTTACAAGATTATGAAGTTTTTCACAGGATTATGTCTGTTTTTCACAAGATTATGTCTGTTTTTTACAAGATTATGAAGTTTTTCACAAGATTAAGTTTGTTTTTCACAAGATTATGTATGTTTTTCACAAGATTATGACTGTTTTTTACAAAGTTATGTCTGTTTTTCACAAGATTATGACTGTTTTTTACAAGGTTATGTCTGTTTTTCACAAGATTATGTCTGTTTTTGACAAGATTATCTTTATTGATTAATATTATTAACTCCCCCCCCCCCCTTTGACAAGTTTCTAGCTACGCCACTGCGTCAATCGAATTCCAGAAGGGTTGAATTGTGTTCGCAACACTGTGCAAGCGTGTGTCGCGAAATGCAAAACCATTTGGAACATTACGGCTACAAATTATATGCAATTCGTCGATTATGTGCGTTATGAAACATCGGGAAATCTCCCAGTGGAAAATGTACACGTCAGTACATACTACGACTGCATTACTCCCCTGAGATACATATATTATTATATGGTAATGTCTACGTCTTGTTAGTGAATACCGTTGCTTGGCTGGATTAGGTCCCATGTAGCTTTTATGTTATCACTTGTTAACGGAAATTATTCAACGATGCAACACGGATTTGAAGCAGATTGAAAATTTAACGTTGAGTTTATATAATAGTTATTTAGGGTAGTTACGGATGTAGTCTTAAATGCAGTACATTATAAATAACGATCCGCTAAAATAAAACCTCCGTAAGAAATCTTTACATAAATTTTTACATAATATGAATATAAAATACGTATAGTTTATGTAAGTTTTGTCGGTAAAAAACATATATAATACGGAAAATTCGTTATTAACTTAAAATTACAAAATTACATTATTTTTACAAAAAATTTATGTAAATCATCGGTTTTGCTGCAATAATATGTAATTTTTTTACTATGGTTTTTATGTTAAATGGTAAGTTTTTTTACAGTATTCACTGTTTAATTAAAGTAAAATTTCATAAAATATTATGTAATTTATTGATATTTTCGATTTTTATTACATTTGAAAAAAAAATACAAATGACATACATAAATACATACATACATACACAATCACGCCATGTACCCAAAAGGTTGTGGCACAAACTCTTTTCATCATTCCGAAATCAGTCGCCTCCAAACATTCCTATCCAAACAAGCAACTTTCGGTTCATCCACATTCATAATTCCTCTCATACATGATCTTTTATTCCTACTACTTGGAAACTTTCGCCCACGCAAAACACTCTCAATCATACCACTCCAACTACTCATCTTACGTCCACGAAAACGTATACCATCAAAATCATTCAAATAAATCATTTTAACCAGGCGTTTATTAGACATTCGCTCAACATGTCCGAACCATCTTAACTGACTCTAGCACGGCAACTTTTGCTACATTTTTTTAATTTCACACTAAAATTTACACGCCATACCCCACGTAAAAATCTCATTTCCACAGCAGTCATTTTCCGTTTATGCTTTTGCAACCAAACTTAACATTCATACCATATTATTAAATGAGGAATAATAATATATTTATTTGTTTGTAAATTTTATATTGAAAACGGTTCTAATGGTTTTTGATGAAACGTGCTAAATTTATGTTTTCGGGTGCGCGAAAGCGATTTAGCTAGGTCTCAATTTTGGAAAAACTATTTACAACTTATTAAAATTTATTTTAAAATTTGTTTTTGACATAATGAATACACATTACATCATATAAACATTGCTAAACTTTTTACCATGGCAACATGACAAAATATTAAAGGATGAGGCTATTTATACATACAGTATGTATGCGCAATTGGCTATTTATACATACTAAAAACATAAACCAACCTACTAACCTAACCTACCCTAAATAGCCAATTGCGTAAAAATACTGTAGGTATAAATAGCCAATTGCGTATACATACCGTATGTACAAATAGCCACTTTCAATATCAAAAGTGATTTTTAACAAAAACGATTTTTGCTTACTTACATTGAAAATAAAAAAAATCATAAAAATATCGTATATACGAGTAAATGCTTCATATTAAAAATATATCTAATGAAGCACGAAAAATTTTCATATATATATATTAAATATGACTTTTCTTTTATAAAAACAAAAAAATGTTTTTCGGTAATGATTTATACATTTCGCAGAATTTTTTTATTAAAATTATTGAATCGGAAACGGTAACTTACTTGAGGCGTTTTCATTTTCCACGATTTTCCAATTATCTGCTTAAAAAATTGAATTACGAAAATTGATGTCATTATATGAAATGCGATGAATCGAGTTTGTAATAAATTTTATTTTGATTTTTTTTTCAAATATTTTACAGATATTATCAGACACATTTTTAACATTATAAATTTTTTTTTATCAATATTTAATGAAATACCAACATAAATAATGTATTTGTAACATTTCAAGGTAATATAAGTAGAAAAATAAATGATATCAATTCCATAGTATAAATAAAATTATCGAAAAACATAAATTTTAACATAAAACACTTTATTTTATGGTTCATGGTTTATATGTACATAAATATATTTCTTTATAATAAAAACAATAAATATAATATATTTTTATAACAAACTTATAAAATTAGTACATATATAAATGTTTGTAATATTATTATGTTCAATTATTTTGATGGTAAAACCAAATAATTGGCGACAATATTTTTCTTACTTTATTTTCTTTTATTGTATAGCATATAATACAGGATGGTCTCTTGAGAAGTTGCTGAAACTAATCAGCTGTTATTTTCAAATGTATGGACTTAATGAAAAACATAAAATTTTTGTTGAAATCATGAAAATTTTGCAGGTATAAATAAAGTTTAAGAAAATGTTTGTATATCAGTTTATTTAAGATAGTAAAAAATCTTTCAGAACTCATTATATTAAAATAAAAGTGCTTTAGCTTAAAGTTCTGTATTAATATTTATTTATAATCAACGTTTCGACGAACTCAATGTCCGTGTTCATCATTAAAAACTGATACAAATGATATTTACAGTAAATAAATAGATTATACAATTTATAGATTCTTAATTAATGAAAGCCAAATTTTATTTAACTCAGTACCTTCAATAGAAATTTATAAAGAAAAAGATAATATCAATCACTGTGAAGGCACTGAGTTAAATAAAATTTGGTTTTCTTTATTTAAAAATCTATAAATTTTATGATTTAGTTACTTATTTTGTTACGTAGTATGTTTCTATGCGCTGTTTATTTACTGTAAATCTCATTTGTATTGATTATAAATAAATGTTAATACAGAACTTTAACCTACAGCGGTTTTATTTTAATCAGTTTATTTTATTAGTAAAACATATGTTAATAATTGATAAACTATTGGTATATATACAGTGTGTTTCCGGATGGAGTTAACAAGAGAAAGAAGAATGTATTATTGATTTTTAGACAAAAAATCATTCTTTATAAAAAAGTTCTGCTTGTTGAATAAATAAGTTTACCATCAGAAAATCTAAGATTAAATGTACAGAATGTCCATAAATTAAGATAACATGAAAAGAGAAGTAGTGTATTTATTAATTTTCAATAATTTTTTCTGCCAAACCAGATGAGTTAGAAAAAAGTTACTTAGCTATTATGTAGTTAATTTTTTTTTTCTATTTTACTGAATTTTTTCAGATTTTTTTGAGAAAATTTTAAAAAAGTCTTATTTTGAAAAAAAATCCTTGATATTACTTTCAAAAATAAAAAAAAAACAACGCATTAACAACGCATTCTGAAAGTGGCGTTGTAGATTTTTGTTGACTTTTTTAATTGATTGAAATTTTGTATTTAAACTAAAAAAATAATACAAATACTTTTTCGCACATTTTCAATAACCAAATTCAATCGCAAATAAACTTAACTAACTTGACGTAATAGTTTTGCAATATGAACGCCGAACATGTCAGATTAAATACACTTGACGTTGTTGTTATGTTTGGTGCTGCCATCAGTGCGGTGTATATTGTAACTAACTGCTGTATAATAACATTATTATTATACTAATAACATAATGACCTATTTCTACATAGGCATTATGGTAACGTAATATTAATATTATGATACGCTTGGAGAAAAATCAACTTATTTATCTAATCTCATATTTAAAACAAACATTTTTTTATTTATACATACATACATACACAATCACGCCATGTACCCAAAAGGGTGTGGCACAAACTCTTTTCATCATTCCGAAATCAGTCGTCTTCAAACATTCCTATCCGAACAAGCAACTTTCGCTTCATCCACATTTATAATTCCTCTCATACATGCTCTTTTATTCCTACTACTTGGAAACTTTTGCTCACGCAAAACACTCTCAATCATATCACTCCAACTACTCATCGGACGTCCACGCAAACGTATACCATCAAAATTATTCAAATAAATCTTTTGAATAATAAAATAATTACATACGATTACTGTAAACTCGAAATATATGAGTACATACTCATACATAGAGATTTCATTTCCACAATTAATCTTATTTGTCAAATCCATTACGAACAAATTTACCGGGAGAGTCCGAAACAAAGTTAGCTCTCCGTTATCGGAAAACGTTGTTTTGCAATGTGTAACTGATACGCCCGCGTGCGCAATACGGGGGGGGGGGGGGTCCGCATCCCTAAATCTAACATAATTACTATATAGGAAACAAAGTAAATACTGGGAACTACATCAATCTATTAGCAAAAACCTAATGGATACAGCCAGTAAAGGCTTCGGTATCAGACCTCTGCGTTGTTGTATGATGCTAGATCGGCATTCGGTTTCAGGATGCATTTACAATGAAAGTTTATCATCGATACCTTTGATAATGACACTAATTAAATAAGGATTAAAGTTTACTTGTTACTTTGGGCCAAATATTGTAATCTAATTTTGATCTACTTTCTCATATCCGATTGACTTTGTACATATTGGTAGTTCAGATTATAATACATACAATATATGCACAATTGTAAGTGGTAAGAAGTAATTTTATTTGAAATATACAAAAAGATAATTTTCTTCAAATCTATTAAAGTATTAATATTACGTTACTATATTGCCTATGTAGAATGAGCTCATTATGATATTAGTATAATAATATGCATTATTATACAGCAGTATTTACTACTACTTCAAGTGTATTTAAAAATTATTAAAATATATTAACTTAATTGACAATTGCTTATTTTTTTTTCGCTTTAATTTTAATTTGATCATTGTAAATGTGTAAAGAAGTGCATTTAGGGTGGTCAGATTCGATCAAAGAAACACAGTCAAGTGTATTTAATTTAACATTTCCGACGGCCATATTAGATATTATTAAGTTAAGTTAAGTTAATTGATAGTTTAATTGAATTTTAGTTTGATCATTGAAAATGTGTAAAGAAGTGTAAAAAAGTATTGTACACCGTCAGATTTGCCAGAAATCGTATATTCGACCTAAAAATAACCGTTCGTTATTCTTGGATTCCGTAAGAAATCTTTCTATGTATATTGCAACGAAATTTCTTACGAAATCCAAAAAATTTCAGTTTAACGAACCGTTATATTTAAAGAAAATGTTTATGCATACGGGCATAATTCTCAAAAATAATGTAACAAATAAAAATAATATATACATACTATTTTACATCTGTTAGTAAAGTTAAGGTTACTTGAAGAAAAAAATAGCATATGACACTACGAGCAGAATGCTTTATTTATGTTTCATTCAGATTGCTTAGCCTCAGCTCTGCCTCTGTAAGTATCTAAGCTCAACACAATAAAAATCGCTTTCTGCTCCTCGTAACATAATATACAATTATTTAAAATATTTATAATTACGTAGTTTCTATGTAATTATTAATATAATTATTGCATTATTTGCATTATATCATAAATTATTTATAATTTTTATGACAAATAATAATGGAATTTGTTTCTATACATGTTTATAACATATTTAAATATATGACGCATGAATATGCATAAAATTTTATTATAATAACATAGATTTGTTGTAAATTATGCAGTATTATTTTTCAAGATATATACATCTTAAATTAAAATTAATCATAATAGAAAATTTCTTTACGTTTATTTTTTTAACATATTTTTATTAAGTCGCTTTCTGTTTGTTTGTTTGTCTGTTGGGTACAAATTTTGCAATCGGCTTTAAACTAACTTTCCGATAAATATTAATGCAATATTAACTAATTACATAATTAATTAATATTAGAAATATTAAATTTTATCTTGTGCCATATTTACGAATTCCGTACATTCGTGTACTTAGTAAATATTTTTCTTTTAAATACAATAACTATAGAAAACAACTACAGCAAATACAGAACACTCACCCACACACACACAAGACTAAAAAGCAGAAAATAATTATTTAAATTAAAAATATAATTAATATATCACGTTTTTAAAATGTACTTACTAAAAAGTTTAAAATAATTTCTTCTAACCCCATACAGATTTATAAACCCATACAGATTCCTGATCTCATACAGATTGTCTTGAAAATTCATTCATTGCATTTTTAATAGCTATGACAATACTTTGTAAGATTTAAAACAAAAAACGTGCGGCGCATGCAATAGATAATAATAAGGAGTGCAGGGAGTAACTGTCGTTGCGCCCCACTTTTTTCGTTTTAAATCTTAGATGTATTGTCATAGCTATTAAAAATTTACAATCACAAATTTTCTGTAGAATCTGTATGGGGGTCAGGAATCTGTATCGGATTATAAATCTGTATATGGAACTAAGAGAAATTATTTTATACTTTTTAATCCGTTTTACGTTACCTACTAAATAGTCTAAGAGCCCGTGACTGCCAGACCTTCCTTATTTTATAAAAGTTGAAAGTTTCTTAGCGCATGCTCCCAACACAGGTAGGAACGATAAGCTACTTACGAAGTTTGGGTCATCGTGGCTTTGGCAGGTAACAGATTGCAAAGGTGTATAAAATGCCAACTTAAATTTTTGCGATATACTCCTTTCTCGAGTTAAATTCGGAGAAATACTTAGAATACTTTTTGATAGACAATAAAAAGTTCTATAATTTGGTTTTAGTTTTAATTTGCTAGCATGTGCCGTTTGGGCACTAGAATTTTTTTTTTTGATTTTTTGGTTTTTATTTTTTTTCCCAAAAACTATGAGGTGTAGGAAAATAAGCATGTTATGGAAAAATGCGGAATAATGAGTACTATTATTGAATTAAAAACCATTATTCTAGGATGCATTGTTTAGTAGAAAAAATAAAAAACTAAATTTTAAAAATTTATCAAGGAGGCAGGTACCCTTGCGATTTTTTCAAAATAAGATTTTTTTCAAAATTTGCTCAAAAAAATTTGAAAAAATTCAGTAAAATAGATAAAAAATTTAGCTACATAATAGCTAAGTTACTTTTTTCTCTACCTTATTCTGGTTTGGCAGGAAAAATTATTGAAAATTCTAAAACGTTTTTTAAAATTTTCAATAAAATTGAAGTTTAAGGGTGTCTGGCAAGGGGTTGCCGCGATATTAAGTGTCTGGCAATGGATGACGTAATTTCTAATATTATTCTGAAGAAAATATATGAAAATTACGTTTTATTATTTGACAAATTTAAGTTGGCATTTTATACATCTTTGCAACCTGTTACCTGCCAAAGCCACGATGACCCAAACTTCGTAAGTAGCTTATCGTTCCTACCTGTGTTGGGAGCATGCGCTGAGAAACTTTCAGCTTTTATAAAATAAGGAAGGTCTGGCAGTCACGGGCTCTTGCTCTAAAACGTATATCAGCAGAAAAAATATATACAAAATACAAATAATTAGATTATAAAATTTTGTAATTATTAATTAAAGTGGTAAAAAATACATATTTTCAAGATTCACTTTAAAATCAAAGTTTATAATAGCATTTTTTCTTCCGGTAAATATGTCACTTTCAAAATCAAACAAAAAAAGTGCTTTTCAATTTAATTTAAAAAAAAAAACCTTACCCACCAATCCGTCATTGGTATCAGCAAGACTCGTCCATCGCAGTGAATCACTCCTCATCTAAACACAGCAAGCCAACGGAGCTTTCCGGCTCGCGTTCTGCACATGCGTTGAGCTTTCATTCTGCTCTCGAGTCTCGACAAGAGTGGGGCAGAGTTGTGGTGGTGTAGTGCCGTCAGCGTGAGTGCGCGCTTTTCGCGGCCAGATCGACGGATAAACAAAAGACTGTCTGTCAGTGTTGTCAACATGATCGCTGTTGTTGGGTTGTGTCAGTTGTGCGACACACATTGGCGCTGCCGCACGACATAGGCTCTCGCGTGCTTATACGGTTCGAATCGGATTATGTGTTATTTCAGTCCATAATAATGTGATACAGTTTTACACTATATTAATATATTGATTAATTAGATTGATAATTACTTAGGTGGGATTTTCATTATACCATTGACTGGATTTTTCGATGGTTTATAATACTTAAATGTATGTATTTTTATTGTTGTTTTTCTTTTGTCTACACTGTAACAAAAAAGTTGCCATTTTATATAAAAACCATAGTAAAACAATTACATATTATTTCAGCAAAATCAATGGTTTGCATAAATTTTCTGTAGAAAATAATATAATTTTGTAATTTTATTTAAAATAATTAATTTACCATATTATATATGTTTTTTTTTACTGAAAAGTAAATTAATTTACATAAAATATACTTTTTTTGTGTTTATATAATGTAAAAATTTTCCTGTAACGTATGTAAATTTGCATATTACACTGTTGTAAATCAGTTGCCTCTGGTTTTTATGTAAAATTATCGATCTTTTTTTTTACAGTGTATATATATATATATATATATATATATATATATAAATACTGAAGTATAATGTAAAATTTTTCGTAAAATATCTATAAATAATATTACATACATTTTGTAAAAATACTGACGTTTGTATAATTATATACCAAACTGGTATAAATCAGATTTTTATGTTTTTCTTTCACAGTGTAGGTATATTTTATTTATAATTACAAATATGTATTCTATTATCAACAAATACTTATCTTGTTATGAAATTTTAATTTACATGTATCAAATTTACTGATACACTAGTTATTGTTAGCAACATTACAAAGAATTTGATATTAGATTAAATCAAATTAATAAATTATGAAAATTTGTAATCTAATTATTTGTTGCTATGTTTTGTTTGTTTACTATATTGTATATAGTTTTTCTGATGATGATATACGTTTAGTATAACGAAACGTCGTATTTTAATATAACATAAACAGAACTTTAACCTAAACGTTTTCTATTTTACAAATTTTTGTTTTTTGTATTACTTTTGCAATTTGTCGGAAATGTCATTCTGTATTGCAATAACATTCCTGTACAGAATGACAGATGATAGAAACTGAAAACATACGCGAAATTGTTTTGAATTTTTGGTGTAATTGAACGCGTTAAGTGACATATTTATCGATTACTAGCAATCAAAAAAAACAAAATTTAATTTTGCAAACTGTCAACCCAAAATTTGTAATTACAAAAGTTACAATTTTACCGAAATTTTTCTAATTTGTTGGTTTTAATTTACAAAATTAATTAAACAGACCCAAAAAACATTATATTGTTTATATTATTTTCATTTTAAAATACGAAATTTATATAATATTATGATATTTTGTTCATCTAACTGTAACTCACGAAGATTAAGTTTACGACACGAGCCATGGGCGAGTGGATATAGTTTTTTATAAGAATAATTATTTAGTGTTTAATTTAGAAATAAAATATATATGTATATATATATATATATATATATATATATATTATTATATTAAAATAAAAAAGGCTTTAGAATTGAGTTCTATATAAATTTCAATTAAAAATCGACGTTTCGACGTACTCGACGTGCATTACCATCAGGAAAAAAAATACAAGTGACATATACAATAAATAAACAGAACATAGAAACAAGTTACTAGGTAACGAAACAACTAGATTATAACATTATTATTCTTATTTTTATAAATTCTTTTGGTGTAAATGTTTAACTATTTTTATTATTTGTAAATTTTATTATCTAGATACTTGTACTTGTTTTTTTACTTATTTCTATGTTCTGTTTATTTATTGTATACCTCATTTGTATATTTTTTTCCTGATGATGATTTACGTAGAGTACGTCGAAACGTCGATTTTTAATTAGAATTTATACAGAACTTAATTCTGAAGCTTTTTTATTTTAATGTTTAATGAATCGAAACGTAGAATTTTAATAAAAATAATACTTAACTTTCACCTAAAGCATTCTTAAATTTCATGTTTTTAAATTAAATAATAAATAATTTCATGCAAAACTTTCAAAATAGTTATTATTGTTGATTTAAAGGTAAAAATCGCGAAGTGAAAATCGAGTTAAACATAATAAAGTGACAATTCTTTTACTGGTAAAGTATTTTATATTTTCTAAAGCATCTCATTTACAGAAAAATTCTGAAAATATGCAGAATTTTCCTTTTTTCAGAGTTATTCACAGGCAAATCATTGTTTTTCCTCAAATAAATAAATTGCTACTTAATGAGTTTTATCTTTACACCGATGTTTTATTATACATACATAATCAAGCCATGTACCCAAAAGAATGTGTCACAAACTCGTTCCACTATGCCGAAATTAATTTTCTTCAAACATTCCTATCCAGACAAGCAACACTAACTTCATCTACATTCATGATCCCTCTTATACATGCTCTTCTTTTCCTACTACTTAGAAACTTTCGTTTACGTAAAACACAATCATACCACTCCATCTTCAAAATCATTCACATATATTCTTTCAACTACAAATTCAGTATGTTATATTGTAACTTGCTATATTATTTGATTTTATTAAAAAATAAACATATTTTTATTATAAAAATAAAATGAAATAATTTTTCTTCAACCACAAAAATGATAATTAAAAAAAATAATTGTTTGTGGTTTAAGAGAAATTAATTTACTTTATTAACTTTTCACCACGGTAAGATTATATTTTAATTTGTATTTATTATAAAAACACAAGTTTACAGTTTAAAAGTATATTCACTTTGGAGTTGAATGTAAAAATGTTGGATCTAGAATAAAAAATGTCTCGCTGTAGGATATGTAATCGTGTTAAATCGAAATCATTTAGTTTTCATTAACTAATGATGTTAATTACCATTATATTTGTGTATAATTTAATGTTAAAATACATTCGCACCAATGGTTACATCGAATATTGTATAATTTCGTATTCATTGTAATTTCAATTATTGTACAACGTATTAATTTTGTAAATGCTAAATATTTCATTTTAATGGTGTGATTATACATATTGTTCTACAAGCTTCCAAAATCTATTTCAGTTCATCATACAATTTATATATAATTGCAAAAATTTACATTAATTAAATTTTAATTTTAAATTTTACCAATATATATATATATATATATATATATATATATATATATATATATATATTATTGTATTTATCTATTTCGATTTATTTTTTATTTTTTATACTATATACATACTATAAAAAAGATTTATTTTTTGATTTTAACAGTAATTATTTTAAATTAATAACAATAATAGATTCAAATTTAGTAATCTTCAGGCTTTCACGGCCGGTATTCATTGAATTTATAGAATTTTTTAGGTTTGTATGACGTGATCAATCTAGCCTCGTCGCAGATGTTTCGCTATACATCTTAGATGGCATCTTTAGTGCCAGTCACCAATCACTGAGGATGTCATCTACGATGTATAGCGAAACGTTTATGACGAGCATAGATCAACCACGGCATACCAACCTAGAAAATTCTATAAATTCAATAGATACAAATTTGTTTCATATTATTATTGAAAAAAGACAGAGAGACATCATTCTAAAAACAGTTGATTCATGTTCCAAAAATCCTAATTTGTGTTTATCCTGAATCTGAAGAGCAACTGAGAAGGATAATTGATAGAATTAATGTTATAGGTAAGGATATGAATCTTGTGTTAAATGTTGATAAGTGCAAAGTATTAGTTTTTGAGAAGGATGACTTGACTTGACTTACTTGTAATGTATCTGTTGATGATGCACGTTTAGAGCAGGTAGATAAGTAGATGTGTATTTAGGTAGTTCTTTATCTAAGGATGCTCGCTTTAATTATGAAATTGAAAGAAGAGTTAATGCTGGTTGTAAGATTTTGGGTGCTTTATGGGTACTTTTGCTAGAAATGCATATTTTCAAAGAAGTCCGTTTGAGTATATACAATGCTGTTTTGATGTCTATGTTGATGTATGGTAGTGAATATTAAGTTTGACTGAAAAGCATAAAAGGAAAATGACTGATGTGGAAATGAGATTTTTATGTGGGGTATGTGATGTAACTAGGAGAAATCGGATACAAAATAGATTAGTGGTATGGTGAGTGTGAAATTGAAAAAAAAAATGTTGTTGCAAAAGTTGGTGTTAGTCAGTTAAGATGGTTTTATCATCTTGAGCGAATGTCTAATTAAAGTTTGGTTAAAAGAATTTTTATGAAATATTTTAAAGGTTTGCGTAGACGTCCGGTGAGTACACTGTTCAAAATAGTAGGGTAAAAGAGTAAAATTTTTGGAGGGTAATTGAATTTGTAGCCTTATTAGAGCAAAAAATTACCCTGCTTTTGCGTATTTTAAAATATTTGACTTTTTACCTTCATGGAAAGGCAACAAATACGAAAAATAAGGGTAAATAACTGCTCACTCATTTTGTTGTAGAGTAAAACAGTGAAATTTACCCTTTTTTGAGTATTTTTTAAATTTTCTTGTTACTGCGCATGGTCCAACATGCGTGTGGTACATAAAAAAAATTAATTTAATTGCCTTAAAAAGAGTATATAGTTTTTACCCTTTTCTGGGATAATAAAGTGCTCTTTTTGAATTTACCTATTTAGGGTATTCATATGTACCCTTTTTAGGGAACGGACTTATATAGGCACTAATAAGGGTATTTTTTTTCGAACAGTGTAGTTAGAGTGATATGATTGAGAGAGTGGCTTGCGTGAGCGAAAGTTTCCAAGTAGTACGAATAGAAGAGCATGTATGAGAGGTATTATGAATGTGGATGAAGCTAAAGGTGCTTATCTGACTGATTTCGGGATGATGAAAAGAGTTTATGCTACAATCTTTTGGGTACATGACGTGATTGTGTATGTTTGTAAAATTTTAATTTCTGTAAAAAGAATTTAATTACATTTTTAATTTTCTTATCACGTTGCAATTAATCGTATTTGTAAACGTGTAAATTTCACCTACAAAATTTATTAGGTTTTTAATTGTTTTCATAAATTTTTAATTACTATTACTCTTACTTTTTTAAGTACTTATTAATTTTAAAGATTGTAAATTTGTTTCTGTAAAACTCTTTTTACTATTTAGTAACCTAAAATAACAAATTACTAGTAACGAAATTGCATCAAAATTATTGAAAGCAATTGACAACAAAACTTGCAATTTCAACGACTGTTTTAACGTAATTGTTTATTGCAAAAGAAAGGAAATTAATTTTTTAATAAACGTTTTAATATTGTATTCAAATTCGCTAATAAATTTTGACTAAAACAAATGTACTTAATATACGTATTGATTACATTTGTAGTTTTTTTTTAAAGATATTTGTGATATTAATGTTTAAAGTATCATTAGATTGAGTGGGCCGATTAATAAGCATTTGTTAAAAGTTAATTTAAAAATCTTGCGAAGTCATAAAATTTGTTTAAAATGTTAAATATGTACGTACACATGTCTTTCTTTAATAGTATTATTTATCCTAGAAATGTTAGATATTTACCTTTAATAACGGAACAATGCAATTTAGTGATATTTGACATTAAAATTATAATTAGAAACATGTTTCTACCATATCATCAAAAGTTTTTACGACATTAATAAACATAAAAAACCTATTTGATTTGATTCAAACCGAATGACTAAATATTAGATGATTTGTATATTTAATTAGATGATATTTCTAATAACATTAGTTATTTTACAGTGTATTTCGTAACGATTCCTTCTAGTTACACCCATTCAAAAATCTTATTTCCATAGTAGTCATTTTCTTTTTATGCTTCTGTAGTCATATACTTCCACCATACGTGGAAGTCACAAATTATTATTATTATTTTTTCTAGTTAAAACGCAACTTAAATATTTTTCAAAAATTATCTAATTATACAGCTAGCATAATTTCATATTTTTTTTAGTAAATGCTATGCAAAGAAAATGTTTGCATTTATAATGATTACTAAAACTACTTAAATTTAAATAGAATTTTATCTTTATTAGCAAAATGATGTCACTTGAATGTAGATTTGTTTAATTGACATTTATTATAAAATTACGACATAGAAATTTATAATTATATCAGACTTTAACAATCACGAAACACAAGAAATAATAATTTCCTCTGAAATAACAGCAAACAATTTCAATACATTCTTATTAAAATAATATCCGCATTCAACTGTTAAACAAAACACTAAAAACAATCACGAAATAATAAGTGAAATATTTATAAAACAAAACACTGTTTAGGTGTAAACTGGAACACAATAAGAAGGAAAAATTCCGTAATTTTCTCACCGTAACATTAAAGAATATTAAACGTAGAGTAGTTCCATGTTTTCAGTTAGATTAGGTTAGCTAGAGCTGCCAACTTATTTCCTCGCTTGAAGGGTTATCACTTAAATCCCTTTGACTTGTCAGGGGTTTTTTTTTCTTTTTGTTAGTTTTGTCCGGGCACATCTTTTTAGCAAATGTAGTTTTCTTTTTACAAGAAAAAAACATACTCAGAATAATGCTAACATAAGATGATACATTATAAATAAGATATTTGAGGCATACATAATATATAATATATATATATATATATATATATATATATATATATATATATGTATATGTATATATATATATATATATATATATGTATATGTATATGTATATGTATATATATATATATATATATATATATATATATATATATACAGGGTGTTTGCAATCAAGGTATTTTATTTTTAAGGGGTGATACTACAGGTCAAAACAAGGCGATTAACGCCAAAACACCTTAGTAAAAGTTTTCTAATAAACGAGATATTCATTTTTTTTTAAGTAAAATGGTAGCATATGGTATAATTTTTATTATCCAGCTCACAAAAAAAATTATTCTTCATAATAGTTTTGGATTTGCTTGAAACGAATAAAAATGTAAAAATATTCCAGGTTTTAAATACAGGGTGACTCGGATTTGCTGATTTGTGTTTCAACTTTTAGGTAAAATACCCTTATTTGATTAATAGGATTATATTATGTTTAAAATTACAATTTAAGCTTACATACAAAAGTAAAAGTTGTAAAGCTTACATACAAAAATTTGTGCCGATTGTCGATGACTTTGCATACAACAGCAGGGTGATAATTTCGAGCAACTGGTGTCATAGTGCTATCACCCATTAAAAATAAAATACTTATCTTGATTTGTGTCATTAATAAAAATATTTAAATAAAGTATCTAATATCTCGTTTATTTGAAAACTTTTGCTAAGGTGTTTTAACAATCGACGATCGGCACAAATTTTTGTATGTAAACTTAAATTGTAATTCTAAACATAATATTCAAATAAAATTATTCAAATTTTTTAAATAAGGGTATTTTACCTAAAAGTTGAAACACAAATCAGCAAATCCGAGTCACCCTGTATTTAAAACCTGGAATATTTTTACATTTTTATTCGTTTCAAGCAAATCCAAAACTATTATGAAGAATAATTTTTTTTGTGAGCTGGATAATAAAAATTATACCATATGCTACCATTTTACTTAAAAAAAAATGAATATCTCGTTTATTAGAAAACTTTTACTAAGGTGTTTTGGCGTTAATCGCCTTGTTTTGACCTGTAGTATCACCCCTTAAAAATAAAATACCTTGATTGCAAACACCCTGTATAGGTGTCGGTGTGGGTGAGCATCTATATACGTTTTCCAGGATGTGGATAACTTTATTTGTTTTCTTTAGTTACTAAAGGATAAAGTTGGTTGTTGTAGAAATGCAAATAAGTTTTGCGCGCTTTTATTGTGAATTTATCCCTCTACAATAATATATATTTTTAATGATGTAACATCAAAGCTTATGTACCTTAATAAATCTAAATTCAATTGTACTATCTTGTAGTATTGTGTTTGGAACAGATATGTTTTCCTAGACAACATGTGTATTGCAAAATGTATGATTTACTTGCAGGGTAACTGATATGTTTGTAAATATTTTGCGAACGTTAACCGATATTTCATAATCTATAATGACCGCTAACTTTTAATCCAAAAATATAATAACGCTCTTTTTGTTTGGGAACAAAACCGAAATACAAAATTATTTTTATATAACGTATATCTTAAAATAAACTGTTTTAGGGTTAAATTCCGTATGAGAATTAATTTTTAATCGACGTTTCGACGAAACTTAGCGATTGTTTTTATCAGGACAAACTGATTCAAATGACATTTCAGTAAATAACAGATTATAGAAACAAGTTACTAGGTAACAAATACGTGACTAGATCGTAAAATTCGGAGAGTTGAGGAAGCGCACTTTTGGTACTAAAAACATTGCAGAAGCGCATCAAAATATTAGGTTAGCTTAGGGTAGGTTAGGTTAGGTTAAGGTTGTTTGGTTATGTTATGCAATATAATCATGATGCTCTTATTCAACGTATTTTTACGCGCTTATGCAACGTTGAAAAAACAAGATTAGAAGTATATGGATAAACCCATATATAGACTACTTTGACATTTCTCGGAAAGTTGGCATCACTGTATTTTAATAATATTATAATTTATGTGGGCATTAGGAGATACTTTTCTGAAAATTTGATCAAAATCGAATAAATAATGTAGCCACAATAAATTTTTAAAAAATTTGGTGATTTTTTTCTCGATAAGTTGGCAACACTGTATTTTGTTAAAAATTCATAATTTATTTAGGCACTAAAAGAAACTTTTATGAAAATTTGATTAAAATCGGTTAAATAAAATGGTCATAATATTTTTTTTAAAATTTTACTAATTTTTTTCTCGGAAAGTTGGCAACACTGTATTTTATTAAAATTACATAAATTATATGAATACTAGGAGAATCTTTTGTGAAAATTTGAGTAAAATCGGTTTAATAACATGGCCATAATAAAAATTTTAAAACTTTAGTAATTTTTTTCTCGGAAAGTTGGCATCACTGAAAAAAACCAAAACCACATGACCATCTCGGGCACTAGGCAAATTTATCCTGAAAATTTCATTATAATCGGTTGAACCGTCTAGGAGGAGTTGCGATCACAAAATTTTGTCTGACGACCGAGCGAGCGAGCGAGCGAGCGAGCTGACGACGCACATCCATACACCCACATAAACTAAGTTCAGATTCGTCATCTAGAGGCTATATGAAGGATTTCTATACAATTTTTTTTTTTTTTTTTGAAAATGTTACAGACACCGTACCAAACGCTATACTACTTTTTCCTTACAGTCAAAGTAGTAAAAAGGCAATATGCGCTTCCTCAACACGCCCAAAAATTTTATAGATTTTTAATTAATGAAAGCCAAATTTTATTTAATTCAATGCCTTCACAGTGATTGTTGTTGTCCTTTTCCTTATAAATTTCAATTACTTTTTTTTATCAATCTGCTGTATTGATAGGTCAATATCAATTATTATAGTATCTTCGTATATATCGTATATCTTTTTTTTAGAAAAATTTATGAATTTTAAACTTTGCTATAAAAAATGGTGTCTGCACACATTCATATTAAATAATTTTAAAGCAGATAAACAAAATTGGATCTTCATTTCTAAATTAAGGATAAAGTGGTATGATCGAGTGAGTGGCTTGCGTGAGCGAATGTTTCCAAGTAGTAGGAATAGTAGAGCATGTTTGAGAAGCTAGAATTGCTTGTTTGGATAGAAATATTTGGAGAAAACTAATTTCGAGATAATGGAAAGGATTTGTTCTACACGCTTTTGGGTACATGGCGTGATTGTGTAACTACGTTCCGCGTAAATAAATGTTCAAAAACATACACATATGACACAGGGCTGGTGCAAAAATAAATCACTATATGAATTTAAATAAACAATTTTAAAGTTAAAATAATATTACTGCAAACAAATGTTTAATTTTATATTTTTCTGTGTTAAAATTTATCATAAGTAGTAAACGTTTATACCGCAAATTTTTACTGTGTAGCAGAGCAGTTCATGTTTTAAAACCAATAGCTTGACGACTAACACATAACACTAATTTAAAAATAAATAAGAAAGTATGAATGATACTTTACTCGAATATTTATATAATATTATTCGTTTCAAGGAAATTCATAGTTTCAATATATATGAATAAAATAAATAAATATGTAGTAATATTATGAAATGCCATATGTAGAAAATTTTCTAATTTAGCGGGCGCTAGTGAAAGCGGAAAAACATTTAAATTTGTAACTAATCAAATAAAATAAAAAACCGATGTGTTAATACAGTGAAAACAAGAAAATTGCACAAAAGTTTGTATATTTAAATATTTTGTAAATAAAATTAAGCTTGTAGCATTAGATCCACGCTGTTCCACTTTTGCTAGCAAAAAAATTAAATGCTATAAGAGTCTGAAATTTATAATTCCCGCAAATGAAAAATTTTCTCGTATAAAATGAAATGTAAAGTCAGTTTGTAGAGTTTTAAAAGCACATTAAAACGGTTCGACATCTGCCGTAAAAGGTCTCCTTCAAATTTAAATATTTAATGATTGAATTTCACAGACATTTATTTACGAGGCAAACATGGAAAACTTTTTACCTCCCATACGTTTATTTTCACTAAGTCAACTTTAGTGTAGTTTCATTTGATATTTAGATTAGTATATTATGTTACGAGAAGCAGAAAGCGATCTTTGAGTCTAGATATTTGCGTCTGAGGCAGGACCAAGACTAAGCAATCTGAACGAAACATAAAAAGAGTATTTGGCTCCGAGTGCCATATTCTGTTTTTTCCTCAAGCGTTCAAACCGAAAATAAACAAAAAAGAAATAAAATGCATATCTTAAACCTTACTAATAGTAATAGTTGTAGTATTTGTTACGTGATATGTGATAATTTATGTTTCTTTGGTCTAATATTCAATTTCTGCCAAATCTGGTGGTGTACATTGCATTTTTTGGGGTCGCGGACAATTCACCGAAAACAATTCACTGAAAACAGTTCACCGAAAACAATTCACCGAAAACAAATTCACCGAAGTAACAATTCACCGAAGTAACAATTCATCGAAAAACAGTTCACCGAAAAACAATTCACCTTAATTTCGCACAAATGATATAATTATTTCGTAAAAGTTGAATTTTTAGTGATTCTAACTGATGTACTATATTACTGATAGTAAAAAAACTTTGAATTAAAAGTAGAAAACCTACCCACCACCCCTTCGTAAAATGTTAAAGAAAAAAATAAAAAAATAAATACGCTTTTTTTAAAGACATTCCTAATATCCATAATATTAATTTTAATTTAATTTAATTCTATTTCATTTGGTTATTCGATAAATTGTTTTTCGGTGAATTGGTACTTCGGTGAATTGTTACTTCGGTGAATTTGTTTTCGGAGAATTGTTTTCGGTGAACTGTTTTCGGTGAATTGTTTTCGGTGAATTGTCCGGATACCGGTGCTGCCACCAGTTGTGTATCTAGTAAGTAACTATTGTATAATAATATGCTTTGTTTGTAAAAAATAATGGCATAATTCACACTGCGTAATGTTATCAATACTTATTATAGTACTAGACAAAATTATGACATAGCTTTACCAAGTCATCGTAAACAGTATTTTCATAAAGAAGTGAAATAAATGACAATTAAAATTTATATCCATTTACTTATTTATTTACAAAAATATACATCCAATGTATTTATATATAAAGAATACTTTAATTACTTTAATTGCTAATTATGTTTTTGAAATTATTATTTTGACATTTCACATTGTAATTATTTTATTATTATTAATATTTACATTATTGTACTAATAACATAATGACCTCCTTCTACATGCGCAATATGGTAATGTAATATCAATATTTTATCCGCTTCAAGAAAAAATACGTACATATACAATTACGCCATGTACCCAAAATAGCATGGCACAAACTCTTTCCACTATTCCGAAATCAGTTTCCTCCAAACATTTCTATCTAGACAAGCAACTTCAGCTTCATCCACATCCATAATTTCTCTCATACATGCTCTTCTATTCTTACTACTTGAAAACTTCCGCTCACGCAAAACGATCTCAATCATACCACTCCAACTGCTCATCGGACGTCCACGCAAACGTATAGCTTCAAAATCGTTCATATAAATTTTTTCAACCAAACGTTTATTAGGCATTCGCTCAAGATATCCGAGTCATCTTAACTGACTAACACGGCAACTTTTGCAACAACATTTTTTTTTAATTTCACACTCATCAAACACTAATCTATTTCGTACACAATTGTTCATAGTTACACCACATACCCCACGTAAAAAGCTCATTCCCACAGCACAGTCACTTTTTTCTAATTACTAATAAAGGATAAAACTATATTGCTGATATGAAACGGAATTAATTTGGCGTAAAATTTAAAATTACCATTAACATGAACGGATCATTGAAATTCATATATTTATTTATTTATAGTAAATGAAAATGACATATGAAATATTGTAAATTGAAATTTTTATTTCAATGGTGGAATAATAATTTTTATTGCAATTTGTTTTTAATTAAATTCGACAGATTTATACTTTATTCAGATGAATAATTATAGATTTATTATTTTATTTTATTTATTTATTTCTATATTTATTCATATAAAAATATCAATTTTATTTCGACATTTTCTCGCTGTTTATATACAAAATATCATAACAAGTATATTTTTATTTTATTTTGTATCGAAAATATTCAAAAAGAAAATATTGATATTTCTGAAATATTGGTATGTTAAAGTAATCGTCATTAATTTATTTTGATGAACTAATTCAATCATTGGTTAATATTTAAATAAAGAAAAGTGCATCTTGCCGGGGTCAATGCAAACTTAATTTTTCGACTCCAAGACTTTTGTCTCGTTCTACTCTAACGTTTAATGTTATTCTTCTAGAACAAATATTTTATATAACGTACTAATCAATATAATGTGCAGAAATTTTAACAAATGTTTATCTGATTTTGATATTTTTTATGAATATTTATTCCTTTCTCTAATTAATAGCTTAAATAATTAAGGTAGTCATAATAATATATTTGTATATGTATTAATATTATTATATATTAACTGATTTGTCATTTATATACTTATATCTTGTCCTGTAATTGGTTGTATAACTGTTGGGCAATAAAGTCATTATTATTATCATTATTAATATAAACTTGCTACAAATTTCAGCCATAGTCACGAGCTGAGAAATATTATCCTAACTTCATAACGCTTAAGTCTAGTGCATGATGGATTTAATTTAGAAATTTAAGATTTAGGATTCAGATTTAAAATTTATAATTTTAGCATTGGTGCATGATGAATTTAAAATTTGTAAATTCAACCAATTAGAACAAAACTTAAAAATCACGTGATTACATGTTTTCTGAAGTTTTTGACATTTGTATGATTTGAGGTTACACGAAAATTAGTTTTGAAAATGAATTTTTCAAATGACTGTGAAAGTGATATAATTATTGCAGGAATGATATTGATAATATGTCACGAATATAAAAAATTAAATGAAGAAAGAAAGAAACGTATGTTAAATCGTAAAAAAAATAAAAGAAGATGGTCCGTAAGACCCGTAAACAGACTTCGCTGTGAAACAAATTTCTGTGACTTTCAACATTTTGTATCAATTTAATGTCAATATGTTCATCCATTTTGTTTTTTAAAAAAATAACTTTATATATTAGCACAATATTATAGCATACGACACCGGACAAACGACCAAACAGCTGACTACAGTTCACGAAATTAAAGCCAACAATTCTCTATGCGCATGTGTCACGGTTTCAAAATACTGTAATGTGATTGGTTGAATTTTGGATTTAGATTTAGAATATAAAATATGGTGATATTCTAAATCTAAATCGTAAATCGTAAATTTCTTAAATGCATCGTGAACCACAGCATGGTGTTTACTATCATTTATATTTTAAATCCTAAATCGTAAATGCTAAATTTCTAAATTAAATCCATCATTCACCAGCCTTTGTTTTTAAAGTGAATGAACTAGGTTTAATTCCGTATAATTTTTAATTAAATTCTACGTTTTGATATATTTCACGTATATCATCAGGAAAAAATATACAAGAAATAAATAATAAATAATAAATTATTTATAAAGTCATTTTTATATTAAACACAAACAAAAAAAATAAATAAAAACAAAAGCTATATGCGAGCATAATAAGTCAATAATTTTCTAAATAAACTACAAACTAAATAAACAAATAATTCGAAGTTGTATTACGTTAAGATTCGGGAACATTATTAAATTTCTACGATTCAAAAGAGTACAAATCTTGATCATATTACTCAATTTCAGTATTCACCTTTCTCGGGCAGGTATTCAATGAAATACGACGAGCGAATAAAATAATAAAAAAAGGGAATAAGCCACTGAGAAAACGGAGCTTTTTCCGGAATTGCCATTCGTTTTAAATTCCACCGCAAACTAAACTGGAATCTGTGCCACCACTCAACTTTCAGATCAAATGAATTATGCTTTCATAAACTTTTTTCAATTTTTTTTTTTTGGTAAACGTCTGAATTATGATTAAAACGTTCTATAAGTTATTGTACGCATTATAATCTGTGACAGAAAATTCTAATATGTAAAAACATTCTGTAATTTTTATATAAAAACTTGTGTACACCAGTTTAATATTTAAATTTTCTATATACAATATATAAAATTTTATATAAAATATATCTATTTTATATTTATATTATGATAATATAAATATACGGACTGATTCTCTAGCGAAGTTGCTAAGTTTTAGCAACGTTGCTAACAACTATAACCAATAGAAACAAATATAACAGTAATCATTTTAATTTCTTATTTAGTGTCAGCTAATATTATTGGCTAATGCTGTTAGCAACGTTGCTAAAATTTAGCAACTTCGTTAGAGAATCAGGCTGATAAATAGATATATTTTATATTAGTTTTTCGGTAAAAAAAAACATATATAATAATTATTAAATTAAATTATTAAAAATTAAATTAATTATTTTACTTAAAATTACAAAATTATATTATTTTTACAGAAAATTTATGTAAATCATCGTTTTGCTGAACTAATATATAATTTTTTACTATGGTATTCATGTAAAATGGTAACTTTTTTACAGTGTAGCCAGTACAATTCGTAAATCTTTTGTGCATAATAGGCTATTATTCAACAGGCATGTAATGTTGCGTTAATTATTCATAAACATGAAGTTTGCAGCACAAGCCGTCCTATACAATGGGAAATTGTACTTTACAATTTGAAATGGATAACATTTTAAAATAATTATAATATGAAAATTGCGCTGTTTCATAGTTACAAATTGTTTGTAAAACAAACTTACAAAATTTTATTTATAAAATGTAGTATTTTAACAACTCATTAAGTTCGGTCATCTTGAGTGAATGTTTAATGAAGGTTTAGTTAAAAGAATATATGTGATTGATTTTGAAAGTACACGTTTGCTTGGATGTCCGATTGAGAGAGTGGTTTGCGTGAGCAAATGTTTCCAAGTAGTAGGAATAGAAGAGCATGTATTTCTAGGTATTATGACTGTGGATGAAGCTAGAGTTGCTTGTCTGGATAGGAATGTTTGAAGAAAACCACAAAGTTTGTGCTACGTACTTTTGGATACATGGCGTGATTGCGCATATATGTATAAAATATTTTTACAGTAAAAAATTTGTCAGATATTTTTCTGTAATACTTATATATTTTTCTTTTGTTTTAGGTAAGACTTTCGTTGTTTTCTACCAATATTTGATCTTAGATCTTCTACGGGCAGGTAAATTTTAAGTTTATTATAATTATTGTATTTTTAAAGTATACAAACGTTTAGTAAGTGAAAATTAGAGAAATATCAACGTTACAACACTGAAATTATATGTTCAATTTAATATCAGGTAAAATTTCTTTTTCGCCATTGGTATAATAACATATAACCACGCCAATTCTCTGTAACGAAGTTGTTAGTTCAAGTAATGTTGTTAACAAACATTGATAGATACATTTATGAATTTTTTGTTCAATGCTATTATTTACATATAACGTTTCAAACAAAAAAGAATTTTATATTTTCTGCTTCTATTACGACTTTGTTTAAGCAATTTTTTTTTTCGAATCAATTTAGTTTTCCAATTTCTCGTTTACGTTTATCATTTGTTTCTTTAATTTGTTCTGGTAATCTAAATCCAACCATGCGCAATTGTTCTATTGATACTGTCATGTCAAGATTGTTCGTCCGTCCCGTTTTTTTCCCTTTTCGATTAAATCGTTTGATTAACAAGTTGTTTTAATTCGAAAAAAACAAAAGAAATTGCTTGAAACGAAATTCGATTTTCTTAAAATTGACACATTTCAGCGGAAGTCTAAATTTATTGGAGACTAAAGTCTTTTTGCAAAATTACAAAGATTATATTATTGTTCAAAGAAATTCAATTTGAATTAAATCAAACTGGGAGATTTCTTGTGTTTTTTCGTTACTTAAATCTTTAGAAATATTTAATTATTTTTAAGCCCGTTATATATAGAGCGTTTACGGGGTCTTCTCTGTATCCTTTTAGAGGGATGGGGGATAGTACACCTCAAAAGGACTCGATAAACCTTAAAACGCCTTAGTAAAAGTTGTCTCGCGAGATAATGATTCTTTAGTTTTTAGATTAAACGATTAATTTGTTTTAAACTCTAGTAATCTGCTACTTAATCAGCATCATATCGACTAATTCGATATTAGAATAACGATGGACCTTCGCGATTTTGAAAGAACAAGGTAAAAATAATAAAAATTTTAGTCAAACAAAGATCATAGTAAAAGTGAATTACTGATAACAACTTTACCTGTCAAATAACAAACGTAAAAGCAAAAGCATAGAGATTGTTACGTGGGGTATGTGGTGTAAATAGGAGAGATCGGATACGAAATAGATTAGTGTATGATGAGTGTGAAATTGAAAAAATGTTGTAGCAAAAGTTGGTGTTAGTCAGTTAAGATGGTTCGGATATGTTGAGCGAATGTCTAATGAACGTTTGGTTAAAAAGATTTATTTTAATGATTTTAGTGGTATACGTTTACGTGGACGTCCGATGAGTAGTTGGAGTGGTATGATTGAGAGTGTTTTGCGGGAGCGAAAGTTTCCAAGTAGTAGGAATAAAAGAGCATGTATGAGATGAATTATGAATGTGGATGAAGCGAAAGTTGCTTGTTTGGATAGGAATGTTTGGAGGCGACTGATTTCGGAATGATGAAAAAAGTTTGTGCCACACCCTTTTCGGTACTTGGCGCGATTGTGTATGTATGTATTATTATTATTGTTATTATTATTATGTACGTTATGTCACTGCTAATTACGTTTTATTCAAAAGTTTTACCATATTGTCAACAATGAGTGATATAGATAAATATTTTTGGTCTATTTTCGGTGAACAAATTTAAAATTTAAATTTATTATTTTAGTTTAACAAAAATATACAAAGTACGTAAGTGAAGTTCGCGACCATGAACATTAAGAAACACTATGAATTTATTTACATTTTGTAGAAAAAAATTAAAATAAATAATGTACGTCAATTATTTATGATACTGATAAGTTAAAATTAGGTTGATATATTTTTAAACTAATTGATTTGATAATAATTTTTTTCTAAACAGTTTTATAATATTACATTATTTATACTTAAACTAGTAGAACTAATAATTTGAAATTATATATCAAGTATTCATGGTATCAAGATTACTCCGAATAATTTTTTTTTTGTTTATAAACATAGTATAGTAATAACATAGTAAAAATTTATAAGAAGACAATATATTAAAATAAAAATGCTTTATGATTAAATTTTATGTAATTTTTAATTAAACGTAAAAATATACAAATAACATAAATAATAAACAAACAAAATGTAGAAACCAGTTACTAGGTAACAAAGTATTATAAAATGTACAAATTTTTAATTAAACAAAACCAGATTTTATTTAAATCAGTGCCTTCATACTGATTGTGATTATTTTTTTTTATAAATATCTACTACTTGTCTTATCAATCCACTGTTACTATTAATGGTACTGATTTAAATAATATTTAGCTTCTTTTAATTAATAATTTATAAATTTTGTGATCTGTATGATATTATAATATATTTAATACAAAATCATATCAGATGGAAAGAAAACGTTTATTTAAATGGAAATAATGCATATTTGTCTGAACTTTATTGATATCTTTTGAAATTTGATATAATTTTTAATTTTTAAACATTTAGTTTGCTTACATATATTTAAAAAATATTTAATTAAGTCGGCTTTGATAAAAAAAAAAGTTGTATAGGGGCCTAAATTTTTACATTTTTACAAATAACTTTTTTTTAAAGTTTTATAAATATAGTAAATTTTCTTTCATTATTATTTAAATTGACATATTCCGGAAGTATGGCTTTAGTTTTAGTTTTTAAGGTTTTAGTAATCCCGTAATAATAAATTTCAAAAAACAAATAATACAAAATTTTGTATAAAACAATTGAATATATTTCGCTACTAAATATCTAAACAACTCTAGCATAGTTTGAACTACATTTAAATCTGGGAAATAGTTGGGAAAAACTTGACTCAATTTTCTTGTCAACTCGATACGGTTGGTTGTGCTTCATCTCGCTTAAGCTACAGGGTGTGGGGGGGGGGGGGGGCAACGATGCAGAACCATTTCAAACGAAGAACAAGAGAGGAATCCAGAGACGAACAAAATCTATTCTCATGCGTGAATCTCTTGTGTCGGTGGGTGCCCCTGTCTGTATATATAAAAGATAAAACAGACGAATGTCTGTGACCCATTTCATGCTTAGTGTAGTGCAAGGTTAGACCTACCATCAAAAGCTCGACTTGTAATTATGTATGGGGGAACCTCTCTCTGGCAACGTGCGGGGTAGCCAATCAGTGATAAAATCAATGTTTTTGTCATTCCAACACCACACATTTTCAAACTTTAGACGAAGAGGCAGTAACAGGTCTAACTTTTTGAGCTGCAAATTGTTTGGAAGCTCTTAATACCACATTTCAAAAAAAAAAAACTGTTCTGTAATGAGTTATTTACAAAGAAACTTTCATTAATTTTAATCCTCGATTGCACGATGATGATGCTAAGCAATATAAAAATTAGTTTTAAAACAAGAAGCCTCTTTAGGGGTTCATTACTTAGCTATATACTTTTGTCAGTTTAAAATATTATAGAAGCACACTAGCGCCAAATTTTTAACGTGAAGTTAGTAAATAGACTATAAAATTTCAGGGTAACTATCTGCAATAATGATACAATGATAAAAATGCAATAGAGGATTTAAAAAAATATTTTAAAATTTCTAATTACATATTTATTCTTACTTTTGTCAAAAACAATTCGCGCGCTGTAATATAATATAGCAAAGTAGTTACACTGTAACAAAAACAATATTAATTTATAAATTTCGTATTTATTATTTATCTATTTACAGAATTATATATTTCATAAAAATATGAAAAATTACAAAAAAATATTTGGCCTTATCGAAAAATTTTCCAAATAAAAATTGATAGTTATAACTTGTTTAGCAACTTTTGTTAAATATTTTTTTTTCGAAATATACCTCATATATTGCTGGCAGATTCTTACCAAAAGTTGATCAAATTGAGATATTCAGCACCTATGAAGCCTAGATATTAAATTTTCTAACAATCCGTTCAGCCGAATTTAATTTACACGTGTCCACAGACCGCCATCACGCTCTAAAAACAGTTGATTCGTGTTACTATAAATCTAATTCGCACTTATCTGTAAAAATCTCGAAATATCAAATTTGGTATGATTACAAAACCTCCTTTAATCATATGTGAGATGACGAGCGATAAAAGGTCTCATTTATGCCCGTTTTACACGACGCAACTTTCTGTGGGATTTTCTTGCGCAACAAAATTGCACAAGAAAATTGCTCGTGTAATACAGAAATTGCACACGCAATTTTGTCGCGGCGACAAGTTGCACGGATTAGAACACGCTGTAATTTAATTGCATGGCCTTGCAATTTCTAGTTACTTTTTAGTAGTTTTCAGTCTTACCAACTTTTATTATGAAAGGCACAATACCAGTATTTTTTTATTTATATTTGATTTTCCTATGAGGTGTCATACGTTAAAAAAATAAATTACAATAAAAATTATTTATTTATTTTATACATATATTTCGTGTGTTTATTTTGAAGGTTATATACAGTTATGATATACTTTGAACGTTTAGTAATTTTTTTAATTAGTTGGCATCTTGGAATGAAATAACCAAAATCGCAGTGCAATTTTCTTGCATCGTGTAAAACATACATATATTTTTGCAATTTTATTGCGCAATTTTCTTGTGCAATTTTGTTGCGCAAGAAAATCCCACAGAAAATTGCGTCGTGTAAAACGGGCATTAGATATTTGTAAAATATTGTATTTAAAGTTATTTCCATTTTAAAAATTAGGACTCCTATTCGTCACTGTTTATTTCGGACCTTTAAACGGCATTATCTTAAAACTTACAAAGTGACATATTTGTCATTTTTCCACTGAGTGCCGCATCTGTAGATCCGCCCCTGGGAAGAGGGTAATACATATATTCCATAGAGAAACCAGTTTCATACTTACCGGGTTCGTTGTGTAACCAGGTGATCATCAAACAAAACCGAATCAGTAACCAACTGAAAGCGGTTACTATCGAGTGGAAAATAACATTAATTAATCATTGAATCGAATAATAAGATTATCGCGCACAAAAAAATTATATTTAATTTTAGATTGCGAAGTGATTATGGGAAACGTAATTAGTAATTTGTCAACCAAGAAAATTTTATTAAGATAAAATAATTAACGATAATGAAATTTACAAAGCGCAGTTTATGAATATGAAACGTTATGAAATGTTTCAATTGATTTGTTTCATTAGTGGAAATTATAATTACAATATTCAACAGAAACAAATGAAATATAGACAGATTACCGTAAGTTCCATTGTACTCATAATAAATATCTGTTTAAAAATGTTGATTATTTTTTAAATTTTTTAATGTGAACGTACAATATTGCAAAAATAATCATTGTATAGCAAAAATAAAAACAAATGTCAAAATATTATTGAATATAATTATTAGTACTTATTTATTTGTAAATATAACAAAATACATACATACATACACAATCACGACATGTACCCAAAAGGGTGTGGCACAAACTTTTTTTTATCATCCCGAAATCAGTCGCCTCCAAACATTCCTATCCAAACAAGCAACTTTCGTTTCATCCACATCCATAATTCCTCTCATACACTGAGAAAAATGGATATTTACGGTAAATATATTTATATTTAAAAAGGTGACACAAACACAAGATATTAAAAATAACAAAATAAGTATATTTAAAAATTAACTATAAATATAATAAAAACAAAAATTTAATACCATCAATTTGTATATAGTATTACAGTCTTAATTCTTAATATAGTATTAAAATATATATGTGAGTAGATTTTAAAAATGTATAAATTTGTGAATACTTTAAACATACTCGTATATTTCAAATAAATATCTACTTATTTTTGTCCAATTTGTTAAATATCTATTTTTCTCAGTGTACATGCTCTTTTATTCCTACTACTTGGAAACTTTCGCTCACGCAAAACACTCTCAATCATACCACTCCAACTACTCATCGGACGTCTACGCAAACGTATACATATATATCATTGATAAATAAATTTACTACATTAAACTTTAATTTATACTACTTAAATAAAAATATTTACAAAATCTATTAACAGATACTTTTGTGTTATTAAATTTGTCACTAATAGAATGACGTACGAGTACAACAGAACTTATGATAATCGAACTACAGCTATTTTATTTTATTAAAAAAAAAAAATGTTGGTGTTAGTCAGTTAAGATGGTTCTATAAATCCACACTTTTGCAATTCTACTCAACTACAATTACTTCTTCCTTCCTCTACAAATTATACAAATACTTTTTATCTGTCTTTTGCTTATTGTAATCTTCTAACAAAGTCTGCCATTTATCATATATCTCACTCATTTAATAAGTTAGAATTAACTAACATTTACACATTTTATATATTTAATGTTTTTAAATAAATTTATATATTATGTGAATATTTTATAAATTTATGTTTGTATTATATGCGCCATTTAATTGGGCTGTTGCCTGTTTGGTGTAAATAAATAAATAAAAATGAATAAAATTAAATAATTGTAGATTATGATATTAAAATAAATAAAAATGACCTTTTTTTGGAATCTGCTTTATAAGCTAAGTTAAATTTTGTTTTTTTAAATATATTTTTACACCCGCAGACTTATTTATTGAATATTTCACTTTGAAATAAGAAATAAAGAAGAACAAATAAAAACCCATTAGCTATATTTATTAAAACTAATTTATTTTGTTTACGGAATCCGACAATAGACAATGTAGAATGTAATCTATTCGGTAATGTCAGCTATTACTAACAGTAACAAGATTCATGGTGATGTATTGAAAAGAGGCCATACTACACGTATTTATCGTAAACGAAAAACAGGAAAAATAACATCTTTATTGAAATCAATCACTCTGTTGGAAGTCATTAATTTCAAGCGAAGATAACTATTTAGTTGTTTTTTCTTTTAACAGATAATAGATTTTTTAAGATTAATGCTGTTGCAGATTAAATATTTAAATTTGACTATTTTTACATTTTGTATTTATTGGAAAAAAATATATATACTAGTTTTTTACAAATTATAATTTTTTCTAAAATTAAAATTAATACAAAGACAAACTAACAATAAGAAGAAAATTTTGAAAATAAAGATAGCAGATATGAAAAAATTAATTAAGCATATATTTTTATAATTTTATATAATTTTGTTTTTTTAAGGATAATAGATTTTATAAGATTATACTAGTTTTTTCAAACTATTATTTTTTATAATTAAAATTAGTGCAAAGGAAAACTAAGACGAAAATTGTGAAAATAAAAATAGCAGACATGGAAAAGCTTATATTTTATAAAGATATATTTTATATAATAAATTATTATAAATCTTATGTCAGTCCACGAAACTGTGAAATTTAATTAATTATTTGATAAATAATATATATATATATATAACATAATTAAATTATAATCTGGTTAATTTGTTACAGTATACGTATTGTTTGTGTAATACATCATACAAATATTATTTAGATTTACATAGACTGTCAAATTTATGAATTTTGTCGAAAAGCTTATGAAAATTAATACTTTATTAAAATTATGTTATGTTATACAATGTGTCTCATTTAAGCTGCATTATATAGGAATTTTGAAAAGTGTAAAAGACATGATTTTCATTAAATTAGGCAAAATTTTCTTTTAACATTTCGCACGTTTGACAGTAAAATGTAATTGTGTTAAATTAACATAATTTTAACAAACTTTGGTGTTTCAGAAGGTCCACTAGCTAAATTTTGCAAATTTAACGAAATACAAGATTGTTAAATTTTATTAACATGTTAATGTTAAAAATATATTTTTACACTTCGTGATTTTAACACAATATAACAAGAAATTTTAATATAAACATAATATACTTTATATTAAAATTTAATTTTTAAATTTTTCGTAAATAGAAAAGAACATATGTTTTAAAAAAGATAAAAGATTTTATAGTATTATGGAGCTTACAGAATACTAGCCTAGATACTTCGAAAAACTTTTTACTTGTCTCCGGCATGTATGCAACTCAAGTAACAAGCGTGCAATGCATAATATTGCAGTTGACGACGTACCTAGTTAGTTTGGCGTCTTGCAAGTTCATTTTAAAGCAATTTGTAACTAAATACGAGGTAGAATTATGATGCAAGAATGATATCATATTATAGAGTGCAGTACAGTATAACCAAACAGAATAAAGAACGCATCTAATGTCGTTTATTTTACTGGGGAGCAAGCAGAACATACGTATACGCGAGAAATATTTACTTTACTAAATTAACTTATTTCTGTATACGGATGTATGGAAAGCAACGTGATGCGAAATAAAAATATTACGCCAAATAGAAATTGAATTGCAAACATATACAATCTACTACGTATGTATTACTTATATTACTATTCTATTTACGTCAATTTATTTTCGTTATTTTATTTATTTTATATTGAGATATCTTAACTAGATGATGGATACTTACCGACGGATTTATTTTCAATATATTCAGTTGAAAATGTGTTTAATGTATTTATTGTATGTGCGTTTCTTGTTAATACATACATACATACATACACACACAATGACGCCATGTATCCAAAAGGGTGTGGCACAAACTCTTTTCATCATTCCGAAATCAGTCGCCTCCAAACATTCCTATCCAAACAAGCAACTTTCGCTTTATTTACATTCATAATTCTTCTCATACATGCTCTTTTATTCCTACTACTTGGAAACTTTTGCTCACGCAAAACACTCTCAATTATACCACTCCAACTACTCATCGGACGTCCACGCAAAACGTATACCATCAAAATCATTCAAATAAATCTTTTTAACCAGACGTTCATTAGACATTCGCTCAACATGTCCGAACCATCTTAACTGACTAACACCAACTTTTGCTACTACATTTTTTTCAATTTCACACTCATCATACACTAATCTATTTCTTGTTAATGTTATGTATTATTAAAGCTAGTGTGTTTTTGAAATATTACTCAACATTTTTTAACAAATTAAAACGTTTTAAGGGTAGGGAGACATTTTTTCCACTCCGTTTTTTCCACTCTATTTCTTCCCCCGTACTTTTCTTCCGCCAATACTTTTTCCACCAATTTTTTTGGTTTGTTTAGGTTAGGTTAGATTAGGTTAGGTATACAATCCGTTTTAAGTGCATTTACTCTGTAAAATTGGATTTGAAATATGTGACAAGTTAACGTTATCATTACTAGATATGTAATTAATTACTATTTTTGTATATTACACAGATTGTGATTGCGCAATATTAAGTGAGTGATTTTGAACGATATACGTAATAGATAGATGTCTCATTTGGTACAGAAGTTATCGGAACTGTTTATAACACTGAAACTGAAACATTTCTGAACTGCATGTTAACGGAATATTATTGCGCAGTACAATCTTAGCTGAAATTGTTTCAGTTAATTCGAATTGTGTTAAATGTGTTTACATAAATTGTTTATCTATAAATAGATCATATGAAATAAAAAAGCTTCCGAATTAAGTTTTGTATATATTTTATTTTATTTTATGCAAAAAGCATAAACGGAAACTGACTGCTGTGGAAATGAGATTTTTACGCGGAGTATGTGGTGTAAATAGGAGAGATCTGGTACGAAATAGATTAGTGTATGATGAGTGTGAAATTGAAAAAAATGTTGTAGCAAAAGTTGGTGTTAGTCGTTTAAGATGGTTCGGACATGTTGAGCGAATACGTCTAATGAACGTTTGGTTAAAAAGATTTATTTGAATGATTTTGATGGTATACGTTTGCGTGGACGTCCGATGAGTAGTTGGAGTGGTATGATTGAGAGTGTTTTGCGTGAGCGAAAGTTTCCAAGTAGTAGGAATAAAAGAGCATGTATGAGAGAAATTATGAATGTGGATGAAGCGAAAGTTGCTTGTTTGGATAGGAATGTTTGGACGCGATTGATTTCGAGATGATGAAAAGAGTTTGTGCCCAACCCTTTTGGGTACATGGCGTGATTGTGTATGTATGTATGATATTTAAATAAAATATATATAGAACTTAATCCGGAAGCTAATTTATTTTAATGCAATGCGTTCTGAAAGATTTTTTTACTATGTGCAACCATATGAATTTATAACACATGAAGTTATATATAAAATTTTTATTTACAAATGTTTTTGAAAAATATTTAAATAATAAAAATATACACAACAAAATAAATTAACACGTTCGCTGCTGATCGTGTGATAATGACGTAGCGTATAGCTGTGTCATTATTTAGAAGGGTAGTGGTCTGTTTTATAAGTAAACTGGATTAGTTGGGCAGTTTTGGCACAAAATTTTTTTTTGGTAATTTCAGGCCACTGACGCAGATTCGCGTCGTGTGCATATTGCAACGCTTATGCTCTTCGACGCGAATCCGCGTCTTCAATATTTTCGTAAGTTTCAACACGAACAACGTGAATCCGCGTCATGCGCACATAGACGCAATGACGCGGTTCCGCGTCATCAGCAGTAAATGTGTTAAATAGCTATTTCATTTAATTGAAATTAAATGACTAAAATACACATAATTTGTTTATTTATTTCTGATATTTCTAATAACATTAATTAATTTCTAATGAATACAAATTACTTGAATAAAAATTATTATTTCAAATAACGTTTAAATAAATAATGTGAAACTCTAATTACATTAAATAAATAAACAAAATATAATTATATACTTTTCAGTTATTGAATTCTATTATGATTAGAAAGCTGAAATTTATCTATTTTTTTTAGGTAAAACAATAAAACATTACAAAATAACATAGTAAAAAAAATCTTTCAGAACTTTTTATATTAAATTAAAAAACTTTCGGATTAAGTTCTGTATATATTTTATTAAAAAATCGACGTTTCAATATACTTCACATATATCATCATCAGGAAAAAATATACAACTGACATAAATAATAAACAAACAAAACATAAAAACAAGTTATTATGTAGCAAACTATCTAAGATTAAATTTCTTATAAATTATTTTTAAAAAAGAACTTAATCCGGAAGCTCATTTTATTAGAAACATAGTCTAAAGATTTTTTTTCTGTGTAATAGCTTTTATTTTGCTTCAAAATATACTTTCGAACTTTGATTTAATTAGCATAAAATTTTAAAAATATATCGAAAACTTTTATCAATTTAATTATTCAATATAACGAAGTTAATAAACGCCTGAATTAAAAGAAAAATATTCCATAGAATTAAAGTAGAAAACACAATATTGCACTCAAACTTCTAACTTAATTACCAATTCTAATTGTAAGTTAGAACACAGATACATGTTTGTTTACAGTTATTATTAAATTTTCGAATTGAAAACTTACTTATTAGCAACACGACTTGTAATATTAACATGCTACACATTTGCCGATCGTGATAAGACCAAAATTTGAATACTAGTCGAATCAAAAGGAGAAACGCTTTTATAGAAGCAAAAACTACAAGGCAACAGGAATTGGAAGCAGGTAAAGAAAAAATTATTTAAATTAAAAAAAATAATTTAATATACCACGTTTTTAAAACGGACTAAAAAGTAACAAAAAATTCTCCTAGAAAAACGTGGCACAACATTTCTTACAATTATCTATTATCTATATTTTATTTAACTACATATAAATTTTTAAATTATATTTTAAAATTTTAATTATTTTTTTTTATATGTCTAGAAATTAATAATAATTGAATTTAAAGAATTTTCTGGGTTGATATGCCGTGGTCGATCTATTCTTGTTGCAGACATTTCGCCATACATCGTAGATGGCATACTCAGTGTTTGGTGACTGAAAATTCTATAAATTCAATGGATACCGTTCGTGAAAGCCTGAAGATTATTTTTTAGTCCATGTTAAAAACATGGTAATATTAAAAATATTTTTTTTTATTTAAATAATTATTTGTCAAAATATCGTTACTTTAAACAAACAATTCTTAAATATTAAATGGTTCACTCTGACTGTAAAGATTGAATATTTAAATGATACATTTGAAATATTTGTTTATATATAAATATAAATTTATTATTTCAATGTGAATTATTTTTATATATAATATGTGAGTTTTTTATCACTATCATAAATTTATTCTCTCAATTGTTTCGCATTGAAATCAGTTTATAGTTAAATCCGGCACTGTATCCACACATTTGGAAATGTTAAATATATTCATAGTTAGCTTATGGTAGGTATATAGTACTAATACTAACTATTCCTACGATTAGTTATGTAAATTGTTAATTATCAAAGTACTATAAATTTACTAACTTTCATGTAGGTACTTTGTTCAAATCTATTACTACCGAAAACTTTGCTATTCACTTCTTGAAACAAAAGCATATCGCAAAAGTGGTTACGTTTTAATTTAAATATTTTATGTGTACATAAAGTTCCATTTTCATTTTCATGTTTTGTTTATTGAATTGAAGCTTAGTTTCTTATAAAAGTTCGATAATGTTTTTCATAAAAATAATATAATATAATCTTTTCTGAAAATTTAGTCAAACATAGAAAATTAGTGTAGTTGAATTAAAATTTTAACAGAGTAAAAATCTTCCAGAATTTAATATATTAAATTTTTTTACATAATATGAATATAAAATACATATATTTTATGTAAGTTTATTTACTTTTTCGGTAAAAAAAAAACCTATAAAATGTGGTAAATTAATTATTATTTTACTTAAAATTAAAAAATCATATTATTTTACAGAAAATTTATGAGGACTATCAATTTTGCTGAAATAATATGTCATTTTTTTACCGTGGTTTTTATGTAAAATGGCAATTTTTTTTACAGTGTACCTACAATATATGGAGTGCTAAAACTTATATTTAGTGACGACATAAAACTGATTCAGAAATCTATAAACTTCGAAGATAATAACAATAAATAATTTATGAACTATAAATTGTTTTACCAGAAAATTTACTCTGCAATATTGTTTATTATTTACAATTCCGAGTAAAATTTACGAATGTGTTCATTAAATTATGATACAGCAGTCGTAATATCTTATTGCTTTAATATAATATCTTGAAAATATATATAAACTAAACTACAGTTTTATCTTTGTAAATTATGGTTCCAACCATAAATTGTAGCAAACTTTAATTTTGTTTAGTTCCTAAATTCATAAAATAAACTTCAGACGCTATATATATATATATATATATATATATATATATATATATATATATATATATATATATATATATATATATATATATATATTTCAGGTACTTTTTATATATAGAGGGGTTAACAACTTACATATTAGATGGTGGTAATTTCATTACAACTAAATTTTTAATAAAGCCAGAAAATGTCATTAAGCTTTTACGCTTCACGGGGAAAGCGAGGCGAGATGGAATAGAATGAAAATACCATGTATATATTTTATGTGCCTAAATGTTTTAGTATCTACAAGAGACCATACTTAAGGAGTGAATAAATTTTGTATTATATTATTTATAAAATAAAATAATTTCTCCTAAACAACAAATAATAATTTGAAAAAGCTATACACGTATTTCGAAAGCCTAGTTTTTAAAATTATTGTTTGTGTTTTAAGGGAAATTATTTTATTTTATTAACTTTTCGCAACAGTACGATCGTATTTTAATTTATTATATTATGTATGCTTAAAGAATTTATGGGCTATGATAGTTACAATTATTTTTATTTAAGTTAATTGATTATTTATTTAATTAGGTGGAAAATTAATACGTAATGCGTTTATTTTGTATTATTTTTTTGTTGAAAGTAACGGCTTGTTCTGAGAGCTTGTAAGAATTCTTGTTGCACATAGCAAAGTATATTTTTTTTTGCAGAGTCTCAGAATTTTTATTTTATCAGGACTTTTTTTTAACAGAATATGATACAGAATACACTCATAAAGCTCATAAAGAAAAGACGCGTTAACGTGCGCTACTGCAAAATTATAAAAATTACAGGATATTACAGGAAATTATTGGTAACATTTATAATTTATCAAATTATCAACTTAATTATTAACTTGCTTAATGCATTAAAGTAAAAATTTAACTAATTTTAAACTTAAAATTTTAAAAAAATTTTGAATCTGTAATATATTTCGGCAATTTATTATATTTTTGGAATATATATTTAATGGTACTACTTTTAGTATTTTTAGTAATATAAAAATTATCTGCATATCTAACATCATAATTATATGCACACTACTATTAGTATAATATATTTATTTCAGATTTGATTAACGAAACACTTAAGGGGGGATTCTCTTTTTTTTTTTGATCGAAAAATTCGATTTTTTTTACATTTTTTGATTCTCTATAGTGAGTAGAATATTCCGGCAAAGTGGTTTTGTCGAACTCGAAGTCTTTTAATAGTTTTTTGAGTTTGAGTCCAACAAGTATAAGTACAAGTACTATGCTTTAAACGAGTTTTTCTCGAAACGTGATTTTTCAAACTGGGCAGAAACATAACTCGAAAACGACTGAACCAATCTAGATGATCTTTTGGCAAATTGAAGAGAACAACATTTATTGGAGCTTATACCTACTTTGGGAATTTTTTATTAACAATAAGCATTTTTTAAGGGAATTGAAAGTACAAAAAAAGAAGTGAAAAATCGACCTCTTTTTTTTTTCAAATGGTCGCCATTTTGTCAATTTTCAATATTTTTGGTCAAAAGTTGCTATAAGCTCCAACGGAATTTCATAAAGTTCAAGCTTCAATTACTGGTATATGTTTAAGATGACTGGTTCGACCTCTACCTTTTCGCCCGTTACATTTTCACTTTAAAAAAATTCTCAAATTTAATTGATTTATTAATAAAAAAGTTGCAAAATACCGGGGGATCGTATCTTTTTTCTTTTTCGAGAAAAAAATATTTAAAAAATACATTTTTTGCTTCGAAATTAGTATAACTCATATGTTCTAATCGTAATATCATTGATTCAAAACTGCCATTATTTATTACTAGCTTCTAAAAATACAATAAAAATTTATTGAAAGACATTAATAATCTCTATGTTTATTTTGTGATAATTATGAAACTTTATAACTAAAAAAAATGATAACATACATACTCGTAACATATAAATATACAAAACTAAATTTTTAATGAACAATTCCACGTATATATATATATATATATATATATATATATATATATATATATATATATATATATATATTATTGATTAACTAAATAAACATAACTTGTATATTAAATATAAAAATAAACAATACAGCGCTAAAAATATCACATCAATTTTTTTTTAAATATTTTTTTCACATACACCTTGACTGTTTATTTTAATATAAATATCATTTCAAATCTATGTACATGAAACAATATTGTCAGTGAAACGCGTGCAATTGTTTTTTTAACTCTTGCATATATACGCAGCCCACTTGACTATTCAGTCAAAAATGATGGAGAAACAAAACAAAAAGCGATCTGTCAACTGTGATGTTAAATCAATTGTTGATGGACACATTAATTGTAAATCGACCCTATTCCTATCTAGATATTGTGCATTGACATAGTAAAATTCAACTGTCATGTATAACCTGATATACATATATGTAGATAGTAAATAAATGTTTGTACTGTGTCGCTAAAAATGAACACTACCAACGCATTTGTGTACCGACAGAGGGTTTTTCCCTAGATTATGCGGGGGGGTTTTAACTAAATCCCGTGTTGTTTCTGGATGTTGAAAAAAATAAATTAGACACTCGGCATTAAAAATAAATTAAAATGATATATCTTTTTATTCATTAGTTTTAATCGCAGTATGTGGGACGCTATTTTGTTCTGTATTCTATTCGGTTTATAATGAAATTTGTAAATATGGGGATTTGTATGAAATTAATCTAAAATTTTGAAGGGAACACGATTTATAAAAGTATTTAAATATAACTCAATATTTTATTACGATTTATAGTGACATTTATGTATTTATCCGATAACCGCTAATTAAGGGGGTATTTTAGTCCAGCAGAGATAAAAAACGGTCATTTTCAAACGCACAACTCAAAGGGGAATTAATATTTTGGAAAGAGATAAAAAGCACTTTTTCCTCATAATAAGAAGTACATAATAGGATTTTAGATCTATTTTTAAGATGCACTGTATGACCGCAAGATGGCGTCGCTTGAGATTGCCGTTTGTAAAATAAAAAAAAGTTTCCATTAAACTCCCTTGAAGATTAAAAGTGTAGCTACAAATTATCGATCTCCGATTTTTTAACAAAATTATGACGTTTTGAAAAAAAGTAATTCCGAAAATTTTTGTTTAAAAATGTTGATAAAATTTTTTTAAATAAATAAATCGAAAATCGAAGATAGACAATTTGTAGGCAATTAAATTTTCTTGCATCACAAACGCCCATTGTTCAAAAATATTGAAAATTGATCGAGTTGTCACCGGCTTTGCAAACTATTAATTTATATATAAATAATTACTTTTTTAATTATCATTTACTGGTGAATATTATAGACATATAATGAGTGGTATGATTGAGACAGTAGTTTGTGTGAGCGAAAGTTTCCAAGTTGTAGTAATAGAAGAGCATGTATGAGAGGTATTATAAATCTGGATGAAGCTAGAATTGTTTGTCTGGATAGGGATGTTGGAAGGAAATTAATTTCGGAACATGGCGTGATTGTGTATGTATGTATTAAAATGCGTCAGTTGAAAGATTAATATATTTTTTTTACTTATTACCAATATACTTTATTTTGTTAAAATTTATGATTTAAATAATTTGTTCTTTTTTTGAAAATACAATTTATGAATATGAATTTATTTTTCTTTATACGAAGTTGTTAAAATATGCAAAAAAAAAACTAAACTTTTTTGGCACAAACATTAAACCAGAAAACGGATAAACAGTAGAAATAGGCCGGAAGTAAAACCAGAATAAAAAAAAAGGTCTTTTAAACTGAAATAACAGGAAGTACTTCTTTTACTTATTTTCCAACGGAACTGCGTATAAATGCAGACAAGTGAAACTCGCTAAAAAGTATTGAAGCATATATTTTAAAACGAAATAATGTTGCGGTAGCCATTTAAAAACAAAATATAATCAGTAACTGTCAAAATGAGTATTTAATATATGAGTCGTATAGATGCAAAACTCACTATTTGGTAAATTTTATGTACTAAGATATTTGCAAAAAAACTGTTATAGCTGGGTGTAATTGTATTTTGATGATAAAATCTTGTTACTAGATGGCACTTATTAAATAAGTAATGCCATCTAATAACAAGATTTTATCATCAAAATATAATTACACTCAGCTATAACAGTTTTTTGCAAATATCTTAGAACATAAAATTTAACAAATAGTGAGTTTTGCATCTATACGACTCATATAGTAGAACTTGTGCAGCAACTCGTTATCGGGTTGGAAGAGAGGAAAATTATAGAAAAACAGGTCTTCTGAAACTACATCTACAACAAACCAAATTTTGGAAAAAACCAAGAGTTGGCATTAGACAGAACAAAGATAACTAGATTGTCGAGCTTTGCAAAGACAATTTCTACTCATGAAAATTGTATAATTATAAAAACTATATAATTATATTTTCAAATTATGTTAACAGTTTTCATATAAAAATAAAATATAATACATATAAACATACGTATAAATAATAAGGTAGTAAAACAAATTAAAAAGCAAAAAACTAAAAATGTTAAAATATTGATTACTGTATCACATAAAGTTTTTCACGGAATAATATTTTCAGCGCACATACATGAACATGTAAAATGTTAATCGCAAACGAAGATAGGCTAGGTTTTTTCAAAATGTTTTCATATTAATGTTTTATGTAGCTTACGATCTTCATATAACTTTTTTTGCGTCTATAGACATATTTTGCCTTAATCTTGTAATTCTGTTTGATGATTATTTTTTCCAAAAAATATACAGTTCAATTAATATTAATATATTCTAGTATGAATTTTAATAAACTGGTTTAAATTCCGGTACATTTCTATTGGGAAGTAAACTTTATATAAGAAAAAATAATAAAAATTCTTTCAGAATTCATTACATTAAAATAGAACAGCTTTAGGTATGTTCTGTATTAATATTTATGAATAATAATCTGCGTTTCCACTTACGAACATCTTCATTTTCCTGATGTACTTGGAGTATGTCGAGTATTAATAAATATTAATACAGAACTACAACCTAAGACCGTTTTATTTTAAATGACTAACGTTACTAGAAATATTACCTACTTTAAATAGATAAATAATTTAATTAGAATTAATCCCAGATTATTAATATTTTCGAAAGTTATGTTATTAGTAACCAGAATATCTCATAATATCGTTAAAAAAAAAAAATAAAATAAAAACACTTTTAATATTTCTGAATTTTTGTTGGAAAGAAAAAATGACTTAACTTTTTTCATTCTGTATATTGGAAGCCTACTCACACTAACCAATATATTCATGCTTCTTCGCATCATCATCCAGCACAAAAATTAGGTACTATTAAATGTTTATTTAATAGAGATGCGTCAATTTGTTCTAATGACAAACTTCAAGATTAACATAAAATGCTTCAAGTTGAATTGTAATTATTATTTTAAATAATGTGCACACAAAAAAAAAACCAGGGTTATTGATTTACATTAGTTTAATATGTAAATTTACAGACGTCAGAGGAAATTTTTTACATAATATGAATATAAAATACGTATATTTTATGTAAATTTACTTACTTTTTTAATAAAAATCATATATAATATGATAAATTAATTATTTTACTTAAAATTACAAAATTATATTATTTTAACAAAATATTTATGTAAATTATCGGTTTTACTGAAATAATACGTAATTTTTTACTATGGTTTTTATGTAAAATGGCAATTTTTTTGTCAGTGTAGGTAAATAATCGAATAATTCAGATAAATCAACGAACAAGAACAAGTACATATTAGGTAAACGGGAAAAAATGTTTTATCACAATTGTTGAATACTAATTATATCTCACCAACTCTTCTGCGCTTGCGCACAATATGCTTGTGACGTCAGTAATGTCCTTACAAAAATTGTTAATAACAAATAAATGAAACAATTATTAAAAATTTTAATGATATTTTCTGTTATTATTTTATATATATATTTTAGAAAAAATAATTTTAATATGATGTTTAAAAAATTATCTAAACTTTTTTTCTTGTATTTTAAGGCCCGGTATCATAAACGTTGGTTAAATTTGCTTTATGAGTAAATGTATTTATTCCATAGATTTCCATATAAAAAAAGAGAAAATAAATTTAATCTTGTAATATTATTAATAATATTCATTTGGTAGTAAATTGTTGAAATAACATTTATTTTCAACGATATTTTAATAGAAGGATAAAATTTACTTTTAAAGTATTAATAAATTTATTGTTTATGAAACCAGATCTAAGACATAAGATAACAATTATTATGTTCTGTCTAATATCTTTTTTAACAACTTCAGCTTTTTATACTAGAGAAGATTTTTTAAATCACGTTTTTTGAAATATTTTTATCTCTTTTATGGAATATTTAACTGCTTGTAAATATGTTCTATATTGACTTAAGTTACTGTACTCAACATGTATCATTTCGACTTGAATAAATGTATTATTATTATTATTATTATATTAACCTATGTCTTGAAATCGAAAGAAAATTCAATTTGATTGAGAGTTGGTTTGTATGTGTACAGGCATACAGCGCTCGAAGTTGACGTGGTGAAACAACCGGAACCGCTGGACGTGTCGACGTTATCGCTGACCGTTCCGCCTCGGTCGAATGGTGCCCGTGGTGGAGATGATGGCGACGGCGGCGGCAGCTGTGCCACCACACGCTCCGAACCCAACCTGTTCAGCACACCACCCGAACCTGTGATATTGCAATCAGTGCCTTCCCTAAAAAACCTCTCCGAAAATCAGCTGGCCGCCGCTTCGAATAGTAATGCCACTCACAAGACGAACAACTATGTGCACCAAAAGGTAATTACACAGTTTTCTCTAAGAAAGACTAAATTAGACTATTTATTAAATAAAAAACTGTTTTACGATTAGATTCTGTTTAATTATTTATATAAAAACGAGGTTTCGACAAAATTGAACGCTCGTCTTTATCAGATCAAAATTTATTAATGATATTAATGTGAAATTGAAAAAAATGTTGTAGCAAAAGTTGGTGTTAGTCAGTTAAGATGGTTTGGCCATGTTGAGCGAATGTCTAATGAACGTTTGGTTAAAAAGATATATTTGAATGATTTTGATGGTATTCGTTTTCGTGGACGTCCGATGAGTAGCTGGAATGGTATGATTGAGAATGTTTTGCGTGAGCGAAAGTTTCCAAGTAGTAGGAATAGAAGAGCATGTATGAGAGGAATTATGAATGTGGATGAAGCGAAAGTTGCTTGTTTGGATAGGAATGTTTGGAGGCGACTGATTTCGGAATGATGAAAAGAGTTTGTGCCACACCCTTTTGGGTACATGGCGTGATTGTGTATGTATGTATGTATGTATGTATTAATGTAAATAACAGTACGTAGCAACAAGTTACTAGAGATGTAGCTATTGCTACGTACTGTTATTTACTTTAATGTCATTGATAAATTTTGACCTGACGAAAACGAGCGTTCAGTTTCGTCGAAACGTCATTTTCATACAATATCTACATACAGAATCTAACCCTAAAACAGTTTATATTTAATACAATGAGTTTTGAAAAATATTTTACTATATTAGACTATTTATTACCCTACAAAGTTATAAGCGTTTAAAATGCGACATACAGGAGAATCGGTGAAACTTAAAGGGCATGTCACCAATTTTTGTCACTAAACGAGTGAAGTCACTCACTGGTTTATTTACATAAGCTTTCGAATCGGAATGAAATTGTTTTACCATCATGCTATTTTTCAAACCTAATCGAGTATCAAACGTAACAGAAATAAACAAAGTGTATTATAACATAGTAAAAATCTTTCAGAACTCATTATATTCAAATAAATAAAATTCAAATTAAATATGGAAAGATATTAATATCATATATTATTGTATTTTACTATTGAATACAATATATTTATTTTGCCTTAATTTACAACAGTGTTTTGCAAAATCAATTAATAAAACACATTAAAATAAAACGGCTTTAGGTTATAGTTCTGTATTAATATTTATGATCGACTTTTCTATGAACTCAACGTACGTCTTTCTTTAATTAAAAATGTATAAATTTTATAATTTAGGTACTTATTTTATTATCTAGTAACTTGTTTCTATGTTCTGTTTATTTACTGTAAATGTCATTTGTATTTTTGTTCCTGATGAAGACTTACGTAGAGTTCGTCGAAACGTCGATTATTAATAAATATTAATACAGAACTATAACTTAAAACCGTTTTATTTTAAAGTGTATTATTATATGACTTTGCAAAACACCGTTTGCCAATTGAAGTAAACAAACTATATTATATCATAGTAAAAATCTTTCATCTATAGATCTGTATTAATATTTATTAATAATCGACGTTCCCATAAACTCAACGTATGTCTTTCTTTAATTAAAAATTTATAAATTTTATGATCCATTTACTTATATTGTTATCTAGTAACTTGTTTCTAGGTTCTGTTTATTTACTGTAAATATCATTTGTATCTTTTTTTTTCTGATGAAGACGTACGTTGAATTCGTAATAAAGTCGATTATTAATAAATATCAATGCAGAACTATAACCTAAATCCGTTTTATTTTAAAGTGTATTATTATTTGATTTCGCAAAATACTGTTACCAATTGAGGCAAAATAAATTCATTCAATAGCAAAATACAATAATATATGATATATCTTTCCATATTTAATTTGAACTTTATTCAAATTAGATATTTGAATGTATTTTAGCAAATTACCTGTAGAAAAGTAAGAATTTATTTTTGTTTATTAAAATCTTTCATATTACAAAGTTTTTCCGCTAGATTAACACGTGCCTTCAAGGTTTCACTGAATTTACTATATTTTCATTTTATCCATGTTTCCAATGAACCCCCCCCCCACCCTTTAAACCTGTAATGACTTTTATTATGTAAATACTAAATGCCCACATATTGTCATATTCTATTTGTTTACATTATTTTCTAAGTAAAAATTGTGTCACTAAAACATAAATAAAAATAAATAGAAATATAATACACTGTATTGGAAACACATAACAAATAAAAACGAAATAAAGTAGTATTAACATATAATAATAAAAACGATACAAATACGTGTCATATGACATCAAATTCTAGATTATAATAATAGAAAAACGATAAGGTTATACTTTATATATATATATATATATATATATATATATATATATATATATATATATATATATATATACATATATATATATATTATATATATAAATATAAAGTATAAACAGTATGAATGTTATGTGTAGCTGATGTTATTTCAATTTTTTTTATTTTGTTTAATGCGACAATTTTTTTCTGTAACTGAATACAGATGTGTAGTATCAGTATTGTGAACAATTCTTTCTCTACAATATAGTAGAAAAATAAAATGAAAATATATCAATAAAATGTATTTGGCGTGGGAATATAATAAAAAATCTATAAAGTTATTTTAATGATATATATTGTAATTTGAAAGTAATTATTTTTAATTTTTATTGATTTCTATGCATATATTTTACATTTTAATTTCGACTACTATATTTCTCTGGTTTACTAATTCAATCTTTATTTACTACCCTATATCACGAAATTAGTTTCAATGTTTAGCTAGCTAGTTAGCTAATTCCGAATCAAACTACTTACTAACAACTTAAAACAACGTAAATACACGTTTTTAGTTTTATCAATTGTTGTTGTTGTTTTGTTTTTGCAACCAAAAATTGAAATTGCCAATAACTTTTAACAAATTTTTATTGTATTTTCACAAGGTAGTAAATAGGGCACAACTAATATCATTACGACTAAAACAAAACTAATTTCGAGATGTGAATGAAACTTTAGTAGTCTCATAGTACTGAACCAGACTACGTTCACAATAATCTATTTTTTTTAGATAACATTTGGTTGTAATTATAGATTCTGAATTGTAATACCCATTGATTTTTGAAAATTTATTAATAAAAATTACTAACATAGGTAAAAAAATCTTTTAGGACTCATTATATTAAAATAACAAAATTTTAAGTTTCAGTTTTGCATAATTTTAATTAAAATTTGATGGTTCAATATACTAAATGTATATCATTATCAGGAAAAAATATAGAAATGACATAAATAATAAACAAACAAAACATTGAAATAAGTTACTAGGTAACAAATATAAGTACTCGTAAGTAAATTATTAAATTTATTTATGTAATTTGTATATTTTTTCTTGATGAAGATATACGTTCAGTATATCGCATTTTAATTAATATTATGCAGAATTAAAACCTAAAGTTTTTTATTTTAATAAAATTATTGTTTAAAGATATTTTTAAGTTGAAAATAGTTTGAAAATGTTTTTTAACAGTAATTTTTATTAAAATAAAAAAGTTTTAATGTTGTTGCAAAAGTTGGTTAAGATGGTTCGGTCATCTTGAGTGAATATATAATGAACGTTTGGTTAAAAGAATTTATGTGAATGATTTTTGAAGATATACGTATATAAGTGGACGTCCGATGAGTAAATGGTATGATTGTGAGAATGGCTTGCGTGAGCGAATGTTTCCAAGGTAGTAGGAATAGAAGAACATGTATCAGAGGTGGTATCATGAATGTGGATGAAGTTAAAGTTGCTTGTTAGGATAGGAATGTTTGGAGAAAACTAATTTCAGGATAGTGGAAAGAGTTTCTGCCACATCCTTGTCAATATATGGTGTGATTGTTTGTATGTATGTTAAGACATTGATAATTTCATTTACGTTGTCTTTCCATTAAGTCAATCACTAATTTAGTTCGCTAATTCTAGTTTATAAGCTCAGTATGCCTTCGTTGACTACCATATATTGTAACTTTGTAACTCATATAACTATAGAATAAAACATTATGAGAGTTGAAAAATACGAAGCAGTGTGGACGTCTGAATGAGGCTAAATTAAATTTGTTCACAAATTTCATACAAGAGGTCCTATCAGTAATACCATTAATTTTAAAATGACCTGAATATGTGGCTTTTATAATAGAGGTAATTCTGTAGGGAAATTACTACTCGCTTTTTATTTCAAAAACTAAAATTTGTATAAAGAATTTTTAATGTAATATCATCTATAAATTTGTTCACTGCAATAATGGTCTATGTATGTAAATTTTAAACAATTAATTTGCAAAATATGTTTTAAAATTTTTATAGTTTCCAAAGTAAATTAGATTTTATAAATTTTATATGATATTTTTGGAATTTTTACTAGAAATTAAATGAAATATTCTTGTCAATACTATTACTAATATACAGGGCCCATTTAATTAATGCTTATTTTCATACAATAAAATTGTTAAAATTCATTGACTGTATTCTCGCCTCACTTTTAAAAGTGATTTTTGTTAAAATTACTTTTAATGTTTACTTAAAATTACTTATTAAGCAATTTCAATTAGTTTATTTGAATTTTATAATATTAGATATAAAAAAATATATTCAAAATAGAAATACTATTTATATTTGATAAGGCACGGAAGTAAAAATGTATTTTAAAGCAAAAAATAAAAGTACTTTTTTCCGTAAACAAAAGAGGTGGCAATATGGGCCAATATTTTTTTTTTTTCATTTCTATATCAAACATTAATGTTACTATGCTGTACTATTATTTTTAAAAAATGCCACTTAAACGGGACAACCACTCTGAGCACCCTGAAAATAAGTAAAGTTTTGGAATTTTTCCGGGTAGACAGAATAAAGCACATGTTCTGTGGTTTTTTATATGATTTAGAGCTTTATTTGGTCTACAATGTACAAAAGTTTTAACCAAATTGGTTGCAGTAGTGATCTGTAATTCGTTCATTTGTGAACTCGTGTTTACAAAACATTGGTCCGTTGTCCAGACTCCCGGGCAGCACTCAAACATAGAAAAACATTTTTAGTTACTCTACTCAAAAGTAAACTAAAAAATCTAAAATGTAGAGTAGGATTATTTAGAAATTTATAAAATTACCAAAATGACAGCATTTTGGAAAAAAGGTGTTTTTTTTTTCATATAAAAAATCAACTTTGAAAGCACGTAAAAATTCGAAAAAAGTAGATATCAAAAATATACTACTCTACATTCTAGAGAATTCAATTCTCTTTATTTTAGTGAGAAAATTAAGTCAATTGGACCAACAGTTTCTAAGATATCTTCTGGATAAGTTATAAAAACATGGTTTCTAGAAAACGCGTTTAAAGTTTGAGATACCCTATCGGTTGCCCTGCCACGACTTTGTAAAAATCGCTGTAACTCCGCAACAAGTTCTAATTTCGGAACACTAATTTAGAAAAATATTTTACGCACTATAAACTTTCAAAAAATTTAAAGAAAAATCGATTTTTTGAAAATTTCAGGGTGGTATCCCACCTTAATAATGTTAAATAAAGGAGATTTTACTGTAATTTACTTATATTTAGATACTCATATTCAGACGCAGATCAACTTTATAACCATTAGTCTGCCAGGAAAATTTTCAATTTCTCAGTATTCCAGTTCGCCATTATAGAAAATTCTCAGTAATCTTGTATAAGCTTTTTACAATCTATAATCTTTATACATTCATTCATTCATAAAACATATACTATACTTTATTATCCCCTAAACACTTTTCTTCAACATCTGGTCATATTCTCAACAAAGTATATTTCGATTCTGTTCCAGATTTTTCTGCAGTCGAAAAGCATGGCGGCCGTGGAATCATCGCGAGCCGTTGCTGCATTGGCGGGAATGGGTTCCATATCCGTTAGCCCGTTTTCGCCGTACGCATCGCCCGGTTCATCGCCGCGTACGAACCGGAAACGGCAACCGCTCAAGGAGTCTCGGCGTGTATCTATCGAAAAAACCGGCTCCTACCTACAGCTCAATCAATACAAACTTATGGATTCCATCGGTCAGGTATGAAACTCACACCGCACTTACCGAAACGCTATTAGGGTTTTATTCTGTCCAAGTTAGAATAGTGTGACACTGACCTGAATTTTTGATAAGATTTCGGCAGGTATTTGTAGGTAAACTTGAGTTTTATTGTAGCTATTTTTGAGGGTGTTTTTGTTTTGTAATATTAAGAATAAGAATGTATGATGATGATTAGTCAAGAGGATAAAGATTTATTTACATAATAATTAAAATTGCAATAGACTATCGATTTTCTGGAGTAGTAGTAAAAAAATGGATAATTTCCATAAGAAAATAATTTTTAAAAAGTTACAAAAAACAACTTAAAAATACCATTATATACAGTGTATCCACGGATCGAGTTCACTATAGGTGTAATCGGTATTTTCACTTCACTTTTATGTGAAATAGTGCTTTTATCATTAATTTCCAAATAATTTTTTGTTTCTGTTTTTGATCAAGTATGAATATTTTTTCTATTTTTGATCATTTCTATTATATTTGGTATTATAAAATTTAAATAAACTATTCTAAAGTCTTTAATGAATAATTTTAAGTAAACGTCAAAGCACTTTTGGCAAAAATCACTTTTATAAATGAGGTGAGAATACGGGCCAATGAATTTCATTTCTATGTTTTGGGATTCCTTCCTGCTTTGTCTGAAATCAATTTTAAGCATATTTTTAGTTTTTTTAAAATTAAGACTGCCATTAAAAATGTAAAAAACTATTTTATATTTAGGTAAAGTGCCTTTTTGATCAATAATACGGCAAAATGTTCTTGAGAAAAGTTTTTCAGAATATGAAATTTTGCCTCTGTGCAAAATTTTAAAAAGATCAATAAAAAAAATGTGTCTTGTCACAACGCCGATCGTTTATTCGCATTTGCGCAAGCTAATCGTTCTAACTGATAGATATTTTGCAAGAGATTAATGTATTGACAGATTTTACTCAACCCCAACGTTTTGGCTTGTGCAAGCGTCAACCTTTTGTTTATTTAGCTTGCGCAAATGTAAATGAACGGTCGGCGTAGTGTTTTCGGTCGTTGTTTTGTTCAGTCGGCGTTATGTCCAAACACATTTTTTTTTAACTGATCTTTTTAAAATTTGCACAGAGCCATAATTTCATATTTTGAACAACTTTTTTCAACAACATTATGCCGTATTATTGACAAAAAAGGCACATTTTTCATATAGTCGCCTTAATTTAAAAAAAACTAAAAATATGCTTAAAACTGTTTTCAGACAAAGCAGGGCGGAATCCCAAAACATAAAAATGAAATTCTTAAATTTTTTGTCGATTACACCTATAGTGAACTCAATCCGGGGGCACATTGTATATCAGTGTGCAGACACTGATTTAAATAAAATTTGGCTTCTTTTACTTAAAAATCTATAAATTTTATGATCTAGTTACTTATTTTGTTATACCTAGTAACTTGTTTCTATATTCTGTTTATTTACTGTAAATGTCATTTGTATCATTGTTCCTGATGGAAGATGTACGTTGAGTACGTCGACTATTAATACAGAACAACAAACTAAAGCAGTTTTTATTTTAATATAATGAGTTCTGAAAGATTTTTTACTATTGAAATTAAAAATTTTAACTAGTGAGTATACAGAGTGCATCCAGAAATCTACCACATTTTCAAGAACAATAACGAAATATCAAATAATACATAATCTTCTATATTAAAATGTGGTAGGTTTCTTTTTGGCGGACCCTGTAGTTTTACTTGAAATTAAATAACGTTATTTTGTTTTATTTGTACAATATTATAAATATTTTTCTTTAATTTTACTGCAAATGAAAAGAATATGATTTTAGTTTCATGCTAATGAAAATAAAATATGAAAAATGGTAATTGCGTAGTTTGTAATAAAATCTGCGCTAGTCGTTAAGTCTCCCCATAAAGAAATTAACGATGTAAAATTAACCTAAGTAATTACAATTATCGAGTGGTAAAATAACCACAGACTTGAAAATGGCCGCTGTAAAATCTAATTGACTCTCTCTCTAATTAAAAATTAAATTAGCTGCGTCGATTATTTAGATTGAATTTGTATTATTTCTTGCAAGATGTGTTCGCTCTGAAATTAAGTCAATTATAATTTTCTGTTTATATTATCAGACTCTTAAAATCAAAGCAATTTGCGATTGTTTTTGTTTTCTTACTTTTGTAATTTTTAATCAAAAGTTTCTTTCATTTTTGTCGTGTTTGATATTTTGATTAATTAATAAATTAAAAGACTTAAATATTTTGAAAGAAATAATTAAATATATCTTAATATTATTATTAGAATTTTTAGATTTTGAAATAAAAATTATGTAATATTATTTTAATTAACGAGCATGTAAAAATCATTACATGCGAGTATTTTATACTTTTTTATTGTTATATTTAAGCGCGAAGCTAGTTTCCCTGTGTTTTTTGTCTTTAATTTTTTTGATATCTTTTTTAGTTTTTATATAAAGTTTTGTTACTAATAGTATGTATAATAATTTGTAGTTTTAAGTTATTAGTAATTTTAGTAGAATATATATTAACCGTTTGAGTGCCACGAGTCTTTGCTGTTTCCCCGTCCAAAAGTGTCAAGGAGTGCTTTTGTTTATTTTGCTTATTTCTTATGCTACATTATTTAGTTAATTGTATTATTATAGTATTCGTTGTTTATAAGAATAAAAAGTTTACATCTACGAAGTGTAATATTACTCTAATTTTATTTTTACTTAAAACGGAACGGTAGCCGTAAAGTCGGGCATCGATAGAAACCGAGCTTGCTAGAGCGCTGGCAAATTTTGAGCGTAACAGAAAAGCGCAAAATCGCTGCTTGGCACTCAAACGGTTAAGGGTTGACACCACCCTTGCCCTGAAAATAGACAAAGTTTGGGAATTTTTTTCATTGAAAAATAATAATACAAATGTTCAGGGTTTTTTTAAATATGTTATTACGGTGTATTTAAAGTATATATTTTCGAATATTTATATTAAAAAAATGTTTTCAAATTGTGACGTCACGCGTAGATTTGTTAGCCCTATTGTCAAAAAAAAGCTTTGATCACTTGTCCCATCCCTCGGGAAGTTCTGAAACGTAATACAAAACTTTCTTAAAATATCCTACAACTAAAATTAAAAAAACCTACCATTATACGGCGAATTTTATTTTAATTTCGAAAAATTATGAAAATGGCGGCTGTTTGAAAAAAAAGTTTTCTTTTTTTTTAGTGAAAAATCAACTTTTAAAGCGTATAAAAAATCAAAAAAGAAAAACGATATTAGTAGTATCATTTTAAAGAATTTAATTACATTTTAAAGCTAAGTAAATCGGATGGATAGTTTCCGAGATCTCAGATAGACAAGGTTGAAAAACATGGTTTGGAGAAAAACGCGTTTAAAGTTTGAAATTAGTTTTTTACTGTTCGATCTGTACGTTTTACCTGCTCTGACACAGCCCTGTATTGGTTGCTGTAACTTCACTAAAAGTTCGAATTTCGGAAAACCATTGCAACACATTATTCTACACACTATAAGCTGTCAGAAAATGCAAGAAATGTCAGAGTGACGTCAGATGTAATTTTGTAATTAGCTACAAATTGTTCAGTAATGATACTTTAAAAATTTGATTGGTCAAAAGGTATTAATTAATAGTTCAAAAACTTACTGGTATAAGTAATGAATTACATTAACTCTAATGTATATATTATTTAATATATGTAAGTGGAAAAATTATTCTTATTAGGTAAAGTTTTGATTAAATTAATTAAAAATTAGAATATTACCATGTACTTATATAATATTGAAAATATTAAAATCTGTAATATAAAATTGATTTACATATTTAATTGTAAATTAATCACAAGCAATGCCCTTTAAGATAATTTAAAATGTCATTTTACTTCGCGAAACGTAGTTATTGATAAACTGCTTAATTTGACCTTTTACTAAATCCCGTTTTCAAAGTAGTAATATTATCTTCTCATTTATTTTTTCCAATAAAAAAAAAGGAATATACATAAAATTAAGTTCATTAATTTACGGAATTATCCGAAACAGTATTTTGAAAACGGAAGTCAAAACAAACTTTATAATGAAAACGAAAAAAAAATCGCTTTAGTTTGTCAACATTACAAACTCAATTTTTAATGAATTCTCAACGTTATTCAAATTTAAATTTTCGAGTGGTCGATATGCAAATTGAAAGGATAAATACAATGAAGGTAAACATTTCTCTTTTCCACGCAAATCTGAAATTTAACTTTATGATTTCGGTTTTTATTTTTACTTACTTATGATCTTATTCATAAAATGTACAAGGAAACTGTGTTTATTTTTCTTATAACTGATGACAGGCCAGTAAAAATTGATTTTTTTTATTAAAAAATTTGTTTAAAAATAATTTCTTATCAGGTTTTTAAAATAACTTTAATTTAAGCTATATTTTAAAATTATGGTTATGGTTACATCAAGCAATGCATTTTCATAACCTAACTGAAATCTAAACCTTTATTTTACTTCCTTGGAATAATTATAACCAATATTATATTTAATTGAGCGGTGGATAAATTTACATGTTTTACCTATTAAATGTAATCATTAATTTGATATCTAGTTAATCTGCTTTTAACTGAAGGTGCTTTAAAAGGAGCTATGTATACGGGCCATTATCTCTATAAAGCAGGGGGGGGGGACATTGGAGATTTATTTTATTTATAATTGAGAAATAGCTCAAATAAGTTTGAGAGTCTATGTTTTAGAGCTAATGAATTGATAGATTGTCTCAGCTGGAAATTGAAACGGTCTAATAATCTAATTCTAGTTGTTTCGCATATGGCTCATATGTATGATATAATATACCGGGTGTCCCATTATATTTTCCGGTATTTCAAGAGCTTATAACTTTTAAACGAATAAAGACAGATACATGCGGTTTTCACTGAAATACTTCACTATGATACAAATTTCTTTTAATTTTTGTTTGTTTGCTTTTTTAAATGTAACACCCTGTATATTTTCTGACGAGACGGAAGCCACTTCTTTCAGCTATCTGCCGGTATACGGTTTTTCAAAATCGATGCAGAATAAACTGTTTAATTAATGTTTAAGCATACGCCTGCAAAATCAGCAGTCAACAATTAATTATCAATAATTTTTTAGTTTCAGCAAAATAAAGGACAACATTTGCCTTTTCTTTATCGGAAAATACCATTTTATGCAAAAAATCTAGTGAAAAAACTCAGAAATGAGAATTATGACATTCACGTCAAAACATTTCCAGAGCTGATTTTATAGGCGTATGCTTAAACATTAATTAATCAGTTAATTATGCATCGATTTTGAAAAACCTTATACTGACAGATAGCTGAAAGAAGTGGTTTTCGTTTCATCAGAAAATATACAGGGTGTTATATTTAAAAAAGCAAACAAAATGTTTTTGTTAAAAAAAACGCCATTTCGTTTTTTGTCTAACCGGAAATGAGAAGAAAACTTTTATGAGTCCAAACAAAACTTGTATTATTGTGGAAGTATTTCGGTGAAAACCGCATGTATCTGTCTTTATTCGTTTAAAAGTTATAAGCTCTTGAAATACCGGAAAATATAATGGGACACTCGGTATATAGGCTATGACAGAATTCGATTAGTGATTATTATACATGTGTTACGTTAGATTGTAAACACTGACAATTACTGATTACATGTATTATTAACTTATATTGCCTAGGCCTAGACTGTAAGCCGACTAGTATATGATAAATTGATTTGTATTTAACTAATTTGATATGAGTTTCTCAGTGGCGTACCTTTCAATTGTGTGCTTCTTGCAGAATTTTAGCTTACTGACCTTCTCGAAAATTACGTTTTAGCTAATCAGCAGTCTCTATTATCGTTAGAAAAAAAATAGAAAACATTTTTTATTAATACATTTTTTTAGAAACTTATTTAACATAACAAAAATTAAAATAAAATTATTTGTTGTGATAATGAAAACAAAACATAGTAAAAAATCTTTCAGAACTTTTTATATAAAATAAAACTGCTTTAGATTCAAGTTCTGTATTAAAATTAGTTTATTATCGACATTTCAATGAAACTCAACGCTTGTTTTCATCAGGAAAAAACTGATATAAATGACATTACAGTAAATAACAGAACATAGAGACAAGTTAGTAAGTAACTTATGATCTAATTATTTTTTTTGTTACCTAGTAACTTGTTTCTATTGAAACGAGGCAAATATCTGTACTTAATTTTTTAATTTTTTATGTTATTAATTTATCTTACTATTAATATTTTTTAAGAATGTGTTTCGATAATAATTATGTCAACTGTACTTGTTTACGTATTTTAAAAACCACATCTGGAACGCTGAACCTTAATTATATTTTAAAAACTACATCTGGTAGCTTTATTGTGTTGTTTTGCTTATTGAGAAATACATTTCTTTAAGGGTCATTTATGGTTTTGTTATGTTTAGGTATAAACACGTGCGTACATGAAAGGTTGACCCAATTCTTTTGTATTTTGGGGTACTTTATTTTGAAAACAATTTTATTTTTAAGAATTTGTTTTTCTGATTATGGGCACATCCTACTATCTCCTATCCTAGCCAATGCAAAGCGATTATTTGTAAGATAGGTTTCAAAAGTTAATATTATTGGGTGTAGAAAATTATGATGTCATTTTTAGCCAGTAATCTTCAACAAGGATGTTAGAAGTGTAATTTGATTGGTAAAATATTATATCTTGTTATTATGTCCTACTCTTACTAATGGTTTTGTATATGCGAACTTTGTTGCAAGTCAACGTGGACTAGGAGTATATGAGGGCTGACCGATCTCAGGGAGAGGCATTCTGGTCTAGAATCAGAATCAGGGAAGCTTGGCCCATGGTATAGTTCATTATACTAGGTAACCTTGCCATCTCTCAGAAATAAGATACATAAGTGGGAATAGTTCAGCAGTTTGTACATTGCGACTGCCTTTTACAATGTAAGGGGAGCTGACGTTACAGATAACAAACTGTGAAAACTTAAATTCTGAGAGATTGGTGGGTTGTGCGAACGGTTTAGCAGTTTGTACATTGCGACTGCCTTTTACTATGTAAAGGGAGCTGACGTTACAGATAACAAACTGTGAAAACTTAAAGAGAGAAAATATTGTGCGAATAGTTCAGCAGTTTGTACATTGCGACTGCCTTTTACTATGTAAAGGGAGCTGACGTTACAGATAACAAACTGTGAAAACTTAAAACTCTCAGAAAACCTAGTATACTTATACAAAAGTTTCACGAAGATAAGTTCACGTGTAAACTCAAACCATGACCAGAGCATACCCAGTCAGCGGGCAATCGTCGTCGCCAGCAACCGTTACGCCAGCACTCCACGAGCCGGGCCAGCGTTGCAACGCCGGGCGACTCGCGTCTGGTTGGGGGTAGCGAGGAGCCGTGAGACACCGATTCGACCATGATTTCACTAGACGATCACGCACCAATTACGTAATGTATTCACATTCCCTATTCCCCAAATACACTTACACTTACACGTATAAAATGACATATTATTTGGCAAATAACTAATAATTATTGTACATTGGTTTTGGTACCTCGTCGGATTAAAATATAGAATTTCTCGGGCATTTAGATGCGAGTACTTTATACATACTTCTCACATGATTACTAATACACGAGCTCTTGGTCGGCAGTGATCCGTACCCTCATGAGTGACAGCATATCTCTTTGAGTATGTGTCCGACCCGTTCATTTGAATTGTGGTCACCCACAGAATACACTACACCTTCCGAAGTATAATAAAGGATTCTTTGAGTTACGTTGTTATTAGAGTTTTTATATCGAATCTATTATTTGCGCACAAGATGCACTGACGAGCCGCCACTAACAATTTATTCAAAATCTTTTAATGAAATTGTAAACAAAATACAGACAAACACTAAAAATATTGAAATATTTAAATATTTATATAATTTTACAAATTTCTCATGCACAATAAATCGACATAGTTAAACCAAATGTGACTTTTATTTCAAATCATTTTATGTACTCTCCTGTTTGCAGTTCGGCGACTTTTAAAGTTCACTGGGGTTACTTAAATTTTTGTTATTCATTTACATAACGTAGTTGGGTCCTAAAATCACGGAATAATTAAAGTTTTCTAATTTTAAATCGTTAATTGTTATTTAATTAATTTGATATTTAATTCTAAATTTCGCCGCGTTACAATTGGCACCGGAGACCAGGATTGAAAGTTTTTTGAAGCCCGAATGCAAGCATTTTGAGTATTAAAGAATGATTTGAAATTTTATTAGGAAATAATGTTATTATTTATAATCTGTTTATTTGTAGACACACAGCCACGTTCGGGTCCAGTAGTTTGAATATATGGGGGCGTAGGGCGGACAAACTAATACAACACTAATATTAATTTATATTTGTTTATTTGACAGACAGGCCAATAGATCAACAAATGTTACAATTTATGTTATTTATTTAGAAAAAATTACAGAGATAGGTTCCAAGGTACTGGGGGCGCAGATATTTACTTTAATTTAAGAAATAATACGTATTTAATTTTGACTTTAATATTACAGAGATAGTAATATTTATTTTGTGTGTATAAGAAATGAATTTCACTTTTATTTTCAATGGTATGTTGCTATAGAATTTTGTTTCATAGGTCATAGCCCCATCTACCCTTGTGCGGTTTATTATTTTATGGTTCTTTGCAACTTACAAAGACGGCGCATAGTATAGACCAGGGGATACCAAACTCATATTACATATTAACTGAAATTTTCTGAATTTTACTAGCAGGCTAGCAACATTCTAATATTATAATTAATTATATCAAAAAAATTACAATGATGTGTGTATGTGCGTATTATATAGATTTGGTTATATTAGTTACTATTAGGTATTGATAGAAATTTGTAGGAAATTGCAAAAAAAAATAGGCATATATTTTAATGTTATGTAGGTTAATCATGCTAGAATTAAATATTTGTAATGGTTTTGCTTATACTAAGTTTAGTGACTGGAGAACGATGACAGAAAGTTATTTTAATTAAATTTTGGTTTTTTGTTCTTAATTATTGTTCAAATATGGTTACGTGCCACCAATTTGCGACCACTGGCACCGACAATGGTCAGAGGGTTATGATAGCAAGCACGTAAAGATTAATATTTCTTTCAGATATTTAAACTTGACACATATTTTTGGTAGAAATCGAAAGTGTATTACATGTACTTTATTTATGACATTTTGCTCTGTTTAGGAATTTGATTACCGATGGTTTGGATTTGTTTGTTTATGTGAATAGTATAAAATATAAAATGTTTAAAGTAAGAGTATTTCTTGTATTTTAATAATGATTATGACTTTATATAAGTTATATCAGAATACAAAAGGTATCTGCATTTAATATGTGATAGGTAGGCTAGATCTTAGGTTATAAAAGTTTTTTTTTATTATGGTTAACATTCTATCGTTAGTTGTTAAGATTTTGGCTATTAATACTTTCGTCTTGTGTGTAGCTCGTTTAGATAATGTAAGAGATATTTTATTTAGACTAAGGGTATTTATGGTATGAATTGAGGCTTTAACTGATATAAAAGAAAAAATTTTTTTTTTAAAGTTTAATATTTGACAGGCAGGCTAGATTATAAGATATAAAGGGTTTTGTGTTATTATGTTTGACATTCTATTATTAGTTATTAAGAATTTGGTTGTTATTTTCGCCGGTGGTTATTTTATTTAAAAATTATAAGAGATATTCTATTTCCGTCAAAGAATATAAGAGGAAAAATGCTAAATGTGATAGGTAGGCTTTGGGCTATGTTTAATAATATAAAGTTTGAAAAATTTGTGTCTAATGAGTTGTGTTTAATTGTGATATAATTTCAATAATGCGTCTAGTACATATGTGGTTTAGAATTGAGAATACTAATTGTACTTTATAATTTTTTCTTCCATCTCTATTTTTCAGCTATTTATTTGTTTTTCTTTTCCAGTTAGATTTGTTATTAACATTCAATTTCATTTCAGTGAATAACAAAGGGGGCGAATGAAACGAGGCAAATATCTGTACTTAATTTTTTAATTTTTTATGTTATTAATTTATCTTACTATTAATATTTTTTAAGAATGTGTTTCGATAATAATTATGTCAACTGTACTTGTTTACGTATTTTAAAAACCACATCTGGAACGCTGAACCTTAATTATATTTTAAAAACTACATCTGGTAGCTTTATTGTGTTGTTTTGCTTATTGAGAAATACATTTCTTTAAGGGTCATTTATGGTTTTGTTATGTTTAGGTATAAACACGTGCGTACATGAAAGGTTGACCCAATTCTTTTGTATTTTGGGGTACTTTATTTTGAAAACAATTTTATTTTTAAGAATTTGTTTTTCTGATTATGGGCACATCCTACTATCTCCTATCCTAGCCAATGCAAAGCGATTATTTGTAAGATAGGTTTCAAAAGTTAATATTATTGGGTGTAGAAAATTATGATGTCATTTTTAGCCAGTAATCTTCAACAAGGATGTTAGAAGTGTAATTTGATTGGTAAAATATTATATCTTGTTATTATGTCCTACTCTTACTAATGGTTTTGTATATGCGAACTTTGTTGCAAGTCAACGTGGACTAGGAGTATATGAGGGCTGACCGATCTCAGGGAGAGGCATTCTGGTCTAGAATCAGAATCAGGGAAGCTTGGCCCATGGTATAGTTCATTATACTAGGTAACCTTGCCATCTCTCAGAAATAAGATACATAAGTGGGAATAGTTCAGCAGTTTGTACATTGCGACTGCCTTTTACAATGTAAGGGGAGCTGACGTTACAGATAACAAACTGTGAAAACTTAAATTCTGAGAGATTGGTGGGTTGTGCGAACGGTTTAGCAGTTTGTACATTGCGACTGCCTTTTACTATGTAAAGGGAGCTGACGTTACAGATAACAAACTGTGAAAACTTAAAGAGAGAAAATATTGTGCGAATAGTTCAGCAGTTTGTACATTGCGACTGCCTTTTACTATGTAAAGGGAGCTGACGTTACAGATAACAAACTGTGAAAACTTAAAACTCTCAGAAAACCTAGTATACTTATACAAAAGTTTCACGAAGATAAGTTCACGTGTAAACTCAAACCATGACCAGAGCATACCCAGTCAGCGGGCAATCGTCGTCGCCAGCAACCGTTACGCCAGCACTCCACGAGCCGGGCCAGCGTTGCAACGCCGGGCGACTCGCGTCTGGTTGGGGGTAGCGAGGAGCCGTGAGACACCGATTCGACCATGATTTCACTAGACGATCACGCACCAATTACGTAATGTATTCACATTCCCTATTCCCCAAATACACTTACACTTACACGTATAAAATGACATATTATTTGGCAAATAACTAATAATTATTGTACATTGGTTTTGGTACCTCGTCGGATTAAAATATAGAATTTCTCGGGCATTTAGATGCGAGTACTTTATACATACTTCTCACATGATTACTAATACACGAGCTCTTGGTCGGCAGTGATCCGTACCCTCATGAGTGACAGCATATCTCTTTGAGTATGTGTCCGACCCGTTCATTTGAATTGTGGTCACCCACAGAATACACTACACCTTCCGAAGTATAATAAAGGATTCTTTGAGTTACGTTGTTATTAGAGTTTTTATATCGAATCTATTATTTGCGCACAAGATGCACTGACGAGCCGCCACTAACAATTTATTCAAAATCTTTTAATGAAATTGTAAACAAAATACAGACAAACACTAAAAATATTGAAATATTTAAATATTTATATAATTTTACAAATTTCTCATGCACAATAAATCGACATAGTTAAACCAAATGTGACTTTTATTTCAAATCATTTTATGTACTCTCCTGTTTGCAGTTCGGCGACTTTTAAAGTTCACTGGGGTTACTTAAATTTTTGTTATTCATTTACATAACGTAGTTGGGTCCTAAAATCACGGAATAATTAAAGTTTTCTAATTTTAAATCGTTAATTGTTATTTAATTAATTTGATATTTAATTCTAAATTTCGCCGCGTTACACTATGTTCTGTTATTTACTGTAATGTCATTTATATCAACTTTTTTTTCCTGATGAAGAGGAGCGTTGAGTTTCGTCGAAACGTCGATAATAAATAAATTTTAATACTGAACTAATGGAGTTTTATTTTAATGAGAACATAATTTACGTTTTGTTACCTTTTGTGGAAAATGTTACCAATAAAATAAGAAGAAATCTATCAAGAAATAATATTAAAATGTTCTACACATAAAATTGCTGTTTATACTAATATGCTTCTTCGCATCATCACCCTGAACAAAAATTGGGTATTATTAAGTGTTTTTTTAATAGAGCCGCATGAATTTGTCATAAAGATATACTTCAAAATGAACAAAAAATGTTTGAAGAAATTTTTCTAATAAACGGTTATGATAAATGTTTTATTTATACAATCGAGAAAACTTGGAGTTGAAAATTTGTCTGATAATGACAAAAACATAATTTACGCTTCTTTGCCTTTTGTGGAAAATGTTACCGATAAAATAGGCAAAATTTTATCAAATAGTGCTGGATAAAACAGCTTTTACTGTATAAGTAACATTTAATACTATTGTTTTTCTTTTATTTCAGGGCTCTTATGGCATTGTAAAATTAGCGTACAATGAAGAAGACGACACTCATTATGTAAGTAAAACATTTTTGTAATTAATTTATTAGGTTTGCTCCATCCTAGATTTATCTTGCAATTTATCATACTGCGCATACTTCATACAGTTTCAAACTAGTTCAGAATTATATGTTATTTTTTATTTTGTTTTATATTTCTGACGAAGATACATGTTTAGTTTTCAAATAAAATTTTTTTTTTTATTTTATAACTGACAATATATTTTTTACAATAATAATAACATTTCTACGAGGCCAATATATTTTTCCAAAGTTATTAAATTTTCTAATTATATTAGTTCACTGCGATTCAGTGGAAATTAAAATATTTGTTAAAACTTATAGTGTCATTGTAGAAAAAACTGCTTTAAAATAATAATAATAATAATAAAATATTTAGTAGAAGAATAAGAAAAATAAATTACCCAGTTCAAACAGTAGTAAAAAAAATATAAATTGATATAAACACTCTATCAAAGTATTTTTTTTCTTAATTGAAAACTAAAAGTATATATACATTATTATCTTCTGTGAAATACTGAAAATACTTATTGAAAAACTTCAAAATACGAATGTAAAAAAATCATGATAAGTCTTAATATATCATAATATATTTTGGCCAAAATGTGATATGAATTTCGCATTCATATACAGACGGATGTAATAAAAAATGCAATATGTATATGAAAACTATTTTTATGAAATACATTTGGTGTATTTCATCTCCAGTAAAGATCGTACAACTATGGTAACATACCTAGAATATGAAATTATATATATATATATATATATATATATATATATATATATATATATATAATATTTATATAGGAGAATTCACTTGATATAGTGCTACGACAAATATGCTTCTTTAATGGGAAAGCTCTTCCACATGACTTAAACAGCTTTACCAGCTTTTTTCCCGTACCATAAATAAAATATAAGCTCAGCTTTATCCAGTCATATTGTTGAGAATATCCTCATCGAAATATTGTATAAACATGTGAACTACATACCAATTTTTTGAAACACAAATATTTTATATTTTTAACATAGTAAAAACTCTTTCAGAATTCATTATATTAGAATAAAACGGCTTTAGATTTTAGTTCTGTATTAATATTTATTAATAAATCGACGTTTCGACAAACTTAACGTTCGTCTTCATCAGGAAAAAAGATAGAAATGATATTTATAGTAAATAAACAGAACATGGATACAAATAACTGGGTAACAAAATAAGTAAATAGATCAAGAAATTTATGAATTTTTAATTAAAGGTAGCCAAATTTTATTTAAATCAGTGCCTGCACACTGATTGATAGTATCTTTTTCTTTATAAATTTCTATTGCTACTCTTAACAGTAGATTGATAAGAGAAGCAATAGAAATTCAATCAGTGCAAACGGGCACTGATTTAAATAAAATTTTACTTTCTTTAATTAAAAATTCATAAATATAATGATCTAGTTACTTATTGTGTTACCTAGTAACTTGTTTCCATGTTCTGTTTATGTACTATAAATGTCATTTCTATCTTTTTTCTTGATGAAGACGCACGTTGAGTTTGTCGAAACGTCGATTTATTAATAAATATTAATGCAGAGCTTGAACTTAAAGCCGTTATATTTTTATTTTCTTATTTGATAGCGCTATCATAATTTTGAAATATTAATGTTATTTTTCTTAGAATAGTAATTTTATAGTAGAAACCTAATGTGTAATAAATTATTCGTGAAATAAAAATACATGTTTTGCAACGGAGCTATTGTGCAATAAAAACAAATGGAATATAAGTTTGTTATTATAAATTGGAATTTATGACGTTACATTTACCAACTTTGTCTTTTACTGTATTTTGTATTAATATGTTTAGCTATTCATTTGTTATATAGCATATGCACATATAAATTTTGAGAATTATAAAAAAAGTATTAAATATATTTTTTATTTATGTTTACAGTTTTTAGTATTATTAAAAAATATTCATTATAAATACGTGTTGTAGATAATTGATATTAATAAATATATATGTTACAAATGTATATTTATTTTTATTTATGAATTAGAAATTTTATTAGTTATTTTGTTTTATTTTACATTACTATATAAAATTTTCATTTCGATGAACAAATATATTAGTCAGTAAAATTTAATAACGTGAAAGAAATTGAAATATTGAGTTCTACTTATTAAATTTCTCATATTTAAAAAAAAATGAATTAAATTTTTGTTTAAAATAGGTTTTTTTGAAATTGAAATCATATTTTCTACATCATATAAATTCTTCCAATTTTAGCTTTACATCAATTTGATATTAGAAGGATATTTTGCATAAAAAAAACTTATTATATTTTTGTATTAATTAGGTATAGCAATATATTTCTACTAAAATTTTGTCAATATGTTAAACTGGCAAAATATATTTAGGCACAATAATTTGGTCAACCATGTTTACGTACATGTACTTCTAATTGCTTTAATGTTTGTTTTTTTTTTAATTTCCAGGCGATGAAAATTTTATCAAAGAAGAAACTACTAAAAAAAGCTGGTATGTTTGGCCGACTTCCACCAAGGAAATTAGTTACAACAAATCCGCTCCAACGCGTCTATCGAGAAATTGCAATTTTGAAAAAATTAGATCATCCAAACATCGTAAAAGTAACTATCTAAATATATAGTATTCTTTAGCTAAATTTGTTATTGCGCAATATTAAATGAATTATTTTAAACAACATACGTAATTATAGAAGTTTGATTTGCTACATGTGTTATGAGAACTGTTTATAACGTTTCGTACGTCAAAACTTTGTTCAGGAAATAATTCTGAATTGCCGACCTACATCGTTTACATTGGTATACAGTATTTACTATCGCTACACTCTTAGTTTGAATTAAATATAAATCGAACTAAAATATTTCTGAACTGCATGTTAACGAAATATTATTGCGCAATCATAATCTTAGTTGTACAAAATTCTGAAGAAAAAAAACAAAATCTAATTTCTAAACGTGATTAAACAAATATTTAAATATTTATAAAAAAAATTTAACAAATCTTAGTACAAGAATTTGTATTGAAAAATTGGAAATTACATCTAAAGAAGTCATTGTAATATTATTATTATTTATATGTTGAATTTCTGTTATTATTGAAAGTATGGAAGTTAAAAAAATAATTGGTTTTGATGTGTCTATTTTAAATAGAATACCTTACAGAAGATTAGACGCAGTTTTGGACTGACTTTAAATTTCCGCCTGAGAATATACCAAATACAGACTTGTTTACCTCTATGAGCAATTTTTGGTGTTGCAGTTTATCATACGAATACACAGTCAAATTTCTCATCAAATTATAGCAGAAGTGCAATTTGCCATATTTAACTGAAGCCTATTTTTGTTAACATTTTTATTTAATTTTAATAGATTTCGAAATACACAATCAAATTAATTTTTCTTATTTTTTATTTTTAATAAGAGTTAAATTTAGGTTTCGTAAGAAAAATCTTAAGGAAAAATAATAATAAAAAAGTCACTTTTACAAATTAGATTTTCGATTTTTTTCGCATTTTATATAAATGTATAATAAATATATTTATCAATTTGCTAATATATCCGTACGTTTTCTTCCTTATTGTAGTTAGTAGAAGTTTTGGACGATCCGATAGAAGATCATTTATACTTAGTTTTCGAACTTTTAGAACGAGGACAAGTTTTGGAAGTACCTACCGATCAACCATTAACGGAAGATGTAGCGTGGGCTTATTTTCGAGATGTTGTACTCGGAATAGAATATTGTAAGTAAAGTAAATTAATAGGTTTAACGAAAATCTTACCACATAAAAAACTTTTTATTTTTATTATAAACATAAAAAATGCAAACATAGAAATAAAAAATTACTTTGATACATGGATAGTTTCCGTTTTATGACATACTTATACAGGGTGTAACAGAATAACTATTCCTAATTTTCAGAAATGATAGAAGGCACATAAAGAAACATTTTTTATTAATAAACTAGTGTCCGGAATATTTTTTTTTTTTTCGACAATCGATTGTAAAAAACACAACTTTATGTTATAACCCGAGAATTAACGGAGATTTATAATATCTACTCAAAAAAGTGCCTTAAGAATGTAAAAATTATTTTCATCTAATTTAAAAAACCATCGAGATATCGCCATTTATCAAAATACGAAAAAGCGAACTTTTCGCCATAACTCGAAAACAAAAGACGATAGCTAATTTTTGTTTTCATAATTGAGTTTCTCTCAAAAAAAGCGATCGAGGATGCGCGGTCCATTTTTCCATGTCTTATAGTTTCCGAGTTCCTCTATGAAAACGTCCAAATTTGCCCACACTGTACATCGTTACAACTTGTGTATCGAAAATGGTGGTCGTAACTTCGAACAATTTTTATAAAGTTTAATGCATTATTATTTCTAATAAAATGTTCCTTAACTTAACTATTCTTTGACGTTGTAATAATTAAAATTGTTTTTAACGATATCTAGTGTATCTTGACACCGAGAAATTTTCGGACACTAGTTTATTAATAAAAAATGTTTCTCTAATTGCACTCTATCATTTCTGAAAATTAGGAATAGTTATTCTGTTACAGCCTGTATATACTCGAGATACGACGATTCGCACTTATAAGGTAAATATAACCCTCCCATCAAATAATAATAATATTTATTTAAATACAGACATTGTACAATTAAATTTATATGTATGTATGTATATATAAAAAGTGGTTTAATTATGTAACATATTCAGAAAAAGTTTCTTAATTATATGTAAATTATTTATAATATAAATAATCTTTAGATCATTACATCGAAAAATAATTAAACATTTCAGCTTATTTTAATTTTGTATTATAAACTTAAAATCACATGAATAAAAAAATTCAAAAATATTACTATAATACGTTTACAAAAAAAATAATAATTTGAGGTTGGAGAAAAAAAGTTTTTTATTATGATACATATTATATGCGCCCAACGTAAGATAAAACTCATACACTTATTCAAATACTTATGCACCTGTTTGAATATTATACAAAAATGTTTTGAGTATGTATGTTTTTATTTTCTCTTTAGTGCATTACCAAAGAATAATTCATCGAGACATAAAACCTGCGAATCTTCTTCTAAGTGAATGCGGTCGTATTCAAATTGCCGATTTTGGAGTGTGTAACGAATTTGACGGCACCGATGCATTTTTATCTTCGACAGCTGGTACGCCTGCTTTCACAGCACCGGAAGCATTGCGTGAACATCGAGCAGGATTTGGTGGAAAAGTATGTTCATTTTATTCTTGTTTTACACATTTTACTACACAGAATAATGTAAAATAATTTAATTAGGTTTTTCCTAATGAGTCACACTTTTTCCTTTTCAATATAAATTTAAGAAATCTAAAAACAAAAATTAATTATTCATTGAAGTAGAAAAATTTACAAATGTAAGATTGTAAGTTTCTTTTTAAATTTCTTAAATTTATACTGATTAATTGAAAATTCTAATAAAACAATTTTTTTTATAAAAAAAAAGTGTGATTTTTTTGCAAAATTTAATTCCATCGTGCGTAACAATTTTAAAAAGCAAATATAATTAAAAGTATAAACAATATGAATTATTATGCTGATTGCATTGTTCTGTAAACTAGAATAAAATAGCCGATGATGTAATGTAACAATTTCTGCGACAAAATAAAAACATAACAAAATTATAACGAATTACAAATATATTTATTTCATATTATTGCTGATTATAGCATTACTGAAGCAACATAAAAATTTGATAAAAATAAAACTTCTAACAAATTGTATTTTGTAACAACAAAACAAAATGAACTACTTGTTAATTGAAATAACAATAGAAATAGTTATTTTATAGACAAATACGTTTTAATATACTGTCTATTTCAATAAAACATAATCAAAAGCCACATAAAGTTTAATCGTATTTTACCATTCATATTTACACTAATAGTAATAAAATGAAATATAAGAAATATACATTTTTATTTATATTTGGACATGAGTATGATTTGTAAACTTGAACCATTAATATTTGGATTGTAATTCAGACACAGTCTGGTATCACAGACTCAGTTTTAATTTTGGTTTTAATTAATACCTGTTTTAAAACAATGCAACTATCATAAAAAATTGAACTAAAACATTCAAAAACCGAGCTTGTAGTACTAACCACTATCTTTAAAGTAAGACTATTTAATTTATTATTACAATCATTCTGTTTATTAATACCTATTTAATAACATAAATGTACGTTATCTTATTTATTTGTTATATTTGTTGGAGACACATTCATAAATATAGACTGGTATATTTTAAATTTTAGGCTGCAGATATTTGGTCAATGGGTGTAACATTATATGCTTTCGTTTACGGACGTGTTCCATTTTTCGATGATAACGTAGTAGCACTGTATTCGAAAATTCGACATCAAGCTGTAGAATTTCCTCCAAAACCTGAAATATCCGATACGCTCAAGGAACTCATCAAGAAAATGCTTATCAAAGATCCTAGCTCTCGAATCACTTTGCCTGATATTAAGGTATGCATACAAATACTTATTTTCAAATACTATGATTTTGTAATGATTCTGAAACTATTATATAACTTTTTTTTCACAGAGTTGTTCATATTTGACAACTATGTAGTTTTACAAACATGTTGTGTAATATTTTTAAAATTTTAAGTTTCTTTTTTTAACAGATGAATCAATGGGTGACTAAAAACGGCACTTGCTATCTACCAAGCGAAGAGGACAACTGTCACTTGGTTGAAGTGACAGAAGAGGATGTTGCTAAAGTTATAACTTCCATACCAAAACTAGATACGTTAATTTTAATCAAACATATGCTAAGGAAGCACTCATTCCAGGTATGAAATATTTATTAATTGAGTGAAAAAAATATATAAATAATAAAAATATATAATAAATATATAATAAAAAAGTATATGAATAATACAGTGCACGCCGTTTAATGTGATCACATCGAGACTCGAGATTTTTGATAACAATAATAAAAAAAATATAAATACAAGTCTTTAATGATTAGAAGTAAATTATTCAATAAACCAACAAAAATCTAATAATAAATATAAATTAACATAGTTAAAAATCTTTCAGGATTCATATTATTATTAATATTATTATTAATATTAATAATCGATGTTTCGACGAACTTAACGTCCGTCTTCATCAGGAAAATTGATATAAAATGATAAATATTAATACGGAACTTAAACCTAAAACAGTTTTATTTTTTTTAAAATATAATATTTTTTGCATTAAATTTGAAAATTAATATTTAATTATCCCACGTGTTATAAACAAAAAATGTTGCTGCCAATTAGTCTGTAGGCTGTTAATTTACAGTAGTGGAACTCCGATATTTTTTGAAAATACAATTTAAAAAATAGATAATCATGCTCATGAATCAATACAATCTTAAAACAATTGATAACACAAACTCATAATTACTATAAACAATGTTTTTCTTATGTAGTTTTATATGTCAGACCGTTCTTCTCGAAAGTGATAACAATACTTGAATGATAACATTATTCGTAATTGTAATAAGCGGTGTGCATTGTATTTTAAATATTTTTAAAGATAGTAAAATGAAATTTTTCATTAATTAATTATTTGGAACGTTCAATAAATCAATATAAAATCGCAAGTATTAAAAATTTGAAAATCTACAATTCAAAATTATCAAAATTATTTCGATAATTTTAGCATTAAAATTAATTAATTTTTTTTATATTTTTACTCTATATACATACATACATACACAATCACACCATATACGAAAAAGGGTATGGCACAAACTTTTTCCACTATCCCGAAATCAGCCTCCTCCAAACATCCCTATTCAGACAAGCAACTTTAGCTTCATCCATATTCATAATTCCTCTCATACAAGCTCTTCTGTTCCTACTACTTGGAAATTTTCGCTCACGCAAAACACTTTCAATCATACCACTCCAACTATTCATTTGACCTCAAAATCATTCATATACATTGTTTTAAGCAAACGTTCATTAGGCATTCGCTCGAGATGACCGAACCATCTTAACTAATTAACATCAACTTTTGCTACAATTTCACTTTACTTTGTATATATTGATAATGATTTGAATTATCTCCAGAATCCTTTCCTACATCGAAGAGAATCGCGATCGAGTAACGCTGGCGAAACATCAACTAAAGTTGTCACACGACAACAATTTGGTAAATCAGGACGTTCTAATTCTGCACCTGGTTCATATGATTGGATGACAGAAAGGTACTATATTATTCATATATGAGATAAACTTTTACTATTAATTGTATATTACTACCAAAAAACTTAAAAGATCGGTTGCATTAAATGTTGTTACACAACATTAACTAATCAATCAAGTGTTTTGAATATAGTTGACAATCTAATTCAGTTAACAACATTTTATGCAACCATCTCTAATATTATTCGATGATATACAAAATTTATTCAGTAATTATGATTAAAAAATATTTTTTTCAGACAATTATCATTGGAGTCTACACTGGAATCAGTAACCGAAATAACAGTGGATCAAAATGAAACAAAATCAGAAAATCGGTGATATTTTTTAATCATCAACTCGAAAATTTACGGTTTTCTAAATTTGTATATGTCAAATGATAACAAAAGTAGAGTTTTTTACTAATCGATGTAGGTGATATTTATATAAATTATGCACAAAACCAAAATATAAGCGATTGTAGAACGAATATTTACAAGTAGTGTCCAAAAAAATAATTTATTCATTTTATTTTTCGTTTGACAAAAATATTTAGTTTTTACGTATAATGTAATTTTATTTTTTGGACACTCTGTGCATGACTGATTTTTAATTGTTAATACATAACACATTTTTTTAATTAATTACTTACTTAATTTTTGTGATGGTACTCCGATTATGGGGTTAATTTAAAATATATATTTTTACCTTTATGAGTGATAATTTGATATTTTCATGACATTAGGTACGTGATTTCATAATGACTGATATTTTAGTAATTTTCGTACATGAATAGTTTTTAAGATGATCTTTACAGATCAAATTAAAAAGATTATGTCTGAATTACTATTCAGCTGTTTTGAAATTTGTACAGTTTTGTCATATTAAAAAATTGTAATGGTACTTAAGTAGTAAACAAAAAAAATTAATATAATTATGTATGTCTCATTTACATCTATATTGTTTTCTCACACTGATGTTGTTTTATGATTATGAGTTAAAACACATAATTTTTTGTATGTTAATGCAAGCAAAGTTTGTATAGTTTAAAGTTTCATTTACTTTTAGTTTCAAGCATAATATTTGATCAATCAAAGCCAAACATTTTTTGTTTATTTATTATTTTCAGAATTTGTAATGATTATTTGTTTATTTAAAAAGTAATATAATATATATAATTTTTATGACTGACAGTGTACAGAAAAGTGCATTTACGTAATTTTTGAATATTTTAAACAATATAGAGATCTGAATGAGACTTTACAGTTATTAGTAATAATTTATTTTTTTAACTCTTTTTTAATTCATATACTTGTAATTGTGTAGTGGACATATTTATTTTATTTTTGATAAATAAGGGGACCATATGTCTTGCCATTTACAGAAAACGAAAAGGTTTAAATTTGAAAGGTGTGAGATCTCATATCAGAATTATTTTCAACTTGAAAACAAAATAGAAGTGATATAAAATTGTTTGTACAATTGCCTTTCACATATTAATTGTAAATTAAAAAAAAAAGATATTAAAAAAATTATTAACACGATATTATTGTCTAAATGAAATTTAACTATCTTCATGTTATTACCTTTTTCTAAAATACTTAACGCGTACTTAACATATGTTGTTGTCTTTTTAATATCTCTTTACTTACGATGTTTAGATTTTAAAATAATTACTTTTTTCCAAAAACGCTAGTGTCGAATTGGCTATGTTATTTTTTAAAGTGGTTGATTTGTACGTATATCTCAATTCGACACTGTTTAATTTAAATTTTAATACTGATATTTGTACTATTTTTCAAAAATAATAACTCAATAATTTAAATTAAACATGTAAATAATATTTTTTAAATTATTATTTCTAAGAAATTTTCATCAATCTTTAAGAACACGGGTATTTAGTGTAGATATTTAGAATTGATGTACTTCTTAAAAAAAAAATCTCTAATATTTATATGCATATATTTTGCACAAGACCACATAAATTTTTAACTATATTGTAGCACGTACCTATATAAAAATATACAATAAGTTTTATTAAAAATATTTCTAATACTTGTCATTTTTCAATAAATGGTTAAATGGGATATTCCAGTATAAACTTAAATTTATTATTAAAAAATCTATCAGGTTTGTTCCATTTATTTTTTTTACAGTCATCTTCAGGACTAATTTTTATATTTTATTGACTTTTAACTTTTTTTACAAAATTTGCTAGACTTCTTTAACAACATAAAAGTATTGAAAATATGACAAATCAGTATCTTGTGCTCTCTCTCAATATAATACATGTTCCACGTAAAACTACTGATAATATGTTATACATACATACGTATGATAAAGTTAAGTAGATTTTAGATTGATATCTTTACTTAATGTACAGTTGTTACATTTTTAATATTTCATTTACTTAAAAATAACGAAAACAGTAAATTTACTGGAATACCTCATTGCTTATAAAAAATGTTACTAGTTTGTTATGAAAAAATTTGTGAAAACAACTTGTTCAAATTGTTCTCTATTAATATAATATTATATTGTTAATTTTTGTGAAGAAAATGACAAGTGGTTTTATAATTTTCCATTATTGATGAGAAAAAGCACATATTCTAATAAAATATTTATTAAACTACAAGTAATCGATGTTTCCAGCTTTAAATATATTCACGTATTTTTACAGTCTTTTTATAACATTTTACTTAGAAGTCAAAAGAAGAAAAACTCGTAACAATTTATTGATAAAAATAATGTTTAGCTTACAAATTGTTTCAAATGTTTTTTGATACTTATATTTGTTGTAACAATTTTTATGTGCTATTTATGTAAATTCTATTTGTAAACTTGTTAATATATATGTATTTTTAATATATGTTTTACATACTATATTATTTTGATAATTCTTTTCTTTTTCTACCTTCAAATCAACGTTTAATCAAAATAGAATAATAATAATGTTTAAACGGGATAAAATAGAAAAATAATTTATCAATTCATTTATTTACAAATAAATACTGTTTGATGTATATCTAATTTGAATGTAAAATATCAAATGTCAAAATGATTGTGTTCCTTGCTAGTGATAACTGCAAATAATTAATTCAAGTAAGTAATATAAAAATATTGTACATATTGTCGTTTATTAATAGGTTATATAAATTAAGTTAATTAGTTTATTTTAAGTTAATTTTATACTACAAAGCGATCATTGAGGTTATAATATTAAGTTGTAATCTTGTAATCATTCTAAAATATTACTAATGAAAGGAAAACTTATTTATTTATTTTGTTGTAATATTTGCTCAACATGAAATTGTTTAGAAAAAAATGAGACTTTTTTTAAATATAAGCCCGTATTCTCAACTCACTTTTTCGTGAAAAAGTACTTTTATTATTAATTTCAAAAATTATCTTTCTATTTTTGATCATTTTTATTATAAAGTGCTTAATAAATAATTTTAAGTATAAATGTCAACAAAATTGGTTTTGACAAAAATCACTTTTATAAATGATCTGAGAATACGGGCTATTTTTAAAACTTGGTCATAAAATTCTACAATAGTATAGTTCAAATATATTATAAAATTGAATTATACAGTAATACCTCGGCTAATGAATTTAATCCGTTCCACGAGATAATTTGCAGAACGAATTATTCGTTATCTGAATTACGATTAATTCGTGAATATTTTACTTAAGTATTATTATTTTTATTAATAGTATCAATATAAATATATGAAACACATATACTTATTATAATAGTGGATATTATTATCAATTTAACCACATACAGTCTTTCAAACGGTTATTTTTGCGTTCCGATTTTTGGTTCATGTACTACTACTACTCATTAAAATTTTCTTAGTGAAATTGTAATATATGTAATTCGGAAGTATTGTAGCTAGATTAGATTAGAATGTAGTATTACTTTATTTATGAATGGCTGTTAATAATAGCATATTAATTTAATATATATATATATATATATATATATATATATATATATATATATATATATATATATGTTACCATATACTCAAAATCAATAATGCTATATTATACTTGTTCATCAGAAAACGAACAGATGGTACTAGTTGTATCGAATAGAAAATTATTATTTTTCTATTTTCATGAAATGAAATAAAATAGACATTATTTATATTTGGAATTTTTAACCTAGTTCAAATAAAAAGAATAAGGTAAATATTTAATTTTGTTACTATTATACATTATTTCACATTCGATATTTAACAAGTTATTATTTTTTTTCTCCGAAATATTTGAGTTCATAAAAATTGTATCATGTAACAAAAGAATTTTACAATATTACTTAACACTGGTATTAACAGTTAGACTTACTAATATTAATAAAATATTATCAGCGTTTTATTTATTGTAAGCTGTCCTAACTAATAGATAAATAGTTGCATAATGAACAGATAATATAGAAAATACGAATAAACTATCATTTATTTTTTGATAGAAATAGAAATTTTTACGCTAATGTAAGTTTAAATAAATAAAAATTAATTATATTACAGGAAAACTAATTTTATTTTACAGTTACAAGTAAATAAAAAAATGAAGTTTATTTCATTTATATTAGTAATTAAAGTTTTCTATACCGCACAGCAAATGTATGATGAAGATATTAGTCTTGCTTTTCCAATGCCAGTGGAAATAACTGAAACAAAATATTTTAAATCAGGAAGGACAATTAACAATTGCATATGTAGAGAAGATCCTGAAGTAATTTGCTGTGGTGGAAATAGATGTGAAAATATTCCAGTATCTTTAAAGAAAATTTCTCCAATTTTTAAAATTATATTTACTGCAATATCTAATATCACACAAAATAATCTAAGTGAATTTACAAATTTAACAGTTTTGCATATAGATTCAAATAGAATGTTAAATAAAATTGAATCAGGTTGTTTTAAAAATATGTCAAATTTGCAAAATTTATCGATCTCATTTAATGAAAATTTACGATATTTACAAAAAGATATATTCGATGGATTAGTAAATTTAAGAGTTTTAAGACTAAAGAAGAATGGCTTTACACACATACCTACTATTGCTGATAGTTTTGCTCCAAACTATTTACCTAATTTAATTCTTCTAGATTTGAGTGAAAATATATTTCGTGAAATTTATAATGAAGATTTTTTTGCTATGGAAGGAACTACATTACAGCAACTCAATTTGGTGTTATGCGATATTGAATACATGGAATCAAAATGGATGGCACCGTTTAAAAATTTGTCCTTTCTGAGATTAGGTCAAAATCCGTTTAATACTTCAGTATTTGATCAGGTTTTAATGGAATCGATTGCATTAAATGTACCTTTGCAAAAATTGAATTTATATGGAATGGGTTATCGAAAGATAATTCCTCGAGATTTGATAGTTACGATAAGTAAAATGAATATAACTCACTTGTATTTAACAAATAACTTTTTTGAACACATCGATGGTGAGTCATTTCCTAAAATGCCGAATATACGAACATTAAGTTTGAGTTCTAATAATATAATTGATGTAACAAATACTGCGTTTAAAAAATTAACAGGTTTAACGAATTTATATTTATCGCAAAATAAGTTGAGTATTGTATCATCTGCGGCTATGTTAACAACATTAGAAGAATTAGATTTATCTGCAAACAGCAACGAGCTATGGATGGACTCATTTTTCTACATTCCCGATGGAATATTTTCTGAAATGAAGAATTTAAAAATTCTAAAATTAATCAATAACACAGTTAATTATTTGACAAAATCAACGTTTAAAGGTTTAACAAACTTAAAAAGACTGAATTTAAGAAATACCTTTTTGTATCCAATTGAGCCGGGCACTTTTATTCATACACCAAATTTAGAATATTTAAATTTAAATTATAATCCAGCTTCAATACCATATTCTTCCGTTGATCCAAACATGTTTCTTGGATTAAATAAATTAAAAATCTTACTGTTAGCTGGATGTGGTATTACTAATTTAACTATGACACCAAGTTTATTTGTACATACTCCAAATTTAATTCATTTAGGTCTGGAAAAAAATGGTCTTCTAGTTATATCATCTAATCAACTACAGCATTTAACCAATTTGTACAGTTTAAATCTAGCTGATAATAACCTAACTCCTTGGTATAATAATATTATTTATAATGAAAGTTTGAAATTTTTATTTCTAAGTCAGAATAAACTAACACATATTACAGCATCCATGTTGGAAGAGTGGAAAAATATGGATACAATAGATCTGGAAGGAAATCCAATACGATGTGATTGTTCGTTATATCCGGTTGTTCTTTGGCTAAAAAATAAAAATTATAATTACTTTAAATCATTAAAAATCATTGCCGAATGTCTTATTCCACAATTTTGGCGTGATAGATCTACTAATTTAACCAATTACATTTCAATATTGTATGAAACTGAAGAGAACGATTGTGAAAGCAGATTATCTAGCATAAATATTTCAATTTGTTTATCTTTTACTTTTTCAATATCAATATTTATCTATATTATTTGTCATAGTTATCGGTGGTATCTCGCATACTGGATATTTCTTTTACGTATAAGTTTTTGGAAGAAAAACAAATTGGAATTATTAAATGATAATTACAAGTATGATGCATTTGTATCATACAGTAAAGAAGACAAAGCATTTATAGTACATTTAATAAATATGTTAGAAAATCATGAGCCATATTTAAAATTGTGCACCTATGAAAGGGATTTCGAAATAGGATCTTCAATTTCAAATTCGATTATTGAAAATGTTGCAGCGAGTAAGCGAACATTATTGATTATAAGCGATTCGTTTGCGAAGTCACAATGGTGTCGATGGGAAACTCAGTTAGCAAAATATCATCAAATATTTTTTACTAATGATCGTGCTAAAGGACCAGATGATACGCTTTTAATGATTCGATTGCATCAAGTGTCAACAACACATTTGACACCAATTTTAAAATATCTGATGAGGACTAGGATTTATCTAACGTGGACTACCGATTCAATTAAGCAACAGATTTTCTGGGCTAAATTACGAGCCGCTCTTGCTTCACCAAAAGGAAAAGCAAATGATATGTTAAATATATAAGCTTGGTATTAGAAGCACAATTTTTGGGTGTTTTAGTTCAATTGTTTAGTCTCGTTCTCATGATACTTGAATTGTCTTAAAACCAACTATACTTAAAACTGATATTGAAATACTATATAGTCATAACATTTATGTTATGATTAATTGACATTTATATATGATTATTATTACAAAATGGAAAATGTTGTTTATTTATAAAGAATACTAAAAAAATAATCTTTTATCTTTATGATTTTTAATAAAGTACCTATAGTCTATTTACTTTAAGAACGAAGTAGCTAGCGCTACAATTTGTATACGTATCATAAAGTAATAATAATGACTAGAATAAAAATTTGAAAGTATTGATTTTAATAATTGACTTGTCAAAATTATAACAAAGTAGATCTCGAACATAAAGTTCGTTGTGACAAATTGATCAAAAGTTTTCAAATACAATATAAATTTAACGAACAAAATTTGTATATTTTTGTCTAATGAAAATTTATCACAAATTTCAGTCAATCACAAGCTGAGAATTATTATTCTATCTTTCATTACACTTTGTTTTTTTTTTTTACTTTTAATATATAGTATGCAGTGATATTTTTTTTTTATTTTTTTTATAAATAATAAATTATTATAGTATAACAACAAAATAAATACATTCAATTGTTGACACTGCCAGTACTCGAAATAAAAAAAAAACTATACATCCTTATATTTTACAAAATAATTAGTGTTATTAAATGTTTTTTAATTAATATTTGTTTTAGTTTGAAAGTGATTCTTGTAATTATTTTAAAATTTTCCATTTTGTATTTAGTTATTACGTAAGTTGTTAAATTTTTAGGTCTCCGTTTTAAATTCAATAAAATAGACATAAAATATATTCTAATAACTTTATTTTTTTAACGTCAATTGTCAATGTCAATGGGTTTTAAATTTTTTTACTGATAGCTCGGTAACCTAAATTTTGATGATAATTACTATAAATGTACTTATTATTATATTTTATTTAATATATATAATAAGTATATAATAATATATCATGCAACTTTTATGTTTAATGATATTATTATTGAATTATATATTCTGTTTTAAAATAATTATTAAAAGTATTAAATGTTCTTACCTTGCAATTTTGCACAAACAAATACGACTTCGTAGAAAATATATAAAAAATATTTTATCTGTTAATATACTTAACGTAATAATAATTAAATGTATCTAGCTAATTTATAACAAATAGTAAATAACAAATTACAGCTAAAAGAAAAAAAACTTTCAATTACTAAGAAAAATATATATACTTGCACTAACTGTTGGTTTCAATTAGGAGTAATGAATTTGTTTTCACATATTTTACTTAATGTATTTTTTTTAACATATTTTCTACATATTTGTTATCAGTAATAAATAGTTAAATTAACGTCAAAATAATATTACGTTCTAGAAGATAATTTTTCAAATAAAATGCTTATTTATCATTTAATATACACCTACGCTTAAAGACAAATCGACAAAAAATGTCTTGTCATAAGTTTCTCGATTATTGTGATACAAAAATATAAATTATATTTTTGGTAACTGATAAGTGATAAATGAATTAAGTGAGATAATGAATATGGTGATTTTTTTTTCACTGTTATTAATATATCCAGTTAAAATTAAATGTGAAACAGTACAAGATTATGACGACGATATTATACTACCTGTTCCAGAATTTATTTTAAGTCACAGTCCAGTCGATCAAACAACACAAATAATAAAAGCTTACGTTAATAATTGTACTTGCAGAGAAATACCAGAAAAATACACATTTTGTTATGGAAGTGATTGTAACATTTTTCCATCTTCCGTTAATGTAACAACACCACTGTTTAAATTACAATTATCTTCAATAACTGATATCAAAAAAACCGATTTGAAAAATTATACAAGTATATTATATTTGGAAATAGAATCTAATATTAAACTAAGTAGAATTGAGCCTGGTACATTTAAAAATATGTCACAACTGCAAAATTTAACAATAATGGGCAATACAAATTTAAAGCATTTAGAAAAAGACGTTTTTGAAGGTTTAATAAATGTTTCAACAATTTGTCTGACAAAAAATGGATTTAGACATGTTATTGACGTCACATTAGCATTGTCTGTAAATTATCTACCAAAATTATATTTATTAGAAATAAACGAAAACATTATTCACGAAATTGGAGCACAAGAATTTTATCCGATGAATGGAAGTAATTTAGAACAACTGAATGCTGTTCTTTGTAACATAGAATACATACATCCTGATAGTTTTAAACCATTAAAGAAATTAAGCTCTTTGCGATTGGGTCAAAATCAATTTAATTCCAGTGTACTTGCTCAAGTTATAGATCGATCAGTTGAACTAGGCATACCTTTGGATAATCTTAATTTATACGGAATGGGGATTAGAAAAAGTTTACCAACTGACTTATTAATTGCTGTTGGAAGATCAAATATTACATTTTTGCATTTGACGTCAAATAATATTGATGAATTAACAGATGAATCGTTTCCATATATGCCAAATTTGATACAAATAAGTTTGAGAGGAAATTACATTACGGAAATTACTCCCAATGCCTTCAAGGGTTTAACACATTTGCAGGGATTGTTTCTTGCTGTTAATAGATTAGTAAAAATTCCAGAAGGTGCTTTACTTACTAGTTTATATGAACTCGATTTCGCTGGTAATACAAATAGTTATCATTCAGTATCATATTTTTACATACCTGATCTTATATTTAAAAATATGTCCAATCTTCAAAATCTGCAACTATCTTATAATAATATTGGAAATTTATTTAAAACAACGTTTGTTGGTTTACATAATTTAACAAGATTAAATTTAAAAAATACTTCATTAACTTACATAGAACAGGAGACTTTTCTTCATATGTCTAATTTAAAACATTTGAATTTAATGAATAACTTATTTCCTACCAACATGCAATTAACAGCAGAATTATTTAAAGGATTGCATAATCTAAAAGAGTTATTATTAGGAGGATGTTCTATTAAAAACTTAACTGTTTATCCAAGTCTATTTACACATACACCAAATTTAAAATACTTGGGTTTAGAAAGAAACGAATTATTTATAATATCACCAAATCAGTTCAGTAATCTTCAAAATTTATTCAGTTTAAATTTAGCTGATAATAAATTACCTGGTTGGGAGCAACGAATATTAATAAATACTAGCTTAAAAAGATTAAATGCTTGTCAAAATAAAATGACTCACATTACAGAAGCAATGTTGGAAGATTGGCAAACTTTGGAAGATTTAAAATTGGAAGGTAATCCGTTTAGTTGCGATTATTCATTTTGTCCAGTGGTTTTATGGCTAAAAACTAATAAAATGTTATTAAAATTACATCTAGAATCTGAAGATTTTATTGCAACTTGTATATCACCTTTCCAATGGGGTAGAAAATCAATTGCAATGTACATTGCAACTTTGTATAATAATGGTAACGAATGCGAAATGCAAGCCATATTTGATAAGACAATTACCATTATTTTTATTACATTTTTCATATTGCTAATTATTATTTTAGTGTTAATGTACATTTATAGATGGTACATAGAATATTGGTTGTTTATAATTCGCATAACTTTTAAAAAACACAATTTTTGGAGCATAAGGAAGACGAAACTGAAAAACGGTTTAAACTATAGATATGACGCTTTTGTTTCTTACTGTAATGATGATAAAAATTTCGTTTCCAAATTAGTGGAAATGATGGAGCAACATGAACCCTATTTGAGATTGTGCATTTACGAAAGAGATTTTCAGTTGGGATCAGTAATATCCGAAGCAATTGTAGATGGAGTTACATCAAGTAAACGAACATTGCTTGTAGTAAGTAATGCTTTTGCTAAATCACAATGGTGTCGATGGGAGACACAGTTAGCAGAATATCATCACATTTTCTTTGGTGATGATAATTCTAATAGTCCAGACGATACCCTGCTTCTTATTAAATTGGAAGATATTGCCAAAGAATATTTGACGCCAGTACTAAAATATCTGATGAAGACGAGAATTTATTTACAGTGGGAAGAGACTCAAAGTAGACAGAGAATATTTTGGGAGAAACTAAGAACTGCACTTGCTTCGGCAAAGAAAAACGGAAAAAATATTGTGTCAAAATAAATTTTTTAAATTTATATAATATTATTTTCGTATTATTTGCACCATTATCTAGTGAATGTATGTTTGTGTTTATGTATATGACATGTGCCGCCGTCAATGTATTTTTTTTTTATGTAAAAATATCCAATAAAAATTCAATAATTTTAAAGCATTATTAGTATTTGTCGGAAATTCCCAAAGATAAATTTTATTTATATATGCGTAGTAATCTATAACCATTTATTATAAAAATGACATGAATGATAATATGTAAACTTTTCAAAATATTGTAATTATTAATAATACCCTAATATAATATTGGAAAAACCTATAGTATAAGAAGTAAGTAAATAAGTTCATATGTTAAAATATTGTTTTGACAATTTTGTTAAAGAAATATGAAAATCAAGTAAGTAAAATATTATATGCTAAATATTTTATTGTTTTAATTTAGATATTTTTTTTAATTACTTCTGAATTTGATGCGTTAAATGATTAAATTAATATATTATGTAATTAATTTCAATGGAATCACATAAAAAGCTTTTGTATTATAGATTAAACAAAAGTATTCTAGAAAATATTTTTTTTATTAGTTTATTTTTATTGAAGATGATAAAATTTGTTTATTTTTACAGGTGACAAAAAATTGATATTTATAATATAGATATGCAATAACAATATTTATAAAAAAAATTATTTTAATCCAATCAACAAATTACATAAACTTCAATAGTTTGATATAAAGTAAGAAATTTTATCTAATTGTAAGTAAAACATTTTTTCCTGTGATCAATGACAAAAAAATTTTAATACGATTTTATTTAAATCAAACATATTGTAAAATTGTGAAAATATTTTTCAAAATTTACAATTTCTTGGTAATACTACAAAAATTGAAACATTACTCGCTAATTAAAAAATTACGCATGTAATTTTTCTATAAATTTATATTAGTATAAATTAGACCAAAATGATTACTTTTCTGTTATTTGTTACCAATTTGATTACAAGAAATTAATATATATATATATATATATAGAAATCCTTCATATAGCCTCTAGACGACGAATTCAAACTTAGTTCTAGATGGTGTATGTGAGTGCTCGGTAGTCAGTCGATCGCAATTAAAGTTTTTAAAAATTTATTGGGCCACATTATTTTCCGATTTTATTCAAATTTTTACAGAAGATGATACCTTTAGCGCTTACATAAATTATATAATTTTAGTTATCTATTACTAACTCACGTGTTGTCACGGTCAAATCTTGTAACCAATTTTTAGACCACTTCCTATCATCTGATCTCACTGAAATTTAAGTGGCATTTAAAACCGATTACAAGATATGACAAGACGACAAGACTGCAAAGCAGAAAATAAAATATATAAAAAAAATAATTTTAAAAACCACGCTTATATTTAAATGCACTAAAAAGAGGAAAATAATTTTTTTTCTGGTTATCCAAAATTTTTAGAAAGAAATAAAAGCGTGGAGCGCTTAATCATCATTGTGAAATATATAGTTTCCTGGCGCTCCATGCTTTCATTTCTTTCTAAAAATTTTGGATAACCAGAAAAAAATTTATTTTCCTCTTTTTAGTGCATTTAATTATAAGCGTGGTTTTTAAAAAGTTTTTTTTTTATATATTTTATTTTAAGCATACCCTTTGTACGATTTAAAACATATTTTTAGGTAGATTCTTTTTTATGCATAATAATTATAAAAATTTTGAATAATGCTACCCGATCTTTTGGTGAAAAAATATAAAATTTTTATTTGATTTCAGTATTTATGTGATAATGTCAAATGTCCTAATCTTGTTAATTAATTAATTAATATTTCTGACATTTTTCTGATGCGATTATGTTTAACTTATAAATCTACAGCTTTATAAAATGATCAAAATTTCAGCAATAATTGTGTTTTCTTTTTTCAGTATAAGTACAAGATGAATACGAAACTTATCTTATTTATTTCTTATCAAATAATTGTCACCTATGAACAAATATACGATGACGATATTAGTTTAGCATATTCAACAGTAAGCACATACGTACCACCAAATATTCAAGCAAAGTTAATTGATAATATTTACAATTGTACATGCAGGGAAATTCCAAATATTAATGCTTGTTGTTTAGGTAATTATTGTAAACGATTCCCAGCAATTTTAAATCTAACGACACAAGTCTACAAATTCGGTATAAGGCTCTCTATGATTACAATTATTGAAAGAAATGACTTGATCAAATTAAAACATATAACCAATTTTAAAATTGAAGCTAATAACAAATTGGCCAAAATTGAAGCAGGCTGCTTTCGAAATTTATCAAATTTACGAAATTTGACTATATCAGGAAATATAAAATTAAAATATTTGGATGTAAATGTATTTGAAGGATTAATAAATTTAGAATTTGCAATGATTCAAAAAAATGGTTTTTCGCAAGTTATTGATATAACTCGTGCACTTTCTTTTCAATATTTACCACAACTCTATCATTTGGATATGAGCGAAAACATATTTCATGAAATTGATGAAAATGCATTTAGTCCAATGAATGGAACAAAACTAAAACAATTGAATATGATTTTGTGTCAAATTGAAAATATTTATCCAAATTCCTTACTGCCGCTGAAGAATCTGACACGTTTGCGTTTAGGACAAAATTTACTAAATGTTACTCTATTGACGCAACTAGTTGCGGCAACTGTACAATTTGGAATTCCATTACACTATTTTGATCTATACGATGTAGGATTTCGTAAAACAATTCCGTATGATTTAATGACTGCAATTGGATTGTCAAATATCACCTACCTTAGTTTAGCTAGTAATCATTTAGATTCAATTGAAGATTATAACTTTCCTTTAATGCCAAATTTATTCGCTTTGGATCTTAGAGGAGATTATATCGAAGACATATCATCTAATGTCTTTAGTAAAATAACAAATTTAAGTGAATTATATTTAGGAGAGAATAAACTTATTACTGTGCCCGAAGCTGCTTTGTTAAAAACTTTAATTCATTTAGATCTAGCATCAAATACAATCGATGGATCATTTTTTACAATTCCAGAAGGAATATTCGCAAATATGTCTAATCTACAAAGTCTTCAATTATCTAATAACAACATAAATACTATATCTTCAAAGATCTTCATTGGTTTATCAAATCTAATAAAATTAGATTTGAAAAATTCTTCAATATATTGTATACAAAACGGAACATTTAAAAATTTAACAAAATTGCAATATTTAAATTTAATGAACAATCCTTTTACGAAAATAACACCTCCAGAACCAAACATATTTCTAGGTTTAGGTGAATTGCAAATTTTAAACATGGGATTTTGTCCACTAAAAAATCTTTCAATGCAACCCAGCTTGTTCATGCATTTATCAAATCTGCAATATTTGAATCTTGAAAAAACTGGTATACATTTTATTACTCCAAATCAATTGACGCATTTAAAATATTTAGTGTCACTTAACTTAGCCGATAATAAACTAACAATATGGACAGAACAAATATTACCAGCATCTTTGAGGGTACTTAACGCTCCGCAAAATCGAATTTTTTACATTACTAATACAATGATGGATGATTTTCGTAATTTGGATGCTTTGTACTTAGATGATAACCCTATTGATTGTGACTGTTCGTTGCATCCAGTCGTAAATTGGTTGAAACAGAATAAAGTGCCTGATGCTTTTAATCAGACAGATGATTTTGCAATTGCACGATGCATCGGACCAGACAAATGGCAAGGAAGAACGATTTTGCATTATATTCGGTATCTCAGTCAACATGAAAATGATTGTATCCAAAATAAGGATGATGTATTTAATTTAATTGTGATACTGCTGGCTTGCATTATGATAATACTATTGCTTCTTTGTGTTACTTATAATTGGTGTAGTTACAAAAAAGTGCATTGCAAAACCTGCAGTTAGTTAATCGTTAAATTCTAAAATCAATGTAAATGCATTAGATTTACTATGAATAAAAATTTCATGCAATGATCTAGTTCACACGAAATTGACGACATACTAAAAATTAAAAATAAACATTTGTTTTTTGTCTTTTTGATTATATGCACCGAGTTGTACAGGAAAAGTCCTATGTTCGTAAAAGTTGAATTTGTTTCCGTAACTGGTTTGAGGACAAAATATTTAATTCTGTGAATATAAAAAATAAACTAAACAGAAAACAAAATAATATCCTTATTTATTTCGTTCTTTTAACTATTTGATAAAATTTATCTTATTTAATTTAAAAATTATTAGAATTAATAATTTATTTGTAAACTACCTAAACTTTAACTGAAATCAACAACGCAAATATGTAAAGTGACTAATTATAATTATTTTAATTTTATCCTTGTCTATAATTTTTAATAATTTATTTTATAAATAATAAATATTTATTCGTTTGTTTAGATAAAAATATTGAAAATCAATTAATGGTTATGGTTTTACGGAATAATACACTTATTATAAACAAAAATATAGATAATATAATCAGTAAATTAATTTCTTTGTTCTATTATTGTATTATTTAATTAGCAATATTATATAATTTTTTAAATAATTAAATATACACGTATATCCTTAAAATAGACGCAAAAATTTATTTTCTATTATCGAAACATTTTTTAGTAAACAGAAAAACAATTTTAAATAAATCAAGGAAATAACTTTTCCTAATCAGTTTTAGGAAACAATAAATTATATTTATTACTATTATCAACAAAACAATTGCGCAAAGTAAAAAATAGAAAAAACAAACGTATAGTTTAAAAATAAATACTCTCAAAATAAAGCAAGAACTAAAACGTGTATGATAAATAACGGTTTTAAACATGAAGTTAATAAATTGATATATTATACAAAGTAATTTGCTTTTGCACATAGTTTTTTTTGTTTTTAAATTATTGATATCTATTTTTGTTTAACAGTAACGATGTTTAACGAAATATTAACTGTATTTTTAATAATAGTTTCGAGGAATATATTTGCTCAGTTTGATGAAGATTCAACAACTTTATTACCATTGTGGCATCAATTACCTTCAATAAACAATTGCTCTTGTAGAGAAATTCCAGGTATAAAATTAGCTTGTTTTGGTAAAAATTGTCGTCATATTCCAATGAATATAAGAGTTGCAGCACCAATGTTCAAATTGAGAGAAACGGCAGTGCAAATAATTGATATTGATGACTTGCTTCACATTAGTAATATTGAAGAATTAATAATTGACAACAATGAAAAATTAACTAAGATTGTGCCAGGCTGCTTTAGAAATATGAAGAAATTAAAATATTTGACTTTAGCCAATAATCATAATTTGAGATATTTGGATGATAATGTGTTTGAAGGTTTGGATCATGTAGTGACAGTATATATAAGACGAAATGGATTTAAATCTATCACTGATGTAACAAGAATTTTGCGTCCCAAATATCTTCCAAATTTGATAACGCTAAATCTGATAGAAAATAGATTTACTGATGTTCAATATGATGCGTTTTATCCCATGAATGGTACACGTTTACAAGCATTGTCTCTATATTCTTGTGAAACATACTTCATGCATTCTGATTGCTTACATCCGTTGAGACATTTAACAACGTTGGAACTGGAAAAAAATTTACTTGACGAAACTACTCTCGTTAATTTACTTAAAAGAACAATTAGTTTGCAAATACCATTGACTAATCTGAATTTAGTTGATACTGGATTGCACAGAACTATTCCATATACTCTTCTAGAAGCAATAGCAAATTCTAATATTTCAAATTTAAATGTTGGACGGAATCATTTTGATGAAATTACAAATGAGACTTTTCCAGTTATGCCTAATTTAAAAATACTGGATTTAAGAGATTGCTTAATTAGTCATATTTGGCCAAATGCATTTAGTAACTTAGTTAACATACAGGAACTTGTTATTAGAGAAAATCAGTTGATGTATTTACCTTCAGCAGTTTTACTAGAAACTTTAACTTTGTTGGATAGTTCTAGAAACTCTAACAGTGAATTAATATTTTCGATAGAAGGTGAAGTATTTCGTAATATGGCAAAATTAATATACTTACACTTATCTTATAATAATATTGGAAGTATTAATAATAGTACGCTTTATGGCTTAAAAAACTTACAAACACTAAATTTGAAGAACTCTAATCTTCATCACATTGAAGCAGGAACATTTTTATCTACTCCAAATTTACTTCATTTAAATTTATCCAACAATCATCTATTGGGATCTATGCCTCTTACAGCAGAAACATTTTCTGGTTTAAGTAACCTACAAACATTATTTTTATCAGGATGTAATCTTCAGAATTTGACAGCTAATCCAAGCATATTTACTTATTTGAGCAATCTTACTTACTTAAATTTAGAAAATAATAATATTCGTTTTATATCACCGTATCAAATCAAACATTTATTAAATTTAAATATTTTGTCATTGTCAGATAACAAACTTTATCCTTGGCTCGAACGTATATTACCAGATGCGAATTTAAATCTAGTCTCAATAAATAAAAATAAATTAGGAATATTTACGCCTGCTATGTTAGAAGATTGGCAAAATACAAGTACGGTAATTTTAGAAGACAACCCATTCAGATGTGATTGTTCTTTGTATCCAATTGTACAATGGCTCAAAGAAAACGATTTGTTACTAAAATTTAAAGTTAATTTTGTTCTAAATTGTGATATTGCTGTAGTAGGAAATTATTCAATTAAATCTTATTTGTTGTATTTGTATGGAAATCCAGATATATGTGTTACATCTCTTGATATGGACAAAGCAATAATATTCTTGTATTTCATGGTTTTCATTTCATTTACAATAATATTTTGTATATTTGGATGTATTTACAAGACTCATATAAAGTATTGGATGTTTCTTGCACGAATTAATTTAATTAAACGTAATTTATGGCAAAATAGTAGATCCAAATTACCAAACTATAAAATCGATTACAAGTATGATGTTTTTGTTTCCTACAGTAATACAGATCGAAATTTCGTTAAAAAAATAGTGTACATGTTGGAAGAAAATGAACCATATTTAAAACTTTGTTTGTATGAGAGAGATTTTCCGTTAGGAGCTGTTATTTCAGAAACTATATTACATAGTGTGGCATTAAGTAAAAGAACATTGCTAGTTGTCAGTAATGCATTTGCTAAGTCACAATGGTGTAGATGGGAAGCACAATTAGCTGAATATCATCAGTTATTTTTCTGCAATGAAAGCTTACATGGAGTCGATGATACTTTGTTGATAATAAAATTAGAACAAATTTGCAAAAAGAATTTAACACCTACCTTAAAATATTTAGTAAAAACTAGAATTTATCTAGAATGGAGTACTGACGAAAATAAACAGAGATTGTTTTGGATTAAACTAAAAACGGCTTTGTCTAATCCAAAAGCTATAAAAACTAAATAATTTTATTATTAGTATGTATGTGTTAATTTTTAATTTGTTAAATTTATAATTAAATCTGTATTAATTTTCTATAATAAAACATGTTTACTTTAAAAAATGCACCGAAATATTATTACATTTTCCTACTAATGAAATTAGGTGATGTACATTACATAAATGTAAAATATTTCAATAAATTTTATTTGACATATTAAAATTTATTAAATTCTGCATAGACAAGAATGTAATAAATTTACTCATAAATATATAGTTTTTTACATTTTAAGAAAAAAATTTAAAGTCATACTTTCTAGTAATCTTCAGGCTTTTACGACCAGTATCCATTCAATTTATAGAATTTTCTCGATCAATCCTCGTTGCAGATTTTTGTCATACATCGTCGATGATATGCTCAGCACTTGGTGATTGAATGACAGTTTCTGCTCCGCAATCTGGTATTACCTGTATCTCCACCTTCCTCTACACAGGTACCGTTACGTCATTATTGGTTGATTATGGCTGGTCTGGATAGCCACTCAGAATTACAATTTACAATTTAAATAAAGGTACAAACATTTATTAAGTTTTTTTTTTCTATAAGTTGCATTTTTGTAAGAGATAAATTATTTAAAGCTACTAAACTTAGCACAGGAGAAAAATTAAAAAATGATAAAAGCAAATATTATTTATTAAATACATATATCATACATTTATTTTATTTATGTTTTAGATAAAAATAAAAATATATGAAACAAAGATATATAGTATGTTGTACTTTCTATTTATAACGGTAAATTTAGTAATTAAAGTTTTACAAATTATACTATGCACAAATAATTGATCATTAATCTAACTTGTAATTAGGAATAAGTTGTAGTTTTTAACTAGGAATATGAATTTTGCTATAATTATATTATTGTTAATAAAAATAAACCTGAATCAATCTCTATATATTTTGAAACATTATATAGTATTTACAGTGACCCAGTCATTGTATATTTAGGAATAATAAATTACTGTATTTCCAGTCCGAATATAATGGTTGGATGTTTCGGACAAAAATATAAAAATATTCCAAGTAATATTACCGTCACAACTCCTACATACAAATTAGAACAAATATCAGTGGAAAATAAAACGCAATAATTTTCATGAAATAAGTGATAATGGTGCACCAGAAATTGAAAAAATATCAAACTAAACATGTTGGAATTAAGATGTTTTAGAAAGATGAAGAATTTGGAAAGTTTAACAATATCGTAAAATCGTAATCTAAGATATTTAGAAAAAAACAAATTTGAAAGCCTACATAAAATGGAATTATTAATTATGGGAATTTCAGTCACGTGTTCTAAAAAAATCTATAACACTTGGCATTTTTAAAATTTAAAAAAAATTTGCAATTTATGTGTTTAAATAAATTGTATTTTAAAATAATAAGTCATTTAAATTTCCAAATTAATCAAAGAAGATAATGGTGTTTGTACATATACCGTAAATATACCTATTCTTTTTATCTTTTAAGTGAAAATATATATATATATATAAAACAACGTAGTTAAAAAATTAAAACTACTGTTCTTTATTTAAAATATGTTGTTTATAAAACTAAAATATATAAAATATAAATTACAGTTTTAGTTCAGAAATATGAATTTCATTATATTTGCACTATTATTAGTAAAACTAAAATTATGTAATAATTCTTTTGCACCAAACTATGATGGAGATATTGACCTGCTTTATCCGTATTCTCCAATATCACACAGTTCATACAACGATCCAGCAAACATCTCCTTGGGTGTTGTAAACAACTGTACTTGTAGAGAAAGTCTAGATGTTATGATTATGTGTTTTGGATCATTATGCAACAGTATTCCAATCAATCTTACTGTTACAACTCCATTGTTTAAATTGCAAAAATCAGCAGTAGAAATAATCAGACGTGATGATTTTCTTCATATTAGTCACATTGAAGCACTGGAAATTGAAGTTAATATAAAATTAACAAAACTGGAATCGGGATGTTTTAGAAATATGAAGTATTTACAAAATTTAACAATATCTTTCAACAGTAATCTAAGATATTTAGAAGAAAATGTTTTTGAAGGGCTGCATCAAGTGAAAACGTTAAGTATGTCGAGAAATGGGTTTAATTCTATTACGGATGTAACAATAGCATTATCTGCAAAACATTTACCGAACCTTTATCTTTTGGATTTATCTGAAAATTCGTTTAGAAATATTAATCAAACAGCTTTTTATCCGATGAATGAGACAAGTCTTCGTGAATTAACATTGTACTTTTGTGAAATAGAATATCTTCACCCGCACTGTTTAAGACCACTGAAAAATTTAACAGTACTTAGATTAGGAAATAATTTTTTTGATAAGAAAACTTTACGTTATTTTATAGAAGGAACAGTAGATCTTCAAATACCATTAGATATGTTAAATTTGGTTGACACAGGACTAAGCAAGACAGTTCCTCATGGATTAATGCGCGCTATTGGACGATCAAATATAACAGATCTTATTTTAGGAAAAAATCATTTTGATGAAATAACTAATGAATCATTTCCGTATATGCCAAATCTGGAAACACTAGATTTAAGAGAATGTTTAATTAGCTTAATATGGCCAGATGCATTCAAAAGAATTATTAATTTAAAACAAATTCTTTTAGGAGAAAATTTATTACAAACGATTCCTTCAGCGATTCTCTCTTTAAATTATCTTCAAATTTTAGATATTGCTGGCAATGCAAATGATAATTCATTTTTTTTTCTGGATGATAATATTTTGGAAAATATGACTATGCTAAAACATATTGAAATAGCGTATAACAATATCGAGAGTATTAGTAAATATACGTTTTACAATTTAAAGAATTTAATAAAATTAAATTTAAAAAATTGTTCTCTTCGATATATTGAAGAAAGAGCATTTGAAGCCACACCAAGTTTATTTCATTTAAATTTGATAAATAATCCCTTACTTGGATCTATGCCTTTGAGCGCAGATCATTTTCTAGGACTAGATAGCTTGCATGTTTTACTTTTAGCAAACTGTAGTATTCAAAATTTAACCACAACTCCGGGTTTATTTTATCATACAAAAAATCTCACATATTTAAGTTTGGAACACAATGGAATCTTTACAATATTACCAAATCAATTAAATCATTTAGTATATTTAAAATCATTATTGCTGTCTGAAAATTTGTTACTTCCATGGAAAGAACATATTTTGCCACATTCACAACTAAAATTATTTGCCGGATCTCAAAATAAATTCACCTATATAACAAAAGAAATGTTGGAGGATTGGCAATCAACTGACACGTTAATTTTAGAAGATAACTCATTTAGATGTGATTGCTCTTTATTGTTGATAGCACACTGGTATAAAGATAATAAAAATAATAACGTTATCGGTTCATGCATCGAACCAGGTTATAAAATAATACTTGTCGATTTTTTGCTCAAACTAGAATATTCAGAAATAGAAGAATGCGAAAATCTATTTCCATCAATTGGTTTAAATACATTTTTAATTCTAGTTGTTTTCATTATAACACTAATAATCTTAGGTTATCTTAACAAAACTTACATCAAATATTGGATATTTTTAACGCGTATTACAATGATAAAACGCAATATTTGGCAAGCAACTAAATCGAAACTACCGTCACGCAAAATTGATTACAAATATGATGCTTTTATTTCCTATAGCAAAGAAGATCGTTTGTTTGTAGCAAATCTAGTAAAATTACTAGAAACTGAGGAACCGTTTTTAAAGTGTTGTATATATGAAAGAGATTTCCAGTTCGGATCGATTATATCTGAACAAATTCTGCATAGTGTAGCATTAAGTAAAAGGACTTTGTTAATTGTTAGTAATATGTTTGCAAAGTCGAATTGGTGTAGATGGGAAGCCCAATTAGCTGAGTATCATCAGTTATTTTTCTGTAATGAAAATTCAGACAAACCCGATGATACGTTGTTAATAATTAAAGTGGAAGATATCTTTAAGAAGAATTTATCACCGACTTTGAAATATCTAATGAAAACACGAATTTATTTAGAATGGAGCAATGATGAAAACAAACAAAAATTGTTTTGGATTAAACTGAAAATGGCTTTATCTTCCCCAAAAGGCACAATTGAAAAATAATATAAATTGATTTAAATTCAACAATTTTTAGAGTACCATATCTTATATTGAAGAGATAATAAACAAATAATATATTAAAACAATATTCTAAAATAAAAATTAGAAAAAAAAAATATTAATAAAAATTATATTAATACATTCAATTTACTCAGATACATTTTATTGTTTAAGAGTAATCTTATATTGTAAACATAATAATCATTTGTATTAAAACAGCAACATGTAAAAATAATATTTTAAAATAAAAATTTTGTAAACAAAATACATAAAATTTTATTAACAAAAAGTCACAAAACATATTTTTGCTAGTTTTTTAAATTTATTTAATATTGATTGTTTTAATTATAATTCAAACAAAATGAAAAGCATGTAGGTGAACTACCAAATTGCGTAGTTGACATATGATTAATTTCACAAATAAAATTTAAAAAAAATTTGCGCAATTGAATTTTGTGTAATATCTCTAAGAAGAATTTAACATCAACTTTCAGATATCTAATGAAAATACGAATTTCTTTGGGATGAAACCAAGATGAAAACGAATAAAAATAATTTTGGTTTAAACTGAGAACAGTTTTATATTTGCCAAAAGGATCTGTTGAAAAATAATATAAATTGACTTAAATTCAATAATTGTTTGATAGTAATCTTGTATTGAAGAGAATAACAACCATATAATGTATAAAAGCAATATTTCGAAATAAAATTTGCAAAAAAAAACATGTTAATAATTTATTTTTTAATATTTTGTATTGTAAAAATAATAACCGTTGAATGCATTAAAACAACAATTTATAAATATAATATTTTCAATTAAAATGTTTGAAAATCAACTTACTTTCATTAATAAAAAAATGTTAAATATTGTGCTAGTCACAAAATTAAAGGAATGTGGGTAAACCCATATATTACCACTTTAGAAACTCTTTAATCGCTTAATTTGCTTATGGTAAAATTCGCAAAATTAAAAAAAATAGGAATTAAAAAATATAGTTTGTTTAATTTTGTTTAATTTAATGTAAATTAATACAGAGTTGTTGGAAATAAATAATTTTTATAAATAAAATATTGTCAGTTTTATATTTTTTTATTCTAAATTATTTTTATACATTATTTGGTTATTATTTCTGCAATATAATAAAATAATTATTGTAATCAAAACAGTTTACATCATTTTTCAATTGAGCCTTTTTTCGAAAATAAAGCCGTTTTCAGCTTAACCCAAAACAATTTTTGTTTGTTTTCATCATTACTCCATTCCAAATAGATTCTTGTTTTCATTAGATATTTCAATGTCGGTGACAAATTCTTCTTTAAAATATTTTCCAGTTTGATTATCAATAGCGTATCATCAGGTTTATCTGAATTTTCATTATAGAAAAACAACTGATGATATTCAGCTAGTTGGGCTTCCCATTTGCACCAATTCGACTTTGCAAACGCATTACTAACAATTAATAAAGTTCTTTTGCTTAACGCTACACTATTCAAGATTTGTTCAGATATAGTCGATCCCAAATTGAAATCTCTTTCATATATACAGCACTTTAGAAACGGTTCCTCAGTTTCTAATAATGTCACAAGATTTGCTACAAACAAATGATCTTCCTTGCTATAGGAAATAAATGCATCATATTTGTAATCAATTTTACGAGACGGTACTTTCGATTTAGTAGCTTGCCAAATATTGTGTTTTATCATCGTAATACGCGTTAAAAATATCCAATATTTGATGTAAGTTTTGTTAAGATAAGCTAAGATTATCAGTAATATAATTAAAACAATTAGAATTAAAAATGCAGTCAAACTAATTGATGAAAATATGTTCTTGCAATCTTCAAATTCTGAGTTGTCTGTCTTGAACAAAAAATCGACAAGATTTATTTTTCTACCTGGTGTACTCCATTTATTCCATGGTGTAGAACATGAACCAATTATGTTATTATTTTTTGAAGTAAATATTATTTTATTATCTTTATGCCAATTTGCTGCCAACAACAAAGAACAATCGCATCTAAATGGATTTTCTTCTAAAATTACCGTGTTAATTGTTTGCCAATCTTCCAACATTTCTATTGTTATGTAGGTGAATTTATTTTGGGATGCTGCAAATAATTTTAATTGTGAATGTGGTAAGATATGTTCTTTCCATGGATCTAACAAATTTTCAGACACCAATAATGACTTTAAATATACATACATACATACATACATACACAATCACGCCATGTACCCAAAAGGGTGTGGCACAAACTCTTTTCAACATCCCGAAATCAGTCGCCTCCAAACATTCCTATCCAAACAAGCAACTTTCGCTTCATCCACATTCATTTAAATATACTAGATGATTTAATTGATTTGGTAATATTGTAAATATTCCATTGTGTTCCAAACTTAAATATGTGAGATTTTTAGTATGATAAAATAAACCTGGAGTTGTGGTTAAATTTTGAATACTACAGTTCGCTAAAAGTAATACATGTAAGCTATTGTAACGTGAATTGGTTTCGTGTCGGGGCAGTCCGAACAGTACTGGAAATGTATTAAAATAATCACCACCATATTTGCGATTGTATTTTTGACTAGCGTTTATTTACAACAATACTTAAACACTAAATAACATTAACTGTACAACAACAATGGTTAGCCGAGCGAAGCTAAACAAACAATTACACTATTTACATTACTTATAATTAATCTTACAATTATCAGACTGACATTAACACAACTTATAAACTAACACCATATTCACTTATACTTGCGCACATTTATTTCCACATATTTATATCACACTATTTATTTATTTAACCGAGCTATCGCCAATTAACCCAACTAGGATTGCTCTCTGACGATAACTCACTGAGCCATCACCTTTCGGCCCCCCGGACCGACTACACGATCTCACCAGATCGACTAACTTATGATGACTGCCTTCTCTTGTTGCTCGTAGCGCCTTAAGTAGGCTGCAACCAATCCTTCTCGAAAGCTCTCGTGTTTTCTAGAAGCCTAAATAGATCTTTCCACACATACATACACACACAACTCACACCGACATTACGTCATTACATAAACACGATCTAATAGCGTGCCTCACTGCACGTATACACACACACACACATGTGCACTCACACACACATGCAAACATAACTACTCTTATACAATCTCAGTTTTGTTACACTGCCTCCTTCTTAAGACTGTTCCGTCCCGGAACACGCTTGCTCCACCATAGGAGGATATTTTGGGTGTCCGCGAAAATCTTCGCATGCTGGTTCTCCTGCAGCACTATCTTCAGGACCAGCCACCAGTCCAGCGGCTTCTCTGGCTTCCACCGTTGCGGTCGGACCTCAACTCGCCAATTCCGACATGCCCCAGCATGTACTTGACGTTCTCCAGTTGACCAATCCGATCCGCAACCTTGCCTCGGACTATCAGTACCATGATGCCGTCCTTTATCGAGAGTGGTACTCCCTGGCCTTTCCGTTACGAACAATTACTGACTGAAGAATTTTCCTGAGCAGATCTACACCCGGCATGCGCCCAGCATACCCTCAACCTGCTCCACTTCAGTCCTCTCAGCCCGTAACCTGCCTCGGACCCCGCCGCATCATGACACAATCCTTTCTCGAGAATCCGTCCTGAATACTCCCGTAGTGCTTTCTCATCTTCTACTGCATGTAATCTTCACCGCCAAGTTCTTCGTTGGCTAGCGACAGCCAACTACGGACATCCACTTGCCGACCGGCGTGATGTTAGATGCCGGCAAGAACCCAGAATACTATCTTCATCCATACGCCGCGATCATAACATTCTGATCGCGTAGTGACAGCATCTTGCCCAAGAAATCACAGCTGCTGCTTCAGATATTTCAACCGAAACATCTACTTGCTTCCAATGACTACAGTGCCTCTCTTTTCCACAATCTTCTACAACTATCTGACCAGCATCCAGATCTTCAACGATCGATGACCCATCAATCCTCGAACAACCAGAACACTTTCGTTGTGTATAGATCGAAGAATTTGAGTGAGAATGTCTACACCGCATGCCCCAAGCATACATCGACCATCCTCCACTCCGATCCATCCAGTCTGTTGTGTTGCATGAACGATCATGTCATCGCCTCGTTGCCCATCAGCCCCACTTCATTCCAAGTTGTGGAACCACTGTACTCAGCCATCATTGGAACTTGTTTCAACCGTAGCACTGTCTTTCTGATGTTTTCATTCTTCATCTTTCTTGGCATAATTATCACTGTCACTAACACTTTTGCAACAATACCAGTTGCAAGCACACACACAACAATGCCAGTCCGATCATTCCTATCACAGTGTAGATAGATACTAACTTAAAACTATATACACATATAACAAAATACTCGACTACTAACAAAAATCATTTACAACAATCAGATCTCATCAGTAAATCGAGCTTACATTGTTCAACAATCGCAAATACTCGCCTTCATTCCAACACTGCTCAAAACATACCCCTCACACCTGACACCAGTGTAACGTGAATTGGTTTCGTGTCGGGGCAGTCCGAACAGTACTGGAAATGTATTAAAATAATCACCACCATATTTGCGATTGTATTTTTGACTAGCGTTTATTTACAACAATACTTAAACACTAAATAACATTAACTGTACAACAACAATGGTTAGCCGAGCGAAGCTAAACAAACAATTACACTATTTACATTACTTATAATTAATCTTACAATTATCAGACTGACATTAACACAACTTATAAACTAACACCATATTCACTTATACTTGCGCACATTTATTTCCACATATTTATATCACACTATTTATTTATTTAACCGAGCTATCGCCAATTAACCCAACTAGGATTGCTCTCTGACGATAACTCACTGAGCCATCACCTTTCGGCCCCCCGGACCGACTACACGATCTCACCAGATCGACTAACTTATGATGACTGCCTTCTCTTGTTGCTCGTAGCGCCTTAAGTAGGCTGCAACCAATCCTTCTCGAAAGCTCTCGTGTTTTCTAGAAGCCTAAATAGATCTTTCCACACATACATACACACACAACTCACACCGACATTACGTCATTACATAAACACGATCTAATAGCGTGCCTCACTGCACGTATACACACACACACACATGTGCACTCACACACACATGCAAACATAACTACTCTTATACAATCTCAGTTTTGTTACACTATCTAGTCCTAGAAAATGATCTGCGCTCAAAGGCATAGATCCGAGTAAGGGATTATTTATCAAATTTAAATGAAATAAACTTGGTGTGGCTTCAAATGTCCTTTCTTCAATATATCGAACAACTTTTTAAATTTAATATTGCTAAATTCGTTAAATTGTAAAACGTGTATTTACTGATACTCTCGATATTATTATACGCTAATTGTAAATCTGTTAACATAGTCATATTTTCAAATATATTATTAGCCAGAAAAAAAATTGAATTATCGATTGCATTAGCAGCTATATCTAAAAGATAAAGAAAATTTACAGAAAGAACAGCTAAGGGTGTTGCTTGTAATAGATTTTCTCCTAAAAGAATTTCTTTTAAATTAATAATTCCTTTGAATGCATCTTGCCATATTAAGCTAATTGAACATTCTCTTAAATCTAGTGTTTCCAGATTTGGCATATACGGAAATGATTCATTAGTTATTTCATCAAAATGATTTCTTCCCAAAATAATTTCTGTAATATTTGATCGTCCAATAGCGCGCATTAATCCATGAGGAAATGTCTTGCTTAGTCCAATGTCAACCAAATTTAACATATCTAATGGTATTTGAAGGTCTACTGTTCCTTCTATAAAATAATGTAAAGTTTTTTCATCAAAAAAATTCTTTCCTAATCTAAGTACTGTTAAATTTTTCAGTGGTCTTAAACAGTGTGGGTGAAGATATTCTATTTCACAAAAGTACAATGTTAATTCACGAAGACTTGTTCCATTCATCGGTTAAAAAGCTGTTTGATTAATATTTCTAAACGAATTTTCAGATAAATCCAAAAGATAAATTTTTGGTAGATTTTTTGCAGATAATGCTATTGTTACATCCGTAATAGAATTAAATCCATTCCTCGACATACTTAACGTTTTCACTTGATGCAGCCCTTCAAAAACATTTTCTTCTAAATATTTTAGATTACTGTTGAAAGATATTGTTAAATTTTGTAAATACTTCATATTTCTAAAACATCCCGATTCCAGTTTTGTTAATTTTATATTAACTTCAATTTCCAGTGCTTCAATGTCACTAATATGAAGAAAATCATCACGTCTGATTATTTCTACTGCTGATTTTTGCAATTTAAACAATGGAGTTGTAACAGTAAGATTAATTGGAATACTGTTGCATAATGATCCAAAACACATAATCATAACATCTAGACTTTCTCTACAAGTACAGTTGTTTATAACTCCCAAGGAGATGTTTGCTGGATCATTGTAAGAACTGTGTGGTAATTCAGAATATGGGTAAAGCACATTAATATCTTCATCATAGTTTAGTGCAAACGAAGTATTGCATAATTTTAGTTTTACTATTAATAATGTAAATATAATAAAAAACATATTTTGAAACTAAAACTATAATTAATTTTTTAAATTATACATTAAACCAAAATTTAAATTTATGAAATTGAAAATAAAATTAACAAACCTGTAATTATTAATTATCTTTTACCCTTATAAAAGAAAAGTAATGTTTTTAAACTACGTGGTCTGGTTTATATTTAATTTTAGTTTTTTCTGCAAAGATAGTGAGGATATATTTATATTATATACAACCAGTATTTATCACATTGATAAAGACTTTTTTTTTAAATGTTTTTAACTATTTTGTTTGATAAATTTGAAAATTTAAATGAATTATTACGTTGCAAGACAATTAATATTATTGATACGTAATTTCCTTTTTTTCTGTTTACAGTAAAATACATACGTACATATACCTATAATCACGCCATGTACTCATACGCAAACCTCATCATGCCAACTCACTAACTTAATCATAGGCCTTCACGCAATGTTTTGCTGTTTCCTTATATATATTTTCTTTAATTATTTTTTTGTGATTTTTTTATGATAAACAAAAATTATTTTTGAAATTAATACATTGTAAATTAATGTTTTAGTATTGTACGAGTTTATTATTTAAAAAAACCCGTAAATACCACTTCAGAAACTCTTTAATCGCTTAATTTGTTTATGGTAAAATTCGCAAAATTAAAAAAAAATAGGAATTAAAAAATAATGTTTGATTAATTTTGTTTAATTTAATGTAAATTAATACAGAGATGTTAGAAATAAGTAATTTTTATAAATAAAACATTGTCAGTTTTAAATTTTTTCATTCTACATTATTTTTATACATTATTTGGTTATTATTTTTGCAATATAATAAGATAATTATTGTAATCCAATCAGTTTACATCTTTTTTCGATTGAGCCTTTTGCCGAAGATAAAGCCGTTTTTAGTTTAATCCAAAACAATTTTTGTTTGTTTTCATCATTGCTCCATTCCAAATAGATTCGTGTTTTCATTAAATATCTCAATGTCGGTGACAAATTCTTCTTTAAAATATTTTCCAGTTTGATTATCAATAGCGTATCATCGGGTTTATCTGAATTTTCATTATAGAAAAACAACTGATGATATTCAGCTAGTTGGGCTTCCCATTTGCACCAATTCGACTTTGCAAACGCATTACTAACAATTAATAAAGTTCTTTTGCTTAACGCTACACTATTCAAGATTTGTTCAGATATAATCGATCCCAAATTGAAATCTCTCTCATATATACAGCACTTTAAAAACGGTTCCTCAGTTTCTAGTAATTTCACTAGATTTGCAACAAACAAACGATCTTCTTTGCTATAGGAAATAAATGCATCATATTTGTAATCAATTTTTCGTGACGGTAATTTCGATTTTGTAGCTTGCCAAATATTGTGTTTTATCATCGTAATACGTGTTAAAAATATCCAATATTTGATGTAAGTTTTGTTAAGATAACCTAAGATTATCAGTATTATAATTAAAACAATTAGAATTAAAAATGCAGTCAAACTAAGAAATGAAAATATGATCTTGCAATCTTCAAATTCTGAGTTGTCTGTCTTGACCAAAAAATCGATAAGATTTATTCTTCTACCTGGTGTATTCCATGAATTATTTTTCATTTTCAAATATGGATTAGAACATGAACCAATTATGTTATTATTTTTTGAAGTAAATATTATTTTATTATCTTTATACCAATTTGCTGCCAACAACAAAGAACAATCGCATCTTAATGGATTTTCTTCTAAAATTACCGTGTTAGTTGTTTGCCAATCTTCCAACATTTCTATTGTTATGTAGGTGAATTTATTTTGAGATGCTGCAAATAATTTTAATTGTGAATGTGGTAAGATATGTTCTTTCCATGGATCTAACAAATTTTCAGACACCAATAATGACTTTAAATATACTAGATGATTTAATTGATTTGGTAATATTCTAAATATTCCATTGTGTTCCAAACTTAAATATGTGAGATTTTTTGTATGATAAAATAAACCCGGAGTTGTGGTTAAATTTTGAATATTACAGTTCGCTAAAAGTAAAACATGTAAGCTATCTAGTCCTAGAAAATGATCTGCGCTCAAAGGCATAGATCCGAGTAAGGGATTATTTATTAAATTTAAGTGAAGTAAATTTGGTGTGGTTTCAAATGTCCTTTCTTCAATATATCTAAGAGAACAATTTTTTAAATTTAATATTACTAGATTCGTTAAATTATAAAACGTATATTTACTGATACTCTCGATATTGTTATACGCTAATTGTAAATTTGTTAACATAGTCATATTTTCAAATATATTATTAGCCAGAAAAAAAATTGAATTATCGATTGCATTAGCAGCTATATCTAAAAGACGAAGATAATTTACAGAAAGAACAGCTAAGGGTGTTGTTTGTAATAGATTTTCTCCTAAAAGAATTTCTTTTAAATTAATAATTTCTTTGAATGCATCTTGCCATATTAAGCTAATTGAACATTCTCTTAAATCTAGTGTTTCCAGATTTGGCATATACGGAAATGATTCATTGGTTATTTCATCAAAATGATTTCTTCCCAAAATAAGATCTGTTATATTTGATCGTCCAATAGCGCGCATTAATCCATGAGGAACTGTCTTGCTTAGTCCTGTGTCAACCAAATTTAACATATCTAATGGTATTTGAAGATCTACTGTTCCTTCTATAAAATAACGTAAAGTTTTCTTATCAAAAAAATTCTTTCCTAATCTAAGTACTGTTAAATTTTTCATTGGTCTTAAACAGTGTGGGTGAAGATATTCTATTTCACAAAAGTACAATGTTAATTCACGAAGACTTGTCCCATTCATCGGATAAAAAACTGTTTGATTAATATTTCTAAACGAATTTTCAGATAAATCCAAAAGATAAATTTTTGGTAGATTTTTTGCAGACAATGCTATTGTTACATCCGTAATAGAATTAAATCCATTTCTCGCCAGACATAAAGTTTTCACTTGATGCAGCCCTTCAAAAACATTTTCTTCTAAATATCTTAGTTTATTATTGGAAGATATCGTTAAATTTTGTAAAAACTTCATATTTCTAAAACAACCCGATTCCAGTTTTGTTAATTTTATATTAACTTCAATTTCCAGTGCTTCAATGTGACTAATATGAAGAAAATCATCACGTCTGATTATTTCCACTGATGATTTTTGTAATTTAAACAACGGAGTTGTAACAGTAAGATTGATTGGAATACCGTTGCATAATGATCCAAAACACATAATCATAACATCTAGACTTTCTCTACAATTACAGTTGTTTATAACTCCCAAGGAGATATTTGCTGGATCATTGTAAGAACTGTGTGGTAATTCAGAATATGGATAAAGCACATTAATATCTTCATCATAGTTTATCGCAAACGAAGTATTGCATAATTTTAGATTTACTATTAATAATATAAATATAATAAAAACCATATTTTGAGACTAAAACTATAATTAATTTTTTAAATTACACATTAAACCAAATTTTAAATTTATGAAATTGAAAATAATATTAACAAACCTGTAATTATTAAATATCTTTTACTCTTATAAAAGAAAAGTAATGTTTTTAAACTACGTTGTCTGGTTTATATTTAATTTTTGTCTGTTTCTGTAAAGATAGTGAGGGTATATTTCTAATATATTCAACCAGTATTTATCACATTGGTATTGACTTTTTTTTAAAATGTTGTTGAATATTTTCGTTGATAAATTTTAAACTTTAAATGAATTATTACCTTGAAATGCAATTAATGGTAGCGATATATAATTTTCTTTTTTTCAGTTGAAATAAAATACATACGTACATATATAATCAGGCCATGTACTCATAAAATTGTTACGCAAAACCAAACATGCCAACCCATTTTTCGTATATATTTTTCCTTTAATTATTTTTGTGATTTTTTTATAATGAACAAAAATTATTTTTAATAGTAATACATTGCATAGTTTTAGTATTGCTCGAATTTATTAGTTAATAAAAATTCAAGGAGAGAAAATGTAGAAAAATTTGTTATAAATATATTTTTGTTCAATATAATAATCGGTAAAAAATAATTAGTTTTGTTATATTAATAAATTATAACAATATGTATGTCAACTTGTAATAGGTATTTCCTCGAAAAATTCGTTAAGTTATTTATTTATTTATTTATTTATTTAAAAGTACAAGGTAAAAATAATACATTCAGATTATTACCTATAAAATATTGTTGTGCAACGAAATATAACAATAAAAATTTTTGATTTATTTTAAAAATATATAAGTTTAAAAATAATTTTTAGGAAAAATTGGCGAATAAGTCAATGAAAACGTGTATTATCTGTTGTTTTTCTATATATTTTCCTCCTCGAGTCTATCGTTGAAAATATTCCGATAACAAAGTCTGGAAATAGCGTTTTCTTTACGCGTTTGAAAACGTGTGAATTTCAACGATATGACGTTATTCCACCCACTACTAACGAATGAAGACATACGTTTCAATTCTTTTGTCTACAAAGTATACACGTTAGAAAATTATCGATGATATATTTATTGCTCAATTATTATAATTTTAATATTATACTACGCCATGCTACTGTTTCCAAATTAATTTTGGCAATATTTTTGTAAGTACATTTAAAAATATATTCTAAAAAATAACTATGTTTTATAACTGCCATATTGTATTTTTTTTAGTTCAAAATATTGCTAATTTTGACAAAATAATAAAATTTTCGCAATGTTGCTGTTTATAACTGAACGTTAAAAATCTTTTAGAAGAATCAGAAAAAGAATACATAATAAAAATGGTGTAACATAATAAAAACGTAAGTATTTTATATTCAATTTTATGTAATCCCCAGAAATATATTTGTGTAAAAATTTAATTATTAAAACAATGAAATAATTATCAAAATTTATTATAAATATTGTTTGATAATATAATCGCTATTACGTGTGACATGATATAAATATATTAACACTTGCAACAAAAAGTACTAAATAATTTTATATTTTTGATGGCATAAATCATAAAGTAAAACAACAAACCAGTTTTGTATTTTTTTTAAAAGGAATCCCCTAAAATTATTTTGAATAATAAGTTTTATCTATATTATTTATGTGATTAATATTTTAATAACATTAAATTAAAAAATTACTGCCGATCGATAAAATAAATACTTAAATTTTATTGTTATATATTTTTTTTAAATCAATAAAATAAAATAATGCTGACATAAATTTTTAATTCGATAAATAAAATTATTTTTGTGTAAACTATGAAAAATAATTAATACCAAAATGATTAATACAAAATGATACTTGTTAAACCATATTTCTGAAAAAAGAAGTTGTCAAAATAAAGTTACATATCTAGCCTATAGCAAAGAAAGTTATTTTCTTTTTTTAATTTTAATTCAAAGTGTAGCATTAAATCATTTAAGAAACATTTAAGACACTTTATAATTTTCATATTTCAATTATTATAACAACATTGTATATTTGTGTTTCAGATAACGGAATGAATTTGTATATTATCATCGTTTTATTTTTTATAAATACCTCGTTCGGTTCCAATAATGTTAATATAACGATACCCAAACTGGAGTCAATTAATGAATTAAATTTTTACAATAACATATCAGGATGTATCTTTAAAACAAATATAAATCAATCTGTTATATGTACAGGCATAGATTGTAAAAAATTCGAATCTCCAATTAATCTACAAACAGATGAACTAATTATAAAAACAACTAGAATCAAAGTTATTGATCGTGATAATTTCAAATATTTAACAAATTTGACTATTTTACGAATAGAATTCAATATGTATCTCACTGAAATTAAACCAGGCTGTTTTTCGAATATGTCCAAATTAGAAAACTTATCTATATCGAACAATCCGAACTTGAGAAGTCTTTCGGAAAACTTATTCGAAGGACTAGTAAATTTAAAGAAATTATGCCTAATGAAAAATGAATTTTTTAAACTCAATGAAATCACAAAAGCACTACAACCGAAATATTTGCCATCATTATTAAAATTGAATTTGAATGATAACGTTTTTAAAAATATTTATAGTTTTGATTTTGAACCAATGAGAGGATCACATTTAGAAGAGTTACAAATGACATTGTGCCAAATTGAAAATATGGATTCATCTTGTTTGAATCCATTGCGAAATCTTCGTGTGTTATACTTAGGACAAAATCAATTTAATAGAACAACAATTGAAAATGTGCTACAAGAAATTATTGCGAATTATATTCCACTAGATACACTCAGTTTACATGATGCTGGATTTAGGCAGAGCCCTCCTATGCGATTGTTGGAATTAATAGCCAAAAGTAGTATAACACATTTGATTTTAAGTCACAATAGTTTTGACAACTTATACAATGGTTCTTTTCCCATGATGCCAAATATAACAACATTAGATTTGTCTAATTGTTTATTATTAGATATTGCACCAGGAACTTTTGATAACATGAACAATATGAACACTTTATTATTGAATGAAAATCGTTTACCATTTATAAGTTCAAGTTCAGGTTTTGTTTTGAAACAACTGAAAAAATTAGATATTTCCGGCAATTCTGGTAATCAAATTAGTCGATCGTATTTTAGAATCGATGAAAATGCATTTATCGATATGGAAAATTTAGTAGAATTGGAATTATCAAATAATTTAATTACGCAAGTGAATAGTAATACATTTGCTGGATTAAGAAATCTTAAAGTTTTGAAATTAAAAAACGCGACTATATTTACTATAGATGAAGGCTCATTCAAACATTCACCGAAATTAAAATATTTAAATCTAGAAAATAATCAGTTTACTTACAAACTTACTGATAAAATATTCGAAGGATTGGATGAACTTGAGCAACTATATTTAACAGGATGTTCCATTGAATATGTAGATGACATATTTAATAACACACCTAATCTTATTAATATTGGACTTGGAACAAACCAAATTTACGGTGTTAAAGTAGAGAGTTTTAAAATTTTACAGAATATTCAAAGCATAGATTTATCTAATAATCGAATATTTGAGTATTATGATACTTACTTTCCAAATGTCAGCAATACTAGCGTAAATGTAGGTCAAAATAAAATTAAAACTTTAACGATTCCAATGATGAATGATTATAAAAATTTGAGAAGTGTAAATTTAGAAGGTAATCCATTTACGTGCGATTGTTCTTTATATCCGGCTGTAAAATGGTTAGAAAACCATAATTATTCTGTAATTAATACAGATCTTATAAATGTTAAATGTGTAAATCCAATTGAACTGGGACATATAAATTTGTTAAGTTACATGTCGTATTTGAAAAATAATTCCAACATTTGCGAACCAATTTCTAATAGTCAAACTATTATTATAAGTGTAATGTCTGTTTTTTTAATTATTATAGTGATATTAATAATACTTGGATACATATACAGATCTCATGTTCGTTACTGGTTACTTTTAACCAAGATGGCAATACGAAGACATTTGCGTTGTCGCACGAATAATATTAATTCTGGCGAACTTGATTATAAATATGATGCCTTTGTTTCGTATTCGAATGAAGATCAAGAATTTGTGAATAATTTAGTGGATATGCTGGAGAAAAACGAACCGCATTTTAAGTTATGTGTTTACGAGCGTGATTTTCAAATAGGCTGTACTATTTCCGAATCAGTTTTACAGAGTGTTGCTTCAAGTAGAAAAACTTTATTGATTGTTAGTGATTCATTTGCGAAATCGCAATGGTGTCGGTGGGAAGCTAAACTTGCCGAACATCATCATTTATTTTTTGAGGACGGAAACATGCGTGGCAAGCAAGGTACACTACTTATGATTTTATTAAATGAAGTTAGCAAGGAAAATATGACACCAATGCTGAAAGATTTGCTGAAAACAAGAATTTATTTGGAATGGACAACGGAAGCGGAAGATCAAGAAGTTTTTTGGACTAGATTACGGAAAAAATTATCGTCGCCGAATTTATATGAACGTATGCAAATGAGTGAAACATAAACTTTTGTATTTACATAATAAATAAATATAACAATGATTATACATTTATATAATAAAATTAATTTGTTATTATTTTTAACATATCAGTCTAGTTCAATAAACTTTTACCTACTACAAACAAATTATATAATGTTATTATTAATATATTTTTAAAATAATCGTTTTCTTTTAACCTTGTCGTAAATTTAAAACGGTTATGTAGGTAGGTATGTTAGATAAAAATCAATAAATTTAATAACAAATAACGTATTTTGATATGGACACAATATATACAAAAAATTCTAAGAACCGAATTAGCGTAAATTGGTTAGCGTTAATTATTATTGACTATGATTATATTACGTCTTTGGTTTAGAGTTTGTTCTTCAATTTTTTTTTTCATTTTTAGATTAAACATGTCATGAATATATTGTCATCAGTATCATCTAAAAAAATAAATAAAAAGTTATACTTTGTCATTTCACTTAATAAAAATATATCAGTTACAAAATAAAGTTATAATAATCAATAATTTAAACTTACCTCTTCTAATGATAACGGATTACTTTTAATTTTGGTATCTAAATTATGATATCGTTCTAAAATTAAAAAAAAAGAAATATATAATTATAAAATAATTTTATTTATTTAGATATTAATTTACCATGAGCTAAATGAAGTCGCACCATAGCCATCACATAATTTTCAGCAGTAAGTATTCGATTTTTAGCAAATCTAAGTACTAAACATTCTAATACTTTGTTACTAACAGTACTTCCTGCTTCCCACAGTAACGGTCTTAAATTGTAACTTGAAGTTTTTCCGCTATTGTGACCACGTTCAAATTTTTGAAAAGCTATCTGTGGAGAAAGATAAAATTAATATTTTTGTAATTATTTCGAAATAAATAAAAGTTACCCTCCAAAATTGTAACATATGCATAAGAACAGGAATGTCTAATAAATTTATTCTACCGCTGATATTAAAATCTCGCAACATTATTAAACTTTTGCAAAGTTCTAAGCTGGGCTTTTCTGAGAGGAATATTTTCCAGTGAGCTTTTAGAATTTTTTGAAGTTGACTTGCATCGATTTCCGGAGGATATTTTGATAATAGTTTTGTTAAAATTTGCTTTCCTTCTGGCTACAAATAAAATACATTTATTATTTGTTACATAAAGACTAACAAAATTATAATTTTTTTTTTTTAAGATAATTTTTATGATATATATTTTAACAAATCATACTCTTCATATTAATAAAACTTTTCATTAAATAAAAAAATAATTAAATAACAAATTTTAAAATTATTTGCAGCGTTCAAGTATTTTTCAAAATGTAAACATTTCAAATAATCCTATAGAAATTGTTTTAATGATTTGTTATATTAATGAAAAGTTCCATAAACACAAGAATTAAAATTTTATTAACGTGTTTATTTTAACATTTTTTTTTAATCCGTGAAAAAGTTATCAATATAATTACCTTAAAATGATAAATCTACAATTTTGTTTAACAAAATGAAATACTTGAATAATTAAATAAAAACTATTCGTATTATCATTATTTTTTTTTATTTTCTTTTTTAAAGTTTTTTAATTTAGTAATAAAAAATTATATAAATGATTTAGGTAATTATTTAAAAAAATATGGCTTACCAATAGAGTACTAGAATCTTCCATAAATTCTGCAGATATATTCCTGATAATCATATTATCTTCATTGACTTCCCTATTGACAAAAATAAAACACGAAATATATAAATTTGTTACATTATTATTTTTATTATTGAGTATTTTTATGAAATATATTATATTACTATTTGCTATATTAATAGGTGACTTGCGACAAGATCATTTGTAATAGTTAATGCCTAAATTCCTTTCAGTAATGGTAGTTACTACTTAATAATTGACTGAAATTTATTTGTATTTATATGTATTTTGATTATAATCACACAGTATTATTATTAGTATTAAAAGATTCATACAGTAAAATTTGTTGAAATACTAAATTGACTTAGCTATCAGCTAATGAGTTGTCTCAAGTCGCCTATTCTGTTTCTTTATTATGTGTTATAGGTAGATCCCAATTATTTATCTGAAATTAATTCATTAACTATTTTTAATTGCATTTAATATAATAGATGTCAAAAATAAACTCCTTAGACATTTGTCAATTTATTGAGATTTGTAAATACAGGTCACTTTTAAATCAATCATTCTGTATAATGTTTATTTGTTTTGAATCAAATTTATTTAGTTATTTTATTTTTTAATAGGCTTGTTCAACTAAATTCATATTTTACATGCCTTGGATAGTTCTGAACTGATTTCAAACTAATTGGAACAAAACTAATAAGTAGATTTCAAGTAAACAAATCATGAATATCGAAATATACTAACCAAATATTGCTTTGTTCATCGGTTAAAATCCTCAACAGAAACTTTCCATCTAAGTTAGGTATATTTGTCTGTGGAACAACGATATAATCACCAGGAGGTAATGTAAAAAACGTTACAACTTCTCGAGCAACCGAATGATTTGTTACGTCTAACGGTTTCTATAAATTATCATAAATTTAATTAGGTAAAATTTTTCATAAAACAATAAATGAAATTCTTACGTGTTCAGTGACAAAATGCGGCGTTAAACGGGGCATCGAATGAGGAACTTCGTACACAGCAAATCCTATGGCAAATAATGGTTTCTTCTTTTTCGAATCCATTGGATTGGTTTCGTAATATTGAGTTACCGAAACAACGACGTGGCACTTGTTGCTTGAACTGCGCGGAATTTGAACGTGGAATTGTGGATTCATTGCTGTTGTTTCTGAAGTTTACAGAGAAATTAGTTTAAAAAAAACACCTAATAATAATAATCCCTAATATTACACATTTATTTAGTTTTTAAACTCTTAAATCGATATATTATGTTATTTTAGAAACATAATTCTGTATTATATAAAAATTATCACTTTGACATATGTACTTTGTTAAAAGTTAATTCATACAATTTAAAACGCTAGTATTTTTAAAATCTAGGTAAGTAAAATCAATATTATGTAATAACTTTTATATAATATTAAGTATATTTAATTTTGCAATTAAAGAATTTAAATTTTAGATAATCAAAATTTATAGAATCTAATTTAAATTTTATGTAATATATTAAAAGAATGTTAAACTGGTGCAAACCATTTGCTCCAGGATTTTATGTAAAATTACCAAATTTTTTTACAGTGTATTTGGAAACTTTTGCTACTCGAATAACACACCTCTCATGCATGTTCTTCTATTCCTACTACACTGTAAAAAATGTTGCCATTTTACATAAATTAAAAACCATTGTAAAAAAATCCCATATTATTTCAGCAAAACGATAAATTTTCTGTAAAAATAACATAATTTTGTAATTTTAAGTAAAATAATTAATTTACCATATTATATATGTTTGTTTCTTTACCGAAAAAGTAAGTAAACTTATATAAAATATACGTATTTTATATTCATATTATGTAAAAATTTTCCTGTAATATCTGTATATTTACTTATTAACCTTATTAATAAACATTGAATTAACTAATGTCAAAAATATCTTTACATTATGATTACATTTATAATTTTTCTTTAACATTATATACCATAAAATGGGGTGAATAGAATACGTGGTGCCTAGAATAATATTTATTGTTATTACAATTAGTAACAATAAATTTATTTTTTTTGACAATACTAAGATGGATTCCTATTGTTAACGTTTCTGATGTATTCCAATAATTTTAAATTTTTTTAATTATCAATACTTATTCCTAAATATTATCCTACTCATTTCATTTTAAGATTCTTTTTATATACCTAGTACATAAATTGTAAACAAAAATTTGTATATGACTAAAATATATTTTTCTAGTAATATTATCATTAATAAAGTGTTAACTAATTAAAATATAATTTGCAGATTTAAATTAATCCAACAGATATATCAAATCTAAATTTTATTCATTAGTCATAACATTAAACCTAAACATTATTTTTCACTAATTCTGTTTATTTTGACAGACAATTTTTGTCTCTATGTTTTGTTAAATAAGTTCTTAAACTTTTTTTTTCTAAAATCATACCAGTATATGTAGGTCCACCTCCAGCATTGTATCCACCACGCCATCTTCTCCGTGCAAGAACTGCCCGCCATGGTTGTTTCGAATGTAATGCTGGCTCTGACATCCAATCATCAGGACCAACATGTACTAAATCCAATTGGGTAAAATGTCGAGCAAAATCTTCAAACGACATCCTTCGATAAATGAAAACAATCATATTATTACAGGCGTATTGGATTTTAAAAAATAATGTAATTCGAGAACAAAAAATAACCAAACATATCCAGTTTCATAAATGAGCAGTTGGTTAGAGCAGTTGCCGTGAAAGCAAAAGGTCCCGAGTTCAAACCACGGTAAGGTCTATGTATTTTTCTCCATTTAAAATTAACTAATGATTTAATTAGTTCATCAAAATAAATTAATGGCGATTTAAGCAAAAACTAAATACTATAAATGTATTTATTTTATAAATTTTCGTAATAAAAAGATAGAATAAATTTAATCTAGTGGTATTAAAATACAGTTATTATTAATTATAATATAGATTATTCAAGATTATTTAGTAAGGCCCAGATATTTCCAAATGTTGGAATAATTTTAAAATTAAGCCAATGAAATATTGTCATTTATTTTGAAGATACAATTTTAGCAAATCAAAAATGATTTTTTACTTATCTTAAAAATAAATAAAATTGGAAATACCGACCCAGACAATAAAATTTACTTGTAAAGTAAACTTATTTATTGTTTATGAAACCGGCCTAAAACAATATGTTTTCAACACATTTAGGCCCGGTTGCACAAAGCATTGTTAACTTAACCAACTAGATTATCAACTGTCTTCGAATCGTCTCACTGATTGGTCAGTTAACAAAGTTACAAAGTATTTAACAATAATTAATGTAACCAGATCTTAAATTAAGTTTATTTACAACTGAAATAATCTACTGTTTTCGATATTTATCATTAAACAAATATTGATAATAGAATAAGAAAATTTCATTTACCAAAATTCCCCATCATTGGTGACACGAACGCTAAGCAGTTCTTTATCGCGCGTCGATAATCCGTCCCATTCCCACGATCGTTCGCTCCAGGGTCCTGTCCATTCGCCACGGCCCCAAGGGTTCCGTAATCGAACTAGGGGCGTCTCACCTGCAGAGCCTCGTACACGTGCTAAGCCAGTTACGCTGTAAGCGTGCTGTGTAATCAGGCCATTTCGTAAACGAAGCTGACGTTTGCTTTCTTTCTCCTAAAATTGGAAATTTCGAGTAAGGTTTACTTTTAATGTTGGCAAAAATAAACTTTCCGATAATTGAAAATTATATTAACTTATATTATATAACACGATATATATTTTCTCAGTGAATGTAAAACATAATAAAATCTTCTTTTTTTATGCAATTGCACAATAAGATTGGTATTTCAAACGATAAAAGTATGGCAAGACGAAAATGATAATGTCAACTGAGCTAAAATTACTTCAAGCAGATTGTCAGTTTGATTGATAAGTGATTGAAGTCAGGAATTACAGTGTAATGTTTCAATCAGACAATTGACAGTGTAAGGCTCGTTATACAATATGCAATTGTACTTACTGGTGCAATGGTAGCAATAAGTAAACTAGATCTAGGTACAGCACTATTCAATACTTGAAATGTCAAATATCTATCCTGATGTGTTAGTCCAAAACTTTGAACGATTCCTCCTGTTAGATCCTGTAATGCTCTTGTTGTTGAACCTGCTTGAAGATTTTCGTAGCAACCGTATAATCTAAGAGATAAAAAAATTATTTTAAAACTTTAAACCAATATTTTAATATAAATAGTTAAATTAATAATCAAAAATAAAACTTTGGTAATAAATATATTATGATAAAAAATTAAAATCATTTTATTTTACTTGAATATGTAATGTTAACAATTTTATTTTTGGTGTTGTATCATTTTAATCATATTCAGAAGATGGCAAGAATTTATTGTTGAAAATAAAAAAAAATTTACATAAAGAGTAATTACTTAATTATATTATTAATTATTTTATTATTATAAAACATACTTACTTTGCATAAGCTTTTTCTAACAGCGCTGCCCAAAATTCGATTGAATTGGTACTATGGAGATGAACTAGGCGTCCTTTAAAAGTTGGTAGTCTGTCATCAACCAAGATATCTCTCCATTCTCCAAAATGCCAGAATCGAAATCTGGAAATAATTTTCATTTTTATTACATTTATTTCTGTATACATGTAATAAATTACATTATTTAAATTGATGAAAATCTATTTCAATTCAATAAATTAGAAGCATTACTCTTTTTGTTCACTTTCTTATGGCTAAATGTATTGCTATTAAATAATTGATATTCTTTTGTTCAATTTTAATTGCAATTAAAGATAATTGATATTAAATGGTCTTAGAAAGTTCATAATATCTTTTATTGCTTTTTTTTTTCTATAAATCTTGAAACAAATGCAATAACTGCTCATTAGAAAAAACAAAATACCATCGTAATATAAATGATAGTGTATGGAAGATCATAATTCCCAATCAATAAAATCGTTTAAAAAAATTGAGTTGTTAACGTAAGCGGAACTGCAGTAGATGGACTTTGATTGATATATTTATTCATTGCAAAAGTTTCACACGGGTTCATGACGGAGCCATTATAAAGACATTTATAACAAATGAATATCAGTTGCATTTTGCTTTGGCGTTTGTGCTTGTGTGTGTTTTCCACTAACAAACAGAGCTGGATTATCGTTTAGGCTAGAGGAGACCTTCAAACTTTTTCAGAAGGGGGCCACATAGACATATTGAAAATGCTAAATAAGTCGGATTTTTTTTGGTGGGATTTTATGCACACCGAAAAACGGTAAATTAACGCCGGAATAAGACAATGTAACAATCATTAATAGAAATTCACAACCGTTATTTGATATGCACATTAAAATAGCATATTGAATATTAATTTATAACAAGATTAGAAGCATTTGGGTAAACCCATATATAGAATACTTTGACATTTCTCGGAAAGTTGGCAACACTGTATTTTAATAATATTATAATTTATGTGGGCACTAGAAGATACTTTTCTAAAAATTAGATCAAAATAGAATAAATAATGTAGCCACAATAAATTTTTAAAAAATTTTGTGATTTTTTTTCTCGATAAATTGGCAAAACTGTATTTTGTTAAAATTGCATAATTTATTTAGGCACTAGGAAAAACTTTTATGAAAATTTGATTAAAATCGGTTAAATAAAATGGTCAAAATAAATTTTTTTAAATTTTACTAATTTTTTTCTCGGAAAGTTGGCAACACTGTATTTTGTTAAAATTACATAAATTATATGAATACTAGGAGAATCTTTTGTGAAAATTTGAGTAAAATCGGTTGAATAACATGGTCATAATAAAAATTTTAAAACTTTGGTAATTTTTTTCTCGGAAAGTTGGCAACACTGAATATTAATAAAATTATGTAATTAATGGGAGCATTAGGGAAATCTTTTCTGAAAATTTGATCAAAATCGGATAAATAACGTAGCCAATATGAATTTTTAAAAACTTTAGTAATTTTTTTCTCGGAAAGTTGGCATCACTGGAAAAAAACAAAATCACATGACCATCTTGGGCACTAGACAAATTTATCCTGAAAATTTCATTAAAATCGATTGAACCGTCTAGGAGGAGTTGCGCCCACAAAATTTTGACTTACGACCGAGCGAGCGAGCGAGCGAGCTGACGACGCACATCCATACACCCACATAAACTAAGTTCAGATTCGTCATCTACAGGCTATATGAAGGATTTCTATACAATTTTTTTTTTTTTTTTGAAATGTTACAGACACCGTACCAAACACTATACTACTTTTTCCTTGCAGTCAAAGTAGTAAAAATGAAACACCCTAACCTAACGTAATATTAATAGGTTTCTTGTTACTAACGTGTATTTATTACATCTGGCGTTAATTTGCATAACCTGATGTGCAAATAGCCTAAATAGCAATTTAGCAAAATTCGATAATGTTACATAAAAACTTCGAGCAACTGATTTTCGCCAATTTAATATGTAAATTTACAGACGTCACAGGAAAATTTTTATATTATATAGATACATATAAAATACATATATTTCATGTAAGTTTACTTATTTTTTCGGTTAAAGAAACATATATAATATGGTAAATTAATTATTAAAATTACAAAATTATATTATTTTACAGAAAATTTATCGTTTTGTTGAAATAATATGTAATTTTTTTACTGGTTATTATGTAAAATGGCAACTTTTTTTTACAGTGTAGTTACTTTGTCACCTTGTAACTTGTTTCTATGTTTTGCTTGTTTATTATTTATGTCATGTCTTATTTTTTCCTGATGAAGATATCAAAACATCGATATTTAAATAAAATATATACTTATTATTATTATTCCAAATAGTAGGTGTAATTTGTTTTGTTTTTGAATTATTTGACATGGACTTAAATATGCAATAAAATAAAATTTATAATAACACAAAGTAAACTTTTATATCGGTCCAAAAATTTTCATATCCGTATGACCCTTAATTCGGTACTGCTTGCAGATGCATCTATAGTTCTACACGTTACGTAAAATGAAATAAATCTACAATAATCATTAGGAATGTTGTTTAAACATTGCATTATATTGTTTCAAATTAATATATCATTAGTTATCGTTTTTTACGCTGCCCGACTAGATTTTATAAATTGTTCTATCGTGAATGTTTATCTAGAGCAAATAAATGAGCTTTAGATGATCTCTGTTTTATAGACATTTTTTAGTTATATTATTTTGTGTTATGATTATGGTACATTATTGTTTTAATAAATTGATGCAAATTTGTAAAGAGTCCACATCAAAAAATCTGCAGATTTGACTTGTATTCCAAAATCAAATTATAATATGTTTAAATCTGATTTATATAACTGAAATGTGGTTTGTTTTGGGAACACACCTTGAGGGTTAAATTATAAACATAAATTTATTTACTTATGTAATAATACACAAAACTATTTCACCTAATATATGACTTTCTATTAAATTTTTAAATAACCTTGAGAAATATTAATAAATATAGAAGAAGACGTATGTTGAGTTCGTCGAAACGTCGATTATTAATAAATATTAATTCAGAATTAAAACCTAAAGTCGTTTTATATTAATAAATATATTTTTTTATAAAATTTGTACTAATATTGATTTTGATAAGATTATTTATTTATTAATAATATTATTTTTTAAAGAAATTATATATATATATATATATATATATATATATATATATATATATATACAGTGTGTCCCAGGATTGATGTTACAAGAGGTGTAATGGACTAAAATTTTTTGAATTTCATTTCAAGATTCTGGAATTAAGCCCTGCTTGGCGTGAAACGAATTTTAAGAATTTTTTCGTTTTTTGAAAAACAAAATGGCCGTGACGGTGAAGCAAGAACTATTTTCTTTTCAGGTAAAGTACCCTTTTTGTTTAGGATACGACAAAATTTTATTAAGAAAAGTTGTTTATAATGACAAATCATGGCCGTATACCAAACTTCAGGACGATCTACCTACTTTCATTAAACTGTCTGTTTTAGATTGAACAAAATAAATTGTAGGTATCTATTAATTTATTAAAATTTTTATTTGTAGACCATTGAACGAAACAAATAGTATTTACAACAAAAATAAAAAATAAATAAAAAATAAATAATAAATAAAAATTTTAATAAATTAATAGATACCTACAATTTATTTTGTTCAATCTAAAACAGACAGTTTAATGAAAGTAGGTAGATCGTCCTGAAGTTTGGTATACGGCCATGATTTGTCATTATAAACAACTTTTCTTAATAAAATTTTGTCGTATCCTAAACAAAAAGGGTACTTTACCTGAAAAGAAAATAGTTCTTGCTTCACCGTCACGGCCATTTTGTTTTTCAAAAAACGAAAAAATTCTTAAAATTCGTTTCACGCCAAGCAGGGCTTAATTCCAGAATCTTGAAATGAAATTCAAAAATTTTTAGTCCATTACACCTCTTGTAACATCAATCCTGGGACACACTGTATATATATATATATATATATATATATATATATATATATATATTCCTATAGCTCCTAGAAGAAGAAAAGGGCTTCATAAAATATTTCCAACGGATCCGGTTCTTTCCAGATTTTTAATTTCGTTCCAACTTTTCTACTTTCTTGAGCTTCTTTTAAAACCGTTCTTCTCCAAGTTATTGGAGGTCGTTCTGCCTTCCACCTAACATGAGGGTTCCAATCTAATACAGCTTCTAAAATTTCTTGGCTGTCTTTCCTTAACGTGTGCCCTATCCATTCCCATTTTCTTTTTCTTTAAAATATATAACCAGCTATAATCTGACAAAACTTGTATTTTTAACACTTTACGTATTTCTGTAAAAATGCGCCATACGACCGCCGCGCCGGTCGTCGTAATATGACTTGTAGTTTCAGCAACTTAAAATTATGATAGCTCTACATTTATCTATTTATATATATAACAAAGTAAATTAAATTGATTTAAAAGAATATATATTTGAAAGAATGAACGTCAGTTTTTATTCATGATTTTTTATAAAACAATTGACACACATTTCCGGTTTTTTTAAATAAAAATCTTAAATGTTATTAGCTTTAGCCCCATGGTTTGCAACGAATCAATGTATGTATGGCAGTTAAGGTGCTAAGTTTCAAATTTATATAAAATATCAGTCAAATCACTGATCCTACACGGTTGAAGTGGTAAACCGAGCTTTCAGGAACCGTATACCGAAATACAACTGGTTTTACTGAAAAAGACCAACCGGTTCGTTTGATTCAATTTTGGAATAAAAACTTTGGAATTAAAAATATGGATTAGGCTATTTATACATACGGTATGTATACGCAATTGGCTATTTATACATACTAAAAAAAAAACCTAAACCAACCTACTAACCTAACCTACCCTAAATAGCGAATTGCGTAAAAATACTGTATGTATAAATAGCCAATTGCGTATACATACCGTATGTATAAATAGCCAATTTCTAAAAATATCACTAATTTTTGTGAAAACGTTTCTGTGTAAAAAAATAACACTAATTTTGCAATAGTGTTAAAGCTGTTGGTTTAATTTAATTTAGTGTCCTTTTTGGTAACACCAGTAAGTATATTTTTGATATTTTCTTCTAGCGTAATTCTTACATTATTTTTGATGTGTCTCAAATAAAACACCAGATAGTGTCAAATATTTTATACTGTATACGAGTTAAGTTGTAATTGGCAGTTAAGGTGTTATATGAGAATAATTTTAATTTTAAATAAACCAATATTTCAATAAAATATAAATTACCAACTGACAAGTTCAAAAGGTGGATTTCGAAAAACAATTACACTGTCTTACAACTGTTGACATTCAAATCGAAGTCGAATAATCGAATTTAAAATCAAAATCGTATAACAGCCAAACAGCAGTGTGGCAATCTAATAAATATGTATGGATTGTTTAAACAATTTTTGATTTAATTTGTCACGACATCAATTTAAATATTTTATCTCCCCCATTCGATGCCAAGCAATTAGAAAAATCACTCTGTTCCATATATATATATATTGATAGCCGAGTTTTAAGATATTCATTTATTATAATTAAACCTTCTGATTAACATTTATCAGAGGGCTGCTGTTATAAGTTTTCCCATGCTAGGCCGCGTTTTAGATCATTCGGTATATATCTAATGTACATTGTGTTCTATTTGAATTGTCTTTCAAAAGTAATATTGCACAGAAAAATATGTTCAGATGATGTTTTTAAATATTTTAGCAATTAGATATTTTTTGTCTAGTATATGTATATTCTTATTTGTTAATTCATCCAAAGATTTATTTATTCATTTAAACTTTACTTGAAATAACTATTTAATATCAATTTTAAGTTAGTGAAAAGAAGAAATTGGATCTATATTTATAACAAGAATCTACAATTTTAATTTTAATTTTTATCAACTCATTTGTATATAGTACATAATTTCGTAATATCGATTTTCAGTATGTGCTTATTTTTTTTAAATATGTAATTTGTCATTACGTAGAAAATCCTATTTGATTTATCTAAATCATACAATACACTCCGGAACGGTAAAAAAAGAGACTCACATTTAATATATATATATATATATATATATATATATATATATATATATATATATATATATATATATATATATATAGATTTTTTCGTTTTTTTCGACTGTGTATGATAGTAATTAATTTAATCTGTTTGTCAGGTATGCAGTCATCAATTTAAGGAAAGGAAATTAATTTATACACATATTCCTTTTTTTCATCTGTTAATATTATTTTATTGCTTCAATTCATCGATATTTCGAACCGGTTTTTGGTTCTTCTTCAGGATGTCGCACTACAGTTAAAAATTACATATTGTTAACAATTTTTAAAACTTAAATATATAAAAATATGTTGAAATATTGTAAACTTACATGTTTAATATAAATTTGTAATTCTTTTTATAACAAAGCAAGGTCATTTGTTCTCATGAAATGTTTTACTCTCAAACTAATTTTAACTTTAAAATATAGAAAATTGATGACTGCATACCTGACAAACAGATTAAATTATATATATACTAAAAATGACCATTTTATTAAATACGACAATTTCATCAGATTTATTTTCTAGTACTTACTAATTATATTACATATATAGTTGAATGAAAAATTACTTTTACATCTTATATATTTCTAAAATATTATTTAAAACATTCTTACTTTTTACTACGTCGGTTAATCCACAATACGGTTGATGTGATGCCAGATAATCAAAAGTCTACTCTAACTCAAAAACTAATAAAATAATAATAAGGAATAATAAGGAAATAATAACTGTAATAAGTCCAATAATAATTTTTATGTGTGCTATAAAATTTTCTAATTTTTACTACTTTGACTGCAAGGAAAAAGTAGTAAAGCGTTTGGTACGGTGTCTGTAACATTTTCAAAAAAAAAAAAAAATTGTATAGAAATCCTTCATATAGCCTCTAGATGACGAATCTGAACTTAGTTTATGTGGGTGTATGGATGTGCGTCGTCAGCTCGCTCGCTCGCTCGCTCGCTCACTCGCTCGGTCGTCAGACCAAATTTTGTGATCGCAACTCCTCCTAGACGGTTCAACCGATTTTAATGAAATTTTCAGGATAAATTTGTCTGGTGCCCAAGATGGTCATGTGGTTTTGGTTTTTTCCAGTGATGCCAACTTTCCGAGAAAAAAATTACTAAAGTTTTTAAAAATTCATTGTGGCTACATTATTTATCCGATTTTGATCAAATTTTCAGGAAAGATTCCCCTAGTACCCACATACATTACGTAATTTTAATATAATACAGTGTTGCCAACTTTCCGAGAAAAAAATTACCAAAGTTTTTAAAAATTTATTACGGCCATGTTGTTTAACCGATTTTGTTCAAATTTTTACAAAAGATTCTTCTGGTATCCATATAAATTAGATAATTTCAACAAAGAACAGTGTTGCCAACTTTCTGAGAAAAAAATTACTAAAATTTTTAAAAATTTGTTACGGCCATGTTGTTCAACCGATTTTGTTCAAATTTTCACAAAAGATTCTTCTGGTATCCATATAAATTAGATAATTTCAACAAAATACAGTGTTGCCAACTTTCTGAGAAAAAAATTACTAAAATTTTTAAAAATGTATTACGGCCATGTTGTTTAATCGATTTTGTTAAAATTTTCACAAAAGATTCTTCTGGTATCCATATAAATTAGATAATTTCAAAAAAGTACAGTGTTGCCAACTTTCTGAGAAAAAAATTAGTAAAATTTTTAAAAATTTATTATGACCACTTTATTTAACCGATTTATGTGATAATGTCAAAGTAGTCTATATATGGGTTTACCTATATACTTTTAATCTTGTTAATAAAAATAAAAGTAGAAAAAAAAATAATGGCTAGTATTCCCACCGCTTTTGTTTATGAAAAAGTTTATGAAAAATAAATTTCTATTTCTACCCAGGGTTGGACTGGCTCACCGGGACACCGGGTTTCCCCGATGGGCCGTCATCATTGTGAGCCGTGACCGGCGATAGTCAAAAAATTAAAACTGATCACTGAGTTTTGCAAAAATTTAAGAATTGATTATCATAGAAAAATCAATTTGTGAAAAGAATTATTTATGATGTAAAGAAAGAATTATATTTAATTTTGTGTAATTTTTAAAATTTATTTTTATTTTTTTGTTGTCATTTCCATGTAAATTAGAATAAAAAAATATAAAAAATAACTTATATAAACATTTTTGAGATGTAAGGTAGGTCTATACTGCAACTTTCTCCGGGCCTAATTTTCTATCCAGTCCAACCCTGCCTCTACCTCTTATCAATTATGAGTAGTATTTCTATTTTTGATATATTTTTTTAATATCTAATATTATAAAATTCAAACAAACTAATTAAAATTGCTTAATAAGTAATTTTAAGTAAATTTCAAAGTAATCTTAACAAAAATCACTTTGAAAAGTAAGGTGAGAATACGGGTCAATGTTATTTATATAAGATTTATGAGTCTATTCGGTTCAAATCTGTAAGACCAGTAATGTTACAGAATGTTTTATCTTTATTTCAGGAAATGATATTTTTCTATTGACATAAAACGACAAAATATTCTCTAATGCGATAAATCTTATAGATGTGAACTGAATAGACCCATTAATTTGACACCAAATATAATACAAAATACTTAAAAAGATTATAGCACCAGGGTAATGCCGGACACTGTGAAATATGTAAATATATAATAAATATCAAATATTTTTTTGTTTAATAACAAAAAATATGAACAGATCATTTGAAGAAGATAAGTAAAATAGAGGACACACTGTATGAATGTAAGTATGGTAAAGATAGCAACAACATACAAACATAATAAATGTGTTTATGTATTGCAGAAAAAAGCCGAGAGTAAAAGAAATAGTAAAAAAAAAGAAAGAGAGAGAGAACGAAAAGAATTCTATGAATAATTCTATATGTGGAACAAGAGTTATGTGAGGTTAGTGCAAACGATGCAATGTATCCTGCATTGGCAATTGTATCATAGATATATACAGGTACAGCTTGGCAATGCTTACCAATATATGTAAACAAACTTGCAATTTTAACGGTCAGTTTTGTAATAAAATCTTTCAGAGTTACTTCATTGCAAAGTGTGATTAAAAAACAACGATTTATTGATGACATGAATAACTAATTTCAAATAAATAGTAATACAAATTTTCAAATCCCTTTAACAATTAGAAAAATTGTTTTGTTTTTGTTTAATTTATTAAACAAAATGTAAAATTATATTTCAATATGAAAATATTCTAAAATGTACAATAAAATTTAAGAATTTTACAGCAACATATTGAAAAATAATTTAAATACTATCCTAACTACTATTGAACGAGCAATTCTTGTATATTTATTTCCAAATTTTATTTTGATAACGACCGTAAATTTTTTTGATAAAAATAGAGCGAATCTGTAGTTTTATAGAGGAGAGCGATTTAACTAGATTTGACTCTGTAAAATCTCATTTTTATAAATTGTTAATTAAAGAAATTTTATGATCTAGTTACTCATTTTGTTACCTAGTAATTTGTTACTATGCTAAGTTTATTTACTGCAAATGTCATTTGTATTATTTTTTCCAGATGAAGACGGATGTTGAGTTTGTCGATTATTAATAAATATTAATACAGAACTACAACCAAAAGCCGTGTAAATTTTATAAAATTTTAATTTTATCTAAATAAAATGAAAGATAATTTTTTTATCTAAATGAATTATTTAGATAAATCCGTATACTGTTCATGAGTTATATTATGGACATCAGAACATTCTCGTTGAACAATTATAATTTTATTAAAAACAAATTTTTGCAAAGTAACATTAGTTAATCTCTTAATTTAAGGAGTAAAATTATACCAAATTAAAAAAAAACTAAATTATTTACTCGTAGATGTTATACAAATTTTAACTTTTAACCTTTAGAATAAATCTCATATGCAGATATTTCACAAAAGATAGCACGCAGTTAAGCTCATAAACATATTGAAGTAAAAAAACGTGAGTAATAATTTTTGACGCGGTTACAAGTTGAAAATTAGGAGAGTATGTCTGTCGGTTCGTGTTTTCAGTGCGACCTTATTTGGTTGGTTTGTGCATCATGGAGTAAGTGGTTGGCTTGTGCATGTGTGTATGTGTGTGTGTCTGTTGGATGATTTTGAACGGTTTGTCCATAAATACTTGGTCTAATTAAAAGTGCAGAATGTAGTCCTTCAGTACGTAAATGTGAGAGAATTTATTCAAGTGCGTTTGCTAGGAATGTGGATAATTTACTCAACTGCAACGCTAGGATAACTAAACAGCATTTCATGCTTTTCTTCCAGTCAACGATCGAGTAGAAAAACAAATTAAACCGAAAAAAGAATAGTGCGGTATCACTGTAAAAAATTATAGAAAAATTAAAAAAAATGTAGCCGAATAAAAAATAAAAAAACTTTTTTCTAAAAGTTGCCATTTTGTCCCGAATAAATATTTGTGGAAAAAAAATGGGTCAAAAGCCAGATAGTATATCATATTTCAAGGGTGTCTTTTGATTTTTGTTTCAGATGAACAGGGAAGGATTTTGTAGAGCTTCGAAGAACGGGTTAGAACTCGGATGATTTCTAACAAAAGTAAAAATAAAAATTCTTGAAAGAAATTTAAAGTCTATTCTTTCATTTTCCAGAAAAACAGGGTATATGATATCTTTCATTGTTTCGCAGAAAAAAATTAATAGTTAGTCGACTTTTTAAGATCGAGAAAGGTATATACCCCTTAATTTCAAAATATGCTATTGGTGTTAAAAATGGTATCATTCTTTGTGTAAACTATTCTGTGTAAAAATAATACTGATTTTACAGTAGTGTTAAAAATGTTAGTTTAATTTAATTTATGGTGGTATTCTAAACAGCGATGTAGCGTAACAACATGTTTTGTACTTTTCTAGTAAATTCCATACAAAGAAACAAAAAAACACTATTACGTTACTTTGTTGTTCAGAATACCACCATTAATTTCGGTAACACCAGTAAGTCTATTTTTGATAAAATAAAACGGCTTTAGGTTATAGTTCTGTATTAATATTTATTTTTTGTGTACTGTGTTATATATTTTTGATATTTTCTTCTAGTGTAATTTTTATACTATTTTTTTTGTTTGTCTCAAATAGAATATCGGATAGTGTTATAGTATTATTATAGTAGTATTATAGTAGTATTATAGTATTATAAATAAATATATTTTCATTATAGAATTAAAAACTAACCTTCCAAACCTATCTAGTAATAATCACAACCAAAAATTTTAGGTGTATTTACCTCTGAACAAATAAAAAATTTGTTTTTAAGTCCAATCTATCTAGCAATGAATTTGACTAAAATCTTCAGGTGATCTTCTTGAAACAAATATTAACAAAAATTAAAATACGAGGCTTTAAGATTAAGTTCTGTATATATTTCATTAAAAAATCGGCGTTTTGATATACTGTACGTATATTATCATCAGAAAAAATATACTATGACATACATTGACAAACAAAACAAGTTACTAGTAACAAAGTAACTAAATTAAAAATTTATAAATTATTAAAATTATGATGATTGATTTGATCGTGAAATTGAAAGAAGAGTATTTAATGCTGATTGTAAAGTTTTGGATGCTTTGGATACTTTTGGTTGTAAATTTTAGAATATCTTATAGACCATATAATGTCCACAATTTTTTTTCTATGTGTTGTTCAATATTTTGTAGCAAAATTTCCCATTCGTGTCGTGTTATATTTGTTGTTTGAACTACCAATTTCGTTGTGAATTTTACCAGTTTGTCGTTTGTAATGTTAATCTTGTCGTGTAATTCTATATTCCCCATTTCTTTTTACTGAGTAGAATGCAGAAATATTTTAAAACCGAGTGTAGTATAAAGTAAAAGAATCATCGATGGTTGCAAAATGCATTTGGAATACATACTTCCAATCTTTCTCTCTCTCCAATACGAAACGATCGCGACTATACGAATTGTCCCGCTCGGCCTTCGAATACAATTAAACTTAGTTTATTGATTTTCTTATACATTCCTCTACGCACTCATTAACATTAGCCGGGCAGGCACACCAGCCACAACCACCGCGATATTTATGCTAACGCATTGCAAATTATTTTTCATAACGTGATTTATATAGACTACTGTATATATATATTTTACGAAAATATATAACGTACATTCGTTACCGTACCTTTTTTACACGCATTCATTTTGTCATACTATCGGATTTTTACAGCGCCGTATTATGATGATGATTTCTTTTTTCTCCATTTTATATGCCGACGATAAATGGTTAAATAGATAAATGTAAGAATGTTCATGTTTCCCAGGAGGAGTAGCAAGTTGTTGCATTGGTATTTTTCGCTGAGAAAAATCGAATAAAATAAGTTTTAAAATATTATTGGCAGGGCCGTATTTAGGATCTATAGGGCCCTAGGCTGAACCTGTGGTGCGGGCCCTTACGAGGGGGGGGGGGTTGTGATTTTATAATTTTAAATAAACATGTTAGGAAAATGCAAGATAAAAAAAGAATGTAACAAACAAGTAAATTTTACTTATATTTATTTAATTGAAATAGAGTATTTAAAAAAATAAATAATAAACTTAGAAATGAAAATATCAAATAATCTTAGTGGCTAATTGGTTTTGCGCTAACACTTAGTACTAATGAAGCTGTATGTACTAGTGAAGTGTTTTGTCACTGGTTGCAAGTCGGGTTATTCTGTTTTATGAAAATTTAAGTAAAATACAATACTTAAAAGGTTATTGATTAAACAATTATTTACTTTAAATTTGAAATGTGTGGTGCGGGCCCCTTTGTGGTGCGGGCCCATAGGCTGCAGCCTATGTAGCCTATGCTTAAATACGGCCCTGATTATTGGAGATGTTACCTGTACGCTGGTAAAGATTGGAATATTTTGTGATGACAATGGTTATTTTACTTACTCGTTATACATGATACATTTTATTTTATTTTTTCTGTATAACAAGTATAAGTAACTATAGTTTTCGCTACAAAAATATGGTACTGCACAATAATAATAATAATAATAATACTTTATTAAAGCTGTCAAATATACAAAATAAATATGGATGTAGGCGGTTCCAGTTTCGATGGGGCTGCTGTAGGTGTTGTTGTTATTGGTGTTGTTGTTGCGACAGTTGTTGTTGTTGTTCTATGTTTACATGATACTGTCTCGCAAACTGAAATGTTATATATTTAAACACATTTGCGAACAGTTTTGTATAAGATATATAATATTTGACGTCTATAGCGAATTGTCCGCAAATTTGTTAAGGGTGGACTCCACCCTGAGTGGTATATTATTATGTTATTACGGTATATTTGAACTACGTTTTTAAAATTTTATTGTCAAAAAAGTTTTCAAATTGTGACGTTATACATAGATTTGTCAGCCGCTGTTAAAAAACCCTGGCCACTTTTCCCGTCCCCCGAGAAGTTTTGAAACATAATACAAAAGTTTCCTTAGAATATCCTAAAACTAAAATAGGGAAAAAAAATGTACCTACCACGATACGGCGGCTTTTATAATTTCGAAAAACTACGAAAATGGCGGTTGTTTGAAAAAAAGTGTTCTTTTTCCAGTTCAAAAAATCAAGTTTTAAAGCTTATATAAAAATAGAAAAAAAGCGATATTAGTAGTATTTTAGAGAATTTAATTCTCTACAATTACATCGCGAAATAAATCGGATATCTCGGCGGGACAAAGTTGAAAAACATGATTTCGTGAAAAACGCGTTTAAAGTTTGAAGTTAGTTTTTACTGCGTGATATGTACGTTTTGCCTGCTTTCACACAACTCTGTATTGGTCGCTGTAACCGTTTTAACACATTCTATACACTATAAGCTAGAAAAAAAAAAAATGCAAAAAATCCATTTTTTAAAAGTGTTAGAGTAATGTCCCCCTTAATTTCTACTTATCTTAGTTTATGTGAAAATCATCATTATATAGCACTAGAAAACTTTCAACCACTACATCTTAAAACTCAAAAAAAAAAATAATAATAATTTAAGCTGATTCTACACTAATGTGACAATTTATGTATGTGCGAAATTACATTCCACAGTAGATGCCAATATTTTCGTTGGTACCATGTATGAAAAGATAAAAAAATAATAAATTTGTACGGTTGCAAGTACTAAATAATTAGGAAAAAATAACTTAAAATATTGCTTTCTCATTCTGATGCAAAACACTTCAAGGCTATTCCAATAATATATTTAAACCCATTGTCTTAATAATAAGCGATACAATGATTAGAAAAACAAACGAATATTTATATCTACCATGTTCAATGTGTACGAATCCTACGTAATTATATAACACAAGCGCATACAGAATATTTTTAACTCAATTCTTAAAAAGGATACGTTGAAAAACAGTAGTCAATAAATTGCAGTGCATGTTTTGCATAAATTTTTGTTTGTTAAATAATAATGTATTATTAGTGGAAAATGAATTAGGTATTCTATAAAATCATGACAGTTTACTAGAAGATACATACATACATACATACATACACAATCACGCCATGTACCCAAAAGGGTGTGGCACAAACTCCTTTCATCATCCCGAAATCAGTCGCCTCCAAACATTCCTATCCAAACAAGCAACTTTTGCTTCATCCACATTCATAATTCCTCTCATACATGCTCTTTTATTCCTACTACTTGGAAACTTTCGCTCATGCAAAACACTCTCAATCATATCACTCCAACTACTCATCTGACGTCCACGCAAACGTATACCATCAAAATCATTCAAATAAATCTTTTTAACCAAACGATTATTAGACATTCGCTCAACATGTCCGAACCATCTTAACTGACTAACACCAACTTTTGCTACAACATTTCTTTCAATTTCACACTCATCATACACTAATCTATATCGTACCCGATCTCTCCTATTTACACCCAGCTACCCCACGTAAAAATCTCATTTCCACAGCAGTCATTTTCCGTTTATGCTTTTGCAACCAAACCCAACATTCACTACCATACATCAACGTATATACTCAAACGGGCGACTTTGGAAACATTTAAATTCCTATTATTCAATGAGTTATAATCATTACATGCATACTTTTCTACAATTATTTAATAGAGAATTGCACTTTTTTTTGTCTGATATATAATAAATAATATTTCAAAATAATTCATCAGTTTTATATTTGGCACGACAGCACTAGAAAAACCTTGACCGCAAATACGAACTACTTATTCTGTGATCATTCATTTAGACACCATTCGAAACTGCAAATTGTTTGTCCGATTCTGTTTAGTTAATGCCTGATCCTGTTGCGTTTTTTATTTTACGACAAACAGAAATGCCACAGTATTATATTCGATAGTATCTAACGCTGAAATACACTCGGCTACCGCGCTAACTTCAAAATAATTATAATATAAAAATTGCAATGAAAGCGACACAGCTAACTTGTCATATATTTCAAATATAATTTTATAATTAGCTCAAACTATTGAGTAACAATTCAAAAACTAATTGGTTTGAATAATGAATAAGATTACTTACCAAGAAACGCGTATACGATATAAGAAATATATTATTTAAGAGGTATAAAGATATTTTGTAATAATTTAAAAATTAACTAGTGTAAAAAATGAATAGTATTACTTATCAAGAAAAACATATATAATAAATATATTATTTAATGGGAGTAGAAAAATAAATATTCAAGAAAATTTTTATTCTTTTTTTTTAACTTAATGAAATTGACATAAAATTTTGTGAACAGAAAATAAAAAAATACTAGGAGAAAATATAAGAATTCTTAACACTTACAAAAATTTAAAAAAAAAGTTTAATTTAAAATTTATACAATTTCTTATCTGTTATCTGTAAAACTGCTCAGATGTTTTATAACATTTGAAGAAAGTAACTACAGAAATAATTACAATTTATAGATCCCTAGAGTAACATAATCTAGTGTGCATTTCTGTTTATAGACTTCTAATGAAATAGCTGAAATGCCATTTCTTTCTTTTATCGTAAAACGGGAATTTAGTATTGTCATTATTACCATTAAGAGAATTTTTATTTGTCCATCTTCGTATGTTTTCCAGTTTGAGGTCTCTTGATATTTAAATTTTTTTATTCTTCTACATTTGAGTATAGAATATACCAATAAATTTAATGGCATAATAAAATACAAAACATTTATTAATAAAAATAAATACAGAAGTTCTGAAAGATTTTTTACTATGTTATAATATATTATTTTAATAATAATATAAAGAAAAAAAGAAAACATTTAGTGTAAGTTTTAAATTTGTATTTAAACTTAATCGATTTCGGCTTTTTAGGCCCACAGAGAATGAATGTTAAGATTTATTCAGATGATCTTATATAATAAATTTATTTATAAAAATTTTTTCATCAAGCGTCTACATCTGAATCTTTCAACTTTATATTATTTTAAATTACAATTCAGTTAATGCTAACTCTTTCTTTCTTTCTACAATCTAGTCTCTTAAAAGTTCTATTTCATAAATTCTGCAATATTGTACACTCCAAAAAAAAATGTATTTGTATCTACAAACTATGAGACACTACGATGATCAGTATTTCTAGGCATAATTACTCAACTGCTGTAATTGTACATAATTGTTTAAAAATACATAATATCAGAACGATTACACACATTATGTAAAATAAATATATAGCCAACGGGATGGAAAAGCATGTAATATTACAGTTTTTTTTAGTAAAGTCTCTTTTAGTAAATGTACAGAACTTCAGTAAATTTTTTATCGGGAATTTTCCATAAATAGCTAAAATTTGTTTAGTTCTGTAATATTATTATTAGTATAATTATATACATTTGGAAATTTACATAAAGGATGTATTTTACAATTATTACAGATATTAATATGCAATAGAGGTTAAAATTTATTAAGAGAAAAATAACCAGTATATTATTTATAAGAATATTTTATTTATGGCGATCGATTTCGGCTATGTAGCCATTATCAAGCCTCCTGAAACAATTACACAGGAAAAACATAGTATATACATTTTTGTCACAAATTGAAAAATGAAATTACAAAATTAGTTATTAAACGTATGTCAAAATACGAGTTATATGTTAATTATTGATTATTAAACTCGCATTTTAACATACATTTAACAACTAATTTTGTAATTTCATTTTTCAATTTGTGACAAAAATGTATATAAGATGTTTTTCCTGTGTAATTGTTTCAGGAGGCTTGATAATGGCTACATAGCCGAAATCGATCGCCATAAATAAAATATTCTTATAAATAACATACTGGTTATTTTTCTCTCAATAAATTTTAACCTCTATTACAATCCCAGTATAAAATGGAGAAATTCATCAAAAAATTAATATGCAACTGTAATTTTACATAATTTAAAAAGTCATACCAACAATATGTAATTCTACATTAAGTAGGTATGTGATTCAATTTGCAGAAAGTAAGCAATTTTATATACTTATTAGGTTATGTTTACTTGCTTTATGTGATTATTATGAATTATGTGAAAATTACAAAATTTTGAGATAGAAATACAGAATATTAATGGTAAAATGAAATAATAGATTATTTTTTTTACTATAATTTTCTGTAATGTCGCTATTATTTTTTTTACTGTGTACGTAAAATTCGATATCATAATCTGTTATAGAACATTTCCATTCAATTTCAAAACAGCATATCTAATTATATTTTCAGCATCCTTAAGCTAACAACCATTCTTCGAGTTTTCGCGACCATAATTCCACGTTCGGTGTGCGTGGCGCGGCGCGGCGCATATAAGCGCCTTGTTTAATTAGATTTATCACATGCGCGTTGAATAAAAATGTCTCTCTGGCTCGTCGGGCGACACCGACAACACAATTAGACCCACGCGCTTAAATGCAAAATGTGTGCCATGCCGTCAAGACAAGCAGCCGGAGAGCACAGTTGCGGTGTCTTTCTTCTCTCCCGGCGGCTAGGTGGTCATAAATACGCACACGCACAGCTAAAGGTGAGACGAGGTGTTTGGATTACAACAACTGAATTTCGTTAACATCTCAAGAGAAGATTGTCGGTGGATTTAGTAAGTTGGATGATCTTGTAAAACGTTTTCAGTTGATGTGTGTATTAATTTTATTTCGATATTATTTTTTTATGTTTGTTTAATGTAACAAAACGTATACATGAAACACAAACTTTAAGAGCATGTAGTATATTCAAAATTAAATCGGAAAGGTTTAATAATATGGGTCGGAAAACAAACCATTTCCAAAATAAAACGACTTTAGGTTATAGTTCTGTATTAACTCAACGTCCGTCTTCATGATTTCTGAAAGATTTTTCAGTATGTTAAACAAATAAAAAAAAATTGGAGTTTTACTTTTAAATCGACGATATGTAAAATACTAACATAAAAAAATTATAATGGAATTTTAGATTTAGTTATTTTATGAACAATATGACCTTTTAAGAAAAGAGAAAAAGTCGTCATTAGGCAAAATAGAAATAACTTGTTGAAGTAATGCAAATAAAATAAAAACGGAGATGCCTTTGAAATGAAAAACACATATTTTTTGTTTTGTTGTTATTATTATAGTCCATATATTTGACATTATAAGATATCTTCTTTGTCTCTGTAGTTTATTCTAATATTTTTTTGTTCACAATTCTTGTATTGAGATATAACTTTATCATAACTAAATTATAGAACGGTCCAAAGTAAAGTCAATGTAGCAAGTGTACTTTATTTTCTATTAAATAATTAACAAAGATAACATTTTAAGTGCTAACAGTAAACAGATCTCGTCTCATTACTGTTGTAATATACCTTCTTACGCACATTTATATCTGAAGGGATATGTTTTGGTAGGTCTCCTTAAAATGGACCTCTATACAAGTTCTACCAAAAAATTATTAATATAATAATGAAAAATTTTAACGATAAATATAAATTAAAAATAGAAAATAAAAAAACACTTACATGTATATTTAACCTAACAAAATATTTAAACAAATTAAATATTTTTCTATATAAATATAAGATTAATCGCGATTATATGATTTTATTATAAGTGTCATATTTATTTATTGCTTTGCATATTTATTTAATAAATACGATAGAAAATTTATGCAATTTACTATAGGGATTAAATCATTGAATTAATTGGATGCAAATTTCAAACTGATTAATAAAAATTTCTTCAATGTAAATTCTTGAATTTCTTTTATTCATTAGTAAAAGCATGACATGTTTCATAAATTAGCAGTATTCTATTATTGAAGGGTTTGCTAATTTGTTTGTTTTTAATTTTCAATATTTAAAAGTTTTATTTGTATTAAAACTAAAAACTGCTGATATTATAAAAACGCATTCAGACTACCCTAATTAATACAAAATTAGTAGAATTAATTATTAATTAATAATTTTATAGAAATAATACAACTGTAAACAAAATAGTTAAAATAAAACGGCTTTAGAATTTAGTTTTGTATTAATTTTTATTAATAATCAACGTTTCGATGTACTTTACGTACATTATCATCTGGAAAATGATAAAAATGATAAATACAGTATAATTTTTTTGTAACGTCGATTATTAATAAAAATTAATACAGAATACTAAAGCCATTTTATTTTACTATGTTAAAATAGTTAAAAATTTAAATTTTAACTGCAAAAATGTGTAATTTTCACTGTATAATTTAGTATTCTCACTTCTCATTTTGTGTTCAATTGCATGTTACAATAAAATCTAGCAGTTTAGTCTAACTTATATAAAATTAATATTATAGATATACTAAAATGTATATACTTGTATTAAAATACAGCCTGAGTACTTGAGTAGTTGTGTAAAAAAAACAAAATATTTTACTGCAAATCACTTGTGAATGAATCTTTAAAAAAAAATCCTCGCATCACCAGCTTACTAAAAACAAAAACAAACTAAAAAAACAAACGCATGTAATTCATTCAACGTTTCACTTGGACAAATGAATAGAGTGTTGTAGTCGTAAGCAAAATTCACTCGTTTAAGTCGTTTGGGTTTATGAATAATTTTGCATCAGTTACAACAACTTGCATCGGCCTAAGTAAGAAGAAGTCTCCCCAGCGAAAAGAAGAATTGTCCGTGTGCGTCTGGTCAACGTGAAAGATTTTATCTGGTAGAGCGGTCGCACTGCGTGTAAATGCTAATAAATTAAAGCTAGTGATAAAGTCAGCAAGGTGGCTATGAGTTTTAGCATTTACCACATGGCCTCGTGCACACAAGCATTCGTCTTCATTAAATTGCTTACAGATAACTTGATTTGAAATTGAGTTTTTTCTTCTTCTTCTCCTTCTTTCTATCTTTCTTTCTTCAGTTTTGTACAAGATTGATTTTTTACGTTCTTTCGAGATATGTCGAATGAATAGGGCTGTCAAAACTCAAATACCGTCCAAAATTCTAACCGGTTAACCATCACAACTAACCGCGGTTAATCGGTTATCCGGTGAACCAGATCGGTCATCCGGTTTTTCACAAACGGTTTAACCATTAAGATTATAATTTTAATTTAAAACTTAATCACTCCACTTATTGATCATCAATTATTTGAAAAATAAATTAAAAAAAAAACTTTTTATAATGCACGACAGTGATTTGCTAATAACTAACTCTTTTTTTTTTTTTCTAATAATAATTATTGGTAGTTATAGAACAATAACGATTTTTTAATGAAATCTCGAGTGGCAAACAGCATGCATATCACGGTATTCGATTACATTCATTACGCTTAAATTATCGAAGATAACGCGTGCTTATTTTGATCACGTACGATGTGACTTCCTGTGTACGCGTGTCTCACGTCGATTTGCGTCATTTTGAAGAACACGAAACAAATATGGCCATCAATATCAATTTTAATCGTCAATTGTGTTGATTGTTTTCGTATATCGACGGTGACAATTTTTAGATTATATTTTTACCCATTTGTGTGAGTAGTTGTTAGAGTGGTATGATTGAGAGTTTTGTGTGAACCAAATAGTAGGAATAGAAGAGTATTTTTGAGAGGTATTATGAATGTGGATAAAGCCAAAGTTGCTTGTCTGGATTGGGATGTTTGAAAGAAACTGATTTCGGGATAGTGGAAATAATTTGTGTCACACCCTTTTGGATACATGGCGTGATTGTATATGTACACTGTAAAAAAGTTGCTATTTTACATAAAAACCATAGTAAAAAATTACATATTATTTCAGCAAAACGATAAATTTTCTATAAAAATTATATAATTTTGTAATTTTAAGTAAAATAATTAATTTACTATATATTATATATGTTTTTCTTTACTGAAAAAGTAATTAAATTTATATAAAATATACGTATTTTTTATTTATATAGTGTAAAACTTTTCCTGTGACGTCTGTAAATTTATATATTAAACTGGTGTAAATCAGTTGCCCCGGGTTTTTATCTAAAATTACCGAATTTTTTTCACTGATTAATTTAAAGAATCAAATAACAAAACTATTTCACGGTAACATATATATATATATATATATTTTGATAGGATGTTGTTGGGAACTGCAGTCTTACAGAATAGTAAAAATCACTAACTCAATTCATTGTGGACGAGACTTTCGGAGATTATTTTTCTCCTTCTTCAGGCCCTATTTTAATACAAATGTTATTGTTAAATACATATATATATATATATATATATATATATATATATATATATATATATATATACATGTAACTTATAAAAAAATTATTGTGTGAAAAATTGGAAAACATTTTTACATACATATTTCTCGTAAACGCCCTAAAACTGGTACAGGTGATAAATAGAAAGAACGTTTTCATTAGCACTGTCTGATGTACGAGGGCCCTTAGGGGGAGTGACCGTGCCTTAAACCGGGCCTGTACAGCCGGCGGACGTCCCGACGATGTCTAGTGCCTATTGTTCTACGTCTTTCGCTTTGGCGCCCTAACATTCTTTATTAGGCCGTGGGTGGCGAGCGCGTACAAACGTACTCTGATTTTCTATTTTTGGTTTTTTATAAAAAATATTCAAGTGAAGCTTCAATATCGCTATACATATATACTGGATATTTGCAAAATGCACATACAGTAGAAGTAGAACTTATACACAGGGTGGTTTGACTTACAATATCCATATTTTACATTAGAAGAAATATATTATTTAGTATTACGTATTCTAATATTACAACATAGAAAATATATATTTTTGTTGAGGTATTTTTGATGTACAAGTTCTTGTTTTGATTTTTTTATAGTAACATAATTTTTTTTACAATTTTAAAGTATTAGTTTTTGAAAAGTGTGTGACTTGATTGAAAGTAATGCATCTGTTGATGGTGCACGTTTCGAGCAGGTAAATGAATTTGTGTATTTGGGTAGTTTATCGTCTAAGAATGGTCGATTTGATCGTGAAATTGAAAGAAGAGTTCATGCTGATTGTAAGGTTTTGAGTGTATTAGAAACTTTTACTAAAAACGTAAATGTTTTAAATGAAGTTCGTTCTATTTTGATAATTAGATTTTGACTAAGTAAAGCATAAAAGAAAAATGACTATTGTGGAACTGAGTTTTTTACGTGGCGTTTGTGGTGTACCTAGAAGAAATCGGGTACTTAACAGATTAGTGTGTAGATAAGTGTAAAATTGAAAGAAATTTTATAACAGTTGGTGATAATCAGTTAAAATGTTTCGGTCATCTTGAGCAAATGTCAAATAAACGTTTTGTTAAAAGAATACATGTGAATGATTTTGAAGGTACACGTTTACGTGGACGTCCGATGAGTAGATAGAGTGGTATGATTTTGCGTGAGCAAATGTTTCCAAGTGATAGGCATAGAAAAGTATGTATGAGAGGTATCATGAATATGAATGAAACAAAAGTTACTTATCTAGATAAGAATGTCTGGAAAAAACTAATTTCAGTATAGTTGAAAGAGTTTGTGCCACATCCTTTTGGGTATATGGCACGATTGTGGATCTATGCATATATTTAATTAATATTCTTTGTAAAATGTGACTTTATTATTGTATTTTTTCTATAAGTTGGCACGTTTTTCCAATTTGTTTTTGAATTAGAATATCTAAATTATCGTATAGTTTTGTAGATTATAATGTGGCAAATAAATTAAATTATATTTCAAATATTTTGTTACAGTAATTTATAAATTTAATAAGCTAAATTCTGTATTAGAAAATTTATCAACTATATTTTCCAAGTATCCGGTATACACAAATGTGTACTAATAACTGGAGGGTAAATTTTGCATTCGACGTATTTAGCAGTTCAAACGAGAGAGAGAGAGAGAGAGAGAGAGAGATTATTGTTGAAACAATGCCCTAATAACTCGTTCTTTTTCTGTAAATTTTTTTCTACAAGGTTTTGTTAATATGATATTGTTTCTAGACAATACAAAGTCTATATACTTATTGCAAGTCTTAATTTGATCGCGAAGAATAAGTTGTAATTCATAAAACAAATTTATTGATTGTTTGCTATCTTTATAGCATTTTCATGGCGGTAGGTATATATTTATATTATACATTTATAAAAAGAAAATCTACATATTCTAAAAATGATAATACTTAAAACTATTATTTTAAAATTTAAGGGGCTTCAGGATTTCCCCTAATTACTGTAAATCAAGAAAATAAACACATAATAAAAATATTTCAAAACTCATTTTATTAAAATTAATAGGCTTTAGGACTTAGGTGTGTATTAAGTTTAATTATAAATCGATGTTTCGACATACTCTACTTACATCATCATCAGGAAAAAATAAATAAACAAAACATAGAAACAAGTTAGTTCTCTTTATTTATTGTATAGGTATGTCATTTGTAACATTTTTCCTAATAATGGCGTACGTAGAGTACGTCGAAACGTCAATTTTTAATTAATATAAATACCTAAAGTTTTTTTAATTTTAATAAAATAAATTCTAAAAGATTTTTTTACTATGTGTTATTATTCTTAATTTTTTTAATTTTCTTGATTTACAGTATTTTTAGGAATAAGACTTTGCAATATGAAATTTTCTAATAAACAAAAACATTTTTTGTTACCGGTAATTTGCTAAAATACATTCAAATAACTTATTTGAATAAAGTTAAATATGTAGACATATCATATATTATTGTATTTTTTGTTGAATATATTTATTTTGTTTCAATTCGTAGCAATGGTGTTTTTCAAATTTGATACACTTTGTTTACATTAGGCGTTACTTCTACAATATTACGTTAGGTACGAAAGATAACATGATCTTAGAACTTAATTTTACATATCATGTAATATTTTACAAAAACATATGTAAAACTAATATACTTTTTATGTAAAATATTTATATATATATAATTCATAAAATCTCGTATATCAAATTATAATTAATTTTTATTACATTATCTATTGTAAATTTTAATAAAATTTGGAAAATTGCAGAAACATTATATAATTTTACGTAGCATACAAAAAAATAAGTAATATTATCTGCAACAACTATAAAATCCATTTTTTTTAATGAAATATTACATATTACTAGTTTATTTTTCTATAAATTTCCATAATTAATGAAGTAAAGTAATATTACACATAATTTTATAGTAATTTTTACTATAAAATTTATGTAAATTTACAAAACTTTTTACAGAGTAGTTTTGAAAATGTCATCCTTTAAATAACCACCATTTTGCTTGTAGAAAGTTATTCTAATTTGCAATGTTCTAGCAACTTTTGGGCCATCCTGTACAAGATAAATAACAAATTTCTGTAAATTTTTCTTTCAGATACACCTAACTCATCAACACATATCAACTACTCGTACTATTTCTTTTTTTTCTATCTGACAAACGCACAATAAGAAGAGAGACGCTGTTTTTCTTACGTCGGTCTTGGGCCGTGTTGATTTCTAATAATGATAACCGAAATTGCATTATGTCTAGTCGCTTATATATATATATATATATATATATATATATATATATATATATATATATATATATATATATATATATATATATATATATATATATATATATATATATATATATATATATATATATATATATATACGTACTTATGTATAGTTATGTCTCTCGACTTTGAGCTGCGCCAGAGTCAATACCAAGGTCAGAGGCTGAACGCTATTAACACTCTCTCTCTTCGGCTTACATTACATTAGTGCCCCGGCTACGGTTGGGTGGTCCATGCGCGCGCTTTACTTGTTAACGATGTGGCTAATTGATTGTTTGTTTGCGCATTTGATGGATCAATTGCTATTGCCGTTGTTATCACTACTATCAAACTAATTTTTATTTGTTTTGCAGTGGGAGTTTGTATAGTTGGGAGTTAAAAACTAGAAAAAGAAATATATGCTTTTCTTACTCGATTTAAAAATGACATTTTTAGTATTATTTATTAAAAGGATTATGTATTTTTCGACAAGTAAACTTAAATTCTGTTTTAGTAAAATATATGCAGTTTTCAAAAAAAATTGTAGAATATTTAAATATTTCTCATTTTACTTCTATAAAACATTATTTTCAGTCAGTTAAATATATTCTATTTCTTTTTTTTTGTAAACGATAAATACATTATTTTATATAAGCAGCCGAATATATTTATGTGTTTTTCTCAAAATTAATACGGTTTTAATGCCTTCACAATGGGGTAGTTGCATTTTTAAATTTCTTCAATGAAAAATACACCATAAAATAACTACATAAATATATGTTTCATAGCGAAATTACATACATACATACATACACAATCACGCCATGTACCCAAAAGGGTGTGGCACAAACTCTTTTCATCATCCCGAAATCAGTCACCTCCAAACATTCCTATCCAAAAAAGCAACTTTTGCTTCATCCACATTCATAATTCCTCTCATACATGCTCTTTTATTTCTACTACTTGGAAACTTTTGCTCACGCAAGCCACCATCTCAATCATACCACTCCAACTACTCATCGGACGTCCACGCAAACGTATACCATCAAAATCATTCAAATAAATCTTTTTAACCAAACGTTCATTAGACATTCGCTAATAAATAAGAAAATAAATTTTAAAGTTGAATATCAAATTTGAATTTGCTCGTCATGACGTATTAGTGTATCAGCAAATATTCAGCGCCTCTTGCGGTAAAAACAAAACAATGAATATCTGTTATGTCAAAATCAAAACCATGTGATTCATTTGAAAATTAACGTTTGTCTTCACAACATTACAACGTGTAATTATAATATATAATTATAATTAGAGTAAAACAATATTTCATAACCATAATGTATTTACTTAATTTAAATTTAAAAATATAAACATACACCATCACATTGTTCAAAAAACACCATGACGACACTCACAGCAAGCAAAACTCGTGGCGCCTACTTCCGAATTTATTTATCAAAATACTGTAACATATTTTCAATAAATAAAATATGTTATGATATTGTTTTTATAGTAATTTTACCCATTAATAAAATTTAGTAGCATTAGTAAGTTAATTTTTCCATAGATTGAGGGTTTAAAAATATATTTCTTCTACTAAACAAAATCATCTTTGAAAATAGTCCATAACTGATAAGCTAGTCATATTCCGGTACATAAAATTTTTATGATTGCGCATACATCTTTATAACGCGTATATCATAGATAATATGACTACCTATATATATATATATATATATATATATATATATATATATATATATATACAAAACAAGTATGTGCATTAGAAAAAGGAATAAAAGTATAAAGGTAGCCAAATGCTTAAAGCTTGTAAGCTCTGCAGCAAACTAACGTAACGTAACGTCGTCGTCGTTCGCCGTACGTAAGCACGGGTGATAGTGGGCGTAAAATAATGGACGCTTAAAACGCTTGTAATAGCTCGCAGCGCAAAAATATCGTTACATATATTTCGCTGTGTAAATACTAATTTTATGCCCGATACCATCTAACATGATTTATTATTTGACTCTTTTCCCCCCGATATCATGCGAACTATACGGATGCGAATTTTTGCCACGATAAATTCCAATAAAATATCTATTTTAGCTAAATGAACATTTCTGACACACCAAAAATTTATATGCGTTATTATTTAGATAAAATAAATAATACTATATGTTCTTTTTTTTTTAAACAAGATTTATTTTTATACATACGTATGTTCAATTTTAATAAATTAATTTATGTCATATACCGATATTAAACATTAAATTAAAAATGTTATATCAAAAAATGTACAATATTTATTTAAAATAAAACTGCTTTAGGCTAAAGTTCTGTATGAATATTTATTTAAAATCGACGTTTTGACGAAACTCAGCGTTCGTCTTCATCAGGATAAATGATATAAAATGACATTACAGTAAATAACAGAACATAGCTAGTAACAAGTTACTAGGTTACAAATAAGTAACTAGATCATACAATTTATAGATTTATAATTAATGGAAGCCAAATAATAGTTTAGACATGAATTTAATCAACTTTTGGTATAAATCCATTTACCGGAAATTGTTAATTTACTGATGTCACTTTTATGTACTTTACGAATATTTCGCAACAGAGAATTATTAAAAAAATATAATAAAAAGTTGTACTGGTTATAATTATATTATAATTATATTTTTTATATTACTTAACAAATTTTTATAATTTTTCATATATTTTTTTTATCTACTTTGAAATATATGTGGAAACGTTTCCATGTCTATGGTAAATTATGAATACGTATCATTATTTTTATGATAATATCTCTTATAGAAAGTACTTTTTAAATACTTTCTGACAGCAGTCAGTACAGGCACAGCATATTTTGTAAATAAAAAAAACACATTAAAATATATAGGCTTCAGGTTAAAGTTCTGTTATATTATAAAATATATATATATATATATATATATATATATATATATATATATATATATATATATATATACCGGGTGTCTACTTTTTTTTTGTTACATAGGGAATACAATGCTAAAATTTTCATTTGGTGATAAATTTTCCCCTAATTATTATAGAACAAAAGTACAAATACAAAAGTTGTTTAGAATTCAAAAATGCATCAAATGATGCCAAATTTATCAATATAGGATGTTCCGATCAAGAATTAGAAGCAAATTAAAATTTCCATTTTTGCGCTCTTTACATCAAAGTGCCATGGAAATTAAACAAATAATTTCATTTCTTCTGGAGTTTGAGTTTGACAGATCGTATTTATTTTATTGTTACGTTCTGTATTATTATCATTATTATTGAAAATAATGAATAAACTTAAGGTAAATGAAAAAGTTCAGTGCGTAAAATGGTATTTTACTGGAAATTCGATACGACGAGTAAGAGATTTATTCAGCGCTTTCTTTGAAAACCGTCCCATACCTTCCGCTATGACTATTCGTAGGATAATTAAACAATTCGAAGAAACTGGAAGTGTGTTAAAACGTTGTAAAAATTGTAGAAAAATCAACGCAGAAGATCAGGAGGAGAATTTAAATCAAAATGCAATTAAAGAAAATACATTGAATATACTTTTGTGTGTAACGGAAAACCCAAATGTTAGTGTGCGTCAACTTGGTGCTGAATTAAATTTGCATCCTTCAACAATACATAAGGTACTAAAAAATGAAAAATATCATTCTTATAAATATTCCACGCACCAAGAGATATTTGAAGCGGATAAAATGGCTAGAAGCGAATTTAGTAACATTATTATGGAAAAATCCAATTTAGACAGAAACTTCTTGAAATCTATTTGTTTTACTGACGAGTCTACGTTTACTTTACACGGCGAACCTAATACACAAAACTTTAGAATATGGAGCCAAACAAATCCTCATTTAATGGTAGCAACACGTACCCAATATCCAGAAAAAGTTAATGTATGGGCTGGAATTTTTGGCAGGTGTATAATTGGGCCATTTTTTATTGAAAATAATTTAAACAACGAAAAATATTTGGATATGTTGCAAAATCATATTGGTCCGCAGTTAGAAGAGTGTGCAACTCAAGATAATGTTGTCTGGTATCAACAAGACGGATGTCCGGCACATTACAGCTGCAACATTAAATTATATTTGGATCAATGTTTTCCAAATTCATGGATTGGTAGAGGTGGTCCAATTAATTGGCCAGCTAGATCGCCCGATTTAGCACCGTGCGATTTCTTTTTATGGCCATATTTGAAGGAGAAAATTTATAAACGACATATCAAAAATCTTGTTGATTTGAAAAATGCCATTGTTGAAGAGTGCAATAATATAACACAAACACAATTAAGCTCTGTACGTCACGAATTTTATAACAGATTAGGTTATTGTTTGGCAGTTAATGGCGATTTATTTGAACATTTAATTTAAATTGTTAGTTTCGTTTTTGTTCTCCTATATCTTGTATTCATGAATTTTTCTGTTTTATAGGTATATTGAATATTGTAATAAATAAAGAAAGTTTTACGGAGTTCAGCTATTTACTATTTATTAAACTCTTATCCGACGTTTCACTGCACAACTTACAGCATCCTCAGGGATAAGTTTAAATTATTATAATAAATATATTAGGCATAATGCCAGTCATCTAATTCAAATGTATTGTTTTTATAACTTGAAGTTAATAAATAAATTAAACAATTACTTAAAATTATAATGGAGACATTCACAATTTAAAACCACAGCTAGTACGTAGTGTACAGCCGAGTAAAATACCCTTTCATTGTAATAAATAATAAATACTTAATACTTTTTATACTTAATAGCTTTTCATTTACATTAAGTTTATTCATTATTTTCAATAATAATAATAATAATAATAATAATAATAATAATAATACAGAACGTAACAATAAAATAAATACGATCTGTCAAACTCAAACTCCAGAAGAAATGAAATTATTTGTTTAATTTCCATGGCACTTTGATGTAAAGAGCGCAAAAATGGAAAATTTAATTTGCTTCTAATTCTTGATCGGAACATTCTATATTGATAAATTTGGCATCATTTGATGCATTTTTGAATTCTAAACAACTTTTGTATTTGTACTTTTGTTCTATAATAATTAGGGGAAAATTTATCACCAAATGAAAATTTTAGCATTGTATTCCCTATGTAACAAAAAAAAAGTAGACACCCGGTATATACAAATAACAAATAATAAACAAACAATTTGTAGAAACAAGTAACTAGGTAATATAAAACAAATAACAAAAACAATAGAAATATCATCATCTGTGTAAATAAGTCAAATAAATACGTTACAAAATTAAAAATTAAATTCAAAGAATATATCAAACGATTTAGCTTGATTTGATATAATTTAAAAACGAAAATAAAAAATTCCGGCTTGGTACATCATATCCTAATTTTAAAAAAAATCAACAAACTGCACGTAACTCTAAGTATAACTTTAGTTGACAATCTCTAACCGAACCTAAATCAGACAATCAGAAATCTCGATACCAAAAATTACACACACACAGGGTGCTTCTCCATAAACCTAAACTCGCAAACGCAAACCGATTATCTCGGCGTGCGAATCTCAAATGCGCATTTGCTCCGCACCCATGCGACTGTTCTTCTGCCTGGCTGCTGCTGCTGTTAAGCGGTGTATATCCCAGTTAATGATCTACACCGTAGATCACGCCCGAGATCTATACTGAAGATCTATCTGTATGTATACACGCACATTGCTTTTGCGTTTTGCGATTCCTCGCTCTGTGTCTTGTTGCCTTAATGATTATGTGTTAGTGTGTACTGGGTGTTTGAATTGCACGTGCTCACGCATTTATATTGTGTGTTTAAAAGCAGGAGAGGATGGGGGAAAACCGACGGCCATTTTGTATCGGTGACTATTTCGGTTTTTGATGTTAGAAATGATGATATTTGAAATTTTATTATGATTCAATATTAACTTGGCACTCTAAATAAACTTATACTCCATATTAATGTTGCCAATATTTGAAAAAATTGGATTCGGATATCCGGATCCAAAATATGCAACCTAAGATATGCAGATCTTAAATTTTATGTATGATTTTTGTATATAGAATTCTTTAGACACGTTGTATATAGCCGAGTACTTTTATTTCTGAGACACATTTCATATTTAAATATAAAAAAAACATATTTTATATAAAATTCTTGAGACACATTGTATTTATATATATATATATATATATATATATATATATATATATATATATATATATATATAATTTTGAGGTACATTGAACATATAATTTTTTAGATACACCGTATATAATTGCTGTCGCACACTTATTTTGCATTTCGATGAATTAATACGGCTTGTAAGATATCTTTTCAATATTCATTCCATTTAACAAACATTTAAAAATGTATTATTAAAAGAAAATTAATCTTTCATAACATCTACGTACACTCATTTAAATAATACAGCTTGCTTATATAGATATTTTAAAAGACCATGTATACATATTTGTATAATGTGTGAAAAATCTATATAAAAATATAAAACACATAGATTCGGATAGACTAGATTTGAAATCCGGATTTGAAATTCAGATCCGAAATCCAGATATCCAAAGTTGAGATTCGAACCCAAGATTCGGAAATCCGAAAACCTAATTATCCGGATTTCCAGCACTACTCCATACACTTATACTCGATTCCTGAAGATGCTGTCGGACAACAAAGTGAATTCTTCCTATTTATTATCACATACATATATATTTTCATGTACCGAAATTAACATCTAGACAGCCACTAACTTTTGTCTTACCTCCACCAAAAACATATTTACTAATGAAGTCTCCAATATACATTATGTGCCAAAATTCTGTTACACTTGTTTGTTTTTTAATATTATATTTATATTTATTTCATAAAAATTTCAATTTTATCCTATAAATTGCTTGACTGTTGGGCAATAAAGTTACTATTATTATTTATTATTAAATTTATTATTATTATTAAAGGCAATAGATCGGCCCTGAATGTTCGTGCCAACCATCCAGATGGTTGGGGTGACTTGGGTATAGCTGTCTGCAGGTTCAAATATTATTATTATTATTCGTTACGAATGAAGCAGATAAAAGGTTTTTAATAATACACATTTTTGTTAAATTTCACTAAACTTTAATTCGTCAACAGACTATACTTTCGGCTCGCGCCATTGTCAGTGTTATAAGTATAAGTTATAATGAAGTAGTTAGTGCTGCAATCTGCATACATAGCACAAAAGGAATAATAATAATTGGATTTAAAAACTAAAAAGAACTGATTTTAATAGTTGATTTGTCGAAATTATAACAAAATTGAACCCGAACATAAAGTATGCTGTAACAAAGTTACCAGATAAAAATCAAATTTTTCAAATTCAACATAAATTTAATTAGTAAAATTTGCATATATTTTCCCAATGTAAACTTGCCGAATGGTGAAACGAGTTTGTGCCACACTCTTTTGGGTACATGGCGTGATTGTGTATGTATGTATGTATGTATGTATCACTAACTGAGAAATATCTTATCTTTTATAACGCTTCGTTCTTAAAAAGAATGGATTATAGAATTTTTGAAAAATCATAAGATAGCCTTAGCGAAAACATTAATAATATAGATAAAATACTTCCAATATCATTACAATGAAATGGAAATTGTACGTTACGTCTTAAAAGTGAAAATATATATAAATATTGACTACTTCAATCAACTATAATTACTATAATATACATAAATAATCACCCAAAAGGGTGTGGCATAAAATCTTTCTACTATCCGAAATTAGTTTCCATTAAACATTTCTATTCAGACATTGCTTCATTACTTGTAATATTTAATCATAAAAATTAAATTGCAAAATTTTATGTATTAACCATTTTAAAATTACTTATAAATTAGTATTTACGTAAATTTATAAACCAATTATTATTCTGTCAATACATATCAAAACTGAACAGCACAATAAATATAATTTTCCAATGTCATTGTATTTTTTTAAATTATTTTTATTCAATCTATTTACTGTAACTTACTACTATACAAAATTAAAAAAAAAAATATATCTACCTAGCTACTATATAATTGATATGAAAAAAATAAAAAATTATACGTCTATAAAAGTCCAGCAGAATATTTCTTGATTTTTCTTCGCAGTTCTATTACAATACTTTAACGATTCTTGCAGAACTCGTCTGCAAATTCTATTAGACATCAACTCGTCAGCGAGAAACACGGTTATAAACAAACAGCATTCTGACAGACGTATGTCTTTTCGTTATCCAACACGGGCAGAGGGAAGCAATTGTCAAAGCTAACTCTTCTGCACTACGAGAACTGAAGATGCGTTTCTGTTTACCGGACGTTGTATTGTTTTATTTTTTCTTCTTTCCTTTCCATCTCTTTTCGCGTATGTTTTTATTTATTTTCATTTGTTCGGTACGTTAATGTGCCGTTAAAGGAGCTCTAAAGATGGTCTTTTATCGAAATTTTATACATTATACCGGGTAGCTTTTGCGATGTCAATGTTGTTTTGCAGTTTTCCGCAGAAGTTGTAAAGGTTTGTTTGTAGAGAGAGGTTTTTCGGTATAATTTATCTGTTTGTTTCTCGTTTGATGTTTGAATGTTGTTGTTTAAGAGCTTAGATATTGTTACTTCTTTGTGTCTTTGTCTTTTGTTTGCATTTCTGATATGATCGCAAAGATGCGTTAACTCAACCGGAATAAATTGAAACTTTCATTTTTACATCTGAATCGAAATTATGTTTTTTATGTTATTTTATATCAATTTCTTATTGACAACTAATGAAATTAAACATAACTTTATTTTGAACTTGTGAATTTATAAATAAAAATTAAAATATAATGTTGAATAATTTAATTTGTAATTTACATTTAAGACAAGTTTTATTAAAACTTTACTTTTAATTAAATTCGAATTTAAATCGGCGTTGAATTTATAAAAAATTTTTGGTTTGCATGTCGTGTGCGACCTGTTTTCGCCGCAGACGTTTCGACAAACATCGTAGATGCATCGTCATTGCTTGGTGACTGAATTCATTCACCAAGCACTGATGTATGACAAAATTTCTGCAACGAGGATAGATCGACCACGGCATACCAAGCCCAAACAATTCTATAAATACTATATCAGTACGATTCAGTACAGTAACTGTACTTAATTTTCTATTGATACTGATCCAAATTAGCACTTTGAGAGCTAAAATTGAACTAAGTTCACATGGGCCTTATATTACATTGCTATTTCATCTTTATATGCAAAGATATTTCTATTATGAAACGCTTATTTAGTATAGTAGTATACAAGACTTTTTAGTATAAATTCTACTATATTATAAATTATATATTATCCAAGTAATTTGTTTCTATATTTTATTTGTTTATTATTTATATCATTTGTATATACAGGGTGTTAGGTAAACATACGGCAAAAATTCAAGGGGTTATTCCTTGGCTTATTCTAAGAATATTTTGTCCTATGATGATTTTTTAAAAACCCACTGAAAAAGCCACTGAGTTTATCCAGTGACAGATTTGGACGACTTGCGAAATCGGATAATTGCTGGGTGTAACTCAATTAGAAACGACCCTGGTGTGTTTGAAAAAGTTCGGCAGTCAATGACGAGAAGATTGAATGCTTGTATCCGGGCTGGAAAAAGTCATTTCGAACATTTATTGTAGATTGAGCAACTTTACATGTACTTTTTGATAATAAAATGTTGTTACTGTCGCAAATTTTGATCACCCTGTATCTTCGAAACAAAAGGGTTTTTCAAAAATCATCATAGGACAAAATATTCTTAGAATAGGCCAAGGAATAGCTCCTTGAATTTTTGCCGCATGTTTACCTAACAGCCTGTATAATGATAATATACATGCAGTATATCAAAACGTCGAATATTCATAAAAAAATTATCAGACTTAAAACCTATAACTTTTTTATTTTACTATAATAAGTTCTGAAAGATTTTTAACTATGTTAAAAATTAAACTTTTAATTTGATAATCTAGATTAAACTAAAATACCGAACGTTTAAAATCAACTTATAATCAACTTTTCTTATAACCAATCCACGTCTGAAACAATATCTATGACAGTATAATCATAAAGGACAGTAGCACAATACAATAAAGAAGGTATATGAGCGCGGCATCATACAAGTATGACGTTTGTTCCCCATTGATAATGAATTATATCATAGCAATGATGAATAGGTAGCGAGATTCCAATAAAGTTAACCGGCCGCGGCTGCGTGTTGTATACGGGGTGCGTATAACTCGCCAACTACATCGCGATTCAGTTCAGTTGAGCGTCCTTTTTTTTTGTTCCATAAAAGGGCCGTTCACATTCATTAGTCACGTAATGATCTTTAATAGAAATAAGCAGCGAATTCAACCTTATACTTGGCTATATAATGTTAGATCGTTCGTCATTTCCGAACAAAAACTAGAAATACGACCGCGCTGCTCAAAGGTCTGTATTGTGTGTTTATGTTGCTATGAAGATCGGATGATATGGGTTATGAGATGAAAAAGAAGACAGTAGCGTCATTAAATGTAAAACCAAACAATGCGGAATGGTTCGCTATTTGAAAGAATCAAAACGCAAACACATAGGCCTCACCTCATTTATAAAAGTGATTTTTTCCAAAAGTACTTTTGCCGTTTACTTAAAATTATTTATTAAGCAATTTATAATAGTTTACATAAATTTTATAATACTAAATATAATGAAAATGATCATAAATAGAAAAACTATTTACAATTGATGAAAAACAGAAACAAAAAGTTATTTTGAAGTTAATGATAAAAGCACTTTTTCACGAAAAAGTGAGGTGAGAATACGGGCCATAGTAATTATGTTATACTAAAGTCTTCGTAATATTCGTAACTAACATACTTATTCCTATTATTTAACAATTTGATATAGACACGTTTTCATAAACAAAAATTTATTGCTTACTTAGTTACTAACGCATTAGATATAAAGGTCTATAGTAACTGCGTTACATAGAACAAATTTCTACCTTAAATAGTTAACTGACGATTTATTTATCTCACTGTTTTTACACTGTTTCTATATCACTTATATCATTTACGTCAGACATTTTATAATAATTGCAATTCAATTAAACAAATAATTACAATTAATTATTGATATCAATTAATACAGTTCCAAAATATAATACAAAAGTCACTACTAAAACCAAACAAAATGAGGTTATAAATCTGTAATATATTAAATATTAATGACTCAAAGTTCTCCACTTAATTTAATGTCAACTAAATTAAAGTGACGTTTATAAAACCGAAATATATAATTAAATAAATTTAGTTGAAAACAAAATTTAACTTGAGTATTAAATTGTTTTATGAAACCGGGCCATAGATAATAAAGTAAAAAGTTTAATAAATAAATCAGGAATGAAATAACATTTGAAATCGTTGTTATTGTATAGCGTTATTTATTATTTGCTTTCGTTATATAACGTTATAAATATCATTTAAAAATGAATAATTTTTATTTGATCTTTGAAATTATCTGTAAAGTGTAAATTAAAGAAAAATATATCTTTTCTTCAAAAGAAAACTCGTAGAGAATAATATTACAAATTTTTCTTTTGAAACGTTATTATAACGTTATTGAAATATCGTTACTGTATTGTATTAGAAATTATAGTTTAATCGTTATTAAAACGTTATCGGGTATCGTTATCTTTTGAAAATAAATGAATTATTTCAATTGAATTTTTATGAGAAAATTAGTTCTCTCTGCTTACTTTTAGTAATGACATGAAATAATTAATGTTATTAAGATATAACATTAGAGCTGTCAGATGAATAAATTTCTGAATCAAGTTCAAAAAGTGATTAATTTCAATTAATATTAATTAGTTAGTTTCTAGTAGAAGAGACAAAATTATTATTAATCTAGGTGGAAAAAATATCTAGGATTAAAAATTAGTCTAGGTTTAAAATTAGTGAAAAAATATTTTAGCTTTTATTTGTTTTAAAATGTCTCTTGAAAAATATTTATTTTGGAAAAATGAAACCTTTAAGCGGACCATACACGATCATTCGGAATGAAATTCAGATCGAAGATTGACACTCTAATTGAAGCTGTAAGGTAAAACTAATAGACTGATGAATGGATTGACGGATTTACAAATATTTTGAAATCCGAGTTTTAATCACGGGAAGTGGAAGAGGGGAGACTGACAGTCTGAATGCTTCTCCCAGTCGCAAGGAGTCTTAAAATAATCGATAACTGTATTTATTTTGGATAAATATGGTGTCAACATGGTGATTAAACGGTAGTAATTTTTATAGTCATCTAAAACTAAAATTACTTTGACTGATAAGTGTAGGGGCTTCGTGATTAAAGTCAGGAATGACAGTCTAACTTTTCAGTCAGACTGTCATTACTGATTGACTGTGTAAGGTCCGCTTTAAAAACTTTGCAGTAGAATTCAAAATTCTAAAATTTACGTACCTGAAGAAAACAAAAATCGCTTGTGCAAATTTATTTCACCACTACAATTTATTTTCCTATATAATAATCTAGAAAATAGTATTTGGTAATAATAACTTACCGAAAAAGTCCGCAATACGAATGATTGTTGTCGAATCCCTGATCGGGCGGCACGACTCTGTCCAAGAAGCGAGGTGTTAAAGCCAGAGATGCTACCGCAGCAAGAAGCCACTGATCTCCGAGCTCACCAGCTTCCACACTGAACTTTGAACTATCATTCGTTTCGGATATGAATCGGGGACGTTGACATATTTCCTTCAAGCAGAAGAAGATAAATTACTATTTGTAAAACAGTTCAAATATAAATAATTTGTTATTTTAATATTCAAGATAATTTATTATGATAATATTGTACATAATCTTTGTTTTCCATTTATTAATTTTTAAGTTAAACAAAAAAATAAATTATAGTATTTTGTTTTTGCTTACATCGCCATTAATTTAGTTTAATGAACTAATTAAATCATTAGTTAATTTTTAAATGAAGATAATAATACGCCATGTGTAATTAAGACTATATACAGGGTGATTCAGGACTAGTGTAACAAACTTGAACAGCTTGTACCTGAGGTCATTTTGAGCCAAAAATGTCATATGAACATAGGTCCTATTCCTTCTAGTTACCAAAATACAAGAGGTTGAAGTTCTATAAATAACCCGAAATTTTCTAATTTTTGTAATCAAGATACTTTCGGAAAACAAGAGTTTTATTGAAAAGTCATACCTTATTTGTCTTAATTAAAAATTGTTATACTTTTGATTGTATTTTTGTTTCATAATGGATGGTTATAGTACTGCTGAATATGCAGATATGATTTTTATTTATGGATTATGTAATGTAATGACAAATAAAGTATGACTTTTTAATAAAACTCTTGTTTTCCGAAAGTATCTTGATTACAAAAATTAGAAAATTTCGTGTTATTTATAGAACTTCAACCTCTTGTATTTTGGTAACTAGAAGGAATAGGACCTATGTTCATATGACATTTTTGGCTCAAAATGACCTCAGGAATAAGCTGTTAAAGTTTGTTACACTAGTCCTGAATCACCCTGTATATACATATAAATAAATATTAATTGTTTTAAACAGAACAAGAACTTTTATCTACATAAAACAAATTTTTCTTTAAAAAGAAAATATATATCTAATCTAACTTTTATTGTACTATAACACGATATTATAAATTACATAAAACTAAAAAAATAAATTCTTAAAGAAATAATAATCCATCTTTAATATTAATATACTCGAAACAGACATATATTTCTACAGGCATAAAATCATGCGTTTTAAATTAAGTACATGTATGCTTACAAATATACGTGTACATAAAAACAAAATTCTTTTCTACAATTTATACATTTTTTATGGAAAGGTTAGGTTAGAATGTCAGTAACACAAGAATAGAAAAATTATGGCTATAATGAGAAATATCTCATTATATATAAGTATTTCTGGTATGTGGCACACTGGATTATGCCCGGTTGTGTTTTGATTTGTGCTCAGAATTACATATTAGATGCATTGCAATTGTAAAGACAACTATTTGCGGTGATATGCATATTTTTTTTTTATTTGCAATTTAAATGTGATAATTTATAAAAAGTCAATTACTAATTATAATATGGTCAACCTGTACTTATTGCCGAGCGGTTTAAGGTGTGTGCTTAAAATTGCTTGTACCCATGGGAATCCGGGTTTGTAATGTCTTTGAATATGTGTATTTAATATATATATATATATATATATATATATATATATATATATGTATATATATATATATATGTATATATATATATATATATATATATATATATATATATATGTATATATATATATATATATATATATATATATATATAAAAAATTGTTATATACACTGTACAAAAATCGGTGTAAATTTACAATAATAATCATATTATTTTACTATATACAATTTTTATACATTTTTACATTTTTTAATCTTTATTTTATGTAATTAGACAAACATTATTATGTAAAACTGTAAAATGAAATACATAAAATAAAATGGCTTTAGGTTTTAATTCTATATTAATATTTATTAATAATCGACGTTTCAACAAACTCAACATCCGTCAACATCAGGAAAACTAATACATATGACATTTACAGTAAATATAACAGAACATATAGAAACAAGTACAAGAGGTTAAGTAAAAATTTATTTTAAAGAAATAAATAAAAGTACTTTTTTATAAACAAAAGAGGTTGGAATACGGGCCTTCATTTTTAATATGCAGTGGTGGATTAACCAATAGGCAGTACTAGGCAGTTGCCTAGGGCCTCCGACTGACAGGGGCTCCGACAAATTAAAAAAAAAAAAAACTTTTTTGATAAAAGTAATTAAACAAGTTAGACATCTTATTTTTGCAACCAAATAAAATTTTATTAAGTTTCGAGACATTTTTTTGGGCCCATAAATGCAACTATGAAAGTCAGTAAATATAGCAAATCACAAAAGCGAAAACTAAGTACATTTTGAATCGTACAAACTTGACATTTTTAATTATTAAACAAAACACATTATTTGTTTAATGTTCAGACGTTTTCGTTAAAGTTGATTTTGACGACATCATTGACAAGTTCAGCGAATTGAAATGTAGAAAAAAGTTTTTCTGAATCTCATATGTTTGATTAGCAGTTGCAAATGTTATTTTAATTCTAAATAAATTTTATTTAAATATTAGTTATTGTATTTTTAATTTCTTTCAATTTACTGATGCTCATATAATAAATTCCCGATAAAGTGAAGGATCCATTAACTCTATTTAGAAATACTTTAATTGCAAAACAAAATATGCTTCATATTGAATTTATATTATTTATATATTACTCAAATATTATGTAAAAATCATAACTTAACCACAGTTATAAATACATTTATATTTATTTTATGATCAAACATAAATAATTTTTATTTTAACAAGTACTCAAGTAACATAAATAAACTAAATAAAATAACTTCATCCATTTACACCTAAAGGTGTTAACAGTTGAAATATTTTATTCTCGTGTTTTAACAAGATGTTTCGCAATAAACACAACTGTTAAATTTTTTAAAAAAACTAACTGTTTTTTTCTAGAAAATTGTATGCTTTATACATTTTTCGAAAACCGGTAAAATTGTAATTATCTTTGATATAATAGAATGTTTCTAAAATTGATCATGTAAAGATATTTATACGTTGTTTAAAGGGTTACTGTGTCAAATGATGTTACCGTGAGCTATAGGATACTTGATGACCTTTTGACCGACACGAACATGTAGTGGATATTATTTTATAAGCACATGTTATGGAAGTATCAGCATATGTGTTTCGATAATACAGAAAAGGTGTTTGGAATTTCTATGAGACGAAAATGTATGTGTATAACATAGTAAATAATCTTTCAGAACTCATTATATTAAAATAAAACGCTTTTTGATTATAGTTCTGTATTAATATTTATTAATAATCGTCGTATTCACCATACTCAACGTACATCTTCATCGGGGAAAATGATACAAATGATATTTACAGTACATAAACAGAACAAATAAACAAGTTACTAATAAAATAAGCAACTAAATTACAAAATTTATAACTTTTTAATTAAAGAAAGCCAAATTTTATTTAAATCAGTGCCTTCACACTGACTGATATTAATCCGTATTTAATCAGCTGATTTCTAACTAATTTAACGTAGTAAAACAAGTATTGCTTTAAGCACTAACCCTTTAACTGCCGGAGTCGTCAATAAGCGACTTACCTAATTGAAAGCGTCGGTGTTTTGTCAATGAGCTTATTTATTGTACAGGGTGTTCGTTTGCCAGGTTGATATAGGGCAATAACATAGAATACCGATAATATGCAGAATATTTCTTTCTGAAGTAAAATTCGGAGAAATACTTGGAATACTTTTCGATAGGGAATAAAAAGTTATATAATTTGGTTTTAGTTTTAATTTGCTAGCATGTGCCGTTTGGGCGCTAGAATTTTTTTTTAAATGTTTTTTTAGAATTTTCAATAATTTTTCCTGCTAAATCAGTATGAGTTAGAGAAAAAAGTTACTTAGCTATTATGTAGTTATTTTTTTTCTTTATTTTACTGAATTTTTTCAGTAAAATCTGAAAAAACAGAACACAGACACAAGTTACTAGGTAACAAAACAAGTTACTAGATCATAAATTTTTAACTAAAAGAAGTCAAATTTTATTTAAATCAGTGCTTTCAAACTGATTGATGTTATCTTTTTCTTTAAATATTTCTATTGCTTCTTTTATCAATCTACAATAATAGCTACATTATCGCATCATAGAAATATATAAGTACATAATAAAAAAACAAGCTTTAGGCTATTTTTTTTTTTAAATCGACGTTTCGAAAATACTCATATATCATCTACATATAAATAAATTATATCAAAACATCGATTTTTAAATAATCAGCTATACAAAACTTAATCCTAAAGCTTCTTCATTTTAATATAATGAGTTCTGAAATTTTTTTTACTACGTTATATACGTAATACGTAGTAGTACGTAATCAGTTTATTATCATTAATTTAGTAAATTTTTCAGGTACTCGTAATAAAAATGGCAATAAAGAGAAATTATTGCAAATTACTTAAATGGCCGACCATAAATAATAAAATACATTGACCGACGTCAAAACATATTATATATCGTTGTTCTACTTCAAGATACATTTACAAGTAATTATGTTTTTAGAACAGGCTTTATTAAATTATATTTACGAATTTGTTGGTAATCATATTATACTTTGTTTCACATTTACAATTTTAGAAAGTTTTTAAAATTTATTTAAAATGTCTAATTAAAAATTACATGCACTTTAATTACTAATCACTGTAATAATAACAAATAAACAAAAATAGAAAATAAGATACCAACTTGGTAATAATATATTTTCTAATTAATTAATTATAAAAAAAAGAAACTAGTTTTATAATAAACATTTTTATTTAAGTCAACTTTAACTCACCAGAAAAGCATTGTTTAATTGATAATAGCAAATAATTTTGCCATTAGAAATTTGAAAAATTGACAAAAAAGCATAGTTTTATTGATATCAATAACAATTTGGTCAGTAGAATTTAAAATCGATGCTTTTTGTCAGCTTGAAGTCGACCGTAAATTATTTTAAAAACATTATTTTCGTATTTTTCTTTTGTTTCATCGCATCATGTTATTAATTTGTTTGGTTAGGAATTTAATTCCACATAAATATTTTTTCAATTATTATTAAAATTTAGAAAAATTATAAAATTTTTATTCGAATATGTAAATATATTTTTTTTAATAAAAAAACTTGACATATATACATAAATCAACAAACAAGAATAGATAAAATAAAACGGTTTTAAGTTATAGTTCTTTATTAATATTTATTAATAATCGACGTTTCGACGAACTCAATGTACGTCTTCATCAGGAAACGGCGATTATTAATAAATATTAAAACAGAATTATAACCTAAAGCCGTTTTATTTTGAATATTTTTTACATTTCTTTTTTTTCAGAACTCATTATATTCAAAATAAAACGGCTTTAGTTTATAGTTCTGTATTCATATTTATTAATAATCAAAGTTTCCTAATGAAGACGTACGTTGAGTTCGTCGAAAGGTCAATTATTAATAAATATTAATACAGAACTATAACCTAAAACTATTTTATTTTGAATGTAATGAGTCTGAAAGATTTTTTTTTACTATGTTAAGAATAGATAAATTTGTGACAAACTATTTTGTGACAATTTTGTTTAGATAAAACCACTAAATCATAAATGTAATATTTTGTTAGAAACATTTTTTTTCTAAAACTTACGTGTGGTCGCATCCATACAATCGGATGTAGAGCTGGTTTCTTGTGATGGTAAAGTGATTTGGGTCCCGGAAGAAAATCCGGGTCTTCGAAAAGTGTACCGCGTTCTCTGCATGCCCGCCGTACCGCCAGGTAATTGGGTTGCGAGCCTCGCGGGCGTTCCGTTGTACAGTACCTGAAAATAGACAAATTATTTTCAAATTAGTATAAAAATTATATACGAGTATGATTAATATTATTTCGCTTTGAAAATCTTAGACATGTAAAAAATTCTAATCAAGAACAAATCTCAATATAATTAAAATAAAAAAGCTTCAAATTGATGTTTTATTTTAAAAATTTCGATCAAAAATTATTAAATAATTTACAATTAATTATTATTTATTTAAAGTTTTTATTTAAATCTAGGTTTTATAAACCAGACACAAAAAATCCAATACAAAATCATAAAAATGATAAATATAACCAGGGTTCTCACTTCTTAAATATTTATATTCGAGATAGTGAAAAGAGTTTGTGCAATACCTTTTTGGGTACATGATATGATTGTCTTGTATGTATAAAAGCATTAAATTTACTGTATACAAAAGACAATATTATTAAAAATTGTAATTTTATTATTGATATTACTAGTAAAAATATATTATATTAATTTACCATTTTTTTTGTAAAATAATAATTTTATAACGGTTTTGCGTCTTGAACTTTTAAATATATAAGTATGGCCCTGACTATATCAATAACTACAATATAACAAGATTAAAAGTATATGGGTAAACCCATATATAGACTACTTTGACATTTCTCGGAAAGTTGGCAACACTGTATTTTAATAATATTATAATTTGTGTGGGCACTAGGACATACTTTTCTGAAAATTTGATCAAAATCGAATAAATAATGTAGCCACAATGAATTTTTTAAAAATTTTGTGATTTTTTTTCGATAAGTTGGCAACACTGTATTTTGTTAAAATTGCATAATTTATTTAGACACTAGGAAAAACTTTTATGAAAATTTGATTAAAATCGGTTAAATAAAATGGTCATAATAAATTTTTAAAAATTTTACTAATTTTTTTCTCGGAAAGTTGGCAACACTGTATTTTGTTAAAATTACATAAATTATATAAATACTAGGAGAATCTTTTGTAAAAATTTGAGTAAAATCGGTTGAATAACATGGCCATAATAAAATTTTTAAAACTTTAGTAATTTTTTTCTCGGAAAGTTGGCAACACTGAATATTAGTTAAATTATATAATTTTTGAAAGCATTAGGAAAATCTTTTCTGAAAATTTGATCAAAATCGGATAAATAACGTAGCCAATATGAATTTTTAAAAACTTTAGTAATTTTTTTCTCGGAAAGTTGGCATCACTGGCAAAAAACAAAATCACATGACCATCTTGGGCACTAGACAAATTTATCCTGAAAATTTCATTAAAATTGGTTGAACCGTCTAGGAGGAGTTGCGATCACAAAATTTTGTCTGACGACCGAGCGAGCGAGCGAGCGAGCGAGCTGACGACGCACATCCATACACCCACATAAACTAAGTTCCGATTCGTCATCTACAGGCTATATGAAGGATTTCTATACAATTTTATTTTTTTTTTGAAAATGTTACAGACACCGTACCAAACGCTATACTACTTTTTCCTTGCAGTCAAAGTAGTAAAAATGTCTAACAAGTTGAACAAATTTATCACATTTCAGCGAAAACGTCAATTAAATCTGTCACAATTATTGTAAGCATCCTCTCCAGTAATAAACAACTAGAAAATCTAAGATCTAAAAATAATTATTAGACTTTTGTTACTACTGAAGCATGACCAATCCACCTTTAGTTGTCACCATTAACTCTTTCTCGTGTCTTAAGAAATCACCATTATACCCTAACTTAATCTGTTAATGAATGCTTATAGGTTAAAACAGGAGTTCTCAACCAGTTGGTTACGACTGAAACTGAAAACATACACTAAAGTGGGCCTTACACGCTCAATCAGAAAGATTTTACATTTATCAGTCAAACTGACAGTCTGAGAACAACTGAGACTAACTTAGATCTCAGCAACGTAATACTTTAGATGGCTATAAAAATTACTACCGTAAAAATCTTTTTAACACGTTGATCACCATGTTGACACCATATTTATTCAGAATAAATATAACTATGTGAGATTTTATATCAGTTCGTGAAAGATTAGCGGTTACTTTAATATTCCTTGCGACTGAGAGAAGCATTCAAACTGTTAGTCTGGATGCGTTGAGTATTTTAGTTCACTGATTAGGACTTTAGTTTTATCTTTTGCTACTGATAATGGAAGCTTAGATTTCGAAATACGTATATAGCTCCTTTTTTTAAAATTATTGTTTGTGGTTTAAAGGAAATTATTATATTTAATGCAAAGTTATAGTTTGTGCAATTAAAAAATCTATCGGTTATAGATTTCACTCAGTCTAATTCAGTACGAAATTTTGAACTGAACTCCGGTTTTTATACACACGCTGCCAAATAACCGAGTAATTTTGACCTGAACTGTGTAATAAACTGAACATGTAATGATTTGTTTTAACTATGAAGTAAATTTTTACCGACATTCGCGAAGTTCACACACACAAGTTCAATTTTGCTCATACATTGTACAGATTTTATTAAAATAAAACTACTTTAGGTTTAAGTTCTGTATTAAAATTTATTTGTAATCAACGATTCGATGAAACTCAACACTCGTCTGCATCAGTAAAATTGATAATAAATATTAAAATTAAAATAAAACACTTTAGTATCTTTGTCCTTATCAAATTGTTTGATCATTATCACAGTTTATCAAAACTGAAGTCACTACATTTTTATGTTAAAGTGAATTTTCAAATTTACTAAAGTTTTTTATTTTATTTCAATATAAAGTTTCATAAAGTATCAGCCAAAAGTGTTAATTTTTTGATAATGTTTAATGGGCAAGTTAAATCGTAGTAGGCATTCTAATAAATAATATTGTTTAAAAAAATTACAAAAAATTCTCTGGTATCTGACATATTTTGCTATATAATTAAATATTAATCATAAATTTCGGATAAACTGCAACAGTCACACAAATGCTCTATTTCAACTGCGCAGTTATAGTTTGTGCAGTTAAAAATCTGTCCACAATATCTATCTAAATAAATAAAATAAAGTAATTTGTCTGAAACTCCACTAGACTTAGAAACTAAATTAGGAAGAAAAAAACCTATGTATCTTGCCATAACATACTAAATAAATTTTTATAGTCGCAATTTTTTTTATAGTAATTTTAGCTATCATAAGATTGAGCACCCCTGGGTTAAGCAATGATACATCGAGTAGTTTTCTTGTTGTTCTTGTAGCTAATTATAAGCAGGAACATATAATATTCACTCGCGTCTTCCGTATAACATTAAATCAATTAGCATTAATTCGCAAGTGCTCCCGATGCAGTAGCAAGCGATGGTTTAGCTTCATGATCGTTGCAGAAATGTAAATGAAGAAAGACTAAAGCTGAAGCGCTACAAACGATATCTTTATGGTCAATTAATCGACCACTTGCATAATATGTTGCAATTTCGCACCTGGTTGCCATCAAGGTTACATAGGTTGAGTTTTATTTGAATATAGTAAAGATATTAAAGAGTATGAGAAAGATTTTTGTAGTTTCAAATTGTGTTTTAAATACACTATAAAAAATCTACGTAATATTATATATACCGTCTGTAAAAATCACATAGATTGCGTAAAACAAAATTTTTTCAAGAAAACATAGTTTTAAAGAATCGATCTATGCAATTTATACATAGACGGTTAATATAATATTACAATGATTTTTTTTCTCTGTAGTATTTATATTTAGTCTTTTTATATTAAATTACTTTCCCTACGATTTTTACCACGCTTATATTAGCTCACTCTGTTGTCACGGTCAAATCTTGTAACCGATTTTTAGAACACTTCCTATCATCTGATCTCACTGAAATTTTGCATGTAGTTTTCAACACAATATTTTAACAAAAAAAAAACTTGACATTTAAAACCGATTACAAGATATGACAAGACGACAAGACTAAAAAGCAGAAAATAAAATATATAAAAAGAAAATTTTTTAAAAACCACGCTTATATTTAAATGCACTAAAAAGAAGAAAATAAATTTTTTTCTGATTAACCAAAAATTTTAGAAAGAAATAAAAGCGTATTCATCATTGGGAAATATATAGTTTCCTGGCGCTCCACGCTTTCATTTCTTTCTAAAAAATTTGGATAACCAGAAAAAAAATTATTTTTCTCTTTTTAGTGCATTTAAATATAAGCGTGGTTTTTAAAAAGTTTTTTTTTTTATATATTTTATTATATTAGTTATCACTTCTTGTATTTAAATTAAAAGAAAAAATATTATTTAAACTTTGTACCATTGAACTTATATCAACTGTGTCTGAGTGATTCGGAATTCATTATAAGCTGTAATTAGAGTAAAATAAAGTTGTTATGTAACACTACACACAAAATTTTGAATTCTGTTTAATAATAGAGGAAACATTTGTAATGTTACAAAAAAAGCTAATAAAAATGTAATTTTTTACTAATGATATATATTTTTTTTACATTTTTACATAATAATTATATATCTAATTACATAAAATAAAGATTTAAGTATAAAAATTGTAAAATTCCACAATTATTTGATTTTTTTTTTAATACTAGCAAAAAATCAATATCATTTGTGCTTATTTACCTGTTATTTGATCAATTGATTCTTTCATTCCTGTAAATCAATATTTCTTCCCCGATAAACATTCTTTCCAATCAGCGATAACACCCAACAAAATATTACATTCTACAATTTCCAATCTTGCATTTAATACTGTACATCTTCGTTTCTACTCTCGGTACGGTCAAGAAAACAAACAGTAGCCTAACTAAAGTCACCGTCGACCACAAACCGTAACAATCTGCTTCTCCAATCAGTCGCTGCTTATACTCGACTTTGGTATTCTGCAGACTCTTAAAGGATAACTCTCAGGACCGGATTTCCTATTTATTTAGTGTATAGGTCTTAGCGCCGCTGTTGAAACAAGACTGTATGAATTAAGTCAAATTTTCGGGAAGGGGGGGGTGTAAATTATGCCCATAAATAGTCTTAGCCACACCTCTCGCATTATGAAACTGTTTAACAGCAATGCACGCCACTGCATGTTTTTTTTTAAAGAAATACAGTAACTAAAATAACTCATTTTTATTTTAATTTGCCTTATCCTTATGTGGGATGAATTTCAAATATTTTTATATTAAATTAGAAATTCATTAATCTTAAATTCGCTCAGATATCACAATATTGATATATCGATATATCAAAATATTGATAATATCACTATATCGATAACATTAATATATCGATAATTTTTAATTTTTAATATCATACATACATACATACATACACAATCACGCCATGTACCCAAAAGGGTTTGGCACAAACTCTTTTCATCATCCTGAAATCAGTCCCCTCCAAACATTTCTATCCAAACAAGCAACTTTCGCTTCATCCACATTCATAATTCCTCTCATACATGCTCTTTTATTCCTACTACTTGGAAACTTTCGCTCACGCAAGTCACTCTCTCAATCATACCACTCCAACTACTCATCAGACGTCCACTCAAACGTATACCATCAAAATCATTCAAATAAATCTTTTTAACCAAACGTTCATTAGACATTCGCTCAACATGTCCGAACCATCTTAACTGACTAACACCAACTTTTGCTACAACATAAAAATATCAATTATCCCTATTCCCAGTCCTACTAAAAACAAAACGTATAGAAAGGGACAGCGGTAGCTCACAGGACGCAGAATCCCCTAGTAAATTTGTGAATCCGACTCTGCTGACGTTTGTGTCGAATGACGATTTTTCGCAACAGCTGCGCAATAAACACGTCGAATCGCCAGCACGGGCCTGGCGCGATCGGCGAAAAAGCCGGGCAATTAAAGAACCTGGGAGCCGGCCAGAGGACCTAGACAGATGAGCAGATAATCCCTGGGCATGGTTGTGTATATAACTAGTATAAGTATTGGCTAGTTCAATATGGCTACAGGTTAGGTATAGCGCAGCTAGAGAATGCTATTGCTAATAATCGGTCAATCGAAACGTGCTAACAGCCGGTAATCGGTTAGCGCTAATTACGATAGATTGGACTTTGCTATTTTGCCGATGAGGTTTCGCTTTTGTTTTGTTTATAATAGTGATGATTAGAAGATATGTTAAATATTTATGTTATTTAATATGTATTAATACACGTATTACAATCAGATTAAAATAAATAAAATATTTAAAAAATAAATTAATATTGATTTTAACGAGCTACAGGTGTCCCATGAGAAGTTGCTAAAACTAATCAGCTGTTATTTAATATATGCAGTTATTAAAAAAAAGACAAGTTTGCAGTTTATAATAGGTATAAATAAAATTTAACAAACTTTTTGCATATCAATTCATTTTATCAATGAAAAATACGGTATATATCAGTTCCGTCTGTAAGCTAGGTGTAGGTGATAACTTAAAGGTTGCTAAGCTAGTTACGTCAAATCGATCTCTAATTAATAAAGGGTGAAAGCATATAGATTGTTTATAACTTTTCCATATAAACTGAATCAATTAATCCTGATGTAGACGAGTGTTGAGTTTCGTCAAAACGTCGATTATAAATTAATTTTAAAACAGAACTTGAATCTAAAGCAGTTTATTTTATTTTATAAGTTCTAAAAGATTTTTTTCTATGTTAATATAATTAAGTAAAAAAAAAATTTCTTATTTGTTTTTCTGCAATATGTAAGAAAATGAATACATTTCATAAATTTTTACAATCTACATTAAATAAACAATGTTTAACTAATTATAAAGGAACATTACTGTCTTAAAAACAGCTGATCGAAACAAGTAATTTGTACCTTAACTATTATAGATTTCTTCTATGAGTTCTGCTCTTACTTGTTGAAACTTTAAATTCATTATGATAAGTAAATAATATCTCCTCGGTTTTTGTTTCAAAAATATTTATTTTGATGACTAGTTTCGCTATACAATAGCTTCATCAGACCAATATGTTGGGCTGGTTGGTCAATTGGACTGACGAAGCTATTGTATAGTGAAACTAGTCACCAAAATAAATATTTTTGAAACAAAAAACAGAGGAGTTATTATTTACTATAGATTTTTCGACAATTTCTTTTACTGCTTTCTGCGCATAACCTATCTCCCCTCTATACCTAGTCTATGTTTTAAATAATAAAAATATAACAAAAATTAAAAGTGACGAAATTATTAAATTCAGAAACTTATTTATAAATGTTTGAACCAAATAAAGATGTGTCTAAATATATATAAAGACAAAGATAAGAAACAAAAATAGTTAGTTGGGTTATTATAATCACTAACATAATACATCTAAAGTGATACTTTTCCAGCAAATAGGATATTCCCCGAAAAATATAATTTTATATCTAAACTATATGTTTATGTAACTAATAATCAATTTAAATGTAAATATTAATTATTTCCTCAACTAAATGTGCATCACAAACGGTAACAATTAATCACAGAAATAATGAATAAAATATTTCCATTAAAAAGCTAGAAAGAAACAGTTAAATTTCTTTAAACCCATTAAAATTTATGAAAAACTTCTCGCGGTGAATAAAAAATGCACCATTTTCATTTACATATTCCATTCGTCACGTTTACTGTGTGTATGTGTGTGTGTGTGCAAGTGTCAGTGCAGTGCAACGCAATTGTAACGTAACGTGGCAGCGAGCAGGGCAATGCAAAAGAATTAAAAACCATCAAGAAAGAAAATTAAAAGTGCACAAATGCAGAATTAAAAATTTGCATACAACGCGCTACGCTGCGGTACTGTTGCCTGGTTCTGAATACTGCCATTCTCTATGTGAACTTTGCCCACTGTTTGCTCTTGTTTCTAGTTGCCTGCCTCCTTTTTTTTTGTTCTCTCAAAAGAATAAAACTATGCGAAAATAGAGAGAGATAACACAAAAGAGGTGTAATCCAAAAATACTGTAAATTTCGGTCATGAAACATAACTATAAGTCATAGCACCGCTCTTGAAAGTGACATTACAAACATGACTGTATGAAATAAAACTGCTTTACGTTCAAGTTCTATATTAAAATTTATTTATATTCGATGTTTCGACGAAAATCAACGACCGTCTTAATGAGAAAAAATGATACAATTGACATTTACAGTAAATAACAGAACATATAAACAAGTTATTAGGTAACAAATAAGTAACTAGATCGAAAAATTTATAAATTTTTTAATTAATTACACTTCTTCACACATTTTCAATAATAAAATTCAAAAATGAACACTGCAATTGTCACTATACAATCTTCAATGTAGCTGCCGGAGATGCCAGATTAAGTACACTTGACTATATAGTCGTATTTGGTGCTGCCACCAGTGGTGTATATATTAAATAACTACTGTAAATATGTTCACATTATTCTACTAATAACATAATGACCTTCTTCTGCAATATGGTAGTGTAATAACAATATTTGGATACGCTTGAAGAAAAAATATTTTATTATTTATTTATATTATTAACAAGTAAATTTATAATTTTATAGAAATAATACAACAATAATAAACAAAATCGTTAAAAGTAAAACACAAATATGTAATTTTTACTTTATACGAGGGTCAATCAAATATAAACGAGCCTTTTGTATAAACAAAATTTATTTTACAAGAAACAGCTACATTTGTAAAAATTATTTTTCTATATAATTTCCGTCTTTTATTATACATTTTTCCCAACGTTCTGGTAATTTTTTCAATTCGTTTTTTAATTTTTTCATGTTTTTATAATAAAAATAATAAAACAACACTAAATTTTCAAATTTTTGTTATGTATTCTTATGTATTGGTTAATTTTAATTTAATAATTATTTCAATTGTTCACGTAAAAAATAACAACGTTTTGTTATTACTATTGTAAATAAATATGAGAAAAATGACATTTACAATTGTAAACATTTTTGAACTCCTTTAACACACAAACTATTGAGCAATAAACTTACAAAATTTTGATTAGTTGTAGTATTGATTAATAATTGAAAAACTCACTATATATTGTGAGAAATTATTAGCATTAATTATCAAGAAACGCATTATAAATAATAATTTGAGATGAGTAAAAAAATATTAATTAATAATACTTATTGTTTTTAAAATTACGGTTTCTCAATTTCTTACATTGAAAAATTTGAACAAATAAAATAAAATAAATACCATTAATACTACAAAGCAAATTGCATCTATTCTACTTTTAACTAAATCGGTAATTGTAAAAACTAGATTAAAATAAGAACAATATCAACAATTCCTCGAATCTTTGTATCGCACCTTATAATCCAATTCGCACAACATTCCCAAGAAGTCAAACATTCGTGTTTCGTGGACCATTAGACATTAAGTGCGCACGTTATGTCAAAGTTTATCAAAATGGCACCTTTTGATAGCTTAGTTCTCTCTCTCCGTTTCTCCTTTCCATCTTTTATTTACCTCGATGACGATTATAAATCATTTGTGACAAGATGATGTTCACTTGTTTACTGTTAGCTTGATGCTTTTTTGTTTCTATCGGTCAGTTTAACTCTAGATTTTACAAGTAGTATCTAGATTTATTTCTTGTTTATTTTAAGTTTATCGTAAACGGTTAAGATTTTTTTTTTTAGCTGAGTTGGAAAATAAAATTGCGCAGTGGTCAATCAAGTGGAAAATATTGTATTGCATTATCTGTTATTTGATTGTTTATGATTTCCTGTTTAATAAAAGCAAGACAATTCTATTTGTATTTGTTTTAATTTCGTGAGTCAATTGTAGTATTGAGATATACATAATTTAATTGGAAGAAAAATATAATAGTAAAAATTCTTTCAGAACTCATTATATTTAAATTAAAATGCTTTAAAATAAAACTGCTTTTGGTTAAAGTTCTGTATTAATATTTATTTAAAATCGACGTTTAGATGAAACTTAACATCCGTCTTTATCAGAATAAATGATACAAATGACTTTACATTTTTACATTTTTAATTAATGGAAGCCAAAAATCTATAAATTTTATGATCTAGTTACTTATTTGTTAGCTAGTAACTTGTTCTGTTATTTATTGTAATGTCATTTGTATCATTTATTCTGATGAAGACGGACGTTGAGTTTCGTCAAAACGTCGATTTTAAATAAATATTAATGCAAAGCTTTAACCTAAAACAGTTTTAGTTTAATATAAAAAAGATTTTTTACTACATTAAAATGCTTTAGAAGTTCTGTTTTAATTCATATTAAAATTCAATGTTTCAATATACTGGCACTTATAATACAAATGTATATTTGTATATTTTTTCCTGATGATACAAGTACGTGTACTATATCAAAACATTAAATTTTAATATAAAATAAAACAAAACTTCAATTTAAACATTTTTATTTAAAAAAAAATAATGATAATTTTTTTTTAATAATATACCTAGTATAATTGTCTAATTCGTCAAATAGACAAAATTTTGTCCAGTCCAAGAAATAGATGATTGTGAAACATATTTGATCCTTATTAAAGATTAGGTTAAAAGGTAAGTTTGTTATTGTTTAGAGAAGGTTAAGGCACATGAAGTATTTGTTTTTTTTAATTGTTAAAACAAATAGAATAATTGAAAAAAAACCAGTTTACGGACAGGGAAAAAAACTCATTTCACCAACGGAGCAATTACATGAAATATTTACATATATAAATATATATATATATATATATATATATATATATATATATACAGGGTGTTCGTTCACTTGGTTGATATAGGGCAATAACATGGGATTTCGATAATATGCAGAATACTACTTTCTGAAGTAAAATTCGGAGAAATACTTAGAATACTTTTCGATAGGGTATAAAAAGTTCTATAATTTGGTTTTAGTTTTAATTTGCTATCATGTGCCCTTTGGGAGCTAGATTTTTTTTTAAAATGTTTTGAGAATTTTCAAAAATTTTTCCTGCTAAATCAAAATGAATTAGAGAAAAAAGTTACTTAGCTATTATGTAGCTAATTTTTTTCTCTATTTTACTGAATTTTTTCAGATTTTTTTGAGCAAATTTTGAAAAAAGTTATATTTCAATTTTTTTTAAAATATAACTTTTTTCAAAACTTGTTCAAAAAAAATCTGAAAAAATTCAGTAAAATAGAGAAAAAAATTAGCTACATAATAGCTAAGTAACTTTTTTCTCTAATTCATTTTGATTTAGCAGGAAAAATTTTTGAAAATTCTCAAAACATTTTAAAAAAAATTCTAGCTCCCAAAGGGCACATGCTAGCAAATTAAAACTTAAACCAAATTATATAACTTTTTATTCTCTATCGAAAAGTATTCTAAGTATTTCTCCGAATTTTACTTCAGAAAGTAGTATTCTGCATATTATCGAAATCCCATGTTATTGCCCTATATCAACCAAGTGAACGAACACCCTGTATATATATATATATATATATATATATAAAACTTCAATAAAAACATTAAACTTTTCAACATATTAATTCTTAATGTATAAAATTTGAAAGAAATTTATCATTTTTAATAAATATAAATATTTAAAAAAATCTTTATTTTATAAAAAAAAATCAATATTTTAAATGCAATTTTCTACACTATAGTTTTAGACATATCTGCATTTAGTTTCTTTTATATTATTTTACTTCATGCGATATAAAGTCACAGAACTTCAGCAAATTTCAAAAACTTCATATCTCACAAAAGTTTATAAAATTCCCAGCTGAATTATGTATAATAGTAAAACTTAAAGTTTAAAATCACAGCAGAACTATTATTTTCAAAGAAAACTATATTATAATATTTTATTTGCATTTTACATTTTATAATAATTTTCTTTATAAAAATAAATATCCCTTCATATATGTTACACTATCCACAATTTATCATAACACATAATTTTGATCAAAGCTTCGAACCGTTATATTTTTTGTTTCGGTTTTCGTTCCGGTTCAATTTAAAAAAATATATATCGGCTTTCTTCCGGTTTTCAAGATAGTTGTACCAAGTTAGTTCTGTGACTAAGCTGGTACATGCTACAAGCAATATTGTTTTTCTGGAATAAATGTAATTGTAAAATTATTAATAATTTTCAGTTCAAATATAGTTTTATTTTTAAACAAAATATTGACTAGTTTCATACAAAGCTTTTAAAATAATTATGTTGTTACTTACTATAAGTAAAAGATATTTTTTTCCCTTTTTAATATTAAAAATAACGCCACGATGTTACCACTAGCAATTTGCATTATCTAATGATCGGTGAACCTAAATAAACTGCTGTAAAAAACAGTAATTCATTCACTAGTCATAACAAAAAGTTCAAATAAATTAATAATACAATATTACTACTGAACACTATATGAAAATATGAAGAACTATATTATATCTTTTTGATAAATAAATTCATCACATTGTATTTGCAATATTTAAAATAATTAGTAACATTGGACCCGTATTTCCACCTCTTTTGTTTATGAAAAAGTGCTTTTAATTTTTGCTTTTAAATTTTTTTTTATTTCTACCTCTTATCGAATATCAATAGTATTTCTAGTTTTGATATGTTTTTTTATATCTAATAAAAAATAATTAATATTGGTTAATAAGTATGTTTAAGTAAAAGTAAAATAATTTTGACAAAAATCACTTTTAAAATTAAGGTGAGAATACGGGATCACGGAATGTATTTTCTGTAGTTAATTTAATATGATAAAATACAAAAATCATTATCGAATTAAAAGTTGGAGACAAATAAAAAAAAATCGAAGCTGGAGTTGAAGTCGATTCACACCTTTGTTTTAAATACAAAATATTTATTGCAAACTTTTAATCAATTTCAATATATTTTTTTCTCAAATTCACCACTTTTTCTTTCTCACCACCCAAGTAGCCATCATAAATAATTTTCCAGCATAAATTCATCCTCTTCCTCATCGCACCCCCCCCTCCCCCTTTAGAATAAAATCCCTATAGATACACCGAAACATCACAGAAATTCCATTGCGAGAAGGAAGCATGTAGATTATGTCATGAAAACAAAAAACAGTTATACCTTCTACACCAACACTCAGAGATCTGGTACCCCGAGAAATTTATGCACCTATGCAACGTGTCAAAGCGAGACGGACATATAGTAATACAGGCTCACGACCAATAAATCACCAGCACATTAGTGCAACAACTTTTCCGCACGAGCATAGAGGTGTAGTACACTATATTGATGCTGTACACCATTACTAGTATGACTGAAACATAACTGGATTGATTTTCGGAACATTTTCCTTTTACAATATTATTCGAAGACGAAACTAAATATTTATAAAACAATGATAAGACTAATAATATTATATGCAGCGTGTTTTAGCCTTCCACTATTTGCAAATAACGTTTATTTTTATATCACAATAAATTATGTGAACGTATTTGTTAATGAAATTGGTGGCGGTCAGCTGAGATGTTCGGTACAACGCGTTGTCAAGTTAAAAACAATCAAATAAATATATTATACAGTCCGTTAGCAAACGATTAGTTGATCTGAGCAATCACACACAGTGGAAACAATAACAATGACAAAAAAATTTTAAATTAAAAAAAAAGTTTTTAATATACCACGTTTTTAAACACGAACTAAAAAGTATCAAATAATTTCTCCTAGCACCCCCTACAGATTTATAACTCCATATAAAAAAGCATGGGGCAACGACAGCTATTCCCTACACTTCTTACTATTATCATTATTAAATTATTTTATTCGTTTTAATCCGTGTTTAAGAACGTGGTATTTATATTATTTTTTTTAAATTTAAATAATTATTTTTTGCTTTTTAAGTTAGTTTAAAATCAATTGCAAAATTTTTACCGTAAAGACAAACAAACAAACATACAAAAAAAAAAACGAGTTAAGAGGTTAGATATGTGTAAATGACCCAAAACTTTGACCATAGATTAAATAAAAAGTTCTCATTAGATTAAAATAGAGGTTTTTTTGTTCAAAAGATCAAGTCTTGGAGAACAAATTGTGAGGTCGACAGCTGCCGAAGTCATTGTGGTCATCGCGAATATACATTCGTGGAGGTCCTTCGCGGTGGACAGTCCTGCCGTTACAGTTTTGTTCTAAACAGAAAAACTTTTGCTCACATTATGACTTTGGCAGTTGTCCACCCCACAATTTCTCCAAGACTTGACCTTTTGAATAATAATAAAAAGAACACTACTTTAGTCTAATGAGAACGTTTTATTTAATCTATGTTCAAAGTTTTGAGTCATTTACACATATGTAACATGTAACATGTTAAAATATCATGCCTGTTACAATTTAGCTGCGCAATAACTGAGTTATCTATGAATTAAGCAAGTTTGCTACGAATTTCCTGCACAGTTAATACTGCGCAATTAAAACTGAGTTAAAACTGAACGCGCTTTAAATGCAGTTCGATAATTTTTCAGGCATACAGTGTGTACATTTTACAGTGTTGGGGTTAGCGCTGAAACAGAATAGGTAGAATATCCCGTGTATAAGATTGCTTGGATGCATGCTAATTACTGTAACGTTATTTTCGTGGTTTTGTTTCCTTTTATTTGCCGAGTTGGTGTTTTATTTTTGTTAGGTTAGGTTAGGTGTGTGTTGGTGTTGAAATTGTAATTAGGCGTTTGGATGAAGCGAGGCTGTGCGCGCTGTATTGGCGAATGGGATGTGCATAAGGGAAAGGAAGTCTCCGCCGCGCATAGATCAGGGCCTGTAGAATTAAGGTGGGAGCGAGCAACTGGTGAGATAATGGGTAATTAATTGTTTTGTAAGCGCGTATTTTATTTGTTTTTATTTATTTCTCGTTGTTTTCCTGTATTTGTTTAATGGAATGTTGTTCGGATAGAACAATACGTGTAAAGAAAATTAGGATTTACGATTTTTGATGTGCGCAAATTTTAAATTTAATTTTCAAATACATAATTTGCTAAATGTTATTTCTTTGAAAATTTTGTATTATTACGTTTTTCTCTATAGGTACACTGAAAAAACATCAGTTTCAAAATTCCAATGTAAACATAATTTTCATCCGTAAAATTGAAATTTTGTAATTGAAATATTTTTTTATATATAAAAATAATAGTAAGTTATAGATGTATTTTGAAAGTTTTGTATGCAATTATTTTCTTTTTGGTTTAAAAACACAGTGTTTGCTGGAAAAAGATATTAATAATTTTCAATTCTAATATATTAATTTTTTTTCTCAAATTGCATTGTAAAAAAAATTATAAATAAAGCTTCATAATAGTTATACTATAACTCACTATTATTTATTTTTATTAAAACATTTATTTATATTATAGAAACTTAATTTTAGAGAAATAAAATTGCTTAAGGTTAAGGTACGATACATTTTGAATCACTTTTCCTGATGAAGACGGACATTGAGTTTATTTACTTATTTGTTACCTAATAACTTTCTTCTATGTTCTGTCATTTACTGTAATATCATTTATATCATTTATCCTGATGAAGACGGACGTTGAGTTTCGTCTAAACGTCGATTATAATAAATATTAATACAGAACTTTAACCTAAAGCAATTTTATTTTAATATAATGAGTTCTGAAAGATTTTTCACTATGTTAATTTTAGAGATCAAAAGTATGTACCTTTGAATTAATAGTATAAATAGTGAAAATAAATATTTTTGAAAAAAAAAAATAAAAATTACGATTAAAACGTGATTTCTTTTTGTATCTTTAACTCAAAATTTGTATAAAAGTTTAAAAAATTTTTCTCAAATTTTGTCAAATATTTTTTTTCTTTAAAATTAGATAAATAAAATCAGTGTAAATTAAAAAGTTTTAGGATTTAGTTCAGTATATATTTTATTTAATCCTAATATAATGAGTTCTAAAAGATTTTTTACAATGCTACAAGAAGCTTACCTTAATTTATTAAATTAATTGTTTAATTTGACTTATAGTAGAAGTAATATCAATAAATTTTTAGTTTTTAGAGAAACGCCACATAATCCTGTAATAATAATTTTCGAAAAACAATTAATGTTAGAGATTTTTTTGGCAGACACTGTATTATTACTTCCTGTAATTTATATATAATATCAATAAAGCAAGATACATTTACAGAAAAAAACTGTTCGTTTCTTAGATACATGTAAATTGAAAATCATACATATATCTAAAACAAATATTTTTTATAAAGTCAACAGAAACTTATACTTTATACAGATTCAGTGACTAGGTAAATATGATTTAAAACTATATCTATTTATTTTTCCATTTTGAAGCTGGTTTTTACTTATGTAACACTAAACAAACAGAAGATTTTATTATTTACATTGCCATTTTAATTTTACGTGTATCCTACGTGAGTTCGTTAACATATAAGATAATCGTAAGATTTACTTTAAATAATGTCAAACCATATTTTTTTTTATTAACAAAAATAATGTATTTATGTTTCAACTTCAATTTTATTCAACTTTATAAATTTTGATGATAATGAAATAAAGTGAAAATGGAGCTCATGAACATCTATGAATGACTAAGAATTTAGACCATTTACTTGAGATAGCAGGTTGACACTATTAAATTTATTTTATGTTCTGTAATAATAGTTTAACATTTCTCTGTCTAGTATTCCAGATATTCGTAAACATTAATCCAGAAATAATTTGACTTTATAACTCTGGTTTTGGATATTAAAATAAATTTGGAACAATAAATAAGTATAGCTAACTTGAACCAAATGAAATAAAATAAATGCCAATAAAAATAAAATGTAATAACAGTAAAAAATCTTTCAGAAGTCATTATATAAAATAAAACAACTTTAGGTTTAAATTTTGTGTTAATATTTATTAAAAATCGACGTTTCGACGAACTAAACGTCCGTCTTCATCAGAAAAACTGCTACAAATGGCATTTACAGTAAATAACAGATCATAAATTTTTTATAAATTTTTAATTAATGGAAGCCAAATTTTATTTAAATCAGTGCCTTCACATTGCTTCTATGCTTCTCTTATCAATCTGCTGTTAATATTGATTGCTCTTGCAATAATTACAGTATCTTCGAATTTCATATCCTGAAACGCATGTTGAGTAATAGCAAATTTATCTGGATGTTTTAGACAAAACCAGTACCATTATAATATGGTAATATGGAACATTTTATCTTAAAGATTCTCAATATCGCCATGCATAGCAAATAAAATGAAACACTCCACTCAGTAAATTAAAAGAAAATATATAAATGCACTTGAATTAAAATAGAACGCACTTGGTTAGTTTAAATACTTTCCACTATAAATTAGATACTTTGCACTTTGTACAACCTAAACTTTAATTTGAATATTGTGCATTATAAATTTGATTCCACTATAAACACTACGAAACCCTATCATCTGTGCCACTGTTGGCTTAGGGTAGGTTAGGTTAGGTTTAGGTTGTTTAGTTATGTTATTATTCAATATAGACGCTTACCTCATCGGCGCAAATGATAGGTATCGGACTGGCGCAAATGATAGGTATCGGACTGGCGCAAATAATAGGTATCGCACTGGCGCAAATGATAGGTATCGGACTGGCGTAAATGATTGACAGCCCCCAAAGTGAAAAGTATCTGTTTTTTGTGAATTATGTTTTTTCGAAGTTAAACTATTTTTTTTAAAGTTGAATAATTTTGATTATAATGGCATTATTTTTTTTCGTGCAATATATTTGTTATGAGTACAAATTGTTTTTATCAAAATAAATATGATCTAAATTAAAGTGAATATATTCTAAATTATAGTGCAGTTAATTCCAACCCTAAATTAAATATGAAAATTTGTATTTTTTCAAAACATAATTATTTCAACTTGGAACATTTTAGTATTAATAAATAATTAATTTAGTAAGCTTTCCGAAAATACTGCTCAGCCGGAGTGGGGGGGAGGGTCAGTGTGATCCGGAAAACATTGGCGATGGGGTCGTGGCCATCGTGTGAATGCGCAAGCAATTCTTCTTCCATTTCAATCCGGATGCGAATTGCATTTCACATGTGGTGTGCTTCGTTGTGCACGGCTCACACACATATGAATAACATGGTTCACACATTAACACGTAGTACAAACCATACTGCAAATAGTACTACATGATATAGAACCTACCGGTATAAGTTAGGTTAGGTAAGCAGGCATTGACTAACTGTATGTTTACCTGATTTGTCTTTCGCGCGATCAACGTGTTTGTGCTGGGGGAATGAAAGAGAACTGGTGTCAAAATAGGAGATTTATGATTTGGTAAAAAAAATTTTTTAAAGAATATTTGCATGATAAAGTAAATGGAATTTTTAAATATTCTAACCATTCTAGACAATACATTTTATTAAATTGAACAATAGTCGGCTGGTAAAATTTAATAAATAATAAGTAATAAATAGAATTCGGTCAGTTAAATATTTTTATTATCTTCTATGCCAATGTTTCGGCAATCACTATAGCCTTCTTCAGGACTCTATAATAGATACAAATATGTATACCTACATAAAAAATACATTCATATATAATAATATACAGAACAACTGAACAAAAACACACTTACAACAAATTATAATTAGCTGATGTTACATATGTTGAAGATAATTAGTATTTAATATTATGTAACGCAATATATAAATTACTTAATCAAAAAATTAAAAAATTAAAATTATCGTTGTTAATTTTTTTTTACACAAATGGATTTGATATCGAAGACTATCAATCTAGCAGAAGCTTTAGATATCACTTTTAAAAGTGTATTTGTACGATACAAATACATTACAAACATCCATGCCCCAAGCGAGACTTGAACCCGGGCCCGCACAGGTACGATATCGTTGTTAATTAAATGCATGTCAAATTATAGAAGATAAAACAATCTATTAAAAAAAAGTATAATCAAAAAGTTGTTAATATAAAACAACATATGTAATGTAAATACGACAAATCTATTTTTTTCTACTTCTGTTGAATATAAGGTTTATAATATGTAATATATGTGTATTCTGTTAAGTTATACTGTTCATAACTCATAATTTTTTAAAACCTTAACCACACTGTTAGAAAAAATACCCCTAAAAAATGCTTACATAAGTACGTTCCAAAAAAGGGTAAATAGATAAATATAAAAAGAGCACTATTTTGCTCCAGAGAAAGTGAAAAAAATGTAAACATTTTTTGAAGCAATTAAAAACTGCCTATTATCATCGCATAACGACCATTTTTTAAATATTATTAAAGGGTAAATATATATATATATATATATATATATATATATATATATATACTTCAAAAAATTATCCTACAAAGTGCTTGTATTAGTATAAGAAATTGTAAAAATATAAATACTATTTGACACAATATTAAAAACTGTCTTTTAACATCGTCTAACAACAACTTTTATTTTATTAATGAGTAAAAAATACAAAAAAGAGTAAATAATGTACATTCATGTGTATTTATTTTTGTTTTTCCTATTTTGTTGCCCATTAATTACTGTACAGACTTACATATTTCAAAATACATAGAAAAAATGTAATATACTACACACCAATAAACCTCAGAAAATTTTACCCATTTACTCTAAATTTTTACCATATTTTCTCAAATTTTGTACAACAGATTGTACAAAGTTGTTCAAATTGTAATAATTTTTTTTGTTAATTTTACCGATTTTACATTTACAGTAAATAAACAGAACATAGAAACAATTTAATAGGTAAAAAAATAAGTAACTAGATCATAAAATTTATAAACGTTTACTATATTAAATAATAAAATATTAATAACAAACGTCCAAGAAAAACAAAATTTAAAAAAAAATCTATTTTGCAATATCATTCAAATCAGCCATTAAAATTACATATACCACGTTTCTATTCCATACTATCAACAAATACCTCATAATCATAGTAATTTAAATAAGATATAGACCAACATTCATTCGCTCTAAAACATATTATAATTTCTTACATACAAAACAAATACCTACATATAATATATATATATATATATATATATATATATATATATATATATATTCCATATTCAACTTATGGTATAAGGTTAGAAACCTGATATATCAAGATCGTGCGAGTTCCACCCACACCCCATGGCTTTACGCAGGCTATTAACACGGCATAAAAATGCCGTTAACATGTGTATTTAATTGATTACTGCTTCTTTCTATAACTATATACAACAAATAAAATTAAAACGAAAAACATTCGTACGAGGTGTAGGTACATGGTATCGTGTTTCATTGATGGTTAAAAAGTTCATTTTACGATTTTCTGATTTCATATTACAAATACCGTTTCGTTGTTTCTGAACCGGTTTTTATACGTTTTTTTCCGCATTACTCCCGATTTTATGGATTTTAATTATAATTACATGTTTCTATAAACTATATCAACATGTACAGTAGAATATATATATTTATATATATATATATATATATATATATATATATATATATATATATATATATATATATATATACAGGCTGGTCCAGAATTATGTACCGTAATTGCTAGAGCTGATAGTACGTTCAAAAATAAGGGTACCTTTTTATATACACTTTTTTCCAAAACTCAATAATAAGGGAGATACAACCCTGTAAAGGGGTGAAATAAAAACCATTTTTCAACACTTAACACTTTAATCAAACTTAATGAAAACTTACAACTTTCAAAAGAATCATACAATACTAATATTAATTAGTCATCAAAATAATGTTTTACAGCAGACGTTCAAAATGTCCTCCATTTTGTTGTATACACAATCTAATTCTTTTATTTAGTGAACGCATTATTCCATTTAATGTTACTGCATTGTTTTGTAAGTTTGTAAATTCTTGATCGATTTTGTCTCTCAACTCATTTAATGTATTAATTGGAGTATTATACACGTTTGATTTCAAATAACTCCATACAGTAAAATCCAAAACTACCACTTAATCATAAGGGATGGAATAAGTAGTAACATAAATTTAATTGTTCTAATGTCATATACTCACTCCTAAATAATGAACCCGTTATTCAAAAGCGTCTAGAAGATATTTAAAAAAAAATGGTTTTTATTTCACTCCTTCACAGGATTGTATCTCCCTTATTATTGAGTTTTGGAAAAAGTGTATATTTATATATAAAAAGGTACCCTTATTTTTAAACGTACTATCAGCTCTAGCAATTACGGTACATAATTCTGGAACAACCTGTATATTAGGGTGTTCTTAAAAAAAATTCTTTATACGTACTTGATGAAACGATCTTAAATTTGATAAAACTAAAAAAAAAAACCTTATTTTACGATTAATAAGGGATAAGTGGTGCCGCAAGAGCGATAAAGGTCGCAAAATGACGTTTTTCACGTATTTTTTCAGGTTTTACACTTTTAACTTAAAATAACACGTTTCTGATGCAAGAATCGGAATATTCATTGATTTCTTTTGAATGAGGGTTTAGAAACTAACAGAGAGTAATTAAGTAGAAAATATATCTCTGTTTATAAGCTTTCTATTGCGCAAAACTGTTTTAAATTATTTTGAGCGGGTGCGCAATGCTATCTATAGTCAAAAAATATAAAACATGAAAACATTGGCTAAACTCATCGTATCAATGTAAAGTTTTGTATAAAACAAATCATAAAATATTAAATTTTTCAATTCTTGCAACAAAAATGTGTTATTGTAAGTTCAAAATACATAGTGTAATCGAAAAATAAACATGAAAAACACAATTTTTCGACATTTATCGCTCTTGCCTTATGTTAAACATCAAATGAGGTTGGTTTTTTTTTAGTTTTGTCGAATATAATAGGATCGTTTTATCAAATACGTAAATTTTTTTTTAAAAACACCATAATATATATCGGCTATTGCGAAATATTCGTAAAACACATGAAAGTTCGGTTGGCAGAAAAAAAAAGGTGTAAAAATTTGTTCTGACTGAGCGTTGAAGTCTCCATGTTATTTATATGGGCATGTTAGAAACAAAAATTAATTTTTATAAAATCTATAATAAAATGTGTAGATATGAAAATTGATCAACAATAATTTACATTATTTAAAATTTTAGTGTCGACATTTCTTATATGTAGGTACGGTTGTACAAAACATTGATAAACGCTTTGTTAATTAACCAACTTTTATTTGCTAATTGATCAATCAATGAGGCGGTCGGGAAACAGTTGACGATCTAGTTGTCTAGTTAACTTATTGATTAAGTTAACAATGTTTTATTCAACCGGACTACAGTATTTGTAGAATTAGAGTCACTCTATATAACTTTATTATTTATAAACATAATGTAATAAAATTTTACAGAAGTAAACTAAATATAAGAGGATATTCAAGAATATATATATATACAGGGTGATTTGTAAATAATTGGAAATATTTTAACTGGAGTATCCTGGGCTCAGAATATGAAGATTTGACCCAAAACACTTAGATAAAATGTGGCTCCTTACTGAGCTACAGGGTGTTTTATTTAAAAATTTAAAAACGATTTTTGCCCAGTACTTAAAAACTATTTGACGTATCCTTATCATACTTGGCAGGAAGTGTAGGTACCGTACACCATACTAAATTATGTTAAACAAAAGTTTCTGACTAGTGCCAGTGGCGTACAACAGGGGCAAGTGAGAGGTTGATCCTTCCTAAATTCTACGCCACTGGCGGAATTGTCATTTTAGCACAATTTTTCGATTCTCCAGTACTTTCTGTGTAAAAAACATACTCTTCCTTCGTAACGATAAAGTCACTATTTTTTGAGATATTTAAAGTTAAACATAAGACGCACCCTTGGGATTTTTTCAAAATTTGCTCAAAAAAATCTGAAAAAATTCAGTAAAATAGAGAAAAAAATTAGCTACATAATAACTAAGTAACTTTTTTCTCTAACTTATTCTGGTTTGGCAGGAAAAATTATTGAAAATAAAAAATTGAAATGTAAAAATTATTAATTTTCAATAATTTTTCCTGCCAAACCAAAATGAGTTAGAGAAAAAAGTTACTTATTTATTATGTAACTAATTTTTTTCCATTTTACTGAATTTTTTCAGATTTTTTTGAGCAAATTTTGAAAAAATCCCAAGGATGCAGCTTATGTTTAACTTTAAATATCTAGAAAAATAGTGACTTTATCGTTACGAAGAAAGAATATGTTTTTTACACAGAAAGTATTGGAGAATCGAAAAATTGTGCTAAAACGACAATTCCGCCAGTGGCGTAGAATTTAGGAAGGATCAACCTCTCACTTGCCCCTGTTGTACGCCACTGGCATTAGCCAGAAACTTTTGTTTAACATAATTTAGTATGGTGTATGGTACCTACACTTCCTGCCAAGTATGATAAGGATACGTCAAATAGTTTTTAAGTACTGGGCAAAAATCGTTTTTAAATTTTTAAATAAAACACCCTGTAGCTCAGTAAGGAGCCACATTTTATCTAAGTGTTTTGGGTCAAATCTTCATATTCTGAGCCCAGGATACTCCAGTTAAAATATTTCCAATTATTTACAAATCACCCTGTATATATATATATATATATATATATATATATATATATATATATATATATATATTTATATATATATATATATACATTTTTGTTTTTAGTTATCATGACTATATTAGTTGTTGTTATACAAATTTTTCTATTCCATAAATTTATTTAATACGATGACGGTCGGTTCTGTGGTAACCACAGTCCATTTTTGTACTCACCTTAAAAATAAATTAAATGGAAATACTAGCCCTACAATAAAACAACTTTTTTCAATCAACAAATAACGGCACATTCTTCTACCTTTTTTTTCTGTTTTCAATTTATTTAAATCGCGTCCAGTTACATCATTCCGGAATCCAATCCAAATCGGACTTTTAACAATTTGCTTTAAGCCGGACGGCAAAAATGGATGTCCCTTCCGGCGTGGTGTGGGCGCACGGGCCGTTCGCGCCCCGCGTGCCACACTATTTCGCACGGCAATTAGCCTCGTCTGATTTATGGGCAATAGCTATACGGCCCCCATCTAGAGGGCTATGACCGGCAAGGCCACCTGCGATGCCACACTTTCGCTCTCGCACACACACACAAAAAGACGATTTTGTTTTTATTATAGGTTTTATTATTATTAGTGTAAGGTAGATTCAGGTAAATGAATTGTTGCGTGTACACATAGTTTATTTATAAATTAACAAATTTGTAGGAATAAAATTTATGGGAAATTTTAATTATACATATACTGTAACAAAAAAATTCGGTAATTTTACATGAAATCCCGGGGTAACTAAAAGAATAGATCTTCAGTATTACTCAGATATATATTTTTTAATAAAACATTTATTAGACATTCGTTTAATGAATTTTATTTCTTTGTGAATGTTATAATCAAATCTATATAAAACTATAACTAACACCAGATTGTAAGAAGAGAGATAAAGAATCGGCACTAGAAATACGGAGACTATAACGCAGAGAAAATCTGTAATAAAAAATAAATAAAATAAAATCTGTAATTTCATTTTACTAGGAATATTTTGTATTTCTACCTCAAAATTCTATAATTTTTACATAATTCATAATAATCACATAAAGTAAATAAAAATAACCTAATAAGTATGCAAAATCGCTTTCTTTCTGCAAATTGAATCACATACTTAATGTAGAATTACATATTGATGGTATAACTTTTTAAATTCTGTAAAATTACAGCTTGCATATTAATATCTATAATAATTGTAAAATAAATCCTTTATGGAAAATTTCTGACAGCAAATTTACTAAAAAACTGTAATATTACATACATATATACTTCTCCGTTAGTAATATTATATTACATAATGTTTGTAATAGTACTGATATTATCTATTTTTAAACAATTATGTAAAATTACAACAGTTGAGTAATGATACCTAGAAATACTAGGGATCATAGTGTCTTATGGTTTGTAGATAAAATTAAATAATATTTTCTTAGAGTGAAAGTATAGTCAGTACAACTTATGTTATCAATAGTTTCTTAATCTTAAATTAAATTATTTTTTTCAAAATTAATAATCATTAAAATAATAAGAATTCATTTACATATAAAACTTTAAAATTTTAATTTACCTTCTGAAAACATTTTGAAATAAAAATAATCATTTTAAAATTATTTATCTGCACATTACAACCCGATAAAATACACTTAAAATTCTCAATTATATATAAATGTTATTATACGCTTAATGAACTGAAAAGAAATATCGATTTAATACATTCTTTTTATTCCACTTTTAAAAACACAATTACTGGGCCCTATCATATCGAGTCACATGTTCCAAATTTTTACCAATAACATTTCCAATACCCCACTCGAGAAAATATATATCACAGGTTTCATTTTTTAATCATTTCGACAAATAATTAAAAATAAAACAGTAATTACTGAGTTACATTTTTATATCACAGTCTTGATAATAATATAACACGAGCTATTACAGACTGTAATGGCAACAAAATATCGATTTATCTCTTATCTAGAAAAACAAAACAAAAAAAAAATATAAAAAACAAGAACGAAAATAAAAAAATGGACTTGTGCTTTAATTACATAGCAATAGGCTAGCAATTAAATAATTTGTAATGAAACGGCATTTATCACAGAAAGAAAATCGAATAATAAAAACCGTCCGTCGAATTTGGATTTGTATCTGTTGTAATAAGTTTCTAATATATTATATCGTATTGGTATTGTAGACTTGTATTATGTTATACGTAAAGAAATAATTGGTATTTTGATTTTATTAGTATGTGAAATATGTTTATTGGAATGGTTAAGACAAGTTTATATGACAATAATTCCAAATAATTTTATATTAATAATAACAATTTTAACAAGATTAGAAGTATATGAGTAAATCCATATATAAACCACTTTGACATTATCAAATAAATGATAAGAAATAGGAATAAAAAATTTTCACCAAAAGTTGGCAACGTTGTATTTTGCTAATATATAATATAATAGGCGCTAAGGGTATCTTCTGTAAAAATTTGATTAAAATCGGATAAATAATGCGGGCATAACAAATTTTTAGAAAATTATTAATTTTTTTTTTCGAAAAGTTGGCACACCGTATTTTAATAAAATTATAATTTATGTGGGCACTAGGAGAAACTTTTCTGAAAATTTGATCAAAATCGGATAAATAATGTAGCCACAATGAATTTTTAAAAACTTTAGTAATTTTTTTCTCGGAAAGTTTGCATCACTAGAAAAAATCAAAACCACATGACCATCTTGGGCACCAGACAAATTTATCCTGAAAATTTCATTAAAATCGGTTGAACCGTCTAGGAGGAGTTGCAATCACAAAATTTTGTCTGACGACCGAGCGAGCTAACGACGCACATCCATACACCCACATAAACTAAGTTCAGATTCGTTATCTAGAGGCTATATGAAAGATTTCTATACACTAATTTTTTTTTGAAAATGTTACAGACACCGTACCAAACGCTATACCACTTTTTCCTTGCAGTCAAAGTGGTAAAAAAATTGAAAATTTAAATATTACATAGTTAAGATTTTTAAAATGTAAATAAACAGTTTATAGTTTATTAATGTATGATGAGTGTGAAATTGAAATAAAAATGTTGCAAAAATTAGTTCGGTCATTTTGAGCGAATGTCTAATAGACGTTTGGTTAAAAGAATTTATATGAATGATTTTGAAGGTATACGTTTTCAAGTGGATTAGTTGGAGTGGTATGATTGACAGAGTGGCTTACGTGATCGAAAGTTTCCAAGTAGTAGGAATAGAAGAATATGTATGAGAGGTTATTATGAATGTGGATGAAGCTAAAGTTGCTTGTTTGGACAAGGATGTTTGGAGGAAACTGATTTTGGGATAGTTGTAAGAGTTTGTGCAACCCCCATTTGTGTACAAAATATATGCAATTATTACTAACTAAAATCATGTATTTTACATAATTTTTCCGGTGGACAAAAGCGTTAAGAAATTTAATAAAACTTTAATATTGAAAATAAATGTACTGGACTGGAAATGTAATGGACTAATATAATCTACTATAGTCTAGTTTTTAACTAGGAAAAGTGATTTGAAATTTTTGTTATTAAGTTATTTGTTGTTATTTTTCAAACTTGTTTCAGCATCTTTGCCTTTATCACACTAAACTTAAGACACATTCACATAGAGTGATACATCATTAAATTATACATAATAATACTAAATAATAATTATACTATAATTATATACTTTTGATTGGTTGGCACACAACCGTTTTTAAACCCAACATGTTTTTTTTTATCTTATCATCAGCTGTCAACAAACTGTTAGTACTGTCAATAACTTATTGTCAAGTTTCGTATCGTCACGTGCTTTAAATTTATTGTTTTTGTGATATTTTATAAGTAAATAAACCAAATGTGGAGGATATAGATTTTTGCAAATTAAACTTGCTGCAAAAAAATTCTAGTGATTTTTCTGGTGTTCTTTTATAGTGGTAAAACTGATTTATTCATTTACTCCTGCTAGTTAAAAAAATATACTGTATGTCAAATCGCAATTCTAGTCAAATGTAAACATAATAAATTTGACGTTATTACTTTTGATGATGTGAGTAATGACGCAATCTTTTTCATATAAAAATCCAGTTATATAACCAAAGTTTTATCTTTTGTGAAGTTCCGATTAAGTACTTTTACTTGTAAGTTAATTTCGTACCTAGTTCAAATTAGAAAAAACAATAAACACAATGATCATCATTTGTATCTTTTTTTACTGATGAAAATGTACGCTGACAACGTCGATTATTATTAATAAATAATAATATAAAACTGTAACCTAAAGTCGTTTTATTTTAATATAATGAGTTCTGAAAGATTTTTTATTACATCAAATTGTATTCCAGTAGCACATATTATAACAAATAGCCAAATCATTTATAAATTCACATACATCTACAATAAACAGACACATAAAAACGCGAGACTAGGTCATATTCATTAATAATTATTTTCGCATATACATATGTGTGTGTGTGTGTAAAACATAACTTCCGTTTCCTGTATACGCTATGAGAAACTATTCGTCCGCGATAGAACTTTGAACAATCTTTTACAATTGCACAGATTTTATTTCTAATGCTTTCGGCAGCACTAACAAAATACATAATTAAATAGTTTACGACTGGAAAACGAGTCTTTATTGTACGTGTATACGTCTATGGATTTAAGTTAAGTTTGATAGCGTTAGCTCCACAAATACTTTAAGCGGATTATATTACATGCGTTTGTGTGAAACTGTTTTGTGTGTGTGTGTGTGGTTGTGTGTATGTGAATGTGTTCAACTGTTTTTATTGAAGATCGTTAATGATTTTTTTTGGTCTACAATACGAGAATTTCTCCTCTTTGCATTTACGTTTGTGATTGTAATCAAATAATCTTTTTGTTTTAAGTAAAGATCAAAAGGCTTTATTGAAATTTTAATTTCAACTAAGTGATGAAGAATTGAATATTCGAGTAATAATATTAGATTTTTTGATCAAGTTACAAAGTTCTTTTTAATTAAAAACAAAGCTACAATTTAATTAGAATAGAATTTGTATAAAATCACGTTGAAAGAGTTGAAAGAAAATGTAGAAAAACAGTCCTGTAGAACTTTCTACTAACACCAAATTGTAAGAAAAAAGAAGTTGGTACTAACACATAGTTAACAAAATTAGGAACTTGTCGTAATATACCTAGGTCCATTTTCGTAACAAATACTTATTATAGTCGATTTTAAGCCGACAAAAAAACCATTGCTGGCAACAATAATAATTATGCCATTAGAAGTTTGACAAGCTAATAAAAAAACATCGTTTTATTATAGACTTTTTCATCAATTTTACTCATAAATCAAGGCTTTTCTGTAGATTTAGAGTCCTTTTTGGCCGCCGGAGATGTAGGATTAAATACACTTGTAGTTATGTTTAGTGCTGCCACCAGTGGTGTATATTAGTAACTAAAAGCTGTATACTAATGTAATTATTGTACTAGTAACATAATAACTTCTTTCTACATAGACAGTATGGTAAGGTAATATTAATATTATGATACGATCAGTCAAAGATATACAGTGTGTCCCCGGATTGAGTTCACTATAGGTGTAATCGGCAAAAAATTTAAGAATTTCATTTTCATGTTTTGGGATTCTCAAGAACATTATGCCGTATTATTGACCAAAAAGGCACTTTACCTGAATATAAAATAGTTTTTTACATTTTTCGTAACCTAACCTAGTACCTAACCTAACCTAACTTGACCGCCACTTATTATTATTTTTTCCGTTATTGTTAGGGGAATATTTTGACCAAGTTTCATCGAAATCGGAGGTGAAGTAGTTCATCGACATGTTGACCCTAGATAATAAATATAAGGATAATTTTCTATATTAGGCCAAATACTAAATTATTTAATACAGTTTGTTATAAGAATAAGATTAAATCCAAGCAGATTTGCCGATAGCCAAAAACATATATCAATTTTAAACTGCAAATATCTTGTATATAAACTATGTTACATTACTAGCTTTCTCTAGATATGAATATTATTAAATATGATTTAATCTAGATATTGTCATTATGGAAATATTTCTACATTATTTTCAATAGCAGTTAATGTATTATATACAGATAAACAAATATATATTTCATACACAAATTTTCTACAATCTCAGATATTTTCGGAAAACTAAAACTAAAATATAGATTCAGAAACAATTAATTATATTGTTAATCTTCGAATCCATTAAGTAATTAACCATAAAATTTATTAACCAAAATAAAAATAGGAAAATGTGTAATAAGTGAAAAGCAAGTACAAAATATTTTCTTTATGAAGTAATAAAAAATTTAATTTCAAATGTAAATTATTTGAATAATAAATAATTTCGCTTTGTCGGCGAAATAGTATTTGATTAAAATCTAAACGGTAATTATAAAACTAATTTTGTTTTAATTAGGATATATACATGTCACATAAATTATCTCGTTGAATTTTATGTTCAATCGCGAAAATTATTTAAATTAACATTTATTATCTTAATTATTATCCCATATATAAATCGTCATTTTCAAACAAAACAAACATAAATCATGCATAAGTATTTATGGATTTTCACATTTACTTTACTCATTACCTGTTATGTTAAATAACATTTTGTGACAAGCACAAGTAAACATATCATTTATTTTGTATATTTTACCTTCAAACATTAGAATTTGTTTGTATTTATTTGTTTAAATAAATTTGTTTTAAATAAATTTAAGCTTTTTGACCATGTAAAAATAATTTTTTCTTCAAGATTATCAAAATATTGATATTAGATTACTATATTGCTTAGGTAGGTCATTTACGTTACTAGTATAATAATGTAAACATTATTATACAGTAGTTACTTACTATATACACCACTGATGACAGTACCAAACATGATTATACGGTCAAGTGTATTTAATCTGACATCTCCGGTGGCCATATTAAAATTTATTAAGTTTATTGACAATTGCATTATTTATTTTCACTTGAATTTCAATTTGATTATTGAAAATGTGGGAAGAAGTTCAAGAAATGCAATTTTGTCAGAAATTGTATATCGACCAAAGAAACATTAATTCTCACAAAATCACAGTTTATTTTAAAACTGTTAAAAGCTTGCCGTCAAAATTAAAATTAGTATATTAATTAATTAGACGCATATGTATGTTTTCCAAAATACTCGCATCCGTTCCACGGTACAATAAAACAAAACAAAAACAAAAAAAAAAAACAGACAAAAGCAAGTTTGAAAGTGTGTCAGCATGAATGTGAAGTTAAGTGATGGCAAACAATAGATAATTAATATTTCAAATGTCAGCTCACGAACTAAGTTAACTGCCAACTTCGGCTATGTATCCGAGATGAGTAACATTGTAAATACTTACAAGCTATACATACATCAACAGCTGATTATTGAAGTTGATCCATTGTTCACTAACTAGTTCGGATTTATTATTAACGATATTTGCACTTGAAACTGTTAATTAACTAATTGTAAGTTCAATTAAGAGAAATGCATTTTGGAAAATTTAATTATTTACATTAAAGCATGGTGCATGATGGTTTTAATTTACAAATTTAAGATTTGGATTTAAAATTTACAAATTTAAGCACTGGATTTAAGGCTTATTTCGATGCAGTTTATCACAGTGCGATAAACATAATTTTTCGTAGTTAGCTGACGCTTCTATATTATTTTGAAGGAACTACAAATATGACATAATATTACAAGCTCTGTTTTTGAGTGTTTTAGTTCGTTTGTTTAGTCCAGATCTTATGACAGTTTACGTTGTCTTAACCACCAATTAAAGCCAATTTTAAAATCGAGCTCGTAAAACGGGCCAGTGACTTTATCACATGCTATATAATATAGTATGTGATAAGTAGTTTTCGTTTTGTTTATGTTTATGCTGTCAACTGTCAGCCATTGCTTAGTTTACATTGTCGTAGTATAATTTGTTTTATTTTATATTTCATAAATTGTTTTATTTGTTTTAAATTCCTTTTTACCACGCTTATATTATCATATCTTTTAACCAATTTTTAGACCACTTCTTATCATCTGATCTCACTGAAATTTTGCATGCAGTTTTATTCCAGGAGACAACACAATATTATAAAAAAAAGCAGAAAATAAAATATATAAAAAAAAAACTTTTTAAAAACCACGCTTATATTTAAATGCACTAAAAAGAGAAAAATAATTTTTTTTAAAAGCGTGGAGTGCCAGGAAACTATATATTTCGCAATGATGATTAAGCGCTCCACGCTTTTAAAAAAAAATATTTTTCTCTTTTTATTGCATTTCAATATAAGCGTGGTTTTTAAAAAGTTTTTTTTATATATTTTATTTACCATAATTATTTTCCATTTTAGTACTATCATTACTAAATAATCGTACAAATCAATCTTTTTCAAAACTAACCTAAAATATTAAATTTTTTCACATTTTTTTAAAGGTTTTTTTATTTGATCAGCAACAGCTTATAAAGAAATATAGAAATAAAAAAATAAAGAGGAAATAAAGAAATAAAGAAACAAAGCTGTCATAGTAACAAATGTACGAGAATGTAATAAATAGGTAAAAATTTTAACTTGAATTACCAACATTCTGGTACATGACGGATTTAAAATAGGTAAATCCAATCAATCAGAGCCATAAAAATCATATAGCTATACGTATATTTTGGTCGTTTTTGACATATACATCATATTAGATTATATAGAAACTGGATTCTAAAAATTGATTTTTCAAGTGATAGTAAAAGTGACATAATTGTTGTTAATATGTAATGAGTATAAATAAAGAAAAACTTAAGTCCGTATTCTCACCTCTTTTGTTTTTTTTTTTGCTGTAAAATACATTTGTATTTCTATACCTCTTATCAAATATGAATAGTATTTCTATTTTTAATATATTTTGCTGTATCTAATATCGTAATATTCAAATAAACTAATTAAAATTGCTTAATAAGTAATTCTAAGTAAACATCAAAAGTAATTTCGACAAAAATTACTTTTAAGAATGATGTGAGAATACGGGTCTTAATTTTTATTAAAATTTAACAACTCTATCGGCTGCCAACTGACTGCCAACTATGCCATTGAAACAAATCAGCTATGTGCATTGGTCATATGTTTAAAATATACTGTAATATGATTGGTTAGATTTAAAATTTATGCATTAAAATATAAAATATAGTAATATTCTAAATCTAAATTTTAAATCATAAGGGTAACCTGACTACCAAACTCCCGTTATCGTTCTTTCTCCATCATATCTTCAAAACACTTGGTCGCGATTACCAATATTACGTTCGACGTGGAATCATGTTCCAGAAACCAAACAAACTACATTAATACACTCTCAAAAAAATATGTAATTTTACCTACAAATCATGAGACACTATGATGCCAAGTATTTCTAGGTATAATTATTCAACTGCTGTAATTTTACAAAATTGTTTAAAAATACGTAATATCTGAACTATTACAAACATTATGTAATATAATATTACATAAAAGTACATATCTACGTAATATCATAGTTTTTTTTAGTAAAGTCTCGTTTAAATAGGTAAAATTTGTTTAGTTCTCTAATATTATTGTTGGTATAATTATATACAAGCATTTGAAAATTTACATAAAGGATGTTTTTTACAATTTTTACAGATATTAATATGCAAGTTGTAATTTTACATAATTTAAGAAGTTATACCAATAATATGTAATTTCACATTAAGTATGTGATGCTATTTGCAGAAATTAAGCAATTTACTTATTGGGTACTTATTATTGGGTCATTTTTACTTACTTTATGTGATTATTATGAATTATGTTAAAAATTATAGAGAATTTTTAAGTAAAAATACAGAGGCCCGTAATCTCACCTCACTTTCTCGTGAAAAAGTGCTTTTATCATTAATTTCAAAACAACTTTTTGCTTTTGTTTTCATCAAATGTAAATATTTTTTCTATTTTCGATCATTTTTGATATATTTAGTATTATGAAATTTAAATAAACTATTATAAAGTTCTTAATAAGTAATTTTGAGTAAACGTCAAAAACACTTTTTGCAAAAATCCCTTTTATAAATGAGGTGAGAATACGGACCAGAGTATCTATGATAAAATGAAATTACAGATTTTTTATAGTAAAATTTTATTATTATTTTCCTGTAATTTTGCAAATTTTTTTTTTCAGCGTAAATAAAAAATAATGAATCATAAATTTCTTAAATGCATTATGCACCACAATATTGTATTTTATATTATTTATATTTTAAATTATAAATTTGTGAATTAAATTCAATAAACACTAGGTCTAAAAACGAGTGGACTCACCAAATTTTATCAAAATAGTGTGAAATTATATTTATCTTTATAGAGGATTCTTTGGTTACCATACATATCCATACAAGTAAAATATAATAGCTGTCGATAATACCATTATTGAAGTTATGAATAAATCTTCGTATTCGGGTTCGTATTTGCCAAATAAGAATGCAGAAGCTATACCAACTTCAATTATTACCATTATTATGAATAAAGGTTCGGATGCCAGTAATTTTTCAGCTACCGTAAATATGAATGCAGCTGCAGATATTACTGCCATTATTACTGCAGTTATTACTGCAATTATTTCTGCAATTATCATTGTAATTATTTCTGCAGGTATTACTGCAATTATTACTTCAGTTATTATATTGTAATTATTCGAAATAAAAACCTGTTTATTCGAATTTGTGACATTTCAATAGATCTAGATAAATCAGATGTTTTGTTGTTTTCCTAGCTATCTTATTTTTTTAATGAAATTTTGTATTATTTAATATCATAAAATTTCATTAAAAAAATAAGATAGCTAGGAAAACAAAAAAACATTTGATTCACGTTGATCAATATTGAAATGTCACAAATTCGAGCAAATCATTATTTTAAATTAACATAAATTGCATGTATCAAAATGGACATAACAAACACGCTGTTATTCCTAATTTCAATAATCGTAATAACTGCAGCTGGTATAGCTGCATTCTTATTTATGGTATCTGAAGAATTCTCAACATCCGAACATTTGTCAATGCCCAAAAAATCACATTTGTCAATTGTAACATCAAAAGGACAGCTGATAGATTCGGCTGAAGATTTACAAGTTGAACTGCAATTCCTCAATAAAAAGTTACAAGAAAAACAGAATTCTGTACAAGACGCAAAACAGAAGGTTCATGACACCGTTCAGAGTATGAATAACCTGCTGAAGACGAAAGAGGAGATTCACAAACATTATGCAGAACTAATGTACGATATTGAGAAATCCGAGAAGGAATGCATTGGAATTAGAAATAAAATCGAGGAATATACTAAACGGAGCGAGAAAATCAAAAACAATATGGTGATGGATGAGGGAATGTGTCAAAAGGTCCTTAATGTGATAAAGAACCAGTCGAATGATAGTGTGGTTCAAATGTCAGCTCATGGAGTAGGTGGGAAAATGTGGTGAAGAATTGATTAAGTAAATATGGTGTGGCAAAAAATCAAGCCATACAGTAAAAAAAGAAGACTTACCTTGAAAGAGTCGATTGTTTGTCTTCGGGTTTATTTGCATGTCCATTCATCCATGGTCTACCATTTGTTCCTCCATCTGTAACAAAACATAATGTGATTATTAAATTTTTTGTACTCATTTTGTTTAATTTGTTTTTATTTCGTATTTTTTTTATATCCACGGAGAAGAAATATACATTAAAAGTTTTATTACTATAAATACTATAAATTTTATAAAACTCGTATTATAAAAAATAACCTTACAACACTGTTTTACATATTTTACAATATACGAATACTAGCATAAAATTATATACAGGGTGATTTATGACGTCGGGGAAAAACTACCCCGGATGATTCCTATGAGTAATCTAAATAAAAAACTTCAAATAAACATATGTCCAAAAATGCTTTCTAATGGAACTGTAGACGTTAGAAGTTTATTACATGTAACATCAATTGCGTTAGCCTTATTTATTATATCAGAAAAAAAAATTATTTGTCACAATAATTTTCTCTGACATCAACATAAATTAATTATAGATGAGTTCACAGTACATGAGTATGCTGATATAATTTTTATATATGGATTTAGTGATGGAAATTCATTACAAGCATCAAGAGAATACCAGCGCCGATTTCCAGGCAGACGGCCACTGAATCACTTACTTTGAGTTTAATCCCAGACTTTCATGCTTTAAATTAGTACCTTAATTATTGTTTTTGTTTTTTTTTCCTGATTTAATAAATAAGGCTAACGCGATTGATGTTACATGTAATAAACTTCTAACGACTACAGTTCCGTTAGAAAGTATTTTCGGACATATGTTCATTTGAAGTTTTTTATTTAAATTACTCTTAGGAATCATCCGGTGTAGTTTTTCCTCGACGTCTTAAATCACCCTGTATAAAATGCATTATAAAATTATATAATCGTAGTTGTTTTAATAATTTGTATAATACGTAAAAATCATACATATTATTTGTTTGTTTGTTTGTTTTTATAAACTAATATCTAGAATATTTGAATAATTTTACTATAAAATGAAATTTTAAAAATTAAAACACATTAATTATTTTTATTATATTAATTTTGAAAATATCAATTTGCAATATATATTATAAAAATTATTATACTATTTTCTTATCTTCAGGCTTTCACGGCCGGTATCCAATGAATTTATGGAATTTTCAGGGCTGATATGCCGTGATCGATCTATCTTCATCGCAGACATTTCGCCATACATTGTAGGTTGCATCCTCAGTGCTTGGGTCCTGAATGGTAGTTTCTGCTCTGTAATTTGGTATACAGTGCGATATTTTTATCTCTGAACATATGAACTGAATTACATGTAAATTTCCTATGTTCAATTTTAAAAAAAACACATCGGACGCATAGAGACATCCCTGACAGTTATGCAACCAATCATACGTAATATGATGTTTATTTGAATAAAAAATAAAATATTTAACAGAATATGGTCATTTATTGTAAATTGCTGAACACTTAAATTTATAAATAATAATAATAATAGATAATACTATACGTTTTTAAACAGATTTCTTGAAATAATGCGAATAGTTTAATGTTTTCTAAATATTTTGTTGAAAGTAACTCATTTTTTTTTTCAAATAACTGTCACATTATGTAAGATTGGTTGCATAACTATCAGGGTTGTCTCTATGCGTCCGATGTGTTTTTTTTAAAATTGAACATAGGAAATTTACATGTAATTCAGTTCATATGTTCAGAGATAAAAATATCGCACTGTATATACCTGTAGAGGATGGTGAGGGTACAGGTATATATAAACTAAATTGTGGAGCAGAAACTGTCATTCAATCACCAAGCACTAAGGATGCTATCCACGATGTATGGATAAATGTCTGCGACGATGATAGATCAACCACGGCATACCAGTCCAAAAAATTCTATAAATTCTATTTTCTTCATATTCATTAATTTTTATTTAAATTGGAAACATTCTAGATTTATAATTATTTATAATGATATTCATTTGTATCGCATCCTTATGGGTAAATTGAGTAACATTGTATTTGTACACGTATGTATTTAATTGAAGAATTTAATTGATATACAATTTTAAATATCTAATTATTCTATAAAGCATTTATTATAATTTATTACCAAATTTAATCAATATCCACTAATATTAATTATAAAATTATGTTTATTTATAATAAGCATACGAGTAAAACGATAAATAATAATATGTAAATAATTTCACAAATATGATAATTTATTGTATTCAATACTATAACATTTCTAAATATTGCCCAACATTAAAAATTTGGCAATGTGTAAATTCATAGAATCAATTTCGAAAACATTTGATACAGTAAATTTTTACTTAAATTTAAAATATCTCTAACCTGAAATAGTTAAAAGCAGTAATCTTTTTGAACTTTTGATAAATAAAACTCGAACAGACTGCTTTTAAACCTACGATAATTTTTATCTTTAATTATTGTTATCCAGTAACGACAAATCCGATTATATATATATATATATATACAGGTAACCTTCCTACAACACGGTCTCCGACAACACGGTTTCGTTCTAACACGTTTCTGCTTGGCAGTTTTCAGGTTTTTACTTGTAGTAACGTGTATGTACATATACAGTGCGATATTTTTATCTCTGAACATATGAACTGAACTACATACAAATTCCCTATGTTCAATTTTTAAAAAAACATATCAGACGCATAGAGACATCCCTGACAGTTATGCAACCAATCATACGTAATATAATGTTTATTTGAATAAAAAATAAAATATTTAACAGAATATGGTCATTTATTGTAAATTGCTGAACACTTAAATTTATAAATAATAATAATAATAAATAATACTATACATTTTTAAACAGATTTCTCGAAATAATGCGAAAAGTTTAATGCTTTCTAAATATTTTGTTGAAAGTAATTCATTTTTTTTCAAATAACTGTCACATTATGTAAGATTGGTTGCATAACTATCAGGGATGTCTCTATGCGTCTGATTTGTTTTTTTTAAAATTGAACATAGGAAATTTACATGTAATTCAGTTCATATGTTCAGAGATAAAAATATCGCACTGTATACATTTAATAAGCGCACCAGCTATTAAAAACAAAAGTTTGTTATTAAAGAAGTTTTTGTCAACTACGACTTTTGACTTTACTTTTATCTGTCTTTACATAAGGGGCAAACAGTAGTAGGATCATAATCACCAGGATGTGCTAACATAATGTGTCTATAACTGTCTCAATTTTAATCTGTACGACTATTTTCTTAGAAATAGCTCTTCTATAGTAATGTTAGTTAATTTATACCGACATAAAAATCAAAAAACCTATGTAATTTTTCGCGTCTACTGTAAAACTGACAAAAATAACTGTTTACCTCTCAGGTACATTTTTAATAAAATTGAAGTATCGATTCTATGTATCTTAAAAAATATATGTACATATGTGTTTTAATTTTTGGAACCTATCTCCCTTTTTTCTATTGGCTCTGGGTCTCATATAACACGGTTTCACATACCATGCCGTTTTCTTGGAACCTACCTGTATCTACCGTGTTATAGGAGGATTACCTGTGTATATATATATATATATATATACCGGGTGTCTACTTTTTTTTTGTTACATAGGGAATACAATGCTAAAATTTTCATTTGGTGATAAATTTTCCCCTAATTATTATAGAACAAAAGTACAAATACAAAAGTTGTTTAGAATTCAAAAATGCATCAAATGATGCCAAATTTATCAATATAGGATGTTCCGATCAAGAATTAGAAGCAAATTAAAATTTCCATTTTTGCGCTCTTTACATCAAAGTGCCATGGAAATTAAACAAATAATTTCATTTCTTCTGGAGTTTGAGTTTGACAGATCGTATTTATTTTATTGTTACGTTCTGTATTATTATCATTATTATTGAAAATAATGAATAAACTTAAGGTAAATGAAAAAGTTCAGTGCGTAAAATGGTATTTTACTGGAAATTCGATACGACGAGTAAGAGATTTATTCAGCGCTTTCTTTGAAAACCGTCCCATACCTTCCGCTATGACTATTCGTAGGATAATTAAACAATTCGAAGAAACTGGAAGTGTGTTAAAACGTTGTAAAAATTGTAGAAAAATCAACGCAGAAGATCAGGAGGAGAATTTAAATCAAAATGCAATTAAAGAAAATACATTGAATATACTTTTGTGTGTAACGGAAAACCCAAATGTTAGTGTGCGTCAACTTGGTGCTGAATTAAATTTGCATCCTTCAACAATACATAAGGTACTAAAAAATGAAAAATATCATTCTTATAAATATTCCACGCACCAAGAGATATTTGAAGCGGATAAAATGGCTAGAAGCGAATTTAGTAACATTATTATGGAAAAATCCAATTTAGACAGAAACTTCTTGAAATCTATTTGTTTTACTGACGAGTCTACGTTTACTTTACACGGCGAACCTAATACACAAAACTTTAGAATATGGAGCCAAACAAATCGTCATTTAATGGTAGCAACACGTACCCAATATCCAGAAAAAGTTAATGTATGGGCTGGAATTTTTGGCAGGTGTATAATTGGGCCATTTTTTATTGAAAATAATTTAAACAACGAAAAATATTTGGATATGTTGCAAAATCATATTGGTCCGCAGTTAGAAGAGTGTGCAACTCAAGATAATGTTGTCTGGTATCAACAAGACGGATGTCCGGCACATTACAGCTGCAACATTAAATTATATTTGGATCAATGTTTTCCAAATTCATGGATTGGTAGAGGTGGTCCAATTAATTGGCCAGCTAGATCGCCCGATTTAGCACCGTGCGATTTCTTTTTATGGCCATATTTGAAGGAGAAAATTTATAAACGACATATCAAAAATCTTGTTGATTTGAAAAATGCCATTGTTGAAGAGTGCAATAATATAACACAAACACAATTAAGCTCTGTACGTCACGAATTTTATAACAGATTAGGTTATTGTTTGGCAGTTAATGGCGATTTATTTGAACATTTAATTTAAATTGTTAGTTTCGTTTTTGTTCTCCTATATCTTGTATTCATGAATTTTTCTGTTTTATAGGTATATTGAATATTGTAATAAATAAAGAAAGTTTTACGGAGTTCAGCTATTTACTATTTATTAAACTCTTATCCGACGTTTCACTGCACAACTTACAGCATCCTCAGGGATAAGTTTAAATTATTATAATAAATATATTAGGCATAATGCCAGTCATCTAATTCAAATGTATTGTTTTTATAACTTGAAGTTAATAAATAAATTAAACAATTACTTAAAATTATAATGGAGACATTCACAATTTAAAACCACAGCTAGTACGTAGTGTACAGCCGAGTAAAATACCCTTTCATTGTAATAAATAATAAATACTTAATACTTTTTATACTTAATAGCTTTTCATTTACATTAAGTTTATTCATTATTTTCAATAATAATAATAATAATAATAATAATAATAATAATAATAATAATAATAATACAGAACGTAACAATAAAATAAATACGATCTGTCAAACTCAAACTCCAGAAGAAATGAAATTATTTGTTTAATTTCCATGGCACTTTGATGTAAAGAGCGCAAAAATGGAAATTTTAATTTGCTTCTAATTCTTGATCGGAACATCCTATATTGATAAATTTGGCATCATTTGATGCATTTTTGAATTCTAAACAACTTTTGTATTTGTACTTTTGTTCTATAATAATTAGGGGAAAATTTATCACCAAATGAAAATTTTAGCATTGTATTCCCTATGTAACAAAAAAAAAGTAGACACCCGGTATATATATATATATATATATATATATATATATATATATATATATATATAAATTTTAAAATATTTCAAATACACCTCATATTCTCTTATAAATTCTCGAATAGCATAAAACCCATATCCATTCCTAGCAAATACAAGAAAAGAATAGAAAAAAAAAAAAAACTGAAGATCTATTCGAGAACCACCTCTTGTCTTCCGTATTCCCGTCAATGCAATGCAAAAATAACAAACCGAACATGCGAATTCTCCATCTTACTACCTATATATAATAATAACAAGGCTTTTGTTTTTACAATAACAATATAAACATGACGTGCTGTTTGGCAGGATGGGTGGGGGACGAAGGGGATGAAGAAGTGAAAAACACACGCATGTGTAGGAAAGAGGTAAGAAGAAGAAATTTCTCGGCATTCTTTGGCTACAATCTAGCGGGAAGATCTGGATCACGTTCGGTTCACGTTACACTTGAACTTGTAACCATGTGTCTCTTTCTCTCGTCGACGAGTGCAAGTGCACCCAATGCTCACAGCACACTATTTCCGTGTTTGCAATAGTTTTTTTTATTTTTTTTTATTATTTTTTTTTATTTATTACTTCTAGTTAGCTGTGGTTGGTTAGATATAACTTCATATTTATCAATTAAATTTATGAAATCAAAAAGTATGATAATCTCGAAAACTGTCCATTACACTGAGAAAATTTTTATTTTAGATCCGAGATTTTTACTTTAAACTCAAAACTAAACTTGTTTTTGAAGTGTAAACTTATGTTTTTCTAATAAAAATTAAAATTTAGTAAATAATAGTATAACTAATTTCAAAGCTTTTATGAAATTAGTTAATATTACTTTACTAATCAATCAAATAACATTAATAACATTTACAATCAATAATAATCAATAATTGGACAGTAAGTTTGAAATTTCTGTTTCTCACATTCTGTTTAGGCTATATTCAAGTGTTTGGCCGCTAACCACAACGCCATGTGCAATAGGTCGCATAACAGACCCTTAGAAGTAATAAATTTAAGGATTTTTGACATTTTATTTTAAAAGATTAAGACTAGTGTTGAGTATCATAAGTGTTTCCTACATTTAGGCTTAGCTTATGTTTATAATATGAGACTTTTGTTTTTAATAGTTTTACATAAGAGAAACAGAGATATTTTGGTGAGAAAAAGATAGATTTTTAAAGCAGAGTTTTTTTAGTCTTGTCAGAGACACAGAGTCGTGTATCAACATCCATACAAGAAACATCTACTTTAGAGAGTCATACCTTTATCATATTTATATTTGCATAATCGCATTATATTCGGTTATAACATCAATTATTAACAATTATATACAGTCCACTATATTCAAACAGTTTTATTTTACAAACAGTAATTTAAAAACTGTATATCTATCATAACTAGAGACGCCGCATGTCTCACTCGTTCGGTTATTGTTTATGCACAATTAACATCAAGCGTAATTATACCGAACATTATTATGGTCCTTCGAGCCGGATATATTGTAATTAGTGCAAGTAATTTGTGATTTGTGTAATCAGTGAGGTGATTTGTGTAATCAGTGAGCATATTGTGAAACTTGTGCAACAAGCTCAAGTTTGTGTTTTACATTGAACAACAGTTCAATTATCATTGTGTTAAACTTGTCCAGCCAGTTCAAGTTTGTGTTTTAATTTGAACAACAGTTCAAATTATTATTTTGTGAAACTTGTGCAACAAGCTCAAGTTTGTGTTTTACATTGAACAACAGTTCAATTATCATAGTGTTAAACTTGTCCAGCCAGTTCAAGTTTGTGTTTTAATTTGAACAACAGTTCAAATTATTATTTTGTGAAACTTGTGCAACAAGCTCAAGTTTGTGTTTTACATTGAACAACAGTTCAATTATCATAGTGTGAAACTTGTCCAGCCAGTTCAAGTTTGTGTTTTAATTTGAACAACAGTTCAAATTATCATTTGGTGTAACTTGTGCAACCAGCTCAAGTTTGTGTTTTATATTGAACAACAGTTCAATTTATCATTTTGTGAAACTTGTACAAACAGTTCAAGTTTGTGTTTTGCATTGAACAACAGTTCAATTACAAATCATCATTTCAACGTCAGCCAACACGGTAGCATCGCCAGCATCAGCAGTACGTGTACCTGTTCGGCAATCAGTTATCATCAGGCAACAGCCGTTTAGTAGTAGGGCAACGCAGCCAAAGTGCAAAAAGGTAAGTGACTCTCTAACATCATTTCTATCCTAATATTCCATATTCCTTGTATATTGTGTGACAATGGATGCCACTTTAAGATATAATCGCGCTGTACTCAAAGGAAGTTTAACCCGGTTTCGCACATATCTGGACAACTTAAGCGACAATCCAGATAAACGTGAATTATCAATGAGAAAAGATACATTTGAGAAAAAACTTGATGAATTCAATAATATTCAACTACAAATTGAGGTATTAGCAGGTTATGTGCAAGACATGGACGAAAGAACATACTTTGAAGATAACTATTTTTCATTATTGGGGAGAATAAGTCGTCTAATTGCATCAAACGTTTCAGTACCAGTACAACATCAGTCTATACAATCCAGTAAAAGTAATTTATTAAACCAAATAAAATTGAATCAAGAAATTATATCTTCAGATGAAAATAAACCATGCGACATATATTTTAATAATGCTACAATAATAAATCCAGATGCTCGACAAATACAACAAGACGCACACAGCGTAAACAGCGCAGACAGCGCAGAGAGTGTATACAGAGAACACAGTGTATACAACGTACACCACATACAAGACGAAATTAACGCACACAGCGTAAACAGCGCAGACAGCGCACATAGTGTATACAGTAAACATGGTGTATACAGCAAAAACAGCGTACAAGACGCAATTGATGTACACGAGGTACATGATGCAATAAATGTGCAGTGCGTATATGACACAAATGACATATACGACGGCGACGCACATAACACATACGACGATAGCGAAGCACACGACGCACATAACGCATACGACGCTAACAGTACATATGACGCATACGACATATACGACGGCGACGCACATAACACATACGACGCTAACGAAACATATGACGCATACATATACGAAGAAAACAGCGCGCATGGTGAAAATGAAACGTATGACACGACAAGTGCCATGACAACCCGATGTTTACAAGAAATCAGCATAAAGTGTCAAGAAGAATATTCTACAACAGTACAAGTAAGAAAGAGTTATTGTTACATCGACGATCTGTTAACAAGTACAGATACATTTAAAAAAGCACAGCAGCTGTATGAAACATTAACAACGGTGTTAAATAAACATGGATCCAACTTGCGCAAATGGCGATATAGCCATAATTCAATAAATTGTGCTATTACAGATAGAAATTATACAATGTTATTTGATTTGCATGTTATAGCCAAAGTGTTGGGCATTCTTTGGAACTCACAAACAAATGTTTTCAATTTTTATATTAATCAAAAACATGAAGAATGTTACACAATTCGCAGTACAGCAAAAGCAAACTATTCATTCATCATCATATTGAAAAACATTATCGCATTATTGTTCCGAGTTAATAACAACACTATGAATAAAGAAATTAAATTTACGGAAAATATGTCAACAACGCAATTAAATAATTCAATGAAAGTAACTTTAGAACTAATTCAAATCCAGTCTCACAATAAAAAACCTAAAACTATAAGAGAAGAGAGAACAGTGAAGTTAACAAGTCGATTGATATCATTCAATCCTTTTAATAAAGAAGACGGTTTTGTCAGAGTGGGCGGCAAAATAAAAGATTCAAATATGTGTGTAAATCGAAATCAATCGATTTTATTTTCAATGTCGTATTATGTGACAGATTTATTAAGCCAGCATGAGCATAACTTAGAAATGCATGCTGAGCCGCAAGCAGTTCCTGCCTTCTTAAGTAAAAGGTTCTGGCCATTGTCGGCACAAAGTATAGTGTACAAGGTCAATCGTAACTGTGTCATATCTGGGAAAACACCCCCGATGTTTACAGCACCAATAATGGGTAATCTACCTGCTAAGCGAATGACGCCAGCAAGGGCATTCTTAAGAACGGGAATAGATTATTGTAGACCCATTCGAGCTCATAAGGGTCGTCGTCGAAGGTTACGCACCCTTAATTATTATATGGTAGCTTTTGTATATTTGTCAACAGAAGCTATTTATTTAGCAACAGTAGACAATTTGACGTCAGAGGCATTTTTGGTCGCACTCAAGATATTTGTATCAAGATTAGACAATGCGACGAATTTTGTAAAAGAAAATAAAAAATTCAAGAAATTAGTTCAAATCATATTTTATAGAGAACACTGGACAACGGTGGAAAATACAATAAGCGACGACGGAATCAGAAGGCATTTTATTCAATCGTGTGCACCATATTTTAGTGGGTTGTGGGAGGTGGAGCTCAGATCAATAACGAGTCATCTCAAACGTGTCACACAAAAATTATTTTTTACCCAATCAGATGATCCTAATGACCTTTCCTGTATTACTCCCGCATACTTTTTTATTGGAGAGTCACTAGCTTGCACGCCCGAGCCAAATTATACTACGGCAAGTATAACAAATTCAACTAGATTGCAGCATATTCAGCTAATTCTACAGCATTTTTGGAAACGATGGGGCAAGGAGTATCTGAAGCAACTACAGCAACGCAATCGTGCAGCTACTCAATCCTTTCTTCTAGGTACGATGGTGCTCATCAGAGAAGGCAACATACCTCCACTTCAGTGGCGATGGAGCCGCGTCATTACAGTGCATCTAGGTGAAAACGGTGTAGTGCGTGTTGTGACAATTAAATCGAAAAATGGTGTTCGTAAAAGGGCAATTGCAAAGATTAGTGTTTTTTTCGTAGCAAGAGTGAAGGTGCTTCATGTGCATTGTGTTGTGTTGAAAGATCGGAGTCTTTCAAAGTGGGCGGTATGTTTAGGCTATATTCAAGTGTTTGGCCGCTAACCACAACGCCATGTGCAATAGGTCGCATAACAGACCCTTAGAAGTAATAAATTTAAGGATTTTTGACATTTTATTTTAAAAGATTAAGACTAGTGTTGAGTATCATAAGTGTTTCCTACATTTAGGCTTAGCTTATGTTTATAATATGAGACTTTTGTTTTTAATAGTTTTACATAAGAGAAACAGAGATATTTTGGTGAGAAAAAGATAGATTTTTAAAGCAGAGTTTTTTCAGTCTTGTCAGAGACACAGAGTCGTGTATCAACATCCATACAAGAAACATCTACTTTAGAGAGTCATACCTTTATCATATTTATATTTGCATAATCGCATTATATTCGGTTATAACATCAATTATTAACAATTATATACAGTCCACTATATTCAAACAGTTTTATTTTACAAACAGTAATTTAAAAACTGTATATCTATCATAACTAGAGACGCCGCATGTCTCACTCGTTCGGTTATTGTTTATGCACAATTAACATCAAGCGTAATTATACCGAACACATTCAAACTTATTTTTTTATATATTTTGTTTTAAAAAAATTTTTTTTTCCTTCATATTGAAATGAATAATTTCCAAAGCAAACACAACAATTTACACGGCTTTTTGGTTTTCCACTCGTCAGTATAATTATTAGAAATAGTAATATAATGATTTAATTTTAATAATATATTAAAATTAATCATTTTTAAGCAAATTGTAAATATGACAAAAACTTGATAAATACCATAGTAAATAAATCTTTCGAAACTAAAATAAAAAAACTTTAGGTTGTAGTTCTGTATTAATATTTATTAATAATCGACGATTCGACATACTAAACGAATGGAAAAATGATACAAATGACATATATAGTAAATTAATAGAACATAGAAACAAGTTACTAGGTAATAAAATAAATAACAAGTTCATAAAATTCTTCTATGAGTCGAAACACGTGTCTACAACTGGCCAGTCATTGATGCATAACCTAACAAGTCGATTCAATGACTGAGTAACTTGTGAAATTTTGGGAAAAATATAAAAACTCAATATTCTTGAGTATTATTATATTAAAGTAATAAAATTGAATTATTGTATAGATGGCGTTGGTGGTATTTATTGCTACTCTTCGTTATCGTTTCAAAGTACTTGCCATAAAAGACAACCAGAACTAACATCTGCATCAGTGTCTTCCCGACACTGATCACAACACCATACTGATGAGACCCTATAGGTCGAAACACGTGTCTACGGTTAAACTGGCCAGTCATTAATACATAGCCTAACAAGCCGATTCAATGACTAAGTAACTTGTGAAATTTTGAGAAAAATATAAAAACTCAATATTCTCGAATATTATTAAAAATTATATGATCTACTAACTTGTTTCTATGTTCTGTTTACGTACGGCGTACGTTGAATACGTTGACTACCTACATCGATTATTAATAAATATTAATACAGAACTATAACTTAAAACCGTCTTATTTTAATAAATACATATATGTTAATAAAAAGTATCACTTGGTATAGTTCTTAATTTCATCATCAGATAGACACAGGGCTTCTGCGATTAATAATATAACTTGTATATAATTGAAATCATAAGTTACAATATTGACAATAATATCTAAGAATAAAATACAATTAAAAACAATTAAACAAACCAACTAAATCAGAGCATTAAATTACAAATCTATGTATTAATGTTCCTTCACACACAGATCGTATAACTATGCAGAAAGTTGAATTATGTAACCGTACGTGACCCAGCAAGAACCAGGCACCACAGTCTCACTCTCCTTTCAGCAGGTTCGATTTGAAAAACCCGAACATCGGAATCGGTTTCAACATACACAAACACCACCGTACATATACATATCAAAATCCAATTTCAAACCGCGATACCATTTTCTACATCTAACACATTCACAATTCTATATGCTGGTTGCAAAATCTAACTCTTTTCTCACACTTAACAGGGCCGGTGTGTGTGCTAGCGCACGCGCGGTGTGGTCTGGTGCAAATCAAATATCGTTTTGTGCAATGCTTCTTTCATTTAAATGTTAGGTTAGGTTATATACAGTATGTCTGTAAAAGTTGGCAACAAATGAGCAATTTTTTTATTATTGATTTTACGATAAAAAGTCATTCTTTATGAAAAGTTCTGCTTGTTGAATAAATAAGTTTACCATTAGAAAATCTAAGAGTAAATGTACAGAATGTCCCTAAATTAAGATAACATAAAAAGAGAAGTACCATTTATTAATTTTCAATAATTTTTCCTGTCAAACCAGTATGAGTTAGAAAAAAAGTTACTTAGCTATTATGTAGCTAATTTTACTGAATTTTTTTTCGATTTTTTGAGCAAATTTTGAAAAAAAAATTCCGAGGGTACAATACTTTCAAAAATTTAAAAAAAAAAACACTTTTTCATTTTTTTCTTCTAAACGATGCGTCCTAGAACAATAGTTGACTTTTTTAATTGATTAAAATTTTGTATTTAAACTAAAAAAATACAATAAATGGTACTTCTCTTTTCATGTTATCTTAATTTTAGGGACATTCTGTAAATTTAATCTTAGATTTTATGATAGTAAAGTTATTTATTCAACAAGCAAAACTTTTTATAAAAAATGACTTTTTATCGTAAAATCAATAATAAAAAAATTGCCCATTTGTTGCCAACTTGTTCAGACATACTGTAGTTTATATGTCGGTATGTGACGGAGGAAAAAGCAAGTGATGGAATGTTGAAACGGTATTTGGAATGGATTGGAAAAAGTTTCGAGTGAGAATTAATATTTGTGGAAATTGAAAATAGATTTGGTTTATGAAGAAAAAATTATTCATATATTTTTCGGGTTGTAGAAACGTGGCAAGCATATAAAATCACTATCTAAGTTTAATAAAAAAAAAAAAAGAATATGTAACTCATTTTTTCGTCGATTGTACTGAATATTCGTGTTTATTATAGTTAGCTGTGTAGATCTCAGTGCTCCAATATTTGAAAACAAATCAAATGAGTAACTTATCGGTCTATTCGGTTCATATCTGTAAGACCTGTAGCGTTACAGAATGTTTTGTTTATAGTAATCTTCAGGCTTTCACGGTACAGATGTAAATACAGTCCAATTGAAAAAGGTGGGTCATCCAGACCAACCAGAATCGACCAATGATGTAACGACACCTGTAGGGAATGGTAGATTCCAGATTGAGGAGCAAAAACTGTTAAAAACTGTCACCAAGCACTGAGGATGCCATCTATGATGAAACGTTTGCGACGAGGATAGATTTATTTCTAGTAAATGGAATTTCTCTATTGATAGAAAAACATAAAATATTCTGTAGCACTACAAATCTTACAGATGTCAACCGAATAGACCCATTAGTTATATTAATAAAGTAATAGCAACGTACTAAAATGGGATATTTTTCTATTTTAATTAATATTTATTAACATAGAACAAACTATAACATAGAACAAATTTCATAAACAAATCTTATTTTTTTAACGTAAAATTCATTAGAGTAGTAAAAATTAAAGTTTAAATTTACAGCGATATTCCAGAGATATTTTCAAATAGTTTTAATTATTTTTTTAAATAATAAAGTATGCTAAAGCTTGAGATACAAACTCTAAATTAGAGTAAAACGTTTTTAATATATCATATGTAAAATTTGTTTATAAATTATATAACGTATCTGTCACTACAACAAAATTTGTCGTCACATAAGAATATTTCTTATCATGAAATAGTAGTACTAGCTATACAATGAAAACCAGCAAAACAGTCAAATATAAACAACACAAAGCAACAGATTTCACTCGACAAATATTTTCAATTCAATAAAAGATTGAAAAATGAAAACTCGCTGACTTGAGTTCTTGTGGCGTGGTTCTCTCTTTCGCTGAGAGTAGCGCGCGTTTAGGAGTTTTGTTTCGTAAAGTGAATGTGTGGCTTGTGTTGGTCTATTGGGTACCTGTTCCGTAGTGCACTATGTACTGGGTCCGTGGCATTTCATTGTTGCACACGAGATCGGCAGAATGGCGCAATAACCGTGCACTTTACACAACTGGCCACTGCCACACCTCCCCGTTCTTCGTTTAGGTCGAGGCAGTGAGCATTAGATCTCTTTGGAGTTAGATTGTAGTAATAATAGTCAGTGAAGAATGGATTTATTCTAATAAAAGTGCAATTTATATATACTATTTTAAAATAAAAGCAACAAAAAAACAAACAGTTGAACGATTGATAAGTATACTTGTATACAATTTGAAATTAGATATACTATTACTAACTAAATTTTAATTTTTATTAGAAAAACATAAGTTTACAGTTCAAAAACAAGTTTAGTTTTGAGTTTAAAGTAAAAATCTCGGATTTAAAATAAACATTTTCTCAGTGTAATGGACAGTTTTCCAGATTATCATACTTTTTGATTTCATAAATTTAACTGATAAATATGAAGTATAAAATCAATAAAATATATTTTTTTTTAAATAAAATTTATCCTATATTTACGGTGACTAGATTAAAAAAAAAGGATAAATCTATAGCTTTTCCCCTTAAAATTGAAAAATTCACCCGCCCCCGAATCTAGAATTTTATTTTTGATATCCGATTATATATAAATTAATATAATCGAATATTACATATATTTATATATATATATATATATATATATATATATATATATATATATATATATATATATATATATATATATATTACTTAATATAAATTTCCAAAAAATACAAGTCACACAAAATAGTAATAAAAATTAAAATAAAACTGCTGAAGATTACAGTTCTGTATTAATAAAGTTCGTCTTCATCAGCATAAATGATACAGTACAGTAAATAACAAATAAGTAATTTTATTTAACTTTACTGTGATTGATGTTATCCTTTTCTTTATAAAAAATTAAATTAAATAAAATTTGGCTTCCGTTAATTAAAAAAATCTATAAATTGTATGATCTATTTACTTATTTGTTACCTAGTAACTTGCTTCTATGTTCTGTCATTTACTGTAATATCATTTATACCATTATTTATCCTAATGAAGACAGACGTTGAGTTTCGTCGAAACGTCGATTTTAAATAAATATTAATACAAAACTTTAACCTAAAGCAGTTTTATTATAATATGAGTTCTGAAAGATTTTATACTATGTTAACACAATTATTTTTTTAAAACAAATAACAAAATTTAATAAATATTAGCAACACTCATAAATATAGTATGTACTCTATTCGTATACAAACATAATCAAACTTAAACTCACACTCAGTTGTGGCTATATAATCTTAATCGTCTCTATATTAGGATTAATACGCATTCCCGTCTAGCATCTAGCCGTGTGTCTTATCGCGAATTCCAATCGGTAAACATTACAGCTCGATTATACTCCGATTGCGCATACAAGAGGTTACCCCCTTATGCAGAAAAGCAAGACACCACGTACACTCAAAGCCTCAATTCTGTATCAAACCTGAGTTCATATTGTCAAACAATACTGTAAAAAAGTTGCCATTTTACATAAAAACCATAGCAAAAAAATAACATATAATATAATTTTGTAATTTTATGTCAAATAATTAATTTACCATATTATACATATATGTTTGTTTTTTTTTTACCGAAAAAGTAAGTAATTACTTACATAGAATATACGTATTTTATATTTACACTGTAAAAAAAATCGGTTATTTTACATATAAACCCGAAGCAACTGATTTACACCAGTTTAATTTGTAAATTTATTAATTTTATGTAAGTATAATTACTTACTTTTTAGGTAAAAACATAATATATATATAATATGATAAATTAATTATTTCATTTAAAGTTACAAAATTATTTATTTTTATAGAAAATTTATCGTTTTGCTGAAATAATATGTAATTTTTTTTACTATAGTTTTTATATAAAATGGCAACTTTTTTACAGTGTAGTAGGAATAGAAGAACATGTATGAGAGATGTGTTAATTTTAATAATTTTTCAGGTTTATTGAATTTATTTATTTTTTATAATTAGATTTACAAATAATACATATTACTACTTGCAAGATAGACAACTTGGCAAAGGTCACTAACCTTTAAAAATTCTATATTAATTTTAATAAAACTTTAGTTTTAATGTATTCATTTATATTTTATAATTCGAGTGGCAAAAATTTCCAAGTACAGTGTAAAAAACAATCGGTAATTTTACATATTATACGTATATTTTATGTAAGTTTACTTACTTTTTCTTTAAAAAAACAAACATATAATATGAAAAATTAATTATTTTACTTAAAATTAGAAAATTATGTTATTTTTACAAAAAATTTATCGTTTTGCTGAAATAATAAAAAATTACAAAAATTTACCTTATCAAGAAAACCAAACTACATCATTTTTAAGTATATAGTAAGTATATAAAAAATTAAAAATCCACTTCGAATAGAATAAATTAAAAAAACACGTAATATTAATTAAAATAAAAATACATTGCAACAATAATTATGAATAATTTAACAGCGGTATTGAACAATAACAAAAGTATTATGATGACAGAGTATATAAAAGACATTACTGCATCGATATCATTTAGCATATGTAATTGAGTGATGACAAAAACCTATGAATATGAATACAAATCTATAAATATTCTTAGATATTGTTAATCCAATGACATCCTATTATTTGTCATTTTATACCGATGCTGCACATTATAAATATTATTGTAATAATCTTACATATGTATAATATTATAATAATGCTTTTATATAATGTCCAACATTAATGATTCATTTGAAAATAAATATAATGAGTTTATAAATAATAAAATATGGTAAAATATTTTTATTTCAAAATTAAATAAAAGATTGTAAGGTGATATCTTCTACCTAGTTTCAGAGAATTCAAAATATCAAATTACTTTGTTTCGTATTGTATTGCACTAATTAGCATATATATGAAAAGTAAAAAACAAAATAGATTGTTAGAAGTTTAATTTTAAACTTAAATAACTATTTACTATTGTTATTTATATATAGAAAAGATCTAATTAAAATATGACTGTAAGAAATGCATTTTTTTTTTAAATTTAAATTTATTTTTTAATAATTAAATTAAGTATCTCCTTTTCAAACTGTTAGAAAAATTGAACTTTTACTATTTTTCATGCGTAAAAAATATTTGTTTCTCTTCAATCGTATTAAAATATTGATATTACGTTATTATATTGCTCATTATGTTACTAGTACAATAATGTATATTATTATTAGTTACTATATAAACCGCTAGTGGCAGCACTAAACACTAAACTGATATCTTCGGCGGTCATACTGGAAATTATTAAGGCCATTTCAAGGCAAACAAAAGGCCTATATTCAGGCAGGTAGTGAAAATACAATAAATAATAATTTTACTTTCGATTTATTCGTTTAATACTAAATATTTATGGTAACTAATTATTAGAAAAATTTGCTAATTTATGTACAATTAATAATTTAATAAAAAAATTTATATATTTACAGAAGTAGCATATAAAAAAAATTAATCAAATATTAAATTGTCAATATTTTCTTTGTTTATTATTATTTTGATTTCCAAAAAATATATATGTTGTTAATTGTTATTATAGTTCTTATGAATTAATTTCAGAATTTTTGTATGTGTGGTTTATTTGTAAAAAAATAATTCTCATAATTTTCCTTGAAAAATGCGATTTTCTCTTATTTCACAAATACATTTTATTTGAAAAAAAAATATGATTAATCTTTATTACAATTAACAACATATATAATTTTTGAAAATCAAAATAATAATAAACAAAAAAATATTGACAATTTAATATTTGATTAATTTTTTTTATATGCTAATTCTGTAAATATATAAAAATTGTTATTAAATTATTAATAACTTGTACATAAATTAGCAAATTTTTCCAATAATTAGTTTCCATAAATATGTAATATTAAACGAAAAAATCGTATGTAAAATTATTCTTTTTTGTATTCCCATCACATGTCTGAATATAGCCTTTTGTTTGCCTTGAAATGGCCTTAAGTCAAGTTAAATTTATTGACAGTTGTATTGTTTATTTATAAAAGTGCAAGAAATGCAATGTTCACTGCCAGATTTGTTAGGAATTGCATATTCGACCAAATAAACACGATCAAGTATATTTAATTTGACATCTACAATGGTCATATTAAAAATTAAGTCAAGTTAAATCAAGTTAGTTGACAGTTGCATTATTTATTTTTGCTTAAACTTGAATTTGATTATTGAAAAAGTGTGAAGGGTGCATTTTTGCTTGAATTTGAATTTAATTATTGAAACTTTGTGAAAAAGTGCAAGAAATGCAATGTGCACTGCCAGATATGTCAGAAACTGCATATTCAAGCAAAAAAAAACGGTCAAGTATATTTAATTTGACATCTGCGACGACCATATTAAAAATTATTAAGTCAACTTAAATTAAGTTAGTGGACAGTTGCATTATTTTTTTGCTTGAATTTTAATTTGATTATTAAAAATATGTGAAAAAGTACAAGAAATGCAATTATACACCGCCAGATCTGTGATCTAGATCAGTCACAAAACTCTGTCTAAAAGTAACAAAAATTTGCAGTAATTAAAAATAAAAAACTGTAATTACAAAAATCGCTATATCTATAATATCTTTAATATTATAAAATTAATTTTAAATAGTAAATAAAATTTATAAATATAGAGATCCTAGTAGTACTAAAAATAATATTAATATAAATAAAATCTTACTGTAAATTTAATAAAAAAAAAATACTTATCTTCATCATTTTCAGCATTAAACTGACAATATTCAAATATAATGGATAGCATTTTTAATATAAATGCAAATCCAAAACCATAACCACAATTTTTTTCAATATACAATATTGAATAACACACGCGCACAACCACTGACTGAAAGTGAAAGGTCACAGAATCAAATCTACGTATATCCTATATTCACCGAATCTGTTATTGTAAAATAAAACTACACACAGAATTTCAAAATGAAAACTGATTTCGGAACAAAAAGGGTATAATATTGTTCCAGTTATCTATGGCACAGCTGGTAAAAATTTCATTACACCACTTTTTAAACACGATATGAAAAAAATATATATAGAAATTCTCTCATGCGGATATATTCAAATAGATATGAATGTATTTTAGTACGAACATAACTGGCTCAAATGTTATATCTGAAAAAGATTGTGTAGTGTAGTAGATTATATGATAATTAGTTGATTAAATATATTGTTTAACACTTTAATTGTGTTAAGAGTGAGTGGGAGATTATTGCAAAATATTTAAATACAAGTCATGCGATTAGTGATTGTTTTGGTAAACTGTGCTAATGATATGAATAGATTGAATTCTAATTGGTTAGACAAAATATTTGGTTTTATTGTTTATGATGTTTCATAGCTTGGTATGTTTGCTAAATGTTATGTAAAATATGTACATTTTAAAAATATATATACTATGTTACGAGGAGTACACAATAGTGTTGAGTCCAGATATTTGTAGTTGAGGCCAAGAAATCTAGGCGAAACACAAAATGAGCTTTCTATGCCGAGTGACATATGATTTTTTCTTCAAGCGTTCTAAACGAAACAAAACTAAAAATACATGCCAAGTAACTTTAACCAGTTACTAACAGTAACTGTTAGTTATTATACATACTATTCTTCAACTGTTGTAGAATAGTATGTATAATAATAATAATAATAATAATAGTTTATTAAATAGCTTACGCTAGTAAATACAATACAATACAATACAATACAAAGAAATATTACACTTAAAGATATTAATCAATATATTAACACAATTAATAATTTGCTTTTACCTTTTCATGGTAATATTTTTTAATTTCCAATAGGTATGTATAATATTATTTATATTTGTTACGTGATTTGTGAGAATTAATCTTTCTTTGGTCGACTATACAATTTTTGATCACCCTGAGAGGTATGCATTGCATTTCTTGCTCTTCTTCACAGGTTTTCAATAATCAAATTCAAATTCAAGCAAAAATAAACAATGCAATTAACAACATGGTGGCCGAAGATGTCAGATAAATACACTTGACGTTGTAGTTATGTTGTAGTTCTTATTAATTTTTTTACTGCAAAGTACACAGAAAAAAAGTTTGTAAATAATATTACAAGACATTTTATTTTAAAAATTACAACAAAATTGCAAGAAGTTGGTGTTTGTACAAGAATTGCAGTCAAAAAATTAATAGCGGTATATGTTAATAAATTAAATATTGTAAAAAAGCAAACATTTTTTATTTTAATACAATATTGTTGTAAATTTTAAAATAATATCTTGTAGTCCATATAATGTCCACAATTTTTTTCTGTGTATACAAAACAATAAATACACATCACAAATATTTTTCTAAATCCCAACAAAATGCCACCTATTTACAAAATCCGAATCAATTATAATGCATGACACAATAGAAAAACAATAAAGAACCACCTTCAAGCTTATATCATCTCAATGTATACATAACCTGTACGTAAAGTCACTATAAATATAACCAAACATACCCAGCATTATAGATTACAAACGCGAATAATTCTAACGTCACCGTCGTGTTTCTTACGTTAGACAACTCCCACTGTGTGTTTGTGTTTGTATTTGTGTGTGTGTATGCGCTAACACTAACTAAGGTTCGTAAGACAGGTTGGGCGCGGATCTAAGACACTTCTTCAACAACAACAACGATTAGATAAACGCAATATGAATCTACTCGAGTGATACAGTGTTTTCGTGATCTGTTCGAAAAGTTTCTAGACTGATGCAGTTTCTCTCTATATGAAAACAATGGCCTTCTTGAAGGGACACTTACTAGCAGCATCCCTTATATAAATAGTGTTTTGCTTTCACTAAAAAACAAGTTCAAAAATATATTTATATAATAATAATCTTCAGGCTTTCACGGCCGGTATTCATTGAATTTATAGAACTTTCTGAGCGGGTATGCCACGGTCGACCTATTCTCGTTGCAAACGTTTCGCCATACATCGTAGATGGCATCCTCAGTGCTTAGTCACCAAGCACAACAACACTGATTGATATTATCTGTTTATTGCTTCTCTTATCAATCTACTGTTAAGTGTGAAGATACTGATTAAAATAAAATTTGGTTTATGTTAGTTTAATTAATAATTTATAATTTATTTGTACTTGTTGTTGTATAAGTTACTTGTTTTGTTAAATAGAACTTGTTTCTATGTTCTGTTTATTTAATTTTTATGTCATTTGTATAATTTTTTCCTAATGATGATGTACATTTATACAGAACTTAATCTTAAAGCCTTTTTTATTATAATACAAATAAACATTTCTTTAAATAAAATGATATAATTTATATTTATATTCTAAGTTGAGTCATACATGTTCAGTTTTAACTGGGTTTTCAGTTTGGGAAAAAATATATATTTGAATTGATAATTATTGATAATTTTTACTTTAATTTTTTCAAAAAATACTGTGTTTCCAAACCAAATAGTAAATAATTTCATACAAAACTTTTAAAATAGTTAAACTATAACTTATTATTATTTATTTCTATTAGAAAAACTCAATTTTACAAATCAAAAGTATGTTTATTTTTCAATTAATAGTAAAATCGTTGGTTTTAAAGTAACATTTTTTTCAGTGCTTACGAAGAGTTTACAATGCAGATATCAACAGTATCAATAATCACTTTATCAAGGAGATTCTATTTTTATTCATTAACATTATTAGTTATTTAAATATTTGTAAACCTCTTAGTGTCATCGTAGAAAACATTGCTTTAATTCATTGACACAATTGAGTAAAATATTTGTTACAAATGTAATACTCTTCTGACGACAACCAAACATTTACTAAGGATTGATCTACCCTATTTACATTACGCCAATGTTATTCCATGTGAAGAAATTCAAAAATCAGTCTATAAACTTTTTGAACATACCACGTAATAGAGTGCAAAAGTATTTCATTCTCTCCATCTCCTGGCTATATATACACTTTTACTTTCCATTTACTGTTAAGTTAAGAAAGGTTGGGTGAGGTAAGTCTAATGGCTTTCAATGTTTAAGTGGATTATACTAAGCTATTTAACACGGGTATTATGTTGATTTTATTATGTATTATGCTTATGAAATCCGTGTTTATTTTGCATTTATTAATTGAGTAAAATGCTTGAGATATATGATATATTTGTTGATTTTATTATTGAAGAATTTTGTTTGTTTAAAGATTGATAGAGTGTTTTAGATTTTTATCAAATACAGTGACTATTCGGAGAAAAATGCATAGCAATTATTTGCAGGGTCAATATAATGGGAGACTTGCACATATTTGATTCTTTTAATAAAAGATTTAGTAAATTAACCTTAATGTTTTTGTTTCACATCCAAAAATTGTACAGTTTTTAAAATAGGTATTTTTATTATAGGATCCTACGACGAGCTTACGCTAACTGTATTTAAAAAACTGTAACAATCTATAAGTTTTACTAAAAACAAATATAGATTGTAATAAACGTGGTTGATTGCTCGAAGTTTTAACAAAAAAAAAAAACGAAAACAATTTAAAAGATAATTTTATTTAAATAATGAAATAAAATTACTTACCAAAATTTATTACAGAAAAACTAAAATTATTACAATATATGGACTAATATGTTAATAATTGATATTATTCTTTTAAACGTCGCTCCGTAATCTACAATTTAATGTTATTTTGCTGGAGGTTTATTCGTAACTAAATTAAAATAATTTAGTTTTCGACTAAACTGGATTCATAAAAATGCAGCTTAAACAAATTTCGAATGCAATCGAACTTTGAAAAAATACTGACAAATTGACAAAGTTCAATGCACTTAACAGTCGTGAATATATCAACATACTAACTTCCGAAAAATGCTATACAGGGTGATTTATGACGTCGGGGAAAAACTACTCCTATGAGTAATCTAAATAAAAAAACTTTAAATAAACATATGTCCGAAAATGCTTTCTAACGGAACTGTAGCCGTTAAAAGTTTATTACATGTAACATCAATCGCGTTAGCCTTATTTATTATATCAGGAAAAAAAAACAAAAACAATAATTAAGGTACTAATTTAAAACATCAAATATCCACTGTAACAATACTAATATTAATAATATTATGTTACAAAATTTATCAAACAAACATTTATCTAAAATGTTTTATATTATTATCAATATAAAAATAGTTGGACAATAACACTGAATGTGTTAGTAATTATAAAACTAGCATAATTTTATAGTTTCGCACATTTGAGAAATAATATAAAAGTTCTATTTGAATGATTTTGATGGTATAGGTTTGCGTGGACGTCCGATGATTAGTTGGAGTGGTATGATTGAGAGTGTTTTGCGTGAGCGAAAGTTTCCAAGTAGTAGGAATAAAAGAACATGCTATGAGAGGAATTATGAATGTGGATAAAGCGAAAATTGCTGGTTTGGATAGGAATGTTTAGAGGAGACTGATTTCAGGATGATGAAAAGAGTTTGTGCCACACCCTTTTGGGTACATGGCGTGATTGTGTATGTATGTATGTATTTTTCATTTTATCATCGAATTTAGAAGTCAATTTTACATATGACACATTAAAAACATTTTACTTGAATTCAACTACTGTCGACGTATTTCAATAGTCTTGATTTTTTGTCTGAAATCGGCAACAGCTTTTAGCCTCCGTATCTCAAGAACCTAACCAAATATATTTAATTCATAAATGGGGCCTTATTAAGAAAGCGTTGGGTTATCTTATTACAAAAAAAAAAAATTAAAACTATTTAAACCTGTGCCTGAAATATTGTTGTAAACTGCAAGTTCAAAAAACTTTAAAATATCTATTTTATCAAATGTAAACTCCCATTTTTACGAATAAATTTTATGTTAAAAAATAGAGTTAGTGTATGTAACATATCCTATGTTGAAAGTTGATAAATTTTTAGTAAAATACAGAAATATATAATTTGGATACGTTTGGATTAGCCCGTTAAATAAATAAGATTGTATTATTTTTATATTTCTTTTTCACAAAAAAAATCTATACATAATATTATTTAACATTTTATATCAATATACCTATAAAATTTTTAGTATCCATAACTTTGTTTTTGATATAAGCGATTTTTCAAATACATATAAAATATTTATGTTTCGTTATAAATCTGTCTGTTAAATGGATTTTTTAAAACTAGTTAGTTATTTATGAAAACAAACAAAAATTGATGTTATCAAAACTTTTAGTTTATCTACTTTTAAATAAATACACATTTGAAATTCTTAAAAATTAAATACTTGCAGCTGTTTTGTCTACTTCGAATTAGATGATTAAATTTTATATGATTTGATAGTTGAATGAAATTTGTGTTCCAAGTAAATATAAGAAAACTGCAACATAATTCAACGAACAAGAAAAAATATTATACAACATAATAGAAAAAATATCGAATTACATTAGATGAATACACCAAACGTAATCATCTAATCTAGAATTAGATGTTTCATTTAATATTTTTAGAAAGCTAAAATCATCTATTTTCTTTAGATAGAATAACTAAAACATGAGACAAATCATGTAAAGATTAAAATAAAACGACTTTAGGTTATTATGTATCATATATGTTAATAATCGACGTTTCGACGAACTCAACGTACGTCTCCATCACGAAAAAAAAATAAAATTGACGTTTACAGTAAATAATCAAAACAAAATACAAGTTACTAAGTAATAAAATAAGTTCCTGGATCAGAAATATTATATATTTGTCTAAATTATCCAGATAAATCTGCTATTGCTGAACATGCGTTACAATATCTTCATAATGTAAAATTTACAAGATAATGTAATAATTGCAAGACCAATCAATATTAGCAACAGATTGATAAGAGAAGCAATAGAAATTTATAAAGAAAAAAATAACATGAATCACTGTAAAAATACTCAGTTAAATAAAATTCGATTTTCATTAATTAAAAATCTATAAATATAATATATAATTTAATCTATAATATAATCTAGTTACTTAATAACATTGAATAAAAAATGTTTATAAGTGTATATCTGTGAAATAAACTAAAATAAACTAAAGTTGAGATTTTTTCTCAAAATTTCACAAGTTACTCAGTCATTGAATCGGCTAGCTAAGCTAGCTAAAGCATCAATAAAAGGCCAGTTAATCATAGACACGTGTTTCGCTCTTTAGCAGCTCGTCAGTATGGTGCTTTTATCAGTGTCCGAAGACAACTGATGCAGATGTTATATCTGGCTGGCTTATAAGCCAAGTAAATTAAACGATGACCAGGAGAGGCAATTGCCTCTTCTAGTTTATCTTTAGTTTATCTTTAGTTTATCTAGTTACTTATTTTATTACCTAGTAACTTGTTTCTATGTTCTGTTATTTACTGTAATGTCATTTATATCATTTATCCTGATAAAGACGTACGTTGAGTTTCGTGGAAACGTCAAGTTCTAAAATTTTTTTTACTATATTATAAAATTTTAATTAAAGAAAGCCAAATTGTATTTAATATAATGAGTTCTGAAAGATTTTTACTACGCTATATCTGTTTATTTACACAAATGCTTCAAAAGTAACTATTTTGTAAAAAGATCTAACTATAATAAATCTATATTTCCATGTAACAGGAAACCATTTCCGCAATAATAATAATCACAACAATTGATATATAATCAAAATTAATTTTCATATAATAATCGTTATAATTACATTTACGTATTAACTTAAACATTTTTCTATTTCGTTACAAATTTATAATTTCTTAATAACGTTTTGATATTAATAACTTCATTAAAGAAACTTAATGGAATTTAATTAAGAATATATTTATACCATACATATATTCTCTCGCAACACAACTACACAATGCGTATGTATTTGTTCGTATTTTATGAAAAAGTCCAACTCACACGATAACAACTTGCATATTCTAAATAAAATCGTAAAAGAAAATTTATTTTCTAATTTAAATATTTCTCGTTTATAGGAAGAACGGAGAATTTATTTTATTAGAACTTTAATATATTACCGGTTAATTACAATGTAAACGATTAAAAATTTATTGTAATTAAAATAAAATAAAAATGATATTTCAATATTTATTTTTGTATCGTGTATTAAAAGGTAAAGCGTATACAATCTACTTAAGATGCTTTTCAATATGTATATGATGTTATTAAGAGTTTTAATTTATTTTTACTGCGGTCGATATATATTAATTAATTATAGTTTTTAAATAATGTTCACGGACCTACATGGATGAGTGATTTAAACATCAGTTTTATGCTACTTATAAACTAAAAGTCCTAAGTTCAAATTATGACTGAAATTTAACTTTCGTTATGTATTTGGTAATAATAAAATTTAATATATAAAATGATAAAAATAAACGCACGGTTTTTGGATATATTAATTCATTTATTAAAAACCGGAATTACTTAAAACCGATTTTAAAACCTAGCTTGTAGTACTAACATACATACATACACTGTAAAAAAGTTGATAATTTTACATAAAAACCTGGGGCAACTGACTTACACCAGTTTAATATGAAAATTTACAGACATCACAGGAAAAATTTAACATTATATATATAAAAAACACTTATATTTTATGTAAGTTTACTTACTTTTTCGGTAAAAAATCATATATAATATGATAAATTAATTATTTTAATTAAAATTACAAAATTATATTATTTTTACAGAAAATTTATCGTTTTGCTGAAATAATATGTATTTTTTTAACTATGGTTTTTATGTAAAATGGTAACTTTTACCAGTGTACATAGACAATCACGACATGTACCTAGGGTTGCCATCAGTCCCGTTATATCGGAACCGTCATCGTTATGGACCTTCTTGTCCCGACATCCCGACAAAACCCAATTTTGTCCCGATTTTGCACAATACTGTTACGAGCTTGGCTCAAATACTAAAAGGGAAAAAAAACCTTGCTGAAAAAGGTAAAATCTTCCGAAAAATATGATGTACCAATTACTTCTGTCGCAACAAGTTCCATGTAATTGTGTTCTAAAGAAAAAGTAATTATATGAAATATATTTTTTACTTCATTTCTACATCCCCCCCATCTCAAAGTGTCCCAACGAGGTCCCAGCTAGATATGACAACCCTACATGTACCCAAAAGGGTGAGGCACAAACTCTACTATGCCGAAATTAGTTTTCTCCAAACATTTGCATCCAAACTTTTGTTTCACCTACATTCATGATACCTCTGATATACGCTCTTTTATTCCTAGCACTTGGAAACATTCGCTCACACAAAACATTCTCAATCATAGTGTGGTTTTTTTTTTTACAAATACACATATTTTTTGAACTGATTGAATTCAGTCACCAAGCACTGAAGATGCCATCTACAATGTATGGCAAAATCTATGCGATGCGGATAGATCAAACACGGCATATCAGCCCAGAAAATTCGATTAATTCAATGGATACCGGCCGTGAAAGTCTGAAGATTACTATTTGTAAAATCACTTACTAAATTATACCTTAAAAATCACCAACCCACAAAACGTTATAGTGTAAATCAGCCCTCAATAAATTCTCTCACACAACACGAGTTGACATTAATAGATTCCAGTTTTCTTTTACAATTTACCTCCGGAACATCGGACACTATAACATTATATACGCTCAAATTAAACGAGATCCACTTTATATTACACGATACACAATATATATATATATATATATATATATATATATATATATATATATATATATAAAATATAAATATAAAACTATGCAATTTTCATAAATGGTTAATTATTCGAAATTATTTCTCTTGTTTCTTTTCGAGCAACATCATGTGTTGGCAGGGCCGGATTAACCTTTTGTGGGGCCCTAGACATTTTTTTTTCCGGGCCCCCACGGGCCTGAGAATAATTAGAATTAAACTT